>CM053571.1:78555052-78644878 GCA_028646485.1 Cryptoprocta ferox
AAAAAAAAAAAATATTTGAGGAAAATAACAGTTTGTGTCCCCTCCTTCTGTGCCAGCTACCAGTTCCTTCCTATCTTCGGCCACATAAAAGAATCCTTGGATCTTAGATCAGAGGAGCCCCTTTCTGATTTGAAATACTGGCTACTTTTGGTCAACATCCTCATTATCTGTCATATGTATTCTCACACTTGGTTTATAGTCAATGTATGTAGCTCTCTAGTATGCCATTTCATCTTTTCTTCAAGTTTTATGTGTTTACCCTAGTCTTGTCGATATAACGAGGTTTTTATGGGTAGGGACTGACACTTTTCCAGGTGCGTTCCTTTTTTCTTTTTTATTTATTAAAAAAAAAAAAAGAGGGAACACTCGTAATTCATTTTTAGTTACCTAGGTATCCTGAGAATAGTATGAGAAAGGAATATTGAAGCCCGTTCATGAACTTAAATACAAAATATCTGAAGAAAAGTTTAGGAAGCTCAATCTGGAAGTATATAGAGTGATAATAAATTACAACCCACTTCAGTTTATCCCTGGAAGGCAGAATTGGTTTAATTTAGGAAATTAAATGAATATAATCAGATTGAGTTGGAAATTCAATTACTATACATTACCATTTCATTGGGCACTTCCTTAGGCTGATAAAGTTATTGAGGGGAAAAAACCAGAAACTAAATCCAACTACTAGAGAAACAAAAGTACTGAAATTAACAAATGTTGATTTGTATAATGATTATGGGAGTATAAGTTGAAATAATTACTTTGGAAAGTTCATCTTCAATAAGGCTGAAAATGCACATATCCACCAGTTTTACTCCTAGCTATACACTACAGAGAAACTCTTGCAAATGGACACTAGGATACATCCACTTGAAGGTTTATAGCGGTATTGTTCATGATGGTAACAACCTAGAAACCATCCAATATCTATCAGTATAAAAATGAGTTACTATTCAGCAGTGAAAATATATAGCTACAGCTGTATCATCAATATGGATGAATCTTACAAGCCATAACATGTATCTAAAGAACTAAATCATACAAAAGGACAAATACTGTATTATTATACTTATGTGAAATATCTAGAGTAGTCAAATTCAGACAAAGTAGAATGGTGGTTATCGGGCTAGGGTCGCAGGAGGTAGGGGAGTTAGTGTTTGATGGACATTAAAAGATTTCTGGAAATGGGTGGTAGTGGTAGTTGTACAACAGTGTAAATGTATTTAATACCTGCACGTTTAAAAATGGTTAAAATGGTGAATTTTATGTAATGTATACTTTACTACAATAAGAAGAAAATTATAATCATATACATAAAATATAATTAGATTTATGTAAAGTTCAAAAATCAGCAAACTATATTGTTCAGGAGTAAATATATATGTAATAAAACTTTAAAGAAAAAATAAGATGGGAGCACCTGGGTGGATCAGTTAAGTATCTGACTCTTGATTTCAGCTCAATCATGATCTCATGGTTCATGAGTTTGAGTTCTGCATCTGGCTCTACACTGACAGTGTGGAGCCTGCTTGGGATTCGCTCTCTGTTTCTCTCTCTCTCGCTCTCTCTCTCTCTCTGTACCCTTCCCTTGCTCATGCATGCATTCTGTCTCTCAAAAGAAATTAACAAATTTTTAAAAAATTAAAAAAAGGAAAAAATGACAATCTTAAATGTCAATGATTATCTCTGGGGGCTCTTTTTTTTGGTAAATCAATGTAAGTTTTGGTATGTGATATGGGAAGGATTCAAAGAACTGCATGAGAGAGCTGTAGCAAACCTGTTTCCACTGGCGTTTATCTATTTATTTATTTATTTATTTATTTAAAAATTTTTAACGTTTTTATTATTGAGAGACAGAGAGAGACAGAGCATGAGCATGGGAGGGGCAGAGAGAAGGTGAGACACAGAATCTGAATGAGGCTCCAGGCTCTGAGCTGTCAGCACAGAACCTGATGCGGGGCTCAAACTCACAAACCGTGAGATTACGACCTGAGCCAAAGTCAGAAGCTTAACGGACTGAGCCACCCAGGCACCCCTCCACTGGCTTTTAAATATAAATCAGACTTCTAATTTCTTTTGTAAAAATTAGAATATATCTGAAGCCTTGTTTCATTCAGCAATAGCTAATATTTATCCGTGGATCATGAGCAGTCAGGAAAAAGAGAAAACCCAAGTATTTATAGAGAGGTGCATATTTAGTAAAATTTTACTTTTGTTTCATGTTTACTTATCAAAATTTGTAATATAATATGCTGCTTGGTTCATTTGTATACTGAAAATAATTATAAGATTAAATCCAGAACAAAATTTTTATTGCTCAGAAACTTAAGAGACAAGGAATTAAATATTTTAAATTTTCATACATATTTTTGTAACAAATATGGTCGGATCAACAAAAGTTTTTCAAGTGTATTACATTACGATATGGTTCTGTGAGAGAAGTCGAATGGAATATGAGGTCAAAGAGAAAAGATTAAAATTTTTATTAAAGAAATTTGTTCATATTTTTAAAAATATATGATATTGGCTATTAAATCACTATGATATGTAGATTCCATTGGATATATTTTGTATAGTGATGAATGTATTTTAGAAAGAGATGTAAAAGTTTTATACTGGAAAGTACAACATTTGTAGCTGTTTAAGCTTATGATAAAAAGTTTTCAATGCCAAATTAAAAATGTGTGAGGGGGGTAGTTGGTTTTTCAACAAATTTTAAGGAAATATATTAGCAAGTGATTTTAAAAGTTACTGATCAGTTACAGCTGAAGCTGAAGGAGACGCCAGTAAAGAAGTCTGCAGAGGAGGGACCTATGAGAGAAGAAGCAAAATCAGACAGTTCTAACCTAAACGCCTAATAAAAAAAAATAATTCAAGAAGGAGGAAGAAGACTTGATCAAATGATGATGACAGATGGATAAAATGAGAGCTGGACCATTGGCATTGGAAACATGGCAATCTTGATTCCTTGACAAGAGGTTTTAATAGAGCAATAGAAATGAAAGCCCAATTGGAGTGGTCCATGCAGGAAATGGGAAAGTAGAAGCAGTAGGCGAGTCTTTTTAGGTGGTCTGATATAAAGGGTAACAACCATAATTGGAGCAGAAGATGGAGAGGGATATGAAATCTAGAGAGAGAGAAATTTAGGAATAACTTGACATATTAATTACAAGTCTTATTAAATAGGCAATAAAGGATAAGATCCAGTGTAAGAGTGGCAGGTTCAGCCTTAAATAGCAGAAGTATACATTATGTCATACACCATAATGGGAGGCAAGGCAGACAAAGATATAAATAGGTACAAAGATTTGGGTGTGGAACCGAGATTATTCTAGAGTTCCTGATGATATGAGAGAGAAGGTCAATAGCCGAGAATAGGAAAGAGGTGAGGATTTTGGAGGTTTGAAGAGTGAGGAGAATGAAATAGTAGTAGGAATACTGTATGGTCCCAACTTTGTTTAATATTTGTGTTAATAAATTTGTGCTCATGTATTTTTCTCTGGCAATATTCGGCTGCTTATATTGCTAATGCAGAATAAATGGAGAATTGAGCTTAAGTAGAACTAGGAATTTGTCAGCTGAGCTTCTCAGAGGGACAGAGAAATAGGGGAAGTGGAAATATATAAACTAGTGGTTATGGGGATGAGCTGTGAGATCTAACCTGGGTAAAGAAGTGAAGGTATGAGGGGGTTGATAAACAATAAAGAAGCGGTAGGGCTAATGGATTGGAGATTCCAGTGGAGCATTCTGCAGTAGGTGAGCCAAAAAGTGAAGATGGTCATCGAAAAGTCTGTATGTTCCAAAGATTAACTGCTCTATTGATTGCTAAATTTAGATAGTTCTCTTTTCTTTTTATATTTTTCTTTAGGGAAAATGGAGGGGAAGTGGTTACCACCAAGATAGTTTTCAAATTTGTATTCTGTAGCACTGATCTCTTTGCTAAGCCTCAGCTCCCCAGGTTCAGTGTCTGCAAACATTGCCTGGATGCTCTACTAGCACTTCATAGTCATTATATTCAAACTCCTTTCAACGATGTTTCTTTCAGATTTACTTGTTCTAGACTATAGGTTTTCATTTTGACTCTTCTTTAACTCATTCCTCTCCTTGTCTCCAGTTTTAATTATTGTCAAATTAGTTTATATGATATTTATTGGACCCATTCTCCTATCAATATGTACAGTCATGACTTTAGTTTTAGTAACTACTGTTAATAGTCACTCAAATGGTATCCTCTTCATAATCATTTTTTTTTCCTAGAACAAGTTAGTTTTCAAAATTGTATTCTTAATAGCCACAGCCCTTCTCAAAACTTTTAGGTTTCCAGTTCTTTTAGAATAATGTCCAGCCTCTATAGCATAGGCTCCAACCTTCTTTTCCATTCTCATTTCTATCACCTTTCCTTGGAATCTCCCCAGGGCCCATGAACTTGTTGGCCTTTCCAGTGCTGTCCCACCTCCGTATCTTATTGCCTGCATTTCCCTCTTCTTGAGATACCTTCCCCACAAGTTTGCATGTTAACATCTCTTGGGCACAAACTTAAATACTACCTGCTCTATAAAAATTTTACTTCATTCCAATTGTTGAAAATAATCTCTCCTTCCTCTAAACTTGCAAAATAACTATCTGTATATCTGTTAGTCATAAAAATATTTTTAATCATTATAGACATGTAGTATTAAACCGTTTTTACATTTATTTTATTTTAATCCTTACAACAATAAAATGAGGTCTTCTTCAGCATCATTTTAATGGTGTAAAAACCGGGAATAAGAAACTTATTTAAATTGTATACTATTAATTTATAGTAATTAAATTGTCACGGTCACCGTTGCCTTTTAACAACTTATATGCTTATTTTTCTTACTTGTTTCCATACTTTGTTCTCAATGCATTGAGTCAAGGCTTTGTACAGGATAGGTAGTCTTTATTTGAATGAATGAAAGTATGGATTCATGGAAGTAAAAGTGTTTTTCATAATTATTATTTGAGAGATATGTATTTTATGTATTTAAGAGATATGTATGTTAATAGCCTTTCTTTATGTTGTGACATTTAAGTCTGCCAGGAAGAAGAAGAAAATCACCAAAGCTGAACGATTAAAGCAGCTACAGGAGGAGGAGGAGAGACGACAAAAAGAGGAAGGTACAAAATACATAGTGATACTATTTTCATATGCAGGGACTTTAACAATAGGTTGGTGTTTCTATATTCCCATCAATATTTTTAAAAAGAATTTTCAAAATTCTTCAATTTTTCAAATTTTATCTGTTTTTTTAAATAGATGTCTGCTATTTAAAGGGTACCGAGAAAGTTTTGTTAGTATACACCAATCACTTTGAGATATATCTTGAAGTGGAGTTGCCAGATAAAATACAGAATTCCCAGGGAGGGGCGCTTAGGCGGCTCAGCTGGTTAAGCATCCAACTCTTTATTTCGGCTGAGGTCATGATCTCAGAGCCATGAGATTAAGACCCACAGAGGGTTCTGTGCTGACAGTGTGGAGCCTGCTTGGGATTCTCTCTCCCTCTCTTTCTCTCTGCCGTTCCCCAGCTCATGTGCACACTGTCTCTCAAAGTAAATAAACAGTTTAAAAAAAAGTATAGAATGCCCAGTTAAGTTTGAATTTCAGGCAAACAGTGGATGATTTGGGTTAATTTGCCCCATGCAATATACAATATGAAACATACTTAACCCCCTACCTCCCCCGCCAAAAGAGGCTATTTGTTTATCTGAAATTCAAGTTCAACTGAGCATCCTGTATTTTTATTTGCTGACTCTGGCAACCCTATCTTGATGTGTTTATATTTACTGATGAAATTAGGGGCTTTGGTGCTAATTCTACAGTAAGGATTCTGAAACTTAAATTCATTAAATATGGGAAATAGACACTAGCAAGAAATGCACAAAGCAGCCTAAGTTATTATAGTTTAATAGTATATATTTGCCAAATTTAAAGAGGATTTTCATTTGTAAAAAAGTCAATTAAAAATTAATAAAAATGTTATTTAACAAAAAGATTTAAAAAACCTGAATATTTCAAGTGATTGTAGTCTTTTTTTTTTTTTAAATAAGATCTTGGTTTCTTTTTTTATTTTTTTTAAATTTTATTTTTGAGAGTGAGACAGAGAGAGACAGAGCGTGAGCAGAGGAGAGGCAGATACAGAATCCGAAGCAGGCTCCAGGCTCTGAGCTGTCAGTACAGAGCCTGCCATGGGGCTCGAACTCACAAACTGTGAGATCATGCCCTGAGCCAAAGTCGGACGCTTAACTGACTGAGCCACCCAGGCGCCCCAAGTGATTGTAGTTTTTAGCATTAAGAACATGTGTGGGAGTGCCTGGGTGGCTCAGTCGGTTAAGCATCTGTCTCTTGATATCGTCTCAGGTTGTGATCTCACAGTCGTGAGATGGACCCCCACATCGGGCTCCACATACAGGGTAGAACCTGCTTCAGATGGTCCATCTCCCTCTCTCTCTGCCTGTCCACTGCTTGTGCGCTCTAAATAAACAAACAAACAAATAAATAAACTTTCTTTTTTAAAGGACATGTGTGGATTCAAATTCAGGTTTTAAAAGTCTGTCCTCAGTCCATGTTGATTTTTTATATACAATCATTATTAAATCCTTTTTAGGTGGCTCGTGATAAGAATATAGTATCAGGATCTAGAATTTGGGGAAAGTTTTATTATATTGGATTAAACTCATATTCTTCAACATATCTTTCATATTTTGCTTTTAATAGTGAAAGCAAGAGAAGATTAAGGTAATTGCTTCTGGAGGTTCCTGGGTGGCTTAGTCAGTGAAGCATCTGACTCTTGATTTCAACCTAGGTCATGATCTCACAGTTTGTGAGATTGGCCCTGTTGGGCTCTGAGCTGACAGGATGGAACCTGCTTGGGATTCTCTCTCTCCCTCTCTCTCTCTGCCCCTCCCCTGCTTACATGTGTGCGTACTTTCTCTCTCTCAAAATAAGTAAATAAACTTTGAAAAAAAATGGTAATTGCTTCTGATGATGGAGATACCAGAAACTTATGGAAATCTGAAGATTTTACCTCTCCTTAATTACCCATGATTTTTATTGGTTAAAATTATTATTGGATTGCTATAAACCTTTTTGAGAAGAGAAATGCCTATTTTTTTTGGCCAGAAAGTTTGAGTCATGTTACTTTTTTTGAAAGAAATTCAGCATTTGTCTTATTTCGACCACATAATATAGGCTTTAAGTTCTAAAGATATTTCACCATCATTATATCTCGAAAATATTTTAAGTAACTTTAAGGTCTTAAAATTATATTGATTTAATCTCTGAGAAAAAAATTTTTTTGGTTCTTTAGAGGAAGCCCGTGTGAAACGTGAAAAAGAAGAAATGGAAAGACTTGAAAGACAACGGATTGACAGAGAAAAATGGCATCAACTTGAAGCTAAAGTATATAAACATTAGTGATTATTAATGAAGACAAACTTGGTAGCTATCAGATTTGTTTGGCCATTTAATGTCATTCTCCCCCATACCCACCACTAATATTTAGGCCTGTATAAACTGGATTAACTCCTTTAATCCTACCATAAAGAAGTGAAATTATCACCCACATTTCACAGATAAGGAAATTGAGGAATAGGGAAAGTAAGCAGCTAATAAGTTGCAGAGCCAAGATATAGACATGAATAGTCTTGCTTCAGAGCCCTTGCTGTAAGCATTAAGTTATTTTTCTCAATCTGTTTTAAAGATAATTAAACAGGGGCCCCCTCCTCCAAAACTCAAATTCTAACTCTCCTATTTTAGTTTTCTTTCTCTTTTTTACCAGAATTTTTTAGATCAGTAGTTCTGAAATATTTTCATCTCAAGACAAACTTTGTAACTATTAAAAATTGAAGACCCCCCCCCACAAGGAGATTTATTTATGTGGGTTATATCTCTCAATATTTACCATATTAGAAACTCAAACTGAGAAATTTTTAAGACACATTATATTAATAAACATTAAGTATTATATAAAATAAACACTAATAAAAATAAGTAAATATATTAACGTATTTTAAGAAAGAAAACTACATATAATTATATATTATTGAGTTATAGTTGGCATATAACATTGTATTAGTTTCAGGTATACAACATTGAATCTTTGTATATATTGTGAAATGATTATTCCAATAAGTCTAGTAAACATTCATCACCACACATTATATATTTTTTAAATTAGGGAAATAAGTGGCATTATTTATATTTTTAAAGTTTCTCTGATGTCAGACTTAACAAAAGACCACTGGATTCTCATATCCACTTCAGTATTCTGTCTGTTACAATGTGTTGTTTTTAATCAAAGTGTATGAAGAAAATCTGGCCTTACACGGATTCATAGTAGGAAAAAAGAGGAATATTGTAATAGCCTTTCAGATAATTGTGGATATTCTTTTTGATTCTGTACCAAAACTCAGTAAGCCATAGTTTCTTAGTATGGAATCTGAAATCGTATCAATGAAGTTTTCATACTGTTATACTAAAACATTGATCTCATTTCGATGTATGATTTTGAAATATGCTTTGGTTGCTTGGAAAAATTTGGTTCACTGAATTATTTCCTTCCAAATGTTGACACATTTTTGTTAGTATTTATAAAAAAGTCACATGCATTAATGTCTTCTCCAATCAGATCAGAAAGGTTTTTAAAGATTGAGAAAATGTCAAGCTTACAGTGGTAGATAGAAATTTTTTTTAAATTTGAATTTTTATTTGAAAGGTTGAATTTTATTATTGGTAAGAAATACTTTTAATTGTTTCCTGGAAGTGACATACTCAATTCCTTCATTTTTGAGAGTGTCTGCCAAAATCCTCAAATAATCAATCGTGCAAGCAATGATTTCTCAAGACCGCCTTCTCTGATACGCGGCAGAAGTGCTTTATGCATACTTCCCATTTTATTACACAGAGCAGTCAGAAGACGTATACCAAAGAGTTGACATTTCATAAAATTACTAATTTTCACTTCCCCGGTCATGCTTATGTGAAACTGGCTGTTTACCACCCCTAAACCCCCAAAGAATATGACCCCAGGTATAGCTTATGCCTTGATTTATGCTGAGACGCCAGCAATTTTATACCATTTTACACCATTAGTATAAATGTGTACACTGTGAAAGAGGCAAATACTGCTTAAGTATTATTATGAAGACATATTTGACCTCACAGACCCCTAAAGAGTCTTGGGGACCCACCAGGAGTTTGCAGATAACTTGCACACCACCGTTTCAGAGGAAACCTTGGGGAAATACCAGTTATATTCAAACTAACGTTAGTGCTCATTTTGAAACTAAGTATTTTGCCAAGTAAAGTTTAGATGCTACTTGTGAAACATAAAGCTAAAATTAAAGAGCCCACCAATGAATCTATCCCCATGCAACAGGATCTAGAAAGGAGGAATGAAGAACTTGAAGAACTTTATTTATTAGAGGGGTGTTTTCCTGAAGCAGAGAAATTGAAACGAGATACTAGATTGCTTTCTCAGGTAAGATTGAGTTTTGTGTGTGTGCCACAAGAGAGAATGACACTCTGATATCCTTTTTAATCCCCCCAAACTTTGAATTTGTCTGTAAAACATCTCTAATTTGACAAATCTCTCATATTGCACATAGCAAAGTAAATTCACATAGCTTTGTAGAAAACTATTGTCAATAATAAGTTCCTTGAAATTTTTGTATCTTTTGACTCTGATTTAATTTGGGGGAATCTATACTGAGGAAATTATTCTAAATTAAAATAGAAAACTTTGAGTTTAAGGGAATCTAGAATTGCTCAAAACAGTGTAGCTTTGGAAACAATAAAGGTTCTTATAAGGAAAAGAAGAAAATAATTGTAATAATATGGCAAAAGATGACTGTAGTATAATTTTAAGCAAAAAAATTGTAAGTACAATATGATTACAAGTATAGATGTTTCATAGACTGCAAAATGAATGGAAGAGCTCATACTAAAATGACAGTGGTGATTAACAATTAGTAATAATTTGGAAAAGAAACCCACAAAAAACAGTAATAATTTGGTAAGTAGAAATTAGCCCAAGTGTTGGCTTTTATAAATACAAGAGCTATATGATTAGAGAGGAAAGCAAAACAAAACCAACTCATAAATACTGTTTTAAAAATACGACAGTTACTAGAATTGCTATTTATTTGAACTGTTGAGTCTTATAAATTATTTGATGAAGAGAATTTGGTTATTTTAGAGATACCTCAAGTAGGCAGTTAAAGTCATATGTTTTTTGCCTAAATTGGGAAAACTGGGTAATGAGAACTGATACTTTGAAAGTTATTTAATCTTTGCATTTTCATCATTGTGACCCTTCCAACATTTTTATTCTACAGTGGAATCACTACATTCAATGTGATGGGAGTCCTGATCCTTCAATATCCCCAGAAATTAACACTTTCATTAGTTTATGGAAAGAGGAAACAAATGAGACTTTAGAGGAAGTGATCACAAAGAGTAAACTAGTGCTAAATGTAGGTACTGGAGTATTACTCTATAATTTTAAATTATTTGAGTTACACATTGTCTAGTATCGTCCCCCAAATAGAAATGAATTAAATAAATATATATTTGTATTTGCCAATTAATAACACTACTGCTTGTTTGGATGTTGAGAAAAATATTTGTTAACCTTTTCACTTTTTTATTTTTTTATTTTTACAACTCCTATTTTTATTTTTTATCTTTGCCACCTTAGATAAGGTCAACATAACATAAATGTGAAACATTATGTGTGTCTAATCCAAGTGGGGGAAAAAATCAAGTTGCATCCGTTTATATAGATAACTTGGGGGGAAAGTGCATGATTTTATCTTAAGTTGAAATTTTCCACTATTCAGTGATTCACTACACATACTTTTCTATGTCAGCTATGTGCCAGGCACCTACTCTTTTAGGCATAAAAGAACAAAGATGAATAAGAATATCATACCTTCAGGGCGCCTGGGTGGCTCAGTCAGTTGAGCTTCCGGACTTCAGCTCAGGTCATGATCTCATGGTTTATGAGTTCGAGCCCCGCATCAGGCTCTGTGCTGACAACTGCCTGCTTCGGATCCTGTGTGTGTTTTGTCTCTCCCCTGCTCATGCTTTGTCTCTCTCTCTCTCTCAAAAATAAATAAACATTTAAAGAATATCCTACCTTCTACTTCTGCAAATAGATTGGATAGGCTATGCTGAGGAACTACCACATTATAATGCTAAAAAAATGTTTTTAATGATATTTAAATTCATTGCCCATTTCAAATGAAAGTAAGGGAAAATCTTGGAGGCCATAAAACAATTCAGAAAAGTGGTCAAGTCTCAAATCAGCGGCTTCCCAGAGACGCCACTTTCCCAGAGGATTCTTTCTCTGTTAAGTCTTGGGTTAGCATTGATTTAAAGGACCACCGGGAAGCAAAGCTTAACGTACATGCAAGGTGGCAGGTTGGATCAGAAACTCCTTACATGGCTGGGAGCCTCAAAAAGTTATTGTGGATAATAGGGAAAATACCTGCTCTGGAAAGGGAGATGATAAGAACTTGTTTGGCTCATCTTTAGCTTAGTGGAGGGAAACAAAAATGTCTCTACTGAGAATTCTTTTTTATTTTTTATTTTTTTTTAATGTTTATTTATTTTTGAGACTGAGACAGAGCATGAGCAGGGGAGGGGCAGAGAGAGAGGGAGACACAGAATCCGAAACAGGCTCTGAGCTGTCAGCACAGAACCCGATGTGGGGCTTGAACCCACGAACCGTGAGATCATAACCTGAGCTGAAGTCAGACGCCCAACTGACTGAGCCACCCAGGCACCCCTCTACTGAGAATTCTTAATCACAAGCGAATCAGAAGTTGTATTGGATGAATTTACCAGAATATAGCACACAGAAAGAGATAAAGAGATGGAAAATATTAATGATCAGTTAATGGATATGTATGATAAAGAGGCTAAAATGCATTGAGAAGGAGTACCAGAAGGAGTTGCAGATGAATGAGGGAATGACAATATTCAAAGAGAAAATGGCTGACATCTTTCCAGAATTGAGGAAAGATCCAAACTCTCAGATTCCAGAAACCCAACAAACCCCATTAGGATGAATAGAAAGAAACCCATACTAGGCACACTTACATAATAGTAGGAACTAGAAAGAATTCACTGCTCATGGTCCTATTATCCTCTAATGCTTTTTGTTACAATTCCTCACTGCATTTTTGTGCTTCTCGTCACTGTGGTTTACTTATTTTACATGTTGGTATAAGATGGAGTAACTCCACACTGTTAAGCTCATAACGTGCATTGCCTAATTTGATGTGGACAAGCTTATGAGATCCATTTTGCACATGAAAAGAGAGAAACTGTGACTTGCTTGGAGTCTCCTATGAGATTTTAGTTGGGTCTTACTCTGATTTTCCAAAGGCTCCCAAGCCTCCTGTCCACTGTGAGGTATTTGGACGCTAGTGGATTCATCATGCAGTGTTCTTGCCATTGCACATCCTCTCTGCCAGGCTGCCATAGCATAATGCTGGTCCAGGAACCCAGTGCTCTGCAATAGCTGGGAGAGAGTGGGAGTTCACTAGTGATGAGCTGGAAGTGAAATCTTCCTATTAGGAGAGTGAGTTACAGAAGTAGAAGTAAGAAATCATAGAGAAAGTGAGGAAGGGGTAAGTAAAACAAAATAGGAGACAGGAGAGGAGGATGATCATAGCAATAGGAAACTAAAGCAGGCAGCACTTGAGGAACAGAGATTTGGATAGCAGTGACCCCATGGTAAACACCAAGTTCCAAATTACCGAATTTATTTGGCCAGCTCTTATATAATACTTACTATTCCAGGCTTTACAAATAGTAACTTGCTGAATTCTTATAATAACCATAGGAGTTAGGCACCATTATTCTCATTTTACAAATGAAGAAGGCACAGTGATGCATGGAGGCACAAAGATGTTACATAACTTTGCCCAAGTCCACACTGCCGATAAGAGGTGGCTAGGATTGAAGCCCTGCATATGGGCTTAAGTCCATACTGCCCTACACCACAATGCCGCCTCTCTTAATTTAGAAATTTTCCAGGTAATGTCTGTGTCGGTGTTCAAAATTAAATCCGCGGGGTGCCTGGGTGGCTGGGTCGGTTAAACGTCTGACTTTGGCTCAGGTCATGATCTCACAGTTTGTGAGTTCGAGCCCCATGTCGGGCTCTGTGCTGACAGCTCAGAGCCTCGAGCCTGCTTCTGATTCTGTGTCTCCCTCTCTCTCTGCCTCTCCCCTGCTCATGCTCTGTCTCTCTCTCTCAAAAATAAATATTTAAAAAAAAAAACTAAATCCTGCCACTTATTAGTTGCTCCTTGATCATGCTGTGCCTCAGTTTCTCCCCACACTTTAAATATCCACTCTCTTCTTGATTAGATTGTTTCTAGGAAGTTAAATGTAATTCTTCATTTTGTTCCTCTAAAAGTAAGGTGTTTTTTCTTCTGGCTTCTGTCAAGAGTTTTTAACTTTGATTATCTATGGTTTGAAAATAGTATGCCTAAGTGTAGTTTTCTAGGGCATTTATCCTGTTTGGCGTTCTCTGAGCTTCTTGAACCTGTGGTTTGGCATCTGACATTGATTTAGGGAAATTCTGTTATTTCAAATATTTCTTCTGTTCCTTTCTTTCTTTTTTGTCCTTCTGATATTCCCATTATATGTATGCTGTACCTTTTGTAGTTGTCCCACAGTCCTTGGATATTTTGTTCTATTTAAAAAAAATTTTTTTTTCAGTTTGTATTGTCTTTGACTTTTGGTTTTCAAGGATTCTGTTGATATGTCGTCTAGCCCAGAGATTCTTTCCTCTGCGGAGTCCAGTCTACTAATAAGCCCACCAAAGACATTCATTCATTTCTATCTAGTTCTTCCTTAGGAGTTCTTACATTGCCCATCTATTTGTGCATACTGTCTGCTTTATACAGTAGAGCCCTTGGCATATCAATCATCCGTGTTTTAAATTCCTGGCCTGATAATTCATCATCCCTGCCATGTGTGGTTCTATTGCTTGCTTTGTCTTTTCAAATTGTGGTTTTTGCCTTTTGGTATGACTTCTAGTCTTCTCCTGATAGCTGGACATGATGTACTGAGTGAAAGGAAGTGGTATAAAATAGGGCTTTAGTAATATGGCTGCAAGGTGGGGTTGGAGAGGGGAAGAATCCTATAGCCCTGCAATTAGGCCTCGGTCTTTTAATAAGCCTGTGTCTCTGCATGGTGAACTTCACAAGTGTTTTTAATTTTTTGTTTTATTTCCTCAATAAAGGGATGGCTGGGAAGGGAAGGGTGGGAAGGGATGGCTAGGGCTAGCTGGAGTTGTCTATTTCCTTCCCCCAGATGAGTGAGGCTATGATAAAACTCCCAGAGATTAGGCTCTAGTTAGTTTCCCCTAAGATCAGGCCTTGTTAAAGACAGAGTACTCTGGTGTATTTCAAAACCACTTTTTTTCCTTTCCCTCTGCCGGAAATAGGAGGGGATTCTGCTCCCATATTTATTGTGAGAACCTGGTGGAGCATTTGGAGGTAAATCTCACAATATTGTGGGCTCTCCTCCTTCCATGACTATGTTCTCCTGGAGTTTTTCACTCTCAAGAGTTGTCCACACTAAGCCTCCAGTAATTTGTCATTTGCAGTTCAGATGTTCTTATCTGGCAATGGTGTCTGCAGTGGCTTTTGTTCCTGAATACACTCTGGTAAGCTAACTCCCTCTATTCACTTATAGGTCTTTCCAGTCTTGAGGTCAGCCATTTGCCCAGTCTCCTCCCTTCTTGTTGATCAAAGAAGAGTTGTCGATTTTTCAGTCTCTTTGAGCTTTTTACTTGCTGTTAGGAAGGAATGGGGTCTTCTAAACTCCTTACCGGTAGAACCAGACTGCCTCAGTTTCCTTATCTTTAAAAATAGGCATGGGGCAAAACAGTTAAGGAGAAGGAGGGAGGCAAACCATAAGAGACGCTTAAATACTGAGAACAAACATTGATGGGGGTGGGGGAGAGGGGAAAATGGGTGATGGGCATGGAGGAGGGCACTTGTTTGGATGAGCACTGGGTGTTACATGGAAACCAACTTGACAATAAACTATAATGAAAAACAATAACAAAAAGGCATAGGGGAGCCTGGAGGCTCAGTCTGTTGAGTGTCTGACTTCAGTTCAGGTCATGATCTCATGGTTCGTGGGTTCGAGCCACATGTCAGATTCTGTGCTGACTGCTCAGAGCCTGGAGCCTGCTTCGGATTTTGTGTTTCCTTCTCTCTCTGCCCCTCCCCCACCTACACACTCTCATTCTCTCAAAACTAAATAAATGTAAAAAAATTTTAAATAAAAAAATAAGCATAATAACAGTATCTATCTCATAGAGTTATGATGATGATAGGATGAATTAAAACATAAACATTTAGAACAGTTCCTGGCACAGAGTAAGTGTATGAGAGGGGAAATTCTTCTATCCTTCAAAATCTTTCAGCTGGACTGAGAATTCAATTCACATGAGACAGATTAATAGGAGAAAAAAACCCAAAATTTTATTACATGCACATGGAGACCCCATAATGAAATTGAGACCCAAAGAAATGACCGAGGCAGGCAGTTTTTATACGTTTTAGATAAAGAGATGATAGATTTGTGAGGAATTTACAAGATAAGGAAAATAGGTGTTTGTGAGCTTTTATTAGTAAGAAATTCTAAGTGGAGTTTGGTCTGAGGTGGTAGATTAGTAAAAAAAAAAAAAGTAACAAGGTTTATTTCTACAGTTTTCTTGACTTTAAAGTCCCTATCTCTGATAATAAAGGGGTTTTTTTACTTCCTAGTACAGGGAGAGTATTTTTTCATATGAGAGATTTGTTTCCTGCTTTCAGGAGACAGAGGAGGGTCAGAGTGTCTTTACACTGATGGTTTCTCAAGCAGCTTCAAAATGATCAATATGCCATTGTGGTACACTTGGGGGTGGCCTGCCTTGGGCACCTTTATAAACATTTAGTACATGTTAGTAACTATCTGCTCCCCCACCTTCTTCTCATTCTCCTCCTCATTATTGTTTGTTTGCTTGTTTTTAATTTTTTTAAATGTTTGTTTATTTTCAAGAGAGACAGAGTGTGAGTGGAGGAGGGGCAGAAAGAGAGAGAGACAGAGACAGAGACAGAATCCGAAGCAGGCTCCAGGCTCTAAGCTGTCAGCAGAGAGCCCCACACAGCGCTCGAACTCACAAACCATGAGATCATGACCTGAGCCAAAATTGGGCACTTAACCGATTGAGCCACCCAGGTGCCCCTCCTCCTCATTATTGTTATATCATTATTTCTGTTGTTCCATTGTCTTCAGTATCCAAGCTATGCCTCCTCTATTAACTTGCCAATAGTTGAGAATACTTATAGTGGAGTATCTGGAGGAAATATTTTTATTTTTATTTATTTATTTATCTAAAATATTTATTTTAAATGTTTTACTGATGATACAATGTGTTCGTCATTTCTAAAGTGATAGAACATTGCTTTTTCACTTTTTCTTGGACTATTTGTCAGAAATTGAATTTATTTTTATAGTAAGTTTTTACTTTATACTTTTACTTTATAGTTAATTGAGAAATTGAGATTACTTTTATTGCAAATGCCATCATACAACTTGGAAGATAAAACTATAAAACAATACCAAGGATCAATTCTAGAACTGCAGGAGCTCCTTCATCTTAAGTTTAATACAGCCACAGAAATACTTCTCAGAGTGAGTGTGATTATTTTACCCATAAGTTATGATTAACTTTTATAAGAATAAAAACTTTATGCTATATAATAAAAAATCCAGTATCTTTTTTAATTAAAAGGCTATGGAAAAGTAAGTAGAATAATATGAGGCACATATATTTATCCAGATTTAACAACCATAAATATTTCTTTTTTTGAAAATTTTTATTTGTTTATTCTTTGAGAGGGAGAAAGAAAGAGAAAGAAAGTGGGGAGGGGCAAAGAGAGAGGGAGAGAGAAACCCAAGCAGGCTCCACTCTGTGATGCAGGGCTTGAACCCATGAACTGTGAGATGATGACCTGAGCCGAAACCAAGAGTCAGACGCTCAATCAACTGAGCCACCCAGGTGCCCCTAACTGTAAATATTTCTAAGGAAAAAAAACATTATCAGTGTAGTTAAAGTCCAGTTTTTTTCTTATACTTGCTAAGGTTTGGTAGGATCACTATGAAAATAAATTCATAAAACATTATATGTTAGATATTCACTATTCTAGATAAATCAGTTGATAAAGATTATTAGTAGTCATTCTATTTTTCCCAAATATCACTAGTGATAATATCCAAATAACTGTAAAATCATTATTATACCTTAGAAAGTAATCATTCCATACCCTAATATCCAGTCCATATTTAAATTTTGGCTAATATCCCATGAATGTCTTTTATAGCTGTTTTTGTTTTATTTTGTTCTTTAAATCAGAAAACAGCCTAAGATCACACATTGTTTTTGGGTATTTTGGGTTTCTTTGGTCTAGAACACAGTCCTCTGAATAGTGTTGGTAGCACATGTTCTAATTACAAAAAGAACTGCAAAGAAGGCTCAAACTTCACTAAATTTATTGCTAGTAATATTCATATTATAATTGTGCAACTATTTTATTTATAAGAAAGGTAAGGAAGTAAATTACTATTATTAGTAATCTAGATTAGTTTAAGAGAAAAAAATACAGTATGTAAAAGAAAAGCAGATTAGGAAAAAAATACTGTAATGTTAAATTTGAAGTGGAAATATCCATATGAACCAGATTTATTTTTAATCCTTAAAATGGAACCAAGTCTAACTGGGGTAAACAGCCAATTCCAGGTCTGGAGCAAGGAAAGTGAAAGATGAGGTTGAGTTATCTTGTGCTAGAAAGCAAATAAATACTCAGAGACTGTTGTAGTTGTATCCAAAGGGATAGAACTAGCTTAAAGAGGCTCTCACTAGTCAAATTTAGAATAATTTGAATATCAGAAAGAATAGTTTTAATTGACTATAACACATTAAGTAAAGAAAAATCCATGGGTCTAAAGTGATACTCCAAAAAGGAAGGGGGACAGTGGGGGAAGGGGAAAGAAGAGTTCTTTATAAAAGAATGCCATCTGATAAATGTAGAAGGAATTGTCAGTTAGAAAGTCACCATTTTTCAATTCCCAATTGTAATAAATGATAAGGATCATTTTCACCTAGATAATTAGGTGAAATGTTGTTGAAGAACACATGATTTTCATAGTGCCGAAGTATTAGGCCACAGATTACTTATTGATTGGGGAAAAATGTACTTTGTAACTGGGAGAATATGGGTACTTAACACCTTAACCAAGTGATCAAGTCCACATTGTTAATAGTGGGACATCATAGAGCTCCTGATAGGATGCAGCATGAAGAATGCAACATGAAGAACACAGCATAACCTCCAATGCCTTCTTGCCAAAAACAATTAAACCTACCTACACCTAACTTCCAAAAAAATTACAAAAAATAAAGGGGATAGAAGAGCAAGTTAAACAATATCATGAGGAAACAATGAGATAAATTCACAGTGTTCTACAATACAACTATTCTGGACACTTCAAAAGTTAATGTCACGGGGAAAAAGTGTGGGGGATCGATTACTTTATAAAAATTAACAATATATTCAATCTCCAGTACTTCTAAGGTTTTACAGTATGACAACTAAACACGTACAATATTGATTTATTTGAGGCATTTAAGAGAACTAATATGCATCAAGCTCTATTAGTTTTTGTTAAACATTCTTAAGAACATTCTTAAATTGTGCGTTTAATATTAGACATCAAGTGTTAGACTAATGAAACATGACTCATTTGGATTTCATAAATAGGATATTTATTTTCTAAACTTGATAATGTTCAGAAATGAGCTAACTTTTGCAGTAGCATGATCTACATTTTAATAAGGTACAGATAAACAAATATGGGTATAGTTAAAATGAAAAGTCATGATAATGCTAAAATCGAAAAGGATATTTATTTTCTAAACTTGATAATGTTCAGAAATGAGCTAACTTTTGCAGTAGCATGATCTACATTTTAATAAGGTACAGATAAACAAATATGGGTATAGTTAAAATGAAAAGTCATGATAATGCTAAAATCGAAAAGGGTAACATAACTAATCCTGGGAATACAGGAGCAATTTTAATACTTAAACACTGTAAGAGAAACAGTGCAAAGGTGAAGCACATTTAATTAAGTTCATTTGTATCATTCAGAGAATTTTTTTAAAACAGTTTTTTGTTAGTTTGATACTTTTGCCCAAATTACTCTTTTAATAATGAAGGGAATCTAACACCTAAGTGATGAAATGACTCCTGTAAGTTGCATAATTTATGAGGTCTCTAAGCTTTTATAATGTTTTCTTTTTCTGTTACAGCAAGCTAGTACATTAGCAGATCTGGACAGTGGAAATATGGAAAAAGTCATTCAAGATGAAAATGTTACTCTATATATGTGGGCAAACCTCAAGAAGAATCCAAGGTATTCCCGTGGGTCACACTGTAGGTCAGAAGACATTGGGAGTCACATCATGATGACCAGGCATATGTCTTTTGCATAATAGCATGGTATACTTGGATAAAACCTATGTTAGGAAGTCAGCCAGCTGGAGTTTGAATCACAGACCTGCCGTTTATTTACCTGAGGCAAGTTACTTAGCCTTCTTGAGCTTCATTATATCAATGGTCAGATGATGATTATATTACTTAATAGGATTGGGTTGAAGATTAAAAATTAATGTAAAGATCATAGCATGGTGTCTAACAAAAAAATGCTGAATAGATAAATGTTTTCCCCTTTTCTTTACCCACTTAATTCATACCCCTGTAGGGTGGTAGGTGCTTTCTACATGGCAATCTAAAACCTTAAAAATTTTTGTGAACTGTTTAAATACTTTAAAAATACTTTAATGTCTATTTTTTAGATATGTAAGTGATGTTTCCCCAATTATTTACAGCTAATAACATCTTTCTGAGAAATGAGAGTGATAATGATAAATTTATGATCACTTCTGCTATTTAATCTTCAGCAGTTCAAATTAATTGAGTTAGTATGGCAGTGAGTTCTAGGGGAAAAAAAAGTAGCAAAGTAAAAATTAGGAGGCCCGGGTTCTGTTCCCAGCTCTGAAAAGACTAGTCATATGACAGTGGAAAGAATTGGATTTTAATTTAGATATTTCATAACAGGAAGGAACAAAATACTTTCCAAGTTACATTTGCTGTAACATACTCTGTGGTTTATTTTTTTAAATTTTTTTATGTTTTATTTATTTTTTGAGAAAGAGAGAGAGTGCGAGCAGGGGGGGGACAGAGAGAGAGGGAGAGACAGAATCCAAAGACAGGCTCTAGGCTCTGAGCCTAGCCATAAACACAGAGCCCGATGTGGGGCTTGAACCCACAAACCGTGAGATCATGGCCTGAGCCAAAGTTGGACACTCAACCAACTGAGCCACCCAGGTGCCCCAGATACTCTGTGATTTAAATCTAATGAAACAGTGTATTAATATCACCTTTTTTCACTGTAAAATGTGTTGCCTATAGAAATTACTCTGTATTATTTTAAAAGAAGTAAAATGAATAGCCCTATATTAACTGCCCAGATTTAAGAAGAAAAGTAGAAGAGAATTAGATGGTGTCTTTTTACTAAGATTGTAAATAGTGGAGGCAGAAACAGGTTTTGTTTTATTTGATGGTAGTGAGGGGTACTACAGGCACGATGAGTTTAATGTTGTGTCTGTTAAGTTTGCAGTACTTAAGGAATATCAAAGTGCAAGGCACTGAAAAAATCTGAGTTGGAGATCTGTTTTGGGGAGGCATCATATAGATCAGTACTTCTTAACTTTTTTGGGAGTCATAGACTTTTATGAACTTTATTACATACACTCATCATAGGTAAAAGGGCATTTTGGGACCTCTTAAAGCCCATCGAGGGACCCTCTTCCGTCTCGCTACCCCATCCCAGTAAGCATAGAACTCATGTTAAAAATGCCTGAAAACATAAGTAATGATTGAGGCCATCAAAATAATATCTAAAGAGAGTAAGTAGAGGGAGAAAGAAAGAGGGCCTGCATAGAGAGCTGAGTAATACCAACATTTAAGGATAGTTAGGAAGAAGGCCATACAGGAGAAACAAAGAAGGACCTGCCTGAAATGGAAGAGAAGAGTGTGGGGTCATAGATCCCAAGAGAGTGCTTTTGAGAAGGATAACACTAGCAACTGGGTCCAAGTGCTGCAAAGCAGGCAAGCATGGGTTGGGACAATTAAAGTGGAGAGAAATATTGCTTAGGTATAAATTCTCAGCAGACTTCGTTTCCTGCAGTCTCATCCTTTTTGTTAAAATCATTAACAGGTACAGAAGTGTCAGATTCTCTGAAACACAAATTGGATTTGAAATTCCAAGGATTTTAGCAACAAGTAACATTGCTATACGACTCCTACATACTCACTATGACCATGTCACACCGCTGGGCCCTGTTTCAACATTATTACAAGAACGAACTGCCACAGTAACTGACTTTGTCAAAGATGAAGTTAAGAACGTAGAAGTAGAAATCAGCAAAGAGCTCCAAGAAGAGTATAAATCACAAGAATATGAGTCTGTATCAGTTCATGAGGAAGAAACAACATTTGAGGAAGAAGGTGATACTGAAGTACAAATGGTAGGACACATTTTTTTTAATGTATACATTTTTCCTTCATGTAAAAAATGTGTTAGGTTTCCTCGAAGCATTCTCAAGATTTTTTCCTTATAGCTAGAAATTGTCTGAAAGCCACTCTCTTGCCAAGGGCTCAGGTTTGAATATATATATTTTCTTCTTGCTTTCTATTAATAGTCACTACTTATAATTGAGCCTGTTGTTTCAACATCCTAAGATTTAGCACAGGAATTGCTTCTTTTTATTCTAGGGTTATGCCTGAACAGCTTTGAAGCAAATTTAATTTTTGTGTATTTTATTTCCAGCTCATTTAAGAGAACTTGCCATTAAATGGAAACTTGTAGTAAATACTTTCACTAACTGAAGGATTATCTTACATTACTTTCTCAGCTTTTGGTTTTATAAGACAGAATTTTATAAAGTAAAATTGATTTTCTTAAACTGCTGTACTCCTCTCTTAAAACTTGACATCTTTTAGATATAATAACACATTTGGGCAATTTACTAATCATACTCCTTTAGCTGTTTTCTACTCTTTTCTATTTCTGGGATTTTCAAGCCACTTACTTTTTATGTTAGAATTAATTATCTCTTTAGAACTTTTTCAGACTCAGTGGCTCTTATGTTTGGCCATAAACAATCTGCATTTTAGGAAGGTCCAAAAATAGCAGGTTTTCCTACAAGTACATAAGACACAATGTGTATTGTTTTATTGGTTTATTTTCTTTAAACACGGGGAAGGGTTAAGAATTAGATTGAATACAAACTTGAAATCAGAATAGGAATTTATTAGATATTCTAAGGACATATTTAATTGAAAAATTCCATTTTAAATATTACACCAGAATAAAAGATTATAAAGATTTTTTAGCAAAGTTGAGAATGGATATGACATGATGATCAGTACAAGGACTAGTACATGCATGTCAAAATTAAAAGGAATAGGGGAGGGCAACTCAGAAACTTGTATATAGCTGACGTTTTAGAGAGGTGGGAAATGATTTGCTCTCCTAAAAAAATTTTTTTTGCTGTTTGTTTTATTTTTGAGAGAGAGAAAGAGAGAGAGCGAGAGCAAGAGCAAGAGAGAGAGAGACACACACACAGACACAGAGTGCAAGCAGGGGAGGGGCAGAGAGAGAGAGGAAGATACAGGATCCGAAGCAGGCTCCAGGCTCACGGAAAAAAATGTTCTTTGAGCAATCCTATAGCTTTTAAAATAAAAAAAATATATAGCTTTTAAAATAAAATCGTAAAGCTTAAAAAAATAGCTTAGGTAGCATGGTAGCTTCACTAGAGTTCCTATTTCCTGTTATCCTGCCTTTCCAGAACATATGGGATGATTACACTCCTCACCACCTTGAAGTTAGGCACGACCATGACTTGCCTTACCTAATAAGATATGAGTGGAAGGGATATACTTATTTCTAAGGGTGGAAAAAATAAAGAATGAGTAAATGGGCCCTGGACTTGACATTGTTTAAATATGCAGTAAAACAAACAAACAAAAACATTAACTTAAAATTTGACAGGATTCATGGTTGAACATTCAGAACCATTAGATGAAAAAAGTATCTTTTTTAAAAGATGTTTGATCTTGATCTGATTTAAAATATTGGATAATTTCTCTTCTCTCAGGTTCCTTGATTATAATTAATGTTTTATGAAAACCCATCAACATTTTATTCAAGAATTTCACATTATTTAAATATTTTAAAATTAGAAAACTTAATTTGATTACTTGAAGAATTTAACACATGTAAATTCTTATGCACATGTCTTTGTTAAAGGGCCTCATGCAGTGATGATTTATTATGTTCTGTTAATGTTGGAAATAGTTATATATTAAAAATGTAAGCAGATAGGGGTGCCTGGATGCCTCAGTTGGTTAAGCATTCAACTCTTCATTTCGGCTTAGTCATGATCTTGCAGTTCATGAGTTCAAGCCCTGCATCAGACTCTGCGCTGACAGCATGTGAAGCCTGGTTGAGATTCTCTGTCTCTCTCTGCCCCTTTTTCTGCTTGTGCTTGAATGTACACGTGCCCTCTCTTGCTCTCTCGCTCTCTATCACACACACAAAATAAATAAATAAATTTTTTAAAAAATATATGAGCATATAAATTCACTGAAATACTAGACAGTGAAACTATGTATTTTTCTCAAGGTCTGTCATTCATTACAGGCAATAAGGAGTTTTTTACAGTAAGGAGTACTTTCCTTTACCTTTATTTTCAGCTAGTGAGGTCAAGGGTACTAAACAAAGATTTCTTCAGCTCAAATGGTTCTTACCAGTGTGTTTACATTTTGTTTTTCTATTATTATTTAATGTTTTATTGTACAATTTCAACTTACAACTAACAGTATGGCAATGCCTAATGTTGATAATGCCACAAAAGTAAACTCAGCAAAAGCGTTCCACCCAGTGGTAAAATGCGTGTTTTATGGCATATTGAAGCTGTCCTCAAATGAGTAGTCTAGGAACCCCAGAGTAAAGATCATCAGGCAATTAGTGATATGGCAGAAACAATTTATTTTATGAAACTTCTCCACAGCCTGGGAAGCTTGACCAACAATTGTGTGAATGGTAGATGGGGGAACCTAGCTGGAGGGAACTGTTATCAGGGGATTTGAAAAGAGAAAATTGCCTGAAAGATAAGAATAACATTAACTCATTTACCACCCCTGTTTCCAGGAGCCAAAACTCTTACCACACCCAACAGGCATGTGTGTAGATGGCTTCTGCTCCGTCATCCTTCCAAAACTGAGAAAGTTCATATGAATAGTGCTAAAGCATTCTTCCACAGAAGCGGAAGAAACCCATAGTAATGGTTAAGTGTGCCAAAGCAGGAGGGAAAAACCATTTCCTGTGCTGAGGGAGGCTTGGTGGGGTGGGGTAGGGTGGGGTGGGGTGGGGTCAGGTCAGGGAGCAGTGACTGCTTAGAGTAAGGAATCCCTCAGGCACTTGCTGTGCTCTGCTGGGTAACAAAAGGGAGAGGACAGACTTTTAACAGTTGTCAGCTGGGCCTGCACTTGCCCCTAATTCTGAATGGTGTAAAAACCACCTTTTCTAAGTGTGAGTAGCCTGCCAGGGGCAAAAACCACTGGATTTATAAAGAAAATTAGATCAAATGAGGAGGTCAAAGATAATTTGGTGGAATTGATGTGGGGGGGGGGGGTAAGAGAAATGGTAGAAAGAAGAGGTTCAAACTCTATATAAAGAAGTTCCAGAAATCAAGAAGGGAAAGAATGAG
Organism: Cryptoprocta ferox; assembly: GCA_028646485.1. NCBI lineage: Eukaryota > Metazoa > Chordata > Mammalia > Carnivora > Eupleridae > Cryptoprocta > Cryptoprocta ferox. The sequence continues at coordinate 78,579,982 of CM053571.1, forward strand.
AATAGTGTAATAATTGGCAGTTGGACAGCTGGCTAAGATTTGAAATAAAATAAATTTTTATATTTCACTCTACAGACTTAAAAAATACAGATTAGTGTAGTTTGTTTTTATATTTAAAATTTTAATCAAGATTCAAAATGATAAAAATATGTGAGGAGAACAGAGGGAAGTTATTTATTATCTTTACTAAGGTCTTTCTTATTAGTGCATTAAAATCAAGACCATGAAAGGAGATTCACTGGATCCAAACATTAAAATTTTTTTAATGTTTATCTATTTTTGAGAGAGAGACAGAGACAGAGACAGCACGAGCAGGGGAGGGGCAGAGAGAGGGAGACACAGAATCTGAAGCAGGCTCCAGGCTCTGAGCAATCAGCACAGATCCCGATGGAGGGCTGGAACCCACAAACCGCAGGATTATGACCTGAGCTGAAGTTGGACGCTTAACTGAGCCACCCAGGCCACCCTAGATCCTAACATTTGTATAGCCCAATAAACCTCACTATAAACAAATTTGAAAGCTCTTGAAATGAAAAAACTATTTAAACACATAAAACAAGGGGTTAGTATTTGAATCGAAAGAACTCTTACAAATTGGTAAGACAGTTTCCTAACGTAAAATTAGGCAAAGGACTTGAGGAGGCAGGTGCGAGAAGAAGTTTAACCATTTGAAAAATGAGAAGATACTGAATCAAATAAGTGATCAAATTAGAAGCAACATTATATCCTGTCTTCTCAGATTGAGCATGAGGGGAAGGACTCATTTTCACATACTCTTGTTAGAAATGTAAATTTGTATAATCTTTCTGAAGGACAGTTTGGCACATGTAAATGTACCTATTAGTGATTGTTATTTTAGTAATTTGTTATGAAATAATAGAACAAGTAAGTAAAAATGTGCTACAGTGTTTATTGAGATATTTTTATAGTAGCAAATACAGTCCACAGATTAACTATCAAATAGTCAACAGTCAAATACTAGTAGTAATTCAAAATAATATTGATTTTATATACTTAAAAACTTTTATATACTTACAGATTTTGTATACATTTTTAAGTTTTAAATTTTTTGAGATATGATTGACATACCTGTTAGCTTCAGGTGTATAACATGATCTATTTGATATCTCTACTATGAAATAATTACCATGATAAATCTAGTTAACATCCATCATCATACATAGTTACAAATATTTTTTTCTTGTGATGAGAACTTCTAAGATCTCTCTTCACATTTTTCAAATATATAATATAGTATTATTAATCATAGTCACCATGCTGTACATTACATCCCCAGGACTTATTTTATAATGGGAGTTTTGTACTTTTGAGCCATCTTTACCCATTCTGCTCACTCCCCACCTTTGGTAACTGCCAGTCTCTTCTATGTGTTTGTGAGTTTGTTTTTGTTTTTGTTTAGCTTCTACATATAAGATAATCCAATATTTGTCTTTCTCTTGCTTCACATAATGCCTTCAAGGTCCATCTATGTGGTCATAAATGGCAACATTGCCTTTTGTATGGCTTAATAATATTCCATTGTGTATGTATACCATATTTTCTTTATCCATTCATCTGTCAGTGAACAGTTAGTTTGCTTGTTGCATTGTTGTAAACAATGCTGTAGTAAACAAGGCAGTGTATATATTTTTTTAAGTTGGTGGTTTTATTTCCTTTGGATAAATACCCCAAAGTGGAATTACTGGATCATACGGTCACATGGTATTTCTATTTTTAATTATTTTGAGGAAGCTCCAGACTGTTTTCTACAGTGGCTGCACCAATTTACATTCCCACCAACAGTGCATAAGGGTTCTCTTTTCTCTACTTCCTTGTCAACCCTTGTTATTATCTTTTTGAAAATAACTACCTAACAAGTAAGAGGTGATATTTCATTGTGGTTTTGATTTGCATTGCTCTGTTGGTTGGTGATATTGAGGATCTTTTATGTACCTGTTGGCCTATTTCATGTACCTAGATCTCTCCTTTAGGAAATGTCTATTGAGATCTTCTGCCCATTTTTATATTGGATTGTTTCTTGCTATTGAGTTATATAGATTCTTTATATATTTTGGATATTAACCCCTTATCAGTTATAGATTTGCAAATATTTTCTCCCTTTTGGTAGGTTGCCTTTTCTTGTTGATTGTTTCTACAGAAGCTTTTTAGTTTGATATAATCCCAATTGTTCATATTTGCTTTTGTTGCCTTTGCTTTTGGTGTCAAATCCAAAAAATTGTTACCAAGACCAATGTCAAGGAGTTTACCACCTATGTTTTCTTCTAGGAGTTTTATGGTTTCAGGTCTTTGGTTCAGATCTTTAATTCATTTTGAGATAATTTTTGTGTATGATGTAAAGTGCTCCAGTTTCATTCTTTTGCATGTGATTGTCCAGTTTACCCAGCATCATTTACTAAAGAGACTGTTCTCTCATTGTATATTCTCGGGTACTTTTCATAAATTAATTGACCAAATGTGCATGGGTTTACTTCTGGGCTCTCTATTCTGTTCCGTTTATATATGTGTCTGTTTTATGCCAATATGTTACTGTTTTAATTACTATAGCTTTGTAATATAGTTTGAAATTAGGACATGTGATGCCTCAGCTCTGTTCCTCTTTCTCAAGATTGACTTGGCTATTCAGGGCCTTTTGTGGTTCCATACACATTTTAGGATTGTTTTTCTAATGCCATTGGAATTTTGATAGGCTTCACATTGAATCTGCAGATTGCTTTGGGTAGTATGGACTTCTTAACAATTTTAATTCTTTCAATCCATGAGCATAGAATATCTTTCCATTTATTTGTATTTTTAATTTCTTTTATTAGTGTTTTATAGTTTTCAGTATACAAGTCTTTTACCTCAGTTAAATTGACTCCTGGAATTTTATTCTTTTTGATAGAATTGTAATTGGACTATTTTCTTGATTTCTCTGATAATTTGTTTGTAGTGTATAGAAATGCAACTGATACTTGTATACTGAGTTCGTATCCTGCAAACAAAGCTCTAATACTTTGTGTGCAGAGTTTAGGGTTCTTTCTATATATAACAGGGTTTTCCTGTATATAATATGATGTCATCTGAAAATAATGTTCCTTTCCAACTGGATGACTTATTTATTTTGCTTGAAATAATTGCCCTGGCTAGGACCTCCAATACTATGTTAAATAAAAGTGGTGAGAGTGGGCATCCTTGTGTTATTCCTGATCTTAGAGAAAAAGCTTTCAGCTTTCCAGCATTGGGTATGACGGTTGTGGGCTTGTCATATATGGTCTTCATTATGTTGAGGTACATTCCCTCTATACCCACTTTGTTGAGAGTTTTTATAAAAAATCGCTGTTAAATTTTTTAAAATGCTTTTTTTGCATCTACTGAGATAATTATGATTTTTATCCACCATTTTGTTAATGTGCTATATTACATTGATTGATTTGTGGATGTTGAACCATTCTGAATCCCTGTAATATAGCCTACTTAATCATAGTGTATGATCCCTTTAATGTGTTGTTGAATTCAGTTTGCTAATATTTTGTTGAGGATTTTTGCAACTGTGTTTATCAGAATTATTGGCCTGTAATTTTCTTGTTGTGTTCTTTTCTGGTGTTGGTATCAGGGTAATAATACTGGCCTTATAAAATGAGTTTGGAAATGTTCCATTTTATTCTGTTGTTTGAAAGACTTTGAGAAGGGTTGGTGTTAATTATTCTTTAAATGTTTGGTAGAATTCATCAGTGAAGCCATCTGGTCCTGGATTTTTGTTTTTTAGGAGGTTTTTTTTTATTATTATTTATTCAATTTCTTTACTGGCAATTGATCTGTTCAGAGTTTCTATTTCTTTAAGATTCAGTCTTGTCAGGTTGTATGTTTCTAGGAATATCCATTTCTTCTGGGTTGTATATTTTACTGGTGTGTAATTGTTCAATGTAGTCCTTTATGATCCTTTATATTTGTGGTATCAGCTGTAATGTCTCTTCTTGCATTTCTTCTGATATTGAGTTCTCTTTTTATTCTTGGCAACTGTAGCTACAGTGTTGTCAATTTGTTTTGTTTAGCTTTTAAAAAAACAGCTCTTAGTTTTATTGATATTTTCTATCATCTTAGTCTCATTTATTTCTGTTCTGATCTTTGTTATTTACTTCTAATTTGGGGCTTCATTTGTTCCTTTTCTAGTGCCTTGAGGTGTAAAGTTAGGTTGTTTATTTGGAATCTTTCTTGTTTCATGATGTTGGCATTTATTCCTGTGAACTTTTCTGTTACAATTGCCCTTGTTGCATCTTACAGGTTTTGGTATGTTGTGTTTCTATTTTTATTTGTCTCAAGATATGTTTTTTAAATTTCTCAACTGATTTTTTTCTTTGACCCTTTGGTTGTTCAGTAGCATGTTGTTTAATCTCCACATATTTGTGGATCTTACAGTTCTCTTCTTGTAATTAATTTCTAGTTTCTTAACATTGTTGCTGGAGAAGATGCTTGATATGATTTCAGTTTTCTTAAATTTATTAAGGCTTATTTTGTGGTCTAACATATGATCTATACTGGAGAATGTTCCATGTGCACTTGAGATGAACGTGTATTCTGTTGTATTTGGATAGAATGTCCTGTATATGTCTGTTAAGTTCATCTGGTCTAATAAGTCATTTAAGGCATTGGTTTCTGTCTGAATGATCTAATCACTGGTGACAGTGGGGTATTAAAGCCCCCTACTGTTATTGTATTGCTGCCATTTCTCCATTTAGATTTGTTAATAATTGGTTTATTTAGGTGCTCATATGTTGTATATATAAATATATATAAGTGTTATATATTCTTGTTAGATTGACTCCTTTATTATGTAATGACCTTGGTCTCTTATTAGCCTTTGTCTTAAACTCCATTTTGGTCTGATAAAAGTATAGCTACGTTATTTTTCTTTTGGTCTCCTTTTGCATGGAGTATCTCTTTCCATCCCTTCACTCAGAGATTCACTTTAGTGAATCTATAGATGGGTCTTCAGATTCCATACATGTGTGAAATCATATGATACTTGTCTTTCTCTGCCTGACTTATTTCGCTTAGCATAATACACTCTAGTTCTATCCATGTTGTTGCAAATGGCAAGATTTTATTCTTTTTGATTGTTAGGTAATATTCCATTGTGTGTGTGTGTGTGTGTGTGTGTGTGTGTGCGTGTGTGTGTGTGTGTGTGTGTGTATCTTCTCTATCCATTCATCAGTCAGTGGACATTTGGGCTCTTTCCATAATTTGGCTATATTTTGATAGCACTGCTATAAATACTGGGGTGCATGTGCCCCCTTTGAATCAGCATTTTTGTGTCCTTTGGATAAATACCTAGTAGTACATTTGCTGGGTTGTAGGATAGTTCTATTTTTAATTTTTTGAGGAACCTCCATACTGTTTTCCAGAGTGGATGCACCAGTTTGCATCCCCACCAACAGTGCAAAAGTGTTCCCCTTTCTCAGCATCCTTGCCAACATCTGTTGTTTCCTGAGTTGTTAATTTTAGCCATTCTGACAGGTATGAGGTGGTATCGCATTGTGGATTTGATTTGTATTTCTCTGATGATGAGCATCTTTTCATGTCTCTGTTAGCCATCTGGATGTCTTCTTGGATTAGGTTATCACTTTAACATTTCTATAAGGCTGGTCTAGTGGTAATGAACTCTTAGCTTTTGCTTGTCTGGAAAACTCTGTCTCTCCTTCAATTTTGAATGACAACTGTGCTAGGTATTCTTCATTGGAAGTTTTCTTCTTTTAGCATAATAAATTGTAACACTCCCTCTGGACTGTAAATTTTCTGCTGAAAAATCACTGATTGTTCTATGGGGGCTACCTTGTATGTAATGAAGTATTTTTCTCTTGCTGATTTTCAGATTCTCTCCTTGTCTTTTACTTTTGACACTTTAATTATAACGTGTCTTGGTGTGGGTCTCTTTGGGTTCCTCTCTTTTGGAACTCTGTGGGCTTCCTGGATCTAGATGTCTGTTTCCTTTCTTGGTGTAGGGAAATTTTCAGCCATTATTCCTTCAAATATGTTTCTACCCCCTTCACTTTTCTCCTTCTGGAACCCGTATAATGTGAATGTTGATCTGTATAATGTCTGTAAGTCTCTTAAGCTATCTCCACTTTCTCTCCCTCTCTTTTTTCTGTTCTGATTGGGTGAATTCCACTGCCCTGTCTCTGAATTTATTAATTGTATTTTTCAGTTCACTTATTGTATTCTTCAGGTCTGTGATTTCTGTTCTACACTCTCATATTTTCTCTTTGTTGAAATTCTCATTTTGTTCGTCCATTCTTCTTTTGAGCTTGGTGAGCATCTTTATGACCATTATTTTGAACATTTATCAGATAAACCACTTCTTTCCATTTTATTAAGGCCTCTGCTGAGGTTTTATCTTATTCTTTCCTTTGGAATGTGCTCCTTTGTTTCTTCATTTTACTTGCATCTCAGTATTGTTGGTTAAACCACCACCTCTTCCTGTCTTGGGAAGTATTGAACCGCCACCTCTTCCTGTCTTGGAGTATCCTCATGTAGCAGATAAAATGTTGCATTCAACACCACCCTAGCTCCTGGTTGTCTCTGGATCTTTTGTGATTGTCCAAGCAGCCTACTATAATTTTAGTGGCTCTCAGTAGTTGGGGATGTGGGTTTCCCAAAGGGGAGAGTCTCAGTCAGCACTTAGGTTCAGGCCAATTGGAAGCCAGGCCTTCAGGCAGCAGCTTTTTAAAGTATGCAAATATACATCTTTCCGAAGAATACTGGGAGAAGGGTATTTTTGTCTGCTCCCTTGAGCAGCGCCCTGGGGTGATAGCCAGTTCAGAAATTTTTTCTTTCTTTGCAATGTTTTGTTAAACTCATGAATACAAGCCCCTTTGGCTACCAGACCCAGACATTAAAGGGCATCCTTTGGGCAGCAGCCACAAAAACCAGGGCACCAGGGTTGTGTACAAGCTCTCTGGTAAATACTGGTGCTCTAGGGTCAGTAGAGAAAGCAGAGTGCAGTGGAGAGAAAGTAGAGAGAGACTACCCTCTGCAGTTGCTGGGGAGGATTACAGTTGGCCCTTAGATGCCTGTTTAATTAGAAGCCTGCCCCTCAGGCCACAGCTATGAAGATAAGCTAATAGGCCTCTTTCACAAAAGACTAAGCTCCTGGGTCTCTTGCCTTTCTGCTGTGCCCTGGGGATAGTAGCCTGCTAAGAACCCTTTCTCCATTTGTTATAGTCCTATGGGACCCTTGTGTGTAAGCCCTACCAGTAACCAGAGGCAGGCAATCTAGAGGTGTCCCCTGGGTGGCAGCTGCAAAAATCACATGCAGAAAAAGGTTCGGATTCCTTTCTGGGAGTTAACTGGAACCTGGAGCTAGACAGAGAGAGAGCACAGAGATGGTGCCCAATGGCCTGTTTTTGAAGAGTAATTCAGTAGGCCCCTAGATGTGTGTTAAATTAGAGGCCTGGCCCTCAGGCCTATGCTTTAAGATAAGCAAATAAGCCTCTTTCACAGAAAGCCTGGGTGATTTTCTGTCAGCTGCTTCTGCACTGAACCCTGGGGCTGATAAGTCCAGGCACAGATTCCTTTTAACTGATAACTCAGTTTGCTATAGCCTTGTGGGTCTCATGAATGCAAGCCCCATTGGCTCTCAGAGCTAGGTGTTTTAGGGGCTGGTCTCTCAAGTGCCAGATGTGGGTGCCATCTGTGGGGTTAAAAGTTAGGGTGCCAGAATTGGGGTTCAAATCTTTCAGTCCTAAGGGAGAAGAAGGTGGTATTTATGCATTCCCTCCGGATTGTGGGTCCCTGCATGTACATGGGATTCCTGGAAAGATTATGTCTCAGCCTTTCCTACCTACTTTGATGTGGGATTTTCCTCGTTCAGCCAATGTTTTGGGCATCCCCCCAGTCCCAGAGGAAACTTCCATATGTAGCTGTAGTTTTGATGTGTCTGTGGGAAGAGGTGGGAAGACTCTCTCTTAAGAGTCTCTTACGGTTTGTCTCCCTCCCTCTCTGTAACTTTTTTTCCCCTTCCCCTCCCCCATGGTCTTCTGCTAAGTTTCTCAAGACCCACATGAGTGAAAACATATGGTATCTTTCTCTGACTGACTTACTTCACTTAGCATAATACCTTCCAATTCCATCCACATTGATTTTTTTTAATTTTCTTTACACCTCTGTATTGTTTGAATTTCCAACAAACAATATTTCCGTTTTTGGTTTTAAAGGGAGAAAGTTCATAAGCCTCTGTGATGATGCCCCATTTGCTCTCTTGTCATTGTGAAATTCTTTCAACCGTCTTCCTCATCCACTTCACCTACCTGCTCCTGATCTTTAAAGACTTAAATTTTACCAGTTTTCCCCTTCAGGCTAAATTAGATGTCTCTACTCCATTCTTTTGATGTCTGATTATTAGAATTCTTGCCTTAAACACTAAATTATGATCTTGAGGACAAGAATATCTTGGCAGAGTTTGTATTTACCATAAGCACAGGACCTGGTACAGACAGGATGAGGGGCTCCATAAATGTTCATTGAATGAATGAAGAAATAAATGAATGAATGGATGGTTAAATGCATGCTTGTCACTAGAGATTCTTGGGACCCTTTCCTCAGCAGCTCTGATCCCTGTAATGGTTTGACCTAATACGAGTGGTGATAAGGCCTCACCTCCACCACCACAGCGCCTCAGGAAGTGTGCCCCTTTGCAGTCCAGTTGGAACTCAGAGTAAATTTGAAGCGATATTTATGGAAGGCAGTTAGGTTTGTATTCCTGTATAATCACAGCAATACAGGGAATATCATAACCCTAAATTCACAACACTGTTTTGTGTGGCTAGTATATTCTAAATTTTTTAAACTGTCATGTAAATTCATGAAATTTAACTTGTGTGTATCTGTGTACCTGTGTTTGTGTAAGAGTATGTGTAAATTAGGGACTACCTGCAGTATCAGTAGGCAAACTTACTATGTTTTGGATTTAGAGAAAGAGATTTCTTTATTTTTACAACTTTTTTAAAATTTAGGATAAACAACTTACCTTTAAAATTTTAGGTTGGCATATTTTAATATAAATATATTTCCCATATCTTTTTAATGAATTTGGAGACTCATTGCAAGGTAAATTGTTAGTATAATAATGCAGGAATTTATTACCCAAAATGCCTGATTTGTGTGTCCTTTGTGATCACAAATAAGTATTTAGTACCTTGTTAAAAAATTAAATCTCTTAGATATAGAAGATCCAAATGACCTCTTTTTTCATAGGTCTATTCAGAACTTTGCCACTAGAGGGCTCTTAATACCATATTTTAGTTAATTTAAATGTGTAATAATGATATGTTAAAAATTATAGGTAGTGGGTAATGCTGTCTTCCCAATTTATATATCTTACAAAATTTTTAGAAAAGCCTAATTTAAATGTTACACATTTATGATAAATGTTTTTTTTTTCAAATAATCACTTTCAGAAATATTTTAGTGATATAAAGGGTATCTTTGAACTTTGCGAGGTTCGAGTTAAAAATAGTCTTTGTCTTTAAGATACTCTAAACAGATACAGGATTTAACATAAATAGGAGTATATATAATATATGTAAAACATTTACTAAGTGGTGCCTTCTATAAGAAATTCAACATCATTATTTTCAATGAGCTAATAACAATCTTGTGGAGGAGGGGAGTAACAGTTGCCATATATTCTTATATGTGCAACAAGAGAGATTATGGATGGGAGTTAAGAGATAAAATTTAATTCAAAAGAAAAATATTTTGAGTGAATAGAATGGAAGTCTTCTCTGATGAGGTAACATTTGATCTAAATATTTTGATAGGCTTGGAGGAGTTTAGATGAAAAGGAAATTATTTTGGTTATGGGGGAAAGTGTGAAGACATGAAATATCCTTAGAGATTTCTTGGTATCATCATAGATACATTTAAAATCCATGAGAATAACCCATGTAAAAAATAGAGCATTAACATTACACAACCTTCAGCTTCCCACAAATTTACTTCAGCAACCCATTTTCATGGTCATACCCTGGACCTAGTGCTTACGTCTTTACTCAACAAATATTTATTGAATGCCTGCCTATGTATGCTGGTGCTCTTCCAGCCCTCAGAGGACAGTGGTGAAAGGACCAGTGAGATAAATAATAAAAACTGGAAAACAGCAGACAGTAATTAATGTCATGTCCAGAATTAAACAGGATTATGGGAGTGACTGGTAGTGACTCCCATTGGGAGGTTAGGGAAGATTGGGTGGTTAAGGAAGGCTCACATGATGAGTTACTATTAAAGCTGAGAAAGACTAGAAGGAATCAGCTATGTGATAAGGTAAAAATATTCTAGTCTGAGAGTGCAATTACTACAAAGGTCATAAGACAGAAATGAGTATCAGGAAGAAGGCCAGTGCACTGACGTATGGAGGCAAGGAGGAAAGTGGTATGTGATGACATCAGAGAGCGCTTCGCAGGCCATGAGTAAGAAGTTAAGATTTTATCGTAAGTGCAGTGGGAAACCATTAAAGGATTGTAAGTGGGAGAGTGGCATGATCTGATTTATAGCCCTGAAAGGTTATTCTATTATTGTAAGGGGCCAGAGTAGAAGCCCAACATCTGGTTAAATAGCACTGGGGAGGCATGAGAGGCAATGGTGCTTGGTTGAAGGTGGTGGTAAGAGACATGGAAAGGTAGATATGTTTGGGATATGTTTTGGAGGTAAAATAATCTTGCTGAATTTTTATTTTAGGAAACCAGGCAGATAGTGGTGCAGTTTACTGAGATGCCAGTAATGGGCTGAACTGGTTGAGAGTTTTATTTTGGGGACATACAAATGGAAATGTCAGGTAGGCAGATGTGAACCTGGAGTTCTGAGGAAAGTCAGACACAGCTGCCATGTCTGCGTGCATGTTGTGCACTGCACTTCTAGAGTTGAATAGTACAGATGGTGGCCTGAAGACTGTCGCTAGCATAGGTTTGGAAACCATAGACCTACAGATGGTATTAAAGCCACAGGAATAAACTCAGCAAACTCAGGATTATCAGTCTTATTAGCTTTTAGACAAAATGAAGCAAATGATGCTGTATTTTCAAAATTCATCGTTAATTGCTGATGAAGAACCAATTTCAACAACTTATTCTGAAGCTCTCAATTTAAATTGCTTTTTAATGAAAAAATTGGATTTCAGATCAATGAACTTTCTTTGTATAGATATTCTTTTTGAGGGACAACAGAATTCTAGACATTCTATCAAATGTGTATTCAGTGCTAATGTTTTGTGGATGTGTAATATCATCTACTTCACTGACAATTGATATCAATCTCCTATGTTTTCTTCAAGTAATTTCATGATTTTTGTGGCTTTTGATTGGGTTAGTTATGGTTTTACATTTAAATCTTTTATCCATCTGGAATTTATTTTCGTGTAAAGTGAGAAGAATCCAAATTTATTTTATTTCAGATCTTAGCCAACTGTCTCAAAATGCTTACCATATGAACCTAGGCTTTTCCTATTGATCTGAAATGCCAAATGCTAAATTCCTAAGTGGATCATGAGATCTGTTACTGGAATCTCTATTCTGTTTCCACTGATCTTATTTGTAATCAGATTGTTTTATATTAAATTCAAGTCACATATATATTAAAAAATTTCCATGTGACAGTATCTGCATATTTATCAAGTTGCAATGAAAAATACTTTACTAGTGTTCCATGAAGTTCTTCCCATATTATAAGCCAATTCCTATATCTGTTAAGCCAAGGTCTCATTGAAAAGCTGATAAATTCCTATTGTTGCATGCTATGGTATTGTGGTTTTTAAGGGGAAAGTTTTGTTGAGAAAACTAAATTTGTAGTTTTCCTACAAGGTAAGAAGTCAATTTGGTCTAAACTCTGATGATTCTCAACTTTTTGAAGATGTAAATTGGAAAACCTAACTTGCTTCTTGGCCTCATATCTTTGGTATATTTAATGATCATAATCCTTCCTGTAAGAAGGAAATGCAACTGGCTTTTTAATGATAGATAATGGCCAAGGCCACCTGGATGTCCATGGACACCTCAAATTCTCATATCCACAATTGAATTCATTACATTTCCCCCAAACCTGTCCTTCCTCCTTGTCTTTTCCTGATAATCATATCACCATTCACCTTATTACCTAAGCCAGACACCTGAAAAATCAGTCTTCACATGTCCCTTGCCTTCTGTATCGAGTTACCATCCAAGTTATATTGATTCTATCTCTGTGGCATCTCTCATACATGCTCCTTCTAATGACCCCGATTACTTCTACCTTTAGTTAGGCCCTGATCCTCTCACTCTTCACTCAATAATCCATTCATCAGCTGACCACCAGAATAGTCTCTTCAAATGCAAATTTCTTCATGTCACTTTCCTACTAAGTCATTTGTGGGCTCTGTTTTACCCATAGGAGAAATTCTTTTTTTTTTTTTTAAATGTTTATTTATTTTTGAGAGAGAGAGAGAAAGAGAGAGAGACAGAATCCGAGTGGGGGAGGTGCAGAGAGAGGGAGACACAGAATCTGAAGCAGGCTCCAGGCTCTGAGCTGTCAGCACAGAGCCCGACACAGGGCTTGAACCCACAAGCTCTGAGATTGTGACCTGAACCGAAGTTGGACGCTTAACCGACTGAGCCACCCAGGCACCCTGGAGAAATTCTTATCTTTAGAGTGGCATCTAAATTCTACATTCTGGGCTCTGCATCTCTCCAGCTTCAGATCTTATACTTTCTTAGCATGTCTCACCCCAGCCTCACTGACTACTTGGGGTGCTTGAAACTCTGTTTTGCTTCATGCCTTTCTGCCTTCACTCGCATTTGGAATTTTCACCCACCATTTTTTGGAAAGACTTGATTATCTTTCAAGATTTAGTTAAAATCTTACAACCTTTGGGTAGCATTTCCTGTCTTCACCCATCCAAGGAATGTTTTTCCCACAGAATTAACTGTTCTTCCCTTGTACTCCTATTGTGGACCCCCTGACTTTTTACTACGGCACCCAAAAAACTGTATTGTAACTATTTGTTTACCTGCTTTCCTTAATAGACTGGGAACTCCTTGAGTCAGGGATCTTGTCTTTTTTTGTTGTTTATTCCTAGTATCTGGCAAAGCCTGTACAATTTAGGCACCCTATTAAAATTCTTTGAAGGGTGAGTTAGTTAATGAGAAGTTTCAGAGGTACAATGAAAGGGTTGGCAGAGAGTGCGACAGTGTTTAAACTGGTCAGAGGAAGACACAGAGCAATGCAGTGACAAGAATAAGGGAAAAGATAATTTACTAAGGGGGACTTGGCTTTATATGATGGTTGAGAATGAGAGGCATGATGGCATTAACTAGCTTTAGGCTTCCGACTAGAATTTGGGTACAAGGTTTTTCTATTGCTCTAGAAGTACAGATGGTATTTGGGGTCAAATGAAGTTTGCTGGATATCATCCAGTTTGCAAATATTAGCACACACATACCAGTTGTTTTTACAATAACAACACTGCATTTTTCTAGCACTTTACTGTGTACAAAATTCTTTACTTCTGTTATTTGACTCTTAGAACAGTTATTTTCCTAAGTTTTAGTTTCCTTTTTTGTAAAATGAAGATAATACCACCTCTTACAGTTGTTTACAAGATGTGTTGTGTGTATGGCACATAGTTAAGTACCAAATACGTTGTTAGAGCAGGCATTTGAGGCCCCAAATGGTTAAATGTCTTGCTCAAGGTTGCAAAAGTAAGTTAGTGGCAGATTTAGATATACAATCTAGACCTTATGTCCTCCTATTGTAATATTCATTTTACTACACTTTATAGTATCTTTTACATTACTTGGTGCATGGTGTCTTTAATTTCCTTGAGAGGCTTACCCAAAAGCAGGCTTTGGAATTACTCTATCAGAGAATTGATTGCCAAGATCTAGCAAAATCTAAAACTTGCCTAAAATCAAAATACAAATATAAATAATACTTTATAGCTTGCATTGCTTCCTAGTCTATTTTATACTTGAGGGCTGTCATCAGAAAATCTGAGCAGGCTAGCTCCTGCCCTCATGAGGTTCTATGGAGATGTGCTTTCATTTTAACTGATTTTTAAATTATTGTTTTTTAAGTCCAGTTTGTATTCCAGAGCAAGTGTAAGTTCAGGGCCCTAGAATTAAGGTAGCAGGCATCTAAAGTGGGAACTGGAGCAGAAAGAGAGTGAAGAGTGAATCTGGGCTGAAGCAGACACTGACAATCATACCCATCTGTCCTTGTATTTTCTGTAGAGTTTTGTCCAGGAAGAATCTAAAGCGACAAAATGTGAACTGGAGATGAAATTATTAAGTGAGACTGTTTTGGCAGGTATTCTTCTAAATTATATTTTTAGAATTTAGCTTTATTGGGGTTTGTTTGCTTACAAAAGAAATGCAGCGTTGTTATAAAAAAAATTCAGATGTTGCAGAAATAGGTTTAAAGTGAAAATTCTTCATAATCGCTCTTTTGAAATAACCAAGATTAACAAAAATGCCTCCTATTTGTATTCCGCCTCTCTATAGCTCTCTTCTGATTTTTAATGAAACCATGAAATGTCATACAAATGTTTGAAAATTACTTTTTTTCAATTTTATTTGTTATGTTATGGAACATACTCTACATACATACAAAGAACATAATACCTATTCTTCTTATGTGAATAATATTCAACACTATCCTAATTCAGAACACATTAATAACCTTGCTTTTTAGTAGCTGTATAATTCCACCCAGTAATGCAATGTTGTTTAAATCTTTATTGGTAGAAAAGTTATTTCTAATTTTTTATTATTACAGTGTTGTGATGAATATTCACAAACACACACATATAACCATAAATTGCTCAACACTTCTGTGTTAAATCTTATATTGGAAAATAGCAATTGGAGATAGTTTAAAAATATCAAAATGATTGTGCTATCTAATTTGCAAATACTTTAGTTTGAGATTTATCTACATCACTTCCCAGTAACTTCTAAGGAATTCATTTTTGATAGGTTTCTTTGCATATTTTTCATAACAGGCTTCTTGTCTACTTCTTCACTTTTTCCAACACACTTTTTTGTCAGCAGCCAACTAGCTTTATATCTTTATAACTTTTCTGTAACCCTGAGGAGGTAATTTTCCTGTTAGAGATAGGATATTATAGTCAATTCATGAATATCTGTCAATAATACTGAGGTTTTCTACATGGTGACCCCCAAATAAGATATATCATAAATGTTTAAATTTGGATACAGTATTCTTTCTTTCTTTTTAGGTAAATGGATGATTAATTAGACACATTTAAAAATTAAAGTCTGCATTTTATTGAAGGTACACAAGGGGAGAAGAGCAATTGCTTAAGTGGAATTTTCTTTGTATATTGTCATTAATTACCAGTGCCTGATCTCCATGGATTAAATTCAGTGACTTCTCAGTGTGCTTCTTTTTATGAGAGAGGAAAATTGTAATGATAAATAATAAGACTAACAGTTTCTAAGTTTTACTGTGTGTCTGGGACCAGTTCTAAACTTTTTACATGTATGAACTTACAACTCCCCCCAATTCAGTAAGATAGACACTAATATCTCTTTTGTAGAGGAAGGGAAGAAAAGACATGTTAATTAGCATATCTTGCATAAGGTCATACAGCTAGTAAAAGGTAGAACCTATAAGTGATCTGATTTCCCTTTCTTATCCATTGCACTACATTGAAAGATTTTTGGTGACAGGTGGGAATGGTCCTAGTGATATGTGACTTAAAATATTCCCTTGATTGTGCACTGAGAATTATGGAATGGTAGAATTTCCCCATAAAATGTCTAAACAAAATGGATTAGCCAATACAATTTTTTTCACTTTTAAGCCGCTATCCCTTATTTTTTTTTACCATTTTATCTTCTTTCAGATTTTTAGTCCCGTAATGTCCAATTTTAAGACATTAATTTATCAGTTATTAAATTATTGTGTTAAGCCACTTTTTGATATTTTATAATGAAGGTAGCAAAATATGCCACTCCAAAATCTGTTATTTTGGCATAAGGATATTTTGAGCTGAGAGCTACTGAAAAGATGCAGATGCAAGAAAAGCTTTTTACCTTCACCCTATCTGCCTAAAACCAGGACATAAATTTTCAAAGGTGTCCCTTCTTCCCTCTCTTCCAGGAAGGACAATGGTTAATTTCCAGAGACAACTTCAGACCCTATCAGCCTGGAGAGGGGCCAGAGGAATCTACATAACAAACTTTAGTAACTAGTCCTTTTCTTTGTCCTCAGAAACCTAAAACTGCTTTCCTTTATCTTATCATTTCTCCACAAATTTGTTGTTCTTGATTGCAGATGCTCTATAAGCCAGAGTTCTGAGCCACCTCTCCAGGTTACTGATTTTTCCCTGGGTATCTCCCAGGTATACAGGAGGTATACATATTAATAAATTAATGCTTTTTTTTTTCTCTTGGTAATCTGTCTTTTATTCTAGGGGTTTCAGCTGAGAACTCAGAAGAGTAGAGGGAAAATTATTCTTCCTCCTCTACAACAAGTATTTAAAGTTATTTTAATAGTAACACATACTTATTATATACAAATTCTTAAAATGTTGATATATAAAATACAAATGGAACCCTCCCCTGTATCCTGCCATTATACATGCCTATTCCCACTTTGAAAGTTAGCTTTGTGAATAGTTTTGAATTAAACACTTTCTGAAGTTTCAGTAGCTAAATAACTTTGTTTCCAGCTTCAGAATTTTTTCCTTTCTCTCCTAATACCAAAATGTTATGATCTATTTAGAAACTGAATTAATCTGGTTAATTTTAGCACAGTTGTTGCTGATAGAGAATGCTAATGAAAAGCCATGTTTCTTTGGAGACAATGAGGTTGATTTATGCCAATTCACAACCCTGGGTGGAGTGTACCATTTGGATATTTTCGAGCTTCCACCACAGTGTAAACCAATGAAAGGCTGGATGATTGTGGAAGTAGGTTGATTTTGAATCAAATTTATGAGTAAAATAGTTTCTCATACTTTTTTTCTTAAATGATCTAACATCTAATGAACTTTAACCCTGTTAAGGAAGCATAAAGGAGAAAAACTAATTTTAAACTGTCTTGAATTTATAAAATTTGAATCAGATACTAAAGGAAAGGATTCTAAAATCATGCAAATTTTAAAACGTTTAAAACTTTTAAAATTTAAAATTAAAAAATTTTAAATCATGCATGTTAATTGTAAACCTATAGCACTACGTTTATATTGTGCCAATTTGGTCTTAATGATAGTCTATTTTAAGATGCTGGCAAACTTTTTCTGTAAAGGGCCAAATGGTATGCCAGCTCTGTTGCTACTCTCAGTGCTGCCATTGTAAGGATAAAAAGCCATATGTAATCATTTAACTTTATTTACAAATATTGGTGGTGGGCCAGATTTTCTAGGGGCCATAGTTTGTGTACTCTGATCTAGATCAGTGGTTTCCAACATCTGGTCCCTTGACCAGAAGCATTAGCATCATCTGGGAACTTTCTAGAAATGCAAATACATGGGCTCCCATTTTCATCATATTGAATCAGAAAGTCTGGAGGTGAGGCTTGGTAGTCTGTTTTAGCAGAACACACCTTGAAGTTTGAGAACCACTGGTCTGGATCCTTGATGTATAAAGTGTGGTCCATGAACCAGCATCATCAGCATCACCTGGAAACTTGTTAGAAATGCATACTTTTGTGCTTCACCTCAGATCTACTGAATCTGCAATTTAAGAAGACCTTCAGGTGATTCATATGCCCATTTAAGGTTAAGAAGCACAGATGTAGGTGGTGCCAATGTTGCTGATGCATGTGTCACACTTTTAGTAAGGATGCTAATGACAGCAGTTGTTAGATCATTTTTGAAGGAGTTTCTCACTCCTGTTTCAATAAATACTAACATTTGTCTTGGTATTGACTTGGTTTGTTTAAACTTTACTTCATGGTGGCTTGTGTCCCAAATAACCCTGTTAATGTTGTCATAGCCCCTTCCTCCTTCCCTCCTTGCTCTCCAGCCTTTCTGTTCTTTCCCCCTCCCTCCCTCATTCCCTTCGCTCTTTTTTTCCCTGTCTGTCCACCTCTTTCTCTCTCTCCTCTAGCACATCATGTACATAGACTGCCAGGCATTTCTCACAAGCCCTAGCCATTAAGGACTTTGGTGCATTCTCAGAGTGGTATTTCTCAGTTTTTTTTTTTCCCATTATCACCCCTCTAAAGAGCCTTTGTAGACATTTTTTTCCTAACCACCCCTGCCCATGAAATTTTAATACCACAGGCATACATTTGTGCATGTACCCTACATATAGCTCTATGTGCTTCACCTAAAAGAGTATAATTCTTTCATGCCACCAATCTAATTTTAACCCTCTTTGGGGTGATATTGCTATCCCTTTCTCATTCTCCCCACAAATGATAATGCGTTTATTAGACCATGCCTGGCGGAGATAATCTGATCTGTAGCCACTTTGAAGAATCTATTTGAATCAGATTTTCCTACCTCAGGGATACTTGAAGGACAATAGACGTCCCTTTGGTGAAGGTAGGCCTTCAAAACTCTTTATCCAGGGCACCTGGGTGGCTCAGTCAGTTAGGCGTCAAACCCTGTATTTAGGCGTTGACAGCATAGAGCCTGCTTGGGATTCTTTCTCTCCCTCTTTCTCTGCCCTGTCTCTACATGCACATACTGTCTCTCAAATAAACATCAAAAAAAACCTCTCTTTATCCATAGGAAGGTCCCAGCCAAAGTTGGGGTTTCCAAGAATTTATTGAAAGATCTGTTCTTGAATTTTGTTGATATCCTGATAACCACCATTTCACATTCTCTACTTGAGTCCTAAGTATCTTCCGTTATACTTGTTTTTCTCTCCGGCGACAAAGAGGTCTTCTTGCTTTTGTTCAAGTCTCTTTTCAATAATCTCCCACCTTGTCTAGAATTTTTACCCATCCGGTTTTTTCCTCTATTTTGTGCCATTCTTAATCTTCCTCACCCCTTCTTCCCTAGATCCTTCTCTGCTACAGTCAAATAATGGACAAATCTTCTTCATCCCAGAGAAATCGGCTGTTGGCTTAATTTACTTTCTCTCCCTAGCTTTATTGAGATATAATTGACATATGACATTGTATAAGTTTAAGGTGTACCTACCTGATGATTTTTAATTTACTTTTATCCATTCATTTCCACACTTCCCAAAATTTGTGTATACTCCTTTCTCTCTTCACCTACACACCCTAACCAATGTATTAGAATATGAGATTTGGGGTCCTATAGCTCTGAGTTGTGGCACCTCCTTGAAGTCATTTTGTAAATCTCTGGCAAATTATGTGATTTCTCTAAGTCCCAGTTATCTTCCCTGTTAAATATGTCTTATAAAATTATTTGGAGGAATAAAATGATAGGGAAGTCCTAAGATAGAACCTGGCATAGGTTAAATTCTATAATGCAAATTTAGTGATTTTTTTTCCCCTCAATCATTATCTTTTAACTTTGTTGTGACTTTTTGTTAGTCTATAGTTAAATGAGACCAACCTTCAGTGCTTATTAAGAATAACTATATAGGGCTGCCTGGGTGGGTCAGTTTAAGTTTCTGACTTCAGCTCAGGTCATGATCTCATGGTTTGTGAGTTCAAGCCCCGTGCTGGGCTCTTTGCTGACAGCTCAGAGCCTCCTGGAGCCTGCTTCCGATTTCTGTGTGTCTCTCTTTCTCTGCCCCTCCCCTGCTTGTTCTCTCTCTCTCTCTCTCTCTCTCAAAAATAAATATTAAAAAATAACTATATAGCTTGTTCAGCAATATTTACATCTTTGTTACTAGTCAGCTTCTAACTTGATGTTATTTTTGGTCATTTTAAAAGATACTCAAAGAAGGACTGAAGAAATATATGTATCCTCCAGAAAGTACAGAAGACTTTGAACCAGAAAATGCTTTCCCACCCATCGAGGTCACGCTTGAGGTTCAGGAGAATGTAATCTTTTTTGAGGATCCTGTGGTGGCAAGGTGGGATGCCGAAGGTACATCAATACCTTGATCAGCTTTGATCATTATGCCACGAAGAGTCTAACACAAACCCTTAAAACAGAAAATACAGTGTCTAAACTCCCAGTTTCTAATCTGACACATTTCCATGGCAGTTGCTCTTGATGGAAATGAATAGGGATTGGAGTTTATTTATTGAGTTTGTTCCTGAAGTGTTAGCTGCCATAATTTCTGAACAGTTACTTATGGTTATGTAATTATGTTTAAAAAAATAACAAAAATATCAAAATAGTAGAACACATTAAAAACAAATAAATGAAAACTCTACCCTCTCTTGAATCAAATAAGATTAGGGTGATTAAAATTTATTTTAAGGTTAATAACCTATAAATTACAAATCTTATTACAAACAAGTATTGACGATGGGAGAGTTGGCCACTGGGAAATCTGAGAGAGGAAAACTAGCCCCTTTATGCCTCTTTATAACTTCTGGTTGTTGAACCACGGGAAATTATTGCTGACTCAAAATGTGAAATAAATATCAATAAAATCAGAAATACCAGCA
This sequence comes from Cryptoprocta ferox, assembly GCA_028646485.1. NCBI lineage: Eukaryota > Metazoa > Chordata > Mammalia > Carnivora > Eupleridae > Cryptoprocta > Cryptoprocta ferox. The sequence goes on from CM053571.1 coordinate 78,600,517, forward strand.
GAATACAAGCTGATGATTCACTAATTAACCCTTCATTTGGGGTTGGCTGGCTAAACTTTGAAAGGTCGTGGTCTTGTGAATTAATGTATGCAGGTTTGAGGCTGCTGGATGAAAGGTATATAGCTTTACTTTTAGTGTGAGTTATTTTACATTCATCTATTTGTGGAAGGATTTACTTGGTGATAGGTTGGGAACAGGTAAGATCACAGGCACAGGGGCGCCTGGGTGGCTCAGTCGGTTACCCATCCGACTTCGGCTCAGGTCATGATCTCACGGTTCATGGGTTTGAGCCCCTCATTCAGCTCTGTGCTGACGGCTGAGAGCCTGGAGCCTGCTTCGGATTCTGTGTCTCCCTCTCTCTCTGATACTCCTCTGTTTGCACTCTGTCTCTCAAAAATGAATAAATGTTAAAAATTTTTTTTAATAAAAAGATCACAAGGCACAGAACTATTACTTAATCTGTGCAGTTATAGGAGCAGGGCATTTAGGAATTTCTCTGCCCAGAAGGATAAATATTATGTAGTTTCAAGTTTTTTTACAATTGCTACAGTAATCCACATTTTGGTTGTGTGCACATAGCCACAGGATATTTATATTCTAGAAATAGCTTATGTATTAAAAACAGTATATGTCTGTTAATACATTAAATTATAAAATATATCAAAATGAAGTTAATTTTTTTCCTTCATGTTGCTTTAGAAGTTTCACTTTTTCTTTCCTTTAATGGTAATATTCTTAAATATTTATGACATTAAAAAACATTCACACTAAATTAAAATTAGGCAAGTTATCCCACATGATTCAGGGAAATAAAATGTGTGAAATTTGACTTTGACTGCACTAATTAGACAGCAGAAATATACAACGCTGGTAATTCTTCCCGTAGGGAAACTTTTTTCCAGGATATACTACAAATATGGGGAGTTTATTTATAGGTCATACTTAATTTTTGCCTTTACAAATTAATTTTGTTAATGTAAAAACAAAAAGAATTATGAATAACTTAGTTTATCAATATAATTGTATTTGTCATATTGAATTTAAGAGTCCAAAATAGTGGAGAGGCAGTTTCAAAGTTGTAGGAGAGGCAGACAAGGCAAATCCGATGCAGTAAGGTGCTATAATGGATAAAAGTGTTATGGAGCAGAACAGTGGTTCCACCTGGAGCATTAAGGAAGGCTCCTCATGGTGTGGAATATTGAACTGGGCCTTGAGAGACTAAGAGGATACTGGCATGCAAATGTTTGTATGGATGTAGGTTTTCCTTCTTCTTGAGTATATACCTAGGGAATGAATAATGAATTGCTGGGTTGGGTGGTAAATTGGTTTAACTTTTTATTTAAGAAACTGTCAAATTGTTTTTCAGAGTAACTTGTACCATTTTACATGCCTGCCAGCATTATATGAGGTTTCCCGCTTTTCATATCCTTGCCAACATTTGTGATTATTTATCTTTCTGATACTAGTCATGCTAGTGAGTATGAAGTGGTATTTCAAATTAAATACAAATTAAATAATTTGTATTTCCCTAATAACTGATCATGTTGAGCATCTTTTTTAATGTGTTTATTATCCTTTAATCTTCTTTGCTGAAATGTTTATTCAAATCTTTTGCCCATTTTTAAATTGGGTTGTGTTTTATTATTGAGTTGTAAAAGACACAAAGGACTACCTATCATATAATTGTATTTATATGAAAAGTCCAGAAAGGCAAATCTTTAGTGACCGGAAGTATATTAACTTCCTGTGGCTGGAGGTGAGAATGGGAGTAATTAACTATAAAATGGACATGAAAGATCTTATTGGGAGGATAATAGTGGTCTAAACTGGATTGTGGTAACGGTTGCATAATTGGGTGAGTTTACTAAAAATAATTGCATACTTAACACAAGCGAGTTTTATAAAGTTTTTTTTTTTTTTTTAAAGAGGTACTCTGAAAGATTAAGTACTCTAGGAAGATAGAACTGCATGTGCAGAGAGGCTCAGAGGTATGTGGGAGAGGGAAAAAAAGTGTAGCTAAAAACAAGTGTAGGAAGTACAAAGGATGAAGCGAGAAACATGGGTCTTCATTCTGAAGGTCTTACATACCATGCTGAGGAGTTTGGACTTGATCCTGTAGACAAAAAGAAACTCCCAGCAAAGTTGGCTTTTTGTAGAGATCCTATTCTAAATGTAAAAGATTTATACACATTTGCAGTTATTTGGGTGGTTTCATTTATCTTATTTTTGTATAGAAAAAATGAAACTTACTTTCTTATTGTGAAGGTAAACGTTGGCAGACTGGTGGCATCAGCAATGTCTCTTACAAATCAGAAGAAAGACTTATAACATTCAGCCTAGAAACTTTTGGCCCTGTTACCTTGATTCAAGATGCTCATATTAACATGCCCTACCAGTCATGGGAACTAAGACCACTTGATGTAAACAAAGTACTTTTGACTGTGACTACAGTATTTACTGAGATTCAAATACAAATTAAGGTAAGTCACAGTTAAGTCGTATGAAAGAGGCAAGCCTCTTTCATGACAGTAAGTCGAAGCAGTCAATTGGTGATTTACATATTGAAATGTCTTTTATAAATATATTTAAAATATACTTTGAACCATAATTTTTTTAACCTTTTCCCTAATGTTTATTTATTTTAAAGTTTATTTTGAGAGAGAAAGAAAGGAGAGTGAGAGAGGGATGCAGGGGAGAGGCAGAGAGGAAGAGAGAGAGAATCCCAAGCAGGCTCTGCACTGCCAACATGGAGCTGGTCGCAGGGCTCAAACCCATGACTTGAGCTGAAATCAAGGGTCAGATGCTTAACGGACTGAGCCACCCAGGTGTCCCGAGCCATAATTTCTAAATGAAAAAAAAAATCTAGTAATTGGATCGGTAATAACATGTAATAAATGTGATGCAATTTTGTACCCTAAAGTTGGTAGAAATAGACCAATTAATGAATCTACAAGCCTGGTTGCAGTATAACTTCCAGACAGTTTTTGATCCACTCTCAAGAGGCTTCCTCCTTAAAACCAGAAGAGAGATGTGAACTCTGTATACCTTCAAATTGCCACTTTGCAAACTTTAAAACCAGATAATTTTGTATTATGTTAAATCTTATATGTGTAAAAAAAAAAAGTATCCTTAAAAGTTGCACTAGTGTGAGTCAATATGACCATCATCAGTGTTCTTAGATCATAACTTACAAAATGGGAGGAGACCTGAGACATCCTTTAGTCCCTTGATTGTTCAAATAAAGCCCAAAAAGAGTTGACCGATTGCGTGAGTAACAAGGGGACTTTGTGGCAGAGCTCAGAGCTGGCTTAAAACATAGCTGTCCTGCATCCTTTTTAATGCAGAATGATATAGGGCTAAAAAACATATAGTATAAAGAACCTCAAGGCTGGAAATGGAATAACAAAGTAATAATTTACTGCTGTAAAAACTTCTTTCTTATTAAAATTAGGAAAACCTCTGCATGTTAGCATCAATCAAACTAGATAACAAAAAGCATTCCTCTATTTTGGAAGGAAGATGGATGACTCCTATTTCTTTTATTCTTGCTTTGAAAGAAACTGGATTGAATATCTTTCCTACTGGACACTCTCATTTTTATGTTGTTATAAATAATAAGGTAAGAATAAATCTTCCCAAATTTAATGTAATGGACATTTAGAATGTTAACAAGTATTCAATTTTATGTAAATCTTAAGGTGCAGTACAGGTTTTCTGTATTCACTTGTACAGGATTATAGTTAGAAAGGAGGGGATAAATGGCAAGACCAGAAACCCAGGGTTGTCTCAAGTTCAATAATCTTTCCCAAGAGTGTACGCCTATAGTATGATCTTCATATCACAAATGGAGCTCTGTCCACATCTGGTCAGTTCTGCATTTTGTATGTTTTCTTCCTTCTTCCAGGCTGGATATATGTAAGATTTCTTAAAAGAGTAAATGACTCAAAAGTTGCCCAAACATGACAAATCAGGCAAAATTAAACCCACTTCCTTCTGCTTCTTGGCAGAGGCTCCCCGTCTGCATACTGCTTCATGTTACCCATTAGTTTTTTGTTAAATAAGATCCTTCCATGTTACACTGTGTGTTCCTTGAGGATGGGGACTGCTTTTTCATCATCTACCATTCTTCTAGCACCTAGCATACTCCTTGAATCAGTAGATGTTTAATAAATGGGATATATACATGAAGACAAAAAGGTTCTAATCAGGGAAGATGTTTTGGGCAGAAGAGTTCTATACTCAAGAACAGGTTTATAATAGAAATGACAACATAGGTAGACATGTAACATTTGAAAATAATGAGAGTACAGTGTACATATGTGTAAGAAAAAAAAACACCTTGGCTTTACTCAGTTGCCAGTTACTCTAAAAATGCTGAACGTAGTATACTATTAATTGCAGAGTATTCAAGAATTTTTTTTTCTGAACATTTATATTTTAGGCATTGTCGTAGGTGCTTAGGACCCATTAATGAATAAAACAAAGGTCCCTGCCCTTGTGGACCTTACATTCTACCAGAGGAAGGCAAAAATAAGCTTACATTTTATGTTTATAGTATAGTATGTCAAAAGGTGCTAAGAAAAAAAGTGCAGTCAGGAATCGTGGAGATAGGACAGCATACAGTATCAAACAGGGTGTTGGAGGACGAGGTGCTCAGTGAGAAGGTAAGATCTAAGCAAAACTTGGAGGTGAGGAATTTAGCCAAGTGGAGCTGAGAAAGCAAAGGGAGAAGAAAAGGAGATGATAGGTAATGGGGTGTACACGGCGGGGGACGTCAGATCCCTTGATGGTCTGGACTTTGGCTTCTCTTCTGAGAGAAAGGCAACACAATTGCCTTGTCTTGACAGAGCAGTCATATAATCTTATATTTTAAATGGATTTTTCTGTGCTGAGAAGCAACTGTAGGAGGCCAAAGATGGAAAAGAGACTTGTTGTGAAGCTCTGTGATCATATTCTATTTGTTTTTATATTGACAGGATCCCTTGGTAGAAATGAAAGCTTATCGACAACTGGCCCTGCTAAGTTCTGCTTTTGCATTTGGTTGGAGCAAGTGGAATGTAGTATGTGGTTCAAAAAAAGTTATAGTTAAGGTAAAGTAAAGTATCCAAAAACCCATAAAACTACTTAGTCCTCCAAAAGAAGGTGAGGTACTCGAAACCCAACTGACTGTAGGCCCTAGTTTCTCTTGAAAAGGTGGAAAGAAATTAACATCCAAAGTAGTTTTAAAACTTCACTTGTTTATTTTGTCAAAAATATAAAGCTGAACTATGTAAAGGTAAGGTCATGCCCTCATTGCCCAGTATGGTATCAAACCCTCTTACTTCAGGCTAATGCCTTTATATCTCTTGACATCAACACAAGAACAAATGGAAGCTTTTAATGTGAATATATCCGATTCACAAACTTTTGTCTCAGAGATGGGTAGGCCTCCGGTTTAACTTTCTGGCACATTTACTACCTGCTATAAAAGGTATCTTACCAAATTCTAAAAGCTGACTGATGAATGTTTTTGCATAAGTGAGCCACCATATTTACTTGTGTGTTTCTCCTGCTGGAGGATAGGGTTTAATATTGCAATTGCTCCTTAATTGTTTGTTTTTTTTTGTTGTTATATACCCAGCACCTAGAACAGTACCTGGCACCTGGTGGCTTCTCAACATTATCTCTGTTGAACGAATTATGAATTAATACATTTTGACAAGCTCTATAAACACATGGTTTAAGAAATGGGACACTAAGAATGTTTCTCTTACATTAGAAATTTTGGGGACTGAGTTCAAATTACACTATGCTAAAATACCTAATAGAAGAATGATTAATGGATGTCTCTAATTTTCTTTTTCTTTAGCTGAGTGAACACCTTACTGAAGAAGAGCTTGTTCAGGATCCTAATTGGACCCTTTTAATGTTTAGTGGTGACAGAGCACAGAGGCTCAACATCAACGAAAACAGTGAAACATTCTCGGAAGCTGTTAAAGAAGAAACTGAGTTTCATTCTACTTTATATCACATGGTTAAGGATTTTGCTTCCAAAGAAGCAATGGAGAAAATTAGGAGCTCCAAATGCCAGTTTATTGATTCTGTATGCTATATGCTACTCTCGACTAGATTACTCAGCTATTCTTAATCCCCAATGATAAATTTTGTTCAGTATGAAGAATCAAGGAACTTGGAGAAAATATCAGGTTATTTCTTCAATAAAATGTAATGAGTGAATATATTTCAAGTAGGTTATTAAATCTATTTTTTAGAAAGTGGGGGTTTTTCCCATGAATATGTGGGCTACTGAGACTTTCAATTTTCACTGTATGAAGATTTGAATGGTTCTTTATTTCAATAAATTTTAACAAACAACATGTAAGATCTCCTTAAAAAGCTCATTAAAAGATCATAGGTAGGCTTCCTCCCCATTATATTTTAGTTGGGAGGGGGTGGAAATCATAGAAAGAGGGAATGTAAAATATCTTACAGTCCTTCTGAGACCCTCTGCTTCTATGCTATAATTTCCCAGCTAAAAATTACTAATTTACAAAGTTCAGATACTGAAACTTTAAAAATGAAGACACACACATTGAGATGTGCTCTAGTTACACTGGGGGTGGTCCATTGTGTTGGAGTTTAGTAAATGGCCACAAGATTTGTTCTAGAGACATCCAGGAGTCCCCATCTGGTGTGGGAGCAGCATCCACCGACTTCTGGAAAAATCGTCCTGTGAGGAAGCTCATCAAAGCTGCAAACAGTACAATGAATGCAACAGAAAGCCAGAGTGCCTTATTAGCCTTTCTGATGGAAGTCTTGAGACTTGTTGCCCAGGAAGCTATTGTGTCATAACTATAAGGAAAACACAAATTCAGAATTCGGTAATAGCAACAATGTGTTATTAGAAACACTCCCTTTGCCAACAATACCAATCAGGTCATTGATCTGCCCTATGTACCACCAACACTGCCTTGTAATAAGCTACCTAAATGGGACCTGCTGTCTTGATTTGCACTACAGTTTGGACCCCATCCCCAGTAAGTTTTAGAATTAGAGAATTTAGAGTTAAGAAATGCTATGGTGATGATCTGAAAATTAGGTGGCTCAGGCATTATTTAACAAGAACATTTGAGTATTTATCTGATTCTTTCAATCAAGTAAGGGCAATTTCCTACAGTATAAATAAAAATGTCATTTATAGGGTATAGAGTGATACGTGTGTATATACATATGTCACATATTTCTCACCATACCCTGGACTTTTGCTATATTGAAATTTAAACTATTTTTAGAAAACATCCATAAGAAAAGCTTATTATAACATCGTATGTCTCTGAAAATAGTTGTGTTAGACACTACACTTAGCGTTTTACATGTGCTAGTTTATTATGACATCGTATGTCTCTGAAAATAGTTGTGTTAGACACTACATTTAGCGTTTTACATGTGCTATAGTTATTTAATCATGACAACAATGCCACAGGTGCTACCATTATCATTCCTATCTTCTAGATGAAGAAATTGGTGTTCCAAAATGGATGAACTTGCCTAGGCCATCTGACTCCAGTGCCAAGTTCCTAACACTGTGACCTCTCACACAATCAGTGATAATTCCTGTAGACCATGTGAGGTTTGTTTTTTATCTTAAATTTAACAATTTGACAAGTCTTTTAGTACTTTGACTAAAATTAATCCTGTTAACCCTTCCTTATCTTTCCCCATTCCACAAAAATGGTATCATGAGCAAGCAGACAACTTACATTGAAGAGCCATCCCATTTTGATGGACTGTTTCTCTTTTCAGAAAGACTTGGCTTTCTTGTCCTTTCTACTATTTCTTCTCCAGGTGGTTCTGAGTCATCTTTACTTCTGTAAATGAGTATTTTTTGAATACTTGAAACTATGGGTAATGTACCAGATTATTTATAAAATATTGCTAGATTGCATTACCAAAGAGGCTCACAAATAGTTGTTTTGCTTTAGAAAAATATATATCTAATTCTAAAATTCAAATCACTGAATTTATGTTTTTAACCATTTATAGGAATTTTTAAAACTTGTTATATTTAGGAAAATGTTTGGTATAGAAAGTGGAGATAATATCCAGAAGACAAATCAAAAGGAGAAATTTACAAAGAACATGCAGAAGTTAGTCATCACCACTCATAATTAACCAGTGTTATTAATCTGTGATTTCTTTCCATTTTTGTATGTGTAATCATACTTTAAAAAACAAATGTGAATATTTCTTCCTCTATATTTTTTATTCAATATATAGTAAAATATTTTCTCCTACCACATAATTAATCTATTAACCGTGGATTTTATGCTAAACTGGAGAAACATCAAAATGTCATTTCTTCTTTAAAAATCTTAATTTTAAAAAGTGTTTATTAAAATACGTTCAGTACAAAGCTAGCTACAATTAATATTTAATGAGCTGGGAAATAGCAGTTGGATTGAAACTATTTCAAATAAAATCATCCAATCTACAGAGGAGTTCCTTTAACCTGAGCAAAACTTGTTTCATTATCATATTCACTAAGAAGTTCCTCGTTAGATCTGAATTTTGAAATTCCAAGCTCATTAGGCCCTCACTATTGCCAAAGGGAATTGTTCCTCAAAGTTCAGTTTATTTTTTCTTTTCTTGTTGGACATCTATCGGGAATGTATGTAAATGGTTTTAGTGATTAAAGGAAACAAGGCCCAGATGCCTGAAATCTTGTAAGTTTCTCAAGATTTCAGTTGTTTGTTTGCAAAGACTTCTCAGTAGAAGTCATACCATACTAACAAAAAGCCAAAAAGTAGATTGTAATCTTTTGGAGAAAACTTGATTTTTTTTTTTCACCCAGATAAGAAAAATCCATTATATTAGCTCTAAACCTGAAAAGAATTTTCAACACATGCAATAGACTCCCAGGATTATTTTAAAAACAAAACAAAAAAAACCTCCAAAAAACTGGGGGTAGACACTATGTCTTACTCTTCTTTATACCCCTTAGGATATACCACATAGTAGGCAGGCAATGAACATGTATAAAAAGAACATAAAACCATTTCAGTCAGATCTCTACAGATGAGGAAACTGAGACCAACTAAGGTTAAACAATTTGTCCAATGTCACCCACCCCAGGACTTAGAGGCACAATTTCTTCATGTCCCTCCTCCTTTTGTTGTATAAGTAGATTTTATTTAACTTGCTAAACAAACATAGCAGTATAGCATTTTATGTTTCCCCTACTGTTCATTTACACATAAAGGGAAGATAGATGTATATATAATGCACATGTTACATATGTTACATATGTGCCTATATGTTACATATTTCATATTTTGTTTTTCAATCTAAGTAGATGGGACATTTTAATTCTGTGGCTCTGTACTGATCTTTCTCTCAGATGGCCAGATACCTATACAGGAAAAAAATAATCACACTTCTGGCAAATTTAAGGGTCTTTTCTAACTCAAGACCTCAAACCTTGGGTACTACAAGAGTGAATGTATTTGCAAATAACAATGAATTATCTTTTTGATGATGCAGCATTGATCTCATTCCCAGAGTAAAAGTGATCCCCACTGTTTCCCAGCTCATGTCAGGTTAATAAACACACCAAGCTTCACCTACTTTAGTTCACATTTTTCTTCTTCAGCATCTGCCCAGGAATAGGTGCTAATAAATCGATGTAATGAGGGACGGTGTTCACTCTGCTTTGACCCCAAAATACGCCTAAATAAAGATGATTATAGCCACTTGTCAAATTAAATATATCTGTAGCCATTATCAATTTATTTTCTACTACCTAAATCAATACAAAAATTATCAATTCTGTTCTTTGTTGGCATATTCACATTATGCTTCATAATAAAACTTCATGGTTATACACATATTTTTATAATTATTGTGCATGTACTCTGTATAATCAAATGTTACTAGTACTCTTACTTATCGCAAATATTTACTTCAGTCAATTATAAAACACGAGGGTTCCCAAAGAGCAACCATAAAATTATACTTACCAGCTGCTTGACCTCCTACTGAATCGGTCATTTTCCATCCCAGCCACCTTTAAAGTTCAGAAATAATTTTAAAAATAATGAAATGTCAATTTAGTGAAGTTTATGTTTTTGTTATAGGAAAATTAATTTGCTTTTGACTAAGAGCACTTAAGAATTTGCTTACCATTCCTGCATTTCCAATATTTCTGGGCAAAGAGGCAATGGTCACTCTCCGAAGAGAAGATGGCTACCCAAAGGACAAAAATACATTTAGAAAATTATCAGTATTTTATCACTGTGTACAACACTAATGGATATCCTTGTTCTTACACGTCACTGATGAGTTAAATAGCAGACATATTTTGTTATGGCCAAATTGCCCTCAAGAAATAATCTACCTATTTATACTCTACCTCCTCCCAACACTTGATGAATATAATTTTTGCCAGTCAAATAAGGTTGTTTGTTTGGCTTTCTGGTAACATTGAACACTTTTTTTTTTTTATGTTGAGTAACCTTATATATGTCTTCTCTGAAAACTGTTTATGATTTTTGCCCATATTGTTAATGATATTTCTGGCAGAAATGTTGTTCATTGGTAATGCAGCCACATCTATCTTTTGCTATAGTGTTTCTTTTATGCGTAGGTTTTCCCCAACTCAAGAGGAGATAAATATGTACCTATTTTTAGCTTTTTTTTCCCCATGGTTTCATTTTTCCATTTAACACATGTAAAGATGGGCATATTTTTATAAGCTGATATGTTTATATATCAGCATTGAGATTTGCACAGGAAAATGTGATATAGCACTATGTGGTTCTTAAAGTTTAAGTACAACTTCAGGAAATAAAAATATAATATTAAATGTAAGAGATAGACTAAAGAGGCTTAAGGTGAATCCTTTTCTTAAACTGCCATTCCTAATTGAATTGTATAGATTAGTTGAGTGTCAAGAATATAAAATTGCAGTTCAAGAAACTTGGGTTCTCACCATGGTTCTGCCACTACATGATAACTAATCACTTAACTTCTTTGAAAGTGATTGTCCTCATTTGTGAAAAAGATTTGGATGGAATGATTTTAAAGTCTCTTGCTCAAAAAATCTGAAATCCTGATTTTCAAACTGGCAAAAACTGCTGGTTGACTTTTAAGATCCCGTTTTCCCCTTTTTTATTTGGTAAAACAAACAAAACAAAAACCCAAACAAAAAAACTCATTGATTTTTTAGTTAGGCACAAAGCCTCCAGAATTGAAAATAGATTTTCCACCCTCATTTTCAACCAAGAATAAAAAGGAAAATGTGATCTGGGATTTCTAGGAATTGTCATGAGAGAGAGAGGGAACATCAGTTTTTGCTTCTTCCTGTTTCTTGGAATGTGACTCCATTGAATGACCAGGACCTGGTGCCCCTGAACCAGTGAAGCCATCTTAGACCATAAGGTGGAAGCAAAGGGCTGCGGGTGATGAAGCAGCAAGAAGAGACTGGGCCTTTAGGATTTTGTGAAGCTACTCTAACCATTTTGGGACTGCTTATTTCCAACTCTGGTTTTATTTGAGAGAGAAACTCTCTGGGTTTTCTCCTGCTTTCAGAGAAACTTAACTGATGGACACACACAGTACGAAGTATAAAAGCATACATATATAAACTTAAACACACACATACATAACTACATAAACACATACGATTTACATTTCAAGCCATGTTGTTTCAAATAATATTTTAAAACCATCTCATCTGTAATATTTGATAGACAATTAGTAATTACCTTGGAATTTAGAGAAGATGAGCGTTTTTTAATTTGGCAGTCATCTGAAAGGAAAAACAAATTTGCACATTTTAGGAATTACATATACAATTTATTGCAACGGTCTTAATTCTTTACAAAGAAAAGCAAAAGTCAGAAAATAAGAGCCTAGAGACTACTGAGCAATAAAAATATCTGGTTATCATTGGTGATTCATAACAATTACTCTCTTAACTGATGGAATGCAATCCTCTATGTTACAATGCTTATCCAGTACATAGGAGACACTAAATAAATGTATGCTGAATAAATGAATCCAAAACTACAGATCAGAAGATTATCAGATATGATTACTTTTCTAGAAAAGGGAACAGATCATTAGAATAATTCTTTTCAGAAAAGTTCACACTATTTAAAGCAAAACTTTATATAAACCTTATTTATATAGACCTTATGTTTTAAAGGATTTTCCATGATCTCAAATGTCTATTTTCCAATCTATCAGCCAGCTTGCTATGTCAGTCATTCCTTCTTTGAGAAATACAAAACTATTGTTGATGAAAGCGGCTCATTTAATTTACTGTGCTTTATGTGTGGAGAAAAAGCCCATTCTAACATACCCTAAACAGGGGAACATTAGGGTAAACTCAGTGGGTTGTATTAAATATATTCTTTCATCTCAGCAATCTAATGAATTTTTGGTGTCATTACCAAAGAATCCTTCTTGTCTCTCAACCTGTTTTCTAAATAATATCTATAGCATTTGGGCTATATAAATAACAGGAATGAATTATTCTCCTAATATCACCTTAACCTAAGGGTTTTATACTAAAGATATAATTAGAATTTGTAAGAAAGAATGAAAGAGGAGAATGTTAGAAAAACATAACTGATACTATTTTTATTACCTTCATCTTCAAGAGGATTAAAAGATCTTTCATTTTGCAGAAGAACCTGTTTCAGTTCTTCCAATTCAGCATGCTCTTTGGCATACATTCTCTTCAGGTTTTCTACATGCTGAATCATCACTTCAACTGCTTTACTAACCCGGCTTTCCTAGTAGGAAACAAAAAAAAGAAATTTACATTGAAAATACTATTCTTGATATCTAGTTAAAAAAATGGTGATTAGGCACATACATTTATCTTCACTCCATCCCTAAATTCCCCTAAAATGACAATAAAGGCATTTATTTAAAAGAAGACATGAGTACACAAAGACAAATAGAAAAGAAGAAGATACAATAAAATTTTGAAAGCCTGCTAGTAGAAGGACTAGTGGTGAATGACTAAGACCTGAAAAAGCTGAACTCTAAAAAAAAAAAAAAAAAGAAAAAAAAGGCAGTAAGCCTGCAAGCAACCCGGGCTGCACCAAGAAAGCCATACAAGCTCAGGATTTAAAGGTGCATCTATAATTAAACTTGTAGGTAGATATGTAAACAGAAGAAATGGTTGAAAATCTGCATAGAAAGTGATTAGATCCGCAGATCCCCTCTCTTACTCAGAGCAGCTGGAGCCACTTCCCTTTACCACTTTGCTGAAAGGCCACAAAAGTTGAATATTTAGAGAAACAGCCTGTAGATTGGGCAGTAACAGATAGGTGATGGTGAATGGACCATACAGAAAAGAATAGATTAAGCAAAAGTCTATGTATATACTGAATACTGAGATACCTAGCCTGATTTCTCTTTCCAACTTGCAAACACTGTTAGCCAGGTTTATGCTCTCAAAGCAGGTGGTTGGAAGGTTTTCCTCTGAGGAATCTAGCACAGCAAGATAAAAGCCCTAACGCTACTGACATTAAGAATATCCCAATGAAACACCCTAGCTTATGTGAAGCTCAGAGACGAGGACCTTCCCTGCCCAACATACACACAGTTCCCATTCAGCTATACAGTGGATCATCACTAACTAATCAGAGAAAAGCCTATAACCATGGAAGAGGAAAGTCAACACTAGAAAAGCAAGCTGGAGGAGATCAATTACAGAAAAGCTTTGAGGAAACTAGAAATATCTTCAGAGTTAAGATTAAGTGTTGTATCCATGAAATAAGAACAAGACATTAAAAAGCTACATGTTGTGGATTAAAAATATGCCTAAAATACATAATAGAAGAGTTTCAAGGTAAGGTTGAGGAAATATCCCCCAAAATAGAGTGAAAACACTAAAAAGTAGAAAAGAGATGAAAAAGGACCTGTTTAGGAGATCCAACAGGCAAAGAACAAGAACTCAAAAAAACATAGGAAAATTCCACAAAATGTAGAAAAAGGAGATATTTCAAAAAATCTTTAGAACCCAAGAACTTGCCAGCTTATATCCATATCTGGGGTCTGTAACAGTAAATGAAAATAAGCTCATGCCAAAAGAGGACAGTAGGGGGAAGAGGATATCCTAAAATCTTCTGGAAAATAAGCAAAGGCATAAACAATAGCTCAAGAGTCAGAATGGCACCAAACTCTGACAGCAACACCAGAAATTAAGAAGGAAATGAAACAATGCAAGAAAAATGATAAAGGAAATGATCTCTAACCTAGAATCTTTCGCCCAGCTATAAGCAGAAAAATAAGACATTTTCAGTTATATAATGTCTTAAAAAGTTTAACTCTCAGGAAGGTTTTTTAAAAATTGAAGTATAGTTGACATACAATGTATTAATTTCAGTGATTTGACAATTACATATTATGCTGCATTCACCATCGTAAGTGTACTTCCCATCTGTCACCATACATTATTACAATTTATTGACTACTTTCGCTATGCTGTACTTTTTATCCCTGAGACTAGAGATTTTTTATAACTGGAGATTTTTACCCTTTTGTTTCTTCTTGCCTCTTTTGTTGTAGATTAATTGACCATATGTACATGAGGGTTTATTTCTGGGCTCTCTATCCTATTCCATTGATGTATGTGTCTATTTTGGGGTAGCGCTATACTGTTTTGATTACTATAGCTTTGTAGTATATCTTGAAGTCTGGGAGTATGATACCTCTAGTTTTGTTCTTTAAGATTGGTTTGGCTATTTAGGGTCTTTTGTGGCTCCCTGTAAATTTCAGGATAATTTATTCTAGTTCTGTGAAAAATGCTGGTGGTATTTTGAGAGGAATTACATTGAATCTGTTGATTGCTTGGGGTAGTATGGACAATTTTAACAATGTCAGTTCTTTCAATCCATAATCCTGGACTGTCTTTCCATTTGTGTCATCTTCAATTTCTTTCTTGTATAGTCTTCAGAGTACAGGTCTTTCACTTCCTTGGTTAAATTTATTCCTAGATATATTATTATTTTTCATGCAATTGTAATGGGATTGTTTTCTCAATTTCTGTTTCTGCTACTTCATTCTTAGTGTATAGAAATACAAATTTCTGTATATTGATTTTGTATCCTGCAACCTGAATGTATTAGTCCTAATAGTTTTTTGGTGGAGTCTTTAGGGTTTTCTATATATAGTATCATGTCATCTGCAAATAGAATTTTACTTCTTCCTTAGCAATTTAGATGCCTTTTATTTCTTTTTCTTGTTTAACTGCTGTGACTAGGACTTCCAGTACAGTGTTGAAGTGGTGAGAGTGGACATCCTGGTCTTGTTCCTGATCTTAGAAGAAAAATCTTCCAGCTATGTATGATGGTAGCTGTGGGTTTTTCATATATGACCTTTATTATTCTGAGGTATGTTCCCTCTAAATCCACTTTGTTGAGAGTTTTTTTATCATGAATGGATGTTGAATTTTGTTAGATGCTTTTTCTGCAGCTATTTAGATGATCATATGGTTTTGAACCTTCATTTTGTTAATCTAATGTGTCATGTTGATGTATGGTTTTTGAACCATTCTTGAATACCTGGAGCAAATCCCACTTGAATATGGGGAATGATTCTTTTAGTGTATTATTGGATTTGGTTTGCAACATTTTGTTGAGGATTTCTGCAATTATATTCATCAGGGATATTGACCTATAGTTTTCTTTTTTTGTAGTGTCTTTGGTTTTGGTACCCAGATAATGCTGATATTCATAGAATGAATTCATAGAGTTCATAGAATGAATTTAGAAGTTTACCTTTCTTTTCTATTTTTTTTGGAATAATTTGAGGAAAACAGGTACTACCTATTCTTTAAATGTCTGGTAAGAATTCACCTGCAAAACCATCTGATCCTAAACTTTTGTTTGTTGAAAGTTTTTTGATTACTGATTCATTACTAGTAATCTTGTTCAGATTTTCTGTGTCTTCCTTACTAAGTTTTGGGATATTGTGTGTTTCTAAGAATTTATCCATTTCTCCTATGTTGTTAAATTTGTTGATATATAATATTTTATAGTAGTCTCTTATAATCCTTTATATTTCTGTGATATCAGTTGTTATTTCTTCTGTTTCCTGATTTTGAGTTCTTTTTTTCTTAATAGGTCTGCTAAAGGCTTACCAATTTTTTCTTTTCAAAAAAAATTTGGCCTCTATTTCACTTATTTCTCGTCTGCTCTTTATTGTTTCCTTCCTTCTACTAACTCTGGGGTTTCTTCTTTTTCTAGTTCCTTTAAGTGTAAGGTTAGATTGTTTGAGTTTTTTTGTGTGTGCGGTTTGAGGTAGGCCTGCATCATTATTAAATTCCCTCTTAGATCTGCTTTTTCTGCATCTGAAAGATTTAAGACCACTGTGTTTTCATTTTCATCTGTCTTTATGGCTTCCCCTTTGATTTCTTTGTTGGCGCATTAGTTGGTTAGTAGCATGTTGTTTAGCTTCCAAGTGTTTGTGCCTTTTCAAGTTTTTTTTCTTGTAATTGATTTCTAGTTTCACACTGTTGTGGTTGGAAAAGATGCTTGATATGATTTCAATCTTATTTATTCAGATTGTTTTTTGGCCTGACATGTGATCTAACCTAGAGAATGTTCCACGTGCATTCTGCCAGTTTGGGATGGAATGTTCTGTATATGTCCATTAAGTTCGTCTGGTCTAATGCGTCAAAGCCACTGTTTCCTTATTGATTTTCTGACTGGATGATCTATCCATCGATGTGAGTGATGTATTAAAGTGCCCTACTATTACCATATTACTGTCAATTTCTCCCTTTATGTCTGTTTATATTTGCTTTATGTATTTAGATGCTTCTATGTTGAGTGCATAGATATTTACGATTTTATATCCTCTTGTTGGGCTGATCCCATTATCATTATGCCCATGTCTCTTGTTACAGTCTTTAAGATTCTATTTTGTCTAATATTGCTACCCAAGATTTTTTCATTTTTATTTGCATGAAATATCTGTTTCCATATCTTCACTTTCAGTCTATAGGTGTCTTGAGCTCTGAAGTGAGTCTCTTGTAGGCAGCATATAGACAGGTATTGTTCTTTTATTCACCCTATGTCTTTTGATTAAAGCATTCAGAGTAATTGCTACATACGTACTCGTTGCCATTGTGTTAAATGTTTTGGGGTTTTTTTTGTAGTTCGTCCTTCTTCCTTTCTTCTTCTCTTGCTCTCCTCCATGGTGATTGATGATTTTCTTTAGTGTTATACTTGGATTCCTTTCTCTTTATTTTTTGTGTATCATAGGTTTTTGGTTTGTGGTTACCATTAAATTTTGTATATAACATCCAAAGTATATAGGAGTCTATATTAAGTTGATGGTCACTTAAGTTTGAACACATTCTAAACAAACTACATTTTTACTCCCATGTTTGGTGAACAGAAAGGAGACCAGTCTGGCTGGAGTGCAATAATTCAGGAAAATAATCATAGGAAATTAATTTCAAAATGCAAGAGGGTAGGGGAATCATGTAGATCTTTTTAAGCCATCATAAGGATTTTGGTTTTTATTCTGAAAAAGTGTGAGGAGCCACTGGAGGATTTTGAGCCAAAAAGAAACATGATATGGCTTAAGGTTTAAAAGTATTATTCTGGCTGTTGTATGGAGAACAGATTATGTTGCAGGGAGTATTTGGTTTGAATGGAAATAGGCAGACCATTTAGAAAGATATTATATTAATCTTCAAAAAATACAATGGTAGCTTAGATCAAGGTGGTAGCAGTGGAGAAAGAAATATGTGGTTGATTTCTGGATATATTCTGATGGTAAAAAGGATTTTCTGTAGGATTAGAGGTAGAGTGTGAGAGAAAGGTGTTGAGAATTACTCCCAAGGATTTTCATCTGATAATCTGGGAGGGAAGTTACCCTTAACTGAGATAAAGAGATTATGTGTAAAACCGGTTTTGGAGACACCATGAGCAGTTTATTTTTATATAAAAATATGTTGTTGTTAGAATTGTTGTCAAACATCCAAGTGGAAATGCTGCATCTGTAGTAGTATGTTGTAGTCTGGAACTCATAGCAATGGTGTAGGATAATCATGTGAATTTGGGACTCATCAGCTGACTACACACGATGGTATGGGGGTTGAAGGAGATGGACATTACATATACAAGGGTGGATCCCTGGACCCCACTGATATTATGAAGCCTGGGAGAATGGTGGGACTCATACAGGAGCCAGGAAGGCAGCGGCCCATGATGGAGAGAGAGAGAGAGAGAGAGAGAGAGAGAGAGAGAGAGAGATGTGGTATCTAGAAGCCAAGTGAGGAGAGTGTTTCCAGGAGAAGGAGGAGCTCAGCCATGCTGAATATAGCAGATACATTAAGGCAAATGGGTAGGTTAAGGCCAATTAGAGTACATTTCAGAGAGAATAGGAGGGAAGAAATTAGAAACCATGAGTATGATTCTGTTGAGGAAATGTGCTGTAAACGGGAGAAACAGGATGGTAGCCAAAGAAGACAGGGTCAAAGACTATTTTGTTTTTGTGTTTTTTTCCATCTTAAAAACACCATATTTGTGTTCTGATGAGAATGATTCAATACAGTGGTGGAAAATTGAAGATTTTTGAAGGAAAATAGGGAGAATCAGAGCCCAAGACTCTGAGTAAATTAAGAGGATGGACTCTGGTATACAGAGTCCTTCCTGTGAAGGAAGGCAAAGTATGAGGGTTGAAACGTTACTAGGTTCAGAACTTGTGGCAGTTCCCTTCTGAATGACTCAATGTTCTCACTGAGGCAGGAAGCATTATTTGCCAGAGAAGATGAGGAAGGACATGATGATGGTTTGAGGAGAAAGGAGAAAGTGTGAAATTGATATTTAGAAGAGATGATTTGGATGACTGTCCCTGGCTAATGCTATTATGAGAGGGTATTTTTTTTACATTTTCATTTGCATATTCCATTTTCCATTTTTTCCCATATTAAATATGTATGTCTTGTACAACACAGAAGTATTTTTAAAACTTCTTCCTAGAAGTGTAATCCATAATCTCAGGGAAAATACATCCTTTTAGTAATTTCACTGTAGCTAAAGAAATGGAGACAGATTACCTGATTAATGGCTCCAAGCATCTCAGCTCTACTGGCCACTCGTGCAGTGCACTGGCTAAGGAAAGTTATACTCTTCTCCAGCTTCTTAACAATTTCCTGGGCATGGTTGTCATCTTCACAAAGTGGTGTTAAAGACTGCACAGAAAGCAAAGCTTTAAAATATATCCAACCCGAGTATTCAGCAAATGATTCTAACACTATGTTGTAAATACAGATGACAGTCACATCTCACTTATCTTGGTATAAAGTGAAAAGAAGTAGCACCAGTAATGAATGGTATTGAAATATTTATATCTTTGTTGCCTATCAAGCTGACCTATGCAGATGTTCACAAAACTTTTTATATCTAGTATTGATCTCTTCTTTATTTCCTGAATTTGCCATTCCTTCATGCACATTTCTACCTACCACTTTTCCACTTAACAGAATAGGATATACTTAATTGGTCATGGTAAAGAAACTGTGCTTCTGAATGAGTTGAGTATATTATATGAGGAGCATGGTTTGAACCTTTTTTTAATAGGAATAAATTTATTTTTTTCTTTTATAGTTTATTGTCAAGTTGGTTTCCATATAACACCCACTGCTCATCCCAAGTGCCGTCCTCCATGACCTTCACCCCCCTTCTCCTCCCCCCCTCCCCCCATCCGCCCTCAGTTTGTTCTCAGTATTCAAGAGTCTCTCATGGTTTGCCTCCCTCCCTCTCCCCAACTATTTTTGTTCCCTTCCCCTCACCATGGTCCTCTGTTAAGTTTCTCCTGTTACACTTATGAGTGAAAACATATGGCATCTGTCCTTCTCTGCCTGACTTATTTCACTTAACATGACACCCTCAAGTTCCATCCACATTGCTACGAATGGCCAGATTTCATTCTTTCTCATTGCCATGTAGTATTCCATTGTATAGATGAACCACATTTTCCTAATCCATTCATCAGTTGATGGACATTTAGGCTCTTTCCATGATTTGGCTATTGTTGAAAGTGCCGCTACGAACATTGGGGTACATGTGCCCCTATGCATCAGCACTTCTGTATCCCTTGGGTAAATCCCCAGCAGTGCTATTGCTGGGTCACAGGGGAGTTCTACTGTTAATTTTTTGAGGAAACTCCACACTGTCTTCCAGAGCGGCTGCACACGGTTTGAACTTTTAAGAAAAGTAGTGAAATATGCTAGATTTAGATATGGTTCTGACTTACATACTTCCTCTTGCATTGATTACAAAGCATTATTGGGCTGGTTAGATGGGTATGCCTTCACTGCCATATGAATATTTCTTTCAAACCTGTGCCCTTGATGCAAAATGATGACTTTCCTGATGAAAGACCATCCATTTCACTGAGGTAGAGACAGAATTAAGACAACAGCAGATTTGGAAACAGGTTGCTGCTTATTAGCTGTTTCCGTAAGCAAATGTCTAAGACTTTCCCAAATCTAAAACATCATAAATTTTGTATATCATTTAAAAAGGAAAAGTTGTGTCAATACAATTATAAAGCATCATTGACTATGTTATAATTCTGAAAATATTATGTAAACATTTCTGTGTGCTCTTTCTTCATCTGCCAGATGGAGACAACTACAGGAATTCCTTTCCAGGAATACTGGGACGTGAGTGGTAATATATGCAAATTGCTTTTCACACAGTAGATGCTAAATAAATGTCAGCCACTTCTGAAACAGAAACAAATGTGTCAGTTGCAGCTGGAGAGTTGCTAACCAACTGTAATGGCCATTGTCAGACACACTGTTTCCTATGGTAGTTTAAATAACCACATTCAACTGGAAAAGGAAGAGTAGATGTTAGTTGTTAGCCAAACAAAATATGGTCTACCAAAATTGAATCATGAAGAAATAGAAATTTTGAAGAGAACAATAGCTAGTATGGAGATTGAAGCAGTTATCAAAAATCTCCCAACAAAGAAAAGTCCAATAATGGTTAGCTTTATTGGAGAATTGTACTAAATCTGCAAAAAAGAATTAAAACCATTTTTCTACAAGTGTTGGCAAGAATTGGAGAAAAAGCCCTCATGCACTATTGGTGGGAATGCAATCTGCTACAGCCACTATGCAAAACAGTATAGAGGTTCCTCAAAAAATAAAAATAGAACTCTCCTACAATCTAATAATTGCAGTACTGGGTATTTATCCCCAAAATATAAAAACAGTAATTCAAAGGGATTCATGCACCCCTATGTTTATTGCAGCATTATTCACAATAGCCAAACTATAAAGCAGTCCAAGTGTCCATTGATAGATGAATGGATAAAGAAGATGTGCTATATATATTCAATGGAATATTATTCAGGCATAAAAAATGAAATCTTATTTGCAACAACATGGATAGAGCTAGAGAGTATAACGCTAAGTGAAATAAGTCAGAGAAAGACAAATACCATATGATCTCACTCATATGTAGAATTTAAGAAACAAAACAAATGAGCAAAGGAAAAAGAAGAGACAGACAGAGACTGTAAACAAACTGATGGTTACCAGAGGGAGGTGGGTAGAGGGATGGGTGAAACAAATGATGGGGATTAGAGTACACTTATTATTTAAAAGAAAAAAAAAAGAACTGTAAGCAAACCCAGGGCTGTACTTGTGGATTAATTGATGAGCATGTATAATTTACCACTGCAGTTTACGTAAATGTACTTTTCTCATTCTGGTAAATAGACATTTACAGCTTCAGAAGAAAAATCAGAACATTTCTGTACAATAAAATAAGCCATCAGCCTATTCAGCTATTATAAATAAAAAAGTCTCTGTTCGGACCACCACTTAGTTTTTAAATTGAAATGAGTTTCCAAGCTTAATTCACTTTTCATCATTTACACATATTTATTTTTGTTCACATTTATGGTGTTGATTTTTACCCATGCTTGTAATCAGTACTATTTTCTTGTTATAGTTTGGTGCTGCATCAAATGATATGACTGATTCAGAGAATGCTAATCTAGGAAATACTTCCACTGCACTTAGGTAAACAGGGCCAAGAGCGAAAGATGGTGATGGAAACACATCAGGGTTTAAATGTCTTATCACATGTCATTACTCATGGGCTTTTGGATAAATTAGCCATTAACACTAAGTTACTATTTCTCATCTGCAAAAGGAACAATAATACCTATCCCACATGTGGTTGTGTTAAATTTTATAATGGATGTAAAGAGCCTAATTTAGACCTGGGCAGGTGCTAGGGCTTCAATAAACAATATGTAATTTTTAGGTTTTCTTATTTAAAAAAATTTTAAATCTCTAGTAGTTCAATAGATTTGTTTCTATATGAGAGTTTGTTTAGTTCTTAGTAGTAGGCTATAAAATATTTAGAAACCCTGGTTATTTGTCTAATTATGGCTTTATGGCATATTTATTCAAATTCTTATATAGGTAGATAACCTAGGGGGTTGTCAAGAGTGTTCAACTTGTATGTGTCTTAATGCCTACATCAGAGTTTTTGTTTTTGTTTTGTTTTAAGCCAAAAAAGGCCCTTGTAGGAAATGAAAGCTTAATAAAACTGTTCATAAAAGAAATAAATCTTAAAAAAAAAACATTCCCCGTAAAACTCTTCCAAAAAACTGAAGAGGAGCAAACATTTCCAGGCTCATTCTCTGAGGCCCGCCATTACTCTAATATCAAAGCCAAAGACTACAGGAAAATTACAGACTACTGGTCCTTATGAATGTGGATGTAAAAATCCTCAACAAAATACTAGCAAACCAATTTCAACAGCACATTAAAAGTATTATAAACCATGACCAAGTGAGATTTGTTCCTTTAAAGCAAGGATGGTTCAACATATGAAAATCAATCCAGTGTGATGACATACCACATTAACAGATTAAAGGATAAAAACCAATGTGACCATCTAAATTGATGCAGAAAAGCATTTGACAGGATTCAACACCCTTGTAAAAATATTAAAAAAACTAGGAATAGAAAAAAAAAAAACTACCTCAACATAGTAAAGGTCATATATAAGAAGCCCACACCTAACAAAGTTTTCCTTAAGATAAGGAACAAGGCAAGGATGTCCACACCCTACCACTTCTAAGCAACCTAGTACTGGAAGTCCTAGTCAGAGCAGTTAGGCAAGTAACACATTAAAAATACACACTGGAAAGGAAGAAGTAAATTTATCTCTGTTCATTGATGACATGATCTTATATATAGAAAACCCTAAAAATTCCACAAAAAGATTGTTATAATAAATAAATTCAGCAAAGATACATGATACAAAATCAACATATAAAAATCAATTGCATTTATATATACTAATGATGAACAATCCAAAAAGAAAATGAAGAAAATTCCATTTATGATACCATCATAAAGAATACTAGGAATAAATCTAACAAAGGAGGTTAAAAAAAAAAAAAAACTTGTGCTCTAAAAACTACAAACATTGCTGAAATTAAAGAAGACACAAATTAAGGGAAAGACATGTTGTGTTAATGGATTGGAAGACAATTTTCTTAAGATGTCCATTCCACTGAAATCTATCTACAGATTCAATGCAATCCCTATCAAAATCCCAGTGGCATTTTTTTTGCATAAATATAAAAATTCATCCTAAAACTGAAATGGGATCTCAAAGGACCCCTAATAGCCAAAACAATTTTGAAAAAGAAAAGAGCTGAAGGTCTCTTTCTGATTTCAAAACATACCACAAAGCTACAATATGGTACTGGCATAAAGACAAACAACAACAAGGGAGCCAAGATCCAATGGAAAAACTGGGTATCTTTTCCTGGAGGTCATCAAGAAGACATGACCACCAGTTGACCTATCATCTGGACCCAGGTAATCAGAGGTTCTTCACCCCCTGTCTTGTCCTTGAAATATGGCTTCCCCACTCTCATAAGCTGCCCCAAGAACAAAGCCTTGAAATAATTATATGGTGCTGAGATCATTTGGATGGTATACATAGACAACCCAGTAAAGCCTCTATATAAACTTAATAGATTTGGTGGGTGAGTGCAGAGATCTACTTGTCTTGCAGGCACTAAAGATAAGCTCATATGTAAATTCCTTTGCTTATTAAACCTGCCACCTACCAATTTGGATAGCCCTGCCGTTTTCTTCAGTTTCTCTCTGCCATCTGAATATGAGGGCCAGTTTCAAATTACATCTATGAAGCTCCTGAGGATCTTGCAAGCCAACAATATCCATATCCATACCCATGTCCGTGACCGCATTTAATATTCATACCCAAAAAAGTGAAATTGGACTCTTATCTTACACTCTATACAAAAATCAACTCAAAACAAATTAAATAGGGGCACCTGGATGGTTCAGTCGGTTAAGCATCAGACTCTTGATTTTGGCTCAGGTCATGATCTCACAGTTTGTGGGATCGAACTCTGCATTGGGATCTGTGCTGACAGTGTGGAGCTCTTTCTTTCTTTCCTTTCTTTCTTTCTCTCTCTCTCAAAATAAATAAATAAACATTTTTAAAAAATGGATTAAATGGATTGAAGGGGCACCTGGGTGGCTCAGTAGGTTAAGCCTCTGACTTCAGCTCAGGTCATGATCTCATGGTTTGTGAGTTCAAGCCCCACATTGGGCCTGTGCTGATGGTGTGGAGCTGGCTTGGAATTTTCTCTCTCCCTCTCTCTCTGCCCCTTCTGGGTGGGCTCTCTCTCTCTCTCTTTCTCTCTCCCTCTCTCCCCGCCCCCCTCCCTCTCTCAAAATAAATAAATAAACTTTAAAAATGGATTAAAGATTTAAATGCAAGACCCAAAAGTATGGAACTTCAGAAGAAAACATAGGGGAGAATCTTCATGACATGGATTTGGCAATGATTTCTTGGCTTTTGACACCAAAAGCACAGACAACAAAAGCAAAAATAGACAAATACCACTATATTAAGTTTAAACACTTTTGTGCATTAAAGAACATAATTAACAAAATGAAAAGGCAACCTATGGAGTAGGAGAAAAAAACATATATTTTATTACAAAATTGCCAAAGGACTTGAATAGACATTTTTCCAGGGATGGTATACAAATGGCCAACAAACAGATGTATGAAAAGATGCTCAATAATACAAATAGAGAAATGCAAAGCAAACCACAATGAGATAATACCTTGCACCCATTAGTATGGCTTCCATCAAAAAAGCAGAAAATACCATGTTGGCCTTCATGTGGAAAAATTGGAACCCTGGTGCACTCTTAGTAGGATTGTAAAATGGTACAACCACTAAGCAAAGCAATAAGATGATTCCTCAAAAACTTAAAAATTGAACTCCTGTTCCCACTGTGGGTACATTTCAAAAAGAATTGAAAGCAGGGTCTCAAAGAGATATTTGCACACCCATATTCATAGCAGCAATATTCACAATAGCCAAGATGGAAGCAACTCAAAGGTCTATTGATAAATGAATGGACAAACAAATGCAGGATATACATATCATGGAATATTTTATCTACTTTTAAAAAGGAAGTAAATCCTGTCACAAGCTAAACATGGATGAAGTTTGAAAACATTACACTAAGTGAAATGTTACAAGAAGACACATGCTGTATGATTTTACTTATATGAGGAATCTGAGGTAGTCAAATTCATAGAAACAAAGTAAAATAGTGGCTGAGAGAAGGGGGAAAGTGGGATTGTTTAATGGGTACAGAGCTTCAGTATGCAAGACAGGAGAGTTCTGGAGATCTGTGTTACGGCAGTGTGACGTACGTAACACTACTGACCTGTGCACTTAAAATGGTTATGGCGATTTTGATGTTATGTGGTTTTTTTACTACAATAAGCATACAGAATATGGTTTCTCAATTTTTATTTTTCCAAAAATAACCCTCTTAATTTTCCAACCCATTTCTATAGTTATGGTGATTTTGCAAAATGGAAAACTAGTAGTAGTTGTTACCTATCTACCTACAGAGGGTTTGCCCATCATCTGACAAGACTCAAATCAGTCACCATTCTTTTGTCAGTTAATAAATGGAAACAGAGTTTTGATTCTCTTCTTTGAAGCTTAAAATTGATATTATCACCTATTGCTTAGTTTCCTGAATGATGACTCGTCTGCCTAAAACCTATGTGAACATTTAGAGAGAAGGCAGGTGACCCACAATGATTTTAAAAGGCATTTTTTTCATTGCTTACACTATCCTATTAGCAATCTTTTATTTTAGCCTGATCCTGAATTCTTACTTCCCATAATTCACATTTGAGTCAGGCAGGGCTTGGTACCTGGTATTGGATTTAGTAATAAAAGTAAACTCCTACGTAATTTTGAAAACACTACTAACAATATGACCAAATGTGCAGCCCCCAAATGTTAGGATTCTTACCTCTAACAGCTTTAAACAATTAGTGATTTCTTTCTTCAAATTTTCTTCTGCCAAGTCTCGTGATCTTTCTTCAAGCTTCACTCTTTTCTCCAACGTGAACCAGTCGCACTTAAATCCCAAAGATAATCTGAGAAATTCAGCCTGTTGTCAAAATAATGGGAAGGTGAGGGGAGAAAATTGGATGTAGTGAAATATTTCAGTTTAGTACCGGATTATGCTGAGCCATTACTTTCTCCTTCCAGCAACATAATGCTGGCCTACGTCAGCTTTACCTGAACTTAGTCACTCCCAAGCTAGCCAGACACCAAATGTGTGACAGCTTGTGTAAAGGTATGAAGTGATTATAAACAAGGGAGTCAGAAGCATTTTTTTAACTTAAAGGGAAAAAAACTCACCTCCACCTCCTTCTCATTAGTAGAAGTGCTGTAGGATAAGAAAAAAAAAATTCAAACATAATTCAACAGAGAAGCAAAAAATGTGAGCATGCAATATGAAGAACTTACTTGTCACTTTGTTTAAAGTTAACCGATTTCACAGTGGTTACGGGAAGAGAGGGAACAGCAGCATCTATTAAAAGACAATAAAATATTATTGGGTTATAAAGGATTAGTTGAAGGCACAAATGTCCCCTCTCCACTATAGGCATTTCATTGAAATATGTCTGAAATAACAGCTAATAATGCATTTTCTTAAATATAAGATAATGTTACATTATGCTACTGAGATCGTGACATTAAAATCATTGGCTCACAAGTCACCAAGTGAATAGTCTGAAACCTTAAGATGTCTCAGAGTCCAGTTGCTCTCTTTGCATTTGAACGTTTATTTGACTTGATCCCATGGCTAACTGCATACCTTCCTCTGGTACCTTGGTCCTTCTTCAGATCAAGGCTTTAACAGCAGCAGGAGAAGTCATTGAAGTAATAGTAGTGGTAGTAGTTGTCAGAGTAGTAGTAGTATAATAGCATAATAATACTAAGAATGGTAATAATAACAGCAACAATAAACATGGTGTCAACCATTTGTCACAAGTTTACTATATATCAGTTCCAGAACAAGGCTGTTTACATATAATGACACTCTTCATGACAACTTCCCAAAGAGGACAATATATTAGTTATGAAGAGTATTAGAGGTGGAAAAAACCTGGTTTAAGTCCCAGCTTTGAACTTTATAGCTCTGTGACCTGGAATAAGTCACAACTTCATCAAAACATCTATAAAGGATGATACTATTTTTCTTTCTTTTTTTTTTTTAAGTAGATTCTAGGCATTACCCAGCACAGAGCCCAGTACAAGGCTTGAATTCATGACCCTGAGATCTGACCTAAACTGAGATCAAGAGTCAGATGTGTGGGGCGCCCGGGTGGCTCAGTCGGTTAGGCATCCGACTGGGGCCCAGGTCATGATCTCACAGTTCGGGGTTTAAGCCCCCTGTGTTGGGCTCTGTGCTGACAGCTCAGAGCCTTGAGCCTGCTTTGGAGTCTGTGTCTCCCTCTCTTTGCCCCTTCACTGCTTGTACTCTGTCTCTGTCTCTCTCAACAAAAAGTAAAACATTGAAAAAAATTTTTTTTAATGTTGGATGCTTAACCAACCAAAAAATTAGTGGTTGGTACTTAGTTTTCTATAGTAGTTTTCTATTTTTCTATAGTAGTTTTTATGAGAACTTTGCCAAGCATTTTCTACCTGCTTTATACCTAATTTATTCAATCCTCAGAGCAAACCTGTGGTAGATACTGTATCATCCAAAGTCGACGGGCTAGGAAACTGAATTGCAATTTACCTATCTCACTTGAGTACATATTTGGGGGAACTAAATAAAACTATGCACATGAATAATTTAGTCTGGTACTAAGCATACAATATATTCTCAATAAAGATTAATGTTTGTGTGTGTGTGTTTTACTCATCATTTCCATTTTGCAAATGAGGAAATTGACACTCAGATTAAATATCCTTCTAAACCAGCTAGTCAGAGAATGACCCAGCATAGAGTCTGTGTGACTTCAAAGCCTCAAATCTATCCTAATGGAAGTGAAATGGGGAGGGAAGCATATTACCACGTATTCTTTAAATACTTAGTCAGTCTTATTTACTTTTGGATAGGATAATAAAGAAATCTCAAAGTAGAGCTTAGAATTTACTACCAACATTGGCATGGTTCTTTGTTCACAATAGTGTAGAAGTTATTACAAGTCCTTTGGGGCTTAATAGTTAATGTAACATATATGTGGCTTTACAAAAATGATAGAATTGAAGCAAGAATCAGTTTTATTGGCTGATTTTTATCTAGAGATGCAGAATTATAGGCGCATCTTTACTCAGAAAGATCTCACCCATTAAAATATAAGCAAGGAACTAAAGTTCACACGGGGGGGTTGGGAGAGAACATTCCTTACCTCCTGCAGCACATTCTTTTCTATGCTCATCTATTGTTTGTGGTTCCTCTTTAGCTTCCTAAAATCATAAAGAGATTTTATTGCTGTGTATAGAGTGGAAATCCTTCATAACCAATCATTTCCCAACTTCCTGTCCTATCCTAACCCTACTCTATCAAAAACACTGTGGTATTTAAAGAACTGAACTAGGGGTTAGGAAGAAAACAGGACTAGCTCTAAGGGGTTTTCCAATCTAGTTGCGGTACAAAAGAGAAATATATGAATAGTGATACAAGCTACCACAAGGCAAGTTAGGATTACTTGCCAAATAAATAAGATGTGAATAAATAAGTGTTCTACAAAGACAGATGAGAGACACCATGGCCTGAGAAGCATGGAAAGTCTCTGCAGACGAGAAACATGCTGGAGCTTGATGGGGAGGTAGGACTGGATAGATGAAGAGGTGAGCGTGATCTGGGACTATCACATGTAGCTTTCTAGTTGGGCTGTTAGGGAACTGGTGACAAAAATAGCAACTAGGATTGTGTTATGTTAGGCTTTTACTCCATAGAAATACATCTTAAGGTCATTGACCAGCTATCCTATAAACATATCTATACAAAAAGAATTACTCTAATAAGAGGGTTGTACTATACTGCCTGGAAAAATCGAATGGGAAAGCAATAGGTATAAAATCATTTTTAGGGTGATAATTATTCAAAATTCTCCGAAATTTTCCTTAAGTCTAAGACAAATTTCCTTGGTAGAGTCGCTGATACTGTGTCATGTAATTTTTAGAGAATTGAAGCTAGGACTTTGACAAAATGTAACAAATGCAGTAATAAAGGTAAAGCACTGGATCATTCTTGTCAACATTTAAATACTCTTCAGTTTTCTGAATCCTCCCTCAACACCTTAATCTCTTCCAGCTGTGGCATCCTCTTCCTCTCCTATCCTTTGTGGTCATGCTTCTTCTGGGAAGAATTGTCCATAGTTGCAATTTCCAGTTTTTCAACTCCCATCTGTCCCTCCACCCAACATTCCAAGAAAACCGCCCTTACCAGTTATCAGTGAACTCTCTATTGCCAAATTCAATGGAAAATTTTCAGTCTTTATCTTACTTGACCTCATTGTAGCATCTAAAATGATCTATAATCCCCTCCTCCTTGAAGATTTTTCTTTCCTTGGTTTTCATCTCCTAATGTCCTCCCTTTGCTACAGTAGCACCTTCTGAGTTTCTTCTGTCATTGCCTTCTTTTCTTAGAAAATGGAATCATCAAGAGACCATTATTATTCTCTGTGTTCTCTTCCTGCCTGCCCGTCTCCTTGGGAAATCTTATCCACATACTTGGGATTTTTTTTGCTGATAACTCACAAATGTGTGTCTACTCCTAAAAATCCCAGGAATGAGTTGATGAATATAGGTATACAGGTGCATGTATGTATATATGTATGTGTGTGTGTAAATATGCCTGGATAGCATTCAATACCATTAGTATATATATACCATGGTGTGTGTCGGGGTGTGTATGTGTGTGTGTGTGTGTGTGTATACATATGTATACAGAGACACATATATATACACACATAGGTATAGAGGTGCATATATATATAATGTGTCACATCAACTTGAAACTTGACTTGAACTAATCTTATTTTACCCCCTAAACTCTACGTTTCTTAATGCCTCCCTCTTCTCATGAAATCCTATTCATTCTGTAGGCTAAGCCATAAGCCTGAGTATCTACATTTTCCCATGCATCCCCCACCCCCAACCTGGTTATCAGTCACCATGTACTATAAATTCTGTCCCTTAAATCTCTCCCAAATTAGTCTCCTATCCATCCACACCAAATTCATACTATCTTCATCTCCTGCCTGATGATTAATGGCATCGTAACCAGCACCCCATCTCCATTACTACATTTTCTAACCCATATTTTTCAGTTTCTTTATTACTATCTTGTCTTGAGATAAGAAAAAAATCTTTTTCTCAGAAGACTACCATGAAAGATTAGAGGACTCAAATATTCCTCTATTATTTTATAATGGGAAACCACTTTTGGCATGTTTGCTAGCCAACACTACACTCTATATATACTTTACTCTATAAAGGATGATTCCAAATCACATATCCAATCATTCCACTTCCTTCAGACTAGAATACTATAAAATTTTTACCTACTCTATTGCCTCAAATGTGTCTATGCCACAACCATCTCTCAACTTGAGTTAGCTTTCTTAAGTCTCTGTTTATTAAAACCAAATGGAACTAAAACAATGTTCATATACTGAAGGGAAAACAACACACACACACACACACACACACACACACACCTGTATAGAGGTATATATACAATACAGAGAGGGACTAATAAATAAGACCCTTGAGGAAACATGGGATTGGATCCGTATTCTACAAGTTAGTCTCCAATAATTATAAATTCATACCAGTGGCAATGAACCTTCTCTTTAAGGAAAGGAACTTAGCTCTTTTTCTGTAAACATTTAAGTAATGTTGTATAGCAGTTTTCCAGGTGCCTGGATAGCATTCAATATCATTCACAAAGTACCTCCTCCATGACATTGTCTGGCCTCCTACCCCAAACCTTTTTCTTTTATGTCACTAACCACACTACATAATTGTATATTACTGAGTAACTGTAGGTTTCTTCCCTTAATTAGAACATGTTCTCTTAATTAGAACATATCTTTAAGGTAAATATTAGTTTTACTTAACCTTATTAATACAGTTTTTTACTTAAAAAGTCCTCTATTGATAGATATGTAGTTTGTTTCCAGCAGACCTTTGATGAATAAATGAGTGAATGAATGAAAAAACAATGTGGAGTAAGGACATCCTAGCTCTAACTCTATTGTGTGACCTTGGACAAGTCACAAGGACTCTTGGGCACCAACTATTCATCAATAAAACATTGGTGTGATTAAATTCTATTAACTTAATATTTTGAAAGGATAAAATCCATGCCTTTAAGACTATTTTACAAACTTAAAGGGACAGTTCTATCATCATACTATATCATTACTTTTATTGTTAACACATGTATATTTCCTTACCAGATTTAATGTGGTTTTGTCCTCACTCACAGGGCCTTGGACAGAAATATTGTTAGGAGCTGGACTTTTGCCTATGAGAGAAAGGGAACACACTGAACAGTTCCCTGAACAGTAGTAAAAGAGGAAGAAATAGTGAGGGTGGCAATAGGAGCAGACTAGTAAGTGGCAAAAATCTTAACATGTGAGACAAATTATATACTAAAAAGCTTTAAAAGTGTGTATTGATTCAAAATCAGGACTAGAGCAGCTAAGGTTCCCGAGGAAGCTAGCCCCATAAGATTTCTTAATAGAAATTAATATCTGTATAAATAACCTTCACATCAGTTTTTAAAATATTTTCTAAGGCTGATGCTTTTTTTAAATCAAACACATTACTAGTCTACTTATACAAACTGGATGAAAGAAGGATGAACCATCAGTAATTCAGAAGCTTGCTTATAGCTTGACAAACAGGTTTTTAAAAATTACATATGTAAGGTTGATAACTAAGTATGATATTCTTCCAAAATGTGGTATCTTTCTAAACAGAAAGTCATCAAACTAAGAAATGAAGGCACTATTAATTTATGCCATTTCTTTTTATAATTTCCCTTTATTTTTGTGTACTTTATTTGTACTGAAATGTACTTGATAATGATTTTCCTCTTTATATGATCCATTGTCATGAATTTAGTGCAGGCACAAAGGTCAGCAGCTATAAATAGGCTGTGTTTCTTTTTTAAAAAAGGAATAAAGTATGTATTGTATTTTTAAAAATTATATGGAAATAAGAACAAAGTGAAAAAAATATTTTCCCAATGAAATTTCAAGTTTTTGTTAACTTTTATTTTTTATTTTTATTACTGTTTAAAATATTTTAATGATTTATTTATTTATTTACATCCAAGTTAGTATATAGTGCAATAATGATTTCAGGAGTAGAATCCACTGATTTATCCCCTTTATATAACACCCAGTGCTCATCCCTATTTTAGTTTTGAGAGGGAGAGTATGAGTGGGGAGGGACAGGGACAGAGGGAGACAGAAGATCTGAAGCAGGCTATGCACTGAGAGCAGCAAGCCCAGTGCAGGGCTCAAACTCATGAACTTCGAGATCATGACCTGAGCCAAAGATGGAGTTTCAACTGACTGAGCCACCCAGCCTCCCCATGTTTTCATTAACTTTTAAGATACAGAATAGATTCATATGGGCCATAAATTTAAAAGTGTAAATGTTTTATGGTGAAAATTCTCCCTCCCATCCATGCCTGCCAGAAACCTACTTTCCATCCCCATAGACAATGTTATTTAATTTTTGTCTATGCATACATAAAACCTTCTTATCCTTTTTCCCCACAAAATTTTACATGCAATACATAATGTTTTGTATTTATTTTTAGAGACAATAGTTCTTTGACATTCTTCTGAGAAAGTTTCCTTACATATGTTTGTGGAGGCATATTAGTATTCCATTACATGGAGGTGCCAATATATATTAACTAGGTTTCTTTTGATAGTTAACTTGTGTCTAATATTTTGTTATTATAGACAATACTGCAGTAAAGAAACTTCTATAAGTCATGTGTGTACTTAGATCTATAGGATAAATTCCCAGAAACCAAATTGTTTTATCACAGGATGTGTGCATTTAACATTTTGATAGATACCAGCAAATTCCCTTCTATATTAATTACAATGATTTACATTCCCTACAGAAATGTATGAGATTTCCTTTTTCCCCACAGCCTAACCAACAGAGTATAATAAAATTTTGGCATCTTTGTCTACATGACTAGTGAAAAATGGTACCCTGGTGTAGTTCTAATTAAAATTTCTCTTATTTGGTGGTGGTGGGGGGGTGGCACCTGGGTGGCTCAGTCAGTTGGGCATCCAACTTTGGTTCAGGTCATGATCCTACAGCTCTGGGTTCGAGCCCCACATCAGGTTCTGTGCTGACAGCTCAGAGCCTGGAGCCTGCTTCAGATTCCATGTCTCAATCTCTGTCTGTGTCTCTGTCTCTCTGTCTCAAAAATAAACACTAAAAAATGTTTTCAAATAAAAATAAAAATAAATAAAATTTCTCTTATTTGGTCTGAGATATCTGAAGATATTCTTCAGTTTAAATAAGGAATAGATTCCATTTCTACAATTTTACAACTCCTTTAGTTTAGCATCTATATCTCAACTTAACTGTGCATTTCAAACAATAGAATGAATTTTCTTTGACTGATATGTTTTGGTGTGAATGCGAGCCTAAGGCTTCCCAGGAGTGTTAACTATAGTAATGGTTTACTGGGAGTGCTTGAGAATCACTACTTCGTTTTCAGACTCAAATAGCAAAAAAGAATCTAACATGTATATAGTTAATTCTTTTGCCTCCTGACTGGACCATCACAAATTGGCCCCTTCTTTTAACCAAATAGATTCTAATTAGGATCCTGAGAATTTCCTAAGCAGGTGAGTCTACATCTGAGCCACAGATGAGACCCAGTTGTATCCAGTCAATCATTGCCATTAGGAAATATTTAAGCCCTATTAAAATATATTGTAATTTTTGCTCTAGCTACAGAGTTGGGGAAAAAATGGCACCTCTTGGACTTCTTTTCCCCAGAGTATATCTTCATTTTTTTTAAATAAAATATTACTGAACTATGAGGATAGTTATTCCAGTGGCTTACAGGTTTGCTTACTGTTTTAGAATGGAAACTATATTTGAATACTTCAATTCCAATAGCTTACCTGTGATCTTTATCATGGCAGAAGCTGATCTTGTATCCTCATCTTTCTCACAGAGTGATTTACAGACAAGGTCACCAGAAGCCATATTCAAAATTTCTGACCCAGAATCTATCAACAGGAAGAAACTCACAGCATGAACACTATGCAAAAAGAAATTATTTGCCTATGTTCTTTTCATTTGCACTCACCTCAGCAGGTCACAGAAATCAAGCTTTTAGTTTTAAAACTAACACTCTATTTTTATATCTTTTCCAAGTTCACTCACCACTTGAAGTCACAGTACTCTCCGTGGATGAAGTGTGTGCAGGAGATGATAGTGTGGAATATTCCCTGTCAAACAAGTAGAGAAAATATTTTGGAGTTTGAAGTGCAAAGAATTCCTTAAAAATTAACGAAATACGCATTTGAATTCACACATACAAACAGGCAAACCTGGACAGGCTCTCAGGATACAAGCGTTCAACACCATTCTCCTAAAGACAAAAAAAAAAAAAAAAAAAAAAAGGAGGAAAAACAAATTCAACAATTTGACATTTTCCATTCCAGAGAGGTTGTTTTAAGCAAACATTTTCAGAGAGTTTTAAACGAACTCATATTTACTTTCCTCTTTTAGAGAGGATATGGGAATGGGATGGTATAGGGCAGGTTGATATACATATTTCCTCAAAGCTGCACTTGCAAAAAAAATCCAATTTAAATATACTTACATGTCCAATATTTAAAGACTACCTGATAAATTCTTGGGCAAAACAAATTCTAAACTTAAAGGGCAGATAGAGTTTATTTCATGAACTGAAGTCAAGTTGTCTTTAAACAGAACATTCTCTGTGGGCATAACACAATATTTCTATTTATGGAAATGTTATTCAACCTAAAACTTTTGACCTGGTGATTTAAAAATGGTTTTCTATTTTCTAGCTAGACAAATCATACATTTTAAACTTAATCCCATTCTCAAAGATCTGAGGGATTACGTTTACGTCAGCACCGATTACTTGGTGCTCAAAAAGAGCTTAACAAAACTGTGGTCCCAGCCTGCCAGGGCAAATGTCTGAAATTCTTATTTGAACTTCTTAATCTTGAACAGGATTTCCTAATTTGGGGGGAACTTTAGGACATTAGGGTTGATTAGTTCACATACTCAAATAATGCAGTAGGAATGTGGGTTACTCTTTAATAGTACGTTTTTCTAATAAGTATATTTTCATTATTTTTTGGTTTACATAGGAAATAAAATTTAATATTGAAAACTGAAACCATTTGAACATATCAAAAACCTGCACAGACCATGCAAAAATAAAGACATTTATATAGCCTATAATCAGGCAGAGAATTTATTAACAGCCACAACCCAACAGGTTTCAATGGAGGAATACTGTATATCACACCCAGTATTTAGAATCTACCCCAGATAATATGGACTATCGTCACAGAAAGGTAAGGGTTTAGTAAGAGTTTGCTGAATATGTAGTTATGCAATACAATCACAGCATTCAAAATTTATAGAAGACCTTTTTATATATCATCTCATTTAATTCTCCCAACAACCTTATGAAGTGGGTTTTAGCAAGAAAATATTTACTTATTTCAGGTAAAGAAAGTAAAGTCAGCAAACACAGTAATTTCCCAGGAGTATTCAGAATAGTGATGTAAGCCTCCAAACCCAGTTCGGATGAGATACCCTAACCCAGGCTGTTGGTGAGGCACAGACTTGCCAATTATTGTTTTAAACAAGTAGATGATTAAACATAAATGTTTACCATGTTCACCTCAAAAGTTTAGAAATATGCACAAACTTGCAAAGCAAGACTTTATACCTAATCCTCTTATATTTCAATGTTGGGCAATCTTCTCTATTTCATTTGGTCTCTGCTTTAAATGCCCTTGGGTCAGACCATGTGTGCCTGAAGCCTCTCATGACATCAGCTTGATATAATTCAACTACTTTCATTAATGGCCCACTTTGTCCCAGGAACAGTGACAGAGGTTGGAGACACACAAAACTACAGTCCTTGTCCCACAGGAGTTTATAGGCCAGTCAGGAAGAAAGAAAAATACCCAAAACAAATCATAAATTATAGGCAGCATTCCACCGAGGAAAGTAATATATACAAAATAGAGTGGGGTAATATTTGAATTACATTTTTAAAATGTCTATTTTTGAGAGAGAGACAGAGAGGGACAGAGAGAGAGAGAACAAGAGCATGTGCAGGGGAGGGGCAGAGAGACAGGGAGAGGAGAGAGAATCCCAATTAGGCTCTGCAGTGTCAACACAGAGCCCAATGCAAGGCTCAATCCCACCAGCGGAACTGTGAGATCATAACCTGAGCTAAAATCAGACACTTAACTGACTGAGCCACCGAGGTGCCCCTGAATTACATTTTGAAGAGAAATTGTACCTTCTGCCCTACAGGTAAATGATGATAACCCCATCATTAAAATATTTAATAGATTGTATTAGTAATTATTACATGCTTATTTAACTATATTCCAATATACAGGTAAGAAATGAAGCTATAAAAATAGTAAAATCTTAAGTATCCTTCTGTTTCATTGGGTATCACACTTCATAAAAGTCAACAAGGATTCATTCCTTAATAATAATTTAAAAATCAGACCCACTTAAAACTCCATAACATAAAAATTTGATTATATATGGTTTGAAATAACACTTATTCTTACATGTATTATAGCAGGAGAAGGAGAAGAAGGAAAAGAAGAAGAAGAAATAATTATATTGCACTAACTGAAAAGTTAATTTTGTCAGAAAAAAGACTTCTTCTTAAACCTATTTGGTTGTGGCTACCTGTATCTGAATTTAAGGGATATGAAAGAGAATGCAGTAATTTTCTATTTAATTAAGCTGGCTTCCAATATGAGAAAAAAGGAAACACATCATTTTTATAAACTTTTAAAACTATTAAACTCAAAATACAGTAAAAATACAGTTTACCTCCATTATATTACAAATGAGTCTCATTTGCTGTCATGCTCTGTGTAAGCCCTTCTTCTGTTTTAATACCTTATATGTAAAACATTTTAATTACTACATTGTTCAGGAGCAGTTGCAAGGTAAGCAATTGGATATTATTTCCAATTCATTAGCTCACTGATCGGAAACCATCCCAATAAACGACAAACATATCTCAGCCTAGATTTTCATAAATTTGATCTAACAGCATTTTTTCCATTCTTACAAGAATAAGTTTTTTGGGTTTTTTCTTTTTTTCAAATTTAGAGTTCTAATTAATGAAATTGGCAATATAAGTCCTCAGGGTGTCTGTGCATATTGAGTGGGGATGAGAAACAACTCAGCAAAAATTTTCTACAATTGTGCTCTTTTCTTTTCTAGCTTCAAAAGTCACCACCTTTCAAACGAGCATCCCAGACCCACAGGAAAGCCTAACCCCCACAAAATAGCTATAAATACTTGGCAGATCATGAAAAAGCTAAACTGCTCGATATATTTAAAACCAAGGCAAGTTAAGAAACTGACTAAAAGCAAGAAAAAGAAAGTTCAGATGACAGACTTACTTACATGTAGAAGACTGGCTCAAGTCAATGAGTCTAACACATGTCAACAGCATAGAGCAGGAAGAATGTTCTTCCTGTGCAAGTCATTCGAATAGCAACCTGCCTAACATTTACATGAAAATCTGTGGTCCAGCCCATTTGCTTCTGATGGTAAATGTCTAATGTAGGGTGGGGTGTCCAGGTACTCATGGAACAAAGTGAGACATATTCTCCCATGGGCTGGGTCAGCAAACCCAGGCCACGCATGCAGGCATGCATGCACACACTCCAGGATAATCTCAATATTTAGATAGAAAAATATGAAGAATAATATTATTATTACCAATACTTAGGATATTAGCAAGGGTAATTAACAGGCCTAGATAATCTCCCAGGGTCACTTTATTTTTGCTGTTTTAGATAAAATGTTTCTTTATCTATAGATTTTATGATCAGAGACCCTTCCACTAAACAACATTTGTGTTACCAATGTAATTTTTACTATTAGATCTATTTTAGATGATCGGTGCTACTCAAATAGGGTTTTCTGAGAAAAAACCTGAAAAGAGTCTATATAGACTTATTTCATTCAAACTAAAAAAAAAAAAATGCCCATGACTCAGTGTTGGTTCAATGTTCTAAAAAGAGAAAGAATGTAAAATCAAATGCCAAAAGATCACAACTACTGTAACCTAAACAAAACTAAATTTCCTCATAAGTTTTTTTTGTTGTTGTTACTAAAAGGACACCACACCCTCAGATCTACAGGACACACCCACCACTCTGAGGTTCATTTATAGTAGTTATCAGTCAACTTCTACATGTCCCAATTTTGCAACTGGCAATGTTATTTATTCTCCAAGGTTATTAAAGTTGAACGACACAGCGCCTGAGAGAACGGGACAGACAATGGCCAGAAAATCTTCTGCGATATTTCAAAATTGAATATGTCCTTTGTCAAGTAAATCATCTCCTCCTAGTGAAAGTATATCTTAGACAAATCATGTAGTAACATGGAGACCTCAAAGACATATTTTTTTTTAACAGCCAAAGTAAAAAACAGAGAAATTCATCTTTATATCCTCTGATTGCAACAAGGTATTGTCATCTTTTTTTTTTTTTTGGTGGGGGGGAACATATGGTTGACATACAATGGTTTTTTTTAAATTTTTTTATGTCTTTATTTTATTTTGAGAGAGAGAGACAGAGAGAGAGAGAGAGAGAGAGAGACAGAGAGTGAGCGGGGCAGGGGCAGAGAGAGAGGGAGACACAGAATCTGAAGCAGGCTCCAGGCTATGAGCTGTCAGCACAGAGCCCGATGCAGGGCTCAAACCCACAGACTGTGAGATCATGACCTGAGCTGAAGTCGGACGCTCAACTGACTAAGCCACCTAGGCGTCCCTGGTTGACATACAATGTTATATTAGTTTCAAGTAGACAAGATAGTGATTTGACAATTCTACACATTACATAATGCTCATGACAAGGTATTTCTGAGCTTCACACTGCTGATAATTCTGATTCTGGATGACAGTTATAGCTGCTTTCTGAGTGTTTACTATGAACCAGGTACTTTGCATACATCATAGAGTGTCTTGGTGGGGTCATATCTGAGACTGAAGTAGGTAAAGAGGAGAATCAGTTTCCTTGTCATAGAATCTTCATGAATCTCCTTAATTCTTGGAGTATTTGGGAACACGCAAAGGTACCTGGGCACAAGCCCAGTTTGGCACTTTGATTGTTGTTCAGATTCCATGGTTGGAGCAAGTGATTAAGGAAAAGAAAACAGACTGTAAGGAGAGACAACGGGGACCTGGAGAGAAACTGCCACAAGTGAGGAAGAGCCGAGGAAGTCAGGCTAAACAGACTGCCGGGGCCTCCCTACTGACGGGAGCCATGGTACTGGAGGCATTGGGAGACCTCTTCTGGCCACTGTGCCTCCCACCCCGCTGGCTTGTCTCTGTATGCACCTTGACATAGAGAGGGTAATTTTAACAATCCTGTCACAGGTAGCTTGCCCCCCAACACCGTAGTAGGACCTTGCTCTGAAGTACTGAGACAAGAAAGGAGAATCCTCTCTCCACCGGCCAGGGAGTAAAGATCACTAAGGTGATCAGTCACAGAGCTCCAAAGAGGTGAGCATGGAGGGCGTGTAGGGATTATGGGTCACAAACAAAAGGCCTGCTGAGATGTGAGTGCTGAAATCAGCTTCCTTTCCCCAAGTCTCTCAGGAGCTGAAGTGTCCTGCCCTGGGACTCACTAGTTGGTTAGGCCTGAGGACGTTAGGAGATATTAGTATACACCCCTAGAGGCTCTTGGAAATGTTGAGATGGACCCCATGGAGAAGAAAGGCCTTCCTATTCATCAGCAAGTGGGGAAACAGAATTAAGGTTTGTCTTTTCTTTAAATATGACTGATTTGGTTTGTTTCCATGGACTGGTTAGGCCAGAATGTAGCCATTGCTGTTATGCATATGCATACACGTAATGTATATATGTATATATTTGAATCCTCCTAAGAACCCTGAAAAGTAGTATCTCTATTTCATGGAGGCGGGGGGGAGTAGGAGGATGTCAAGCAAATTCAGAGAAGTTAAGCCACTTGTCCAAGTTTACACAGCTAACAAGTAATAGAGCCAGTCTTAAATCCAGGCCTGCTTGATTTCAAAGCCTATGTGATGTTGCTATAATTCTAAATCATTACCAGAAAAATTTTAAATAAATACAAAAGTAACAGAATAGAATAAGTAAATGTTGTATACCTATTCTGCAGATTCAGCTATTACCAACCTGTGGCCACTCTATTTTGTCAGCCACTAAACCCACCCCTGCATTGTTTTGATAAAAATTCCAGATATCATAAATATTTCAGTCTGAATCTCTAAAAGGCAAGGGTTGGAAGTAATTTTTTTCCTTTTTTTCTACACTACGATATTCCAAATAAATGAATTTTGGGGTCAAAAGAGTAACTCTATTTTCCCCAAAACTGTCTTAAACTGGGCCCCAAATTATTTACTATGAGATGTTCTTTTTGAGATAATAACCTTATTTGAGTTCTTTGCTCACTCAGATAGATCCTCTTAAGAATACAGACGTTCACTTTTTCCTTACACTGTGCTTTCTGAAAAGGATGCTAGAATGCAGCTTCTTCTATGAATATGGGAGATTAATCAAAAATAAATCTTACATTCTCAGGAATACCAGTCCAAAGAAAGGAGGCAGAAAGCAAAGGGGCAAGGTTATCAACTCAACAATTTCACTGAGCGCTCAGTCTCAATGTTTTAAATAGGCTCTGTAGGAGTCTAAGAATAAATAAGTGAATAGGCATTCAGCACCTATTACTGGGCAGCTACTGTACATCAGATTTAGGCAGGGTGCTAAACGCACATTGCTTAATGGCCAAAGTCACTCACACAAAGCTTATGATCTACCACAGATATAAATATAAGAAAACAAAGAATTATGATGTAACCAGAATATGGGTGACAACAGGGAGGACAAAGAGTTACTGGGGTCAAAAAGAAGGGAGTGAACTCATTTTTTCCTGAGTGAGAGAGTTGAGAAATGAGGAAGCTGAGCCCCAAAAGACATAACTTTTCCATAGTTACACAGAGGTAGAGACAGGGAAAAACCTGATTTCTCAACTTCTAATCATTCTGATTTCCACTTCTAGTCTAGAAGGACTGGAGATGCTTGACCAGAAACACTTCTTGCTACCACAAGAAAGATTTTAGGGAATAATTGTTTTCGAAATGGGCCTTGACAGTCAAGCAGGATTTGAGAAATGGAGATGTGCAGAGTGTTCTGGGCAGAGAGAGCAGCATAAGCAGGTTTGTGTGATATATTCTGACAACAAATGCTACTTGGTTTGGCTGGCATGCAGGGACAGCCATAGAGCAGTGGGGAAGGATGGAAAGATAGG
Organism: Cryptoprocta ferox; assembly: GCA_028646485.1. NCBI lineage: Eukaryota > Metazoa > Chordata > Mammalia > Carnivora > Eupleridae > Cryptoprocta > Cryptoprocta ferox. The sequence continues at coordinate 78,642,497 of CM053571.1, forward strand.
TTACGACCAGATTTGAGAGGGGCTTGAAGACCAAATCAAGTTGCTTGTTATGAAGGCTCTCAAGAGTGACAAAGATCCTAGAGTTTGAAGCTGGAGATTTAAGAAAAACACCGTAATTCATGGATCATTGGGATAAACACAGATTACATTTTTTTGGTAATTTTTATCTATTTCATTCTAAATCCCTATTTATGATTACTAATGAGAATGCTTAGAAAATTGTTTTCTAAGGAGCATTTTCTATTATTTAAAGATGGGTGTGGGGGTTCTGAGGGGTAGGAAGTGAGGGTTTACTGTCATGAGAGAGAGTGAATCATGCAGTGAACAGGCTGCAGAGATTCTTCAGGGGAGCCAAAACCCGGAAAGGGAAGGGTGAGAATTAGTAATATCAGCCACCAACTGCAGATGACAGACTGGTTCCTGGAGACTCTAGAAGAAATGGTACAGAATACAGCATGAGAACCTTCAGGGAATCTATACATTTCCCCCAGGAATGTTGGGTAGGAGTTTCTATTGTGATCTTTTAGCTCCTGTGTCTTAATGGCAGGACACTAAATAATGTCAACAACAACTCAGTCACATATCCTAATGAGAGTGGATTCAGAGATCCTTTTAGATAAATAAGGAAGCCCATTTCTTAGCCAAAAAACTACTCTCAGGGTAACTATGAGTGATTATTACAAGTGAAAGGTCTAAATTCAGTGTTCCAAGAGGGGCCCCATGAGAAAGTCTTATTTTTTGAATTTAGACAAACCTGAATTTGAATCCTATGTTTGCTAGTTACCAGTTAAGTGATCTTGGGGAAGTTATTAACCTCTGTGAACTTCAGTTGTGCCATTTGTAAAAGCAGAGAATACCTACCACTCAAAGTTGCAGAGAAGATTAATAACATGGCATGTGGAAATGCTTTTCTACAAAGTACCTGGTAAACAAGTGATGTTTGTTTCTTCCCCCTTCTTGGCGAAATCACTGCTAGATAAAAGGGAAATTACTAATAACCAAACATCCTGTAAGCTTCCAAGTCCAACTTCCTTTATTAAACTTTACAAGAACTGCTAAGTAATAGCAAAATAGATTCATTTCCTTTTTCTTTCCTTTTCTTAGCTACTCAATAGGACGGGTATTAAGGAACAGAAAAATGTCAGATATACACGCACTTAAAAGGAATAATAAGAACAAGTCCTACAACTCAGTAGTAAAGAGAGCCACATTTCTGGGGAGATATACCTCCAAAGAAGACGCACTGTAGCCAACAAGTACAAGAGAAGATGTTCAACGCCATTTGTCATTAGGGAAATGCATACCCGAACCATCAAAACTACTTCATACCTGCCAAGATGGCTATAATCAAAAAACAGACAAATGTTGACAAGGATGTAGAGAAATTGGAATCCTCCATGCATTACTTATGGCTTTGTAAAATGGTGCAGTGACTTTGGAAATCTGTTTTGCAGTTCCTTGAAATGTTAGAGATACCATACGATATAGCAATTCTACTTGTAGGTATATGTTCAAAAGAATACCCATATGTGTACACAAAAACTTATACACTAAGGTTCATAGTAGCATTATTTACATAGCCAAAAACTGGAAACAACTCAAGCACCCATCAAAAACAAATAATGAACACGAATAAACAAAATGTGATATAGCCATACCTTGGAATATTATAGTCATAAAAAGGAATGAAGTACTGATAACATGCTACAACATGGGTGAACCTTGAAAACATTATACTAAGTGAAAGAAGCCAACCACAAGAGGTTATTCCATTTATATGAGATATCCAGAATATGAAAATGTATATATAGAGAAAGTAGATTAGTGATTCCCTAGGACTGAAGGTTTGGTGGGGGGAAGGGATAGACTGTTGATGGGTATGAGGTTTCTTTATGGGATGATCAAAATGTTCTAAAATCAATTTTGATGGTAGTTGTGCAATTCTGTGAATTTAAAAAACAGTTAATTGTTGCACCAAGACCCATAATATACCTAGGAATAAACCTAACCAAAGAGGTAAAAGATCTATATGCTGAAAACTATAGAAAACTTATGAAAGAAATTGAAAAAGACACAAATAAATGGAAAAACATTCCATGCTCATGAATTAGAAGAATATTGTTAAAATGTCAATACTACCCAAAGCAATCTACACATTCAATGCAATCCCAATCAAAATTACACTGGCATTCTTCTCAGAGCTAGAACAAACAATCCTAAAATTTGTATGGAACCAGAAAAGACCTGGAAATGCTAAAGTAATGTTGAGAAGAAAATCAAAGCAGGAAGTATCACAATCCCGGATGTTAGCCTGTATTACAAAGCCATAATCATCAAGACAGTATGGTATTGGCACAAAAACAGACACATAGACCAATGGAA
>CM053571.1:78645378-78671242 GCA_028646485.1 Cryptoprocta ferox
AGGATAGATACCATATGTTTTCACTCATAGGTCTATGAGGAGAAACCTAACAGAGGATCATGGGGAGGGGAAGGAGGAAAAAGAGTTAGGGAGAGGGAGGGAGACAAAGCACGAGAGACTCTTGAATACTGAAAACAGACTGAGGGCAGAAGGGGGAGGGGGAAAAGGGAACGGGTGGTGATGGTCATGGAGGAGGGCACTTGTGGGGAAGAGCACTGGGTGTTATATGGAATCCAACCTGACAATAAAGTATAAAGTTATACATATAAAAAAAAAAAAAACTTAAGAGACCTATCAACCAGTTGTAATGTCTGGAACTTAGATGAGTCATAACTCAAAAAATGTAAAAGATAAATAAATTAATAATACAAATAAACAAATGCATAAAAAAAAAAAACCCAAGATCCAACTATATGCGATCTGCAAGAGACTCACTTCAGATGTAAGGACACACACAGGCTGAATATGAAGGGGTGAAAAAAAGATATTCCAGGCAAATACTGGCCTCAAATGAAGTGGGTATGCTTATATCAGAGAAGAAGAGACTTTGAGTGAAAAATTATCTCAAGAGACAAAGAAATGACAGTATACAGTGATACAAAAGATCAGTTCACTAGGAAGATAATCACAATTAAGAATACATATACATTCAGTATCAGAACATGTAAATATATAAACCATATATTGACAGAATAGAAGGAAGAAATAGAAATACAATAATAGTAGGAGACTTCAATACACCACTTTCAATTGAGCCAAAAGATCAATAAGGAAACAAGAGACTTGAACACTGTAGACCAAATGGACCTAACAGACACAGAACTTTCTACCCCACAGCTACAGAATATACATTCTTCTCAAGGACACATGGAACATTCTCCAGGATAGATCACATGTTAAGTCACAAAACAAGCATTAACAAATTTAAGAGGATAGAAATTATACTCTCTTTTTACAACCACAGTGGAATAGAACTGGAAATCAATAGCAGAAGTAAAACTGGAAAATTCACAAATATTTAGATATTAGCACTCTGCTGAAAAACCACAAAGAAGAAATTAAAAGGGAAATTAGAAAAAAAATCTTGAGACAAAAATGAGTGCAACATATCAAAATCTATGGTATGCAGGAAAAGCAGTAATAAGAGAAGTTAATGGTGACAAATGTGCCTACATTAAAAAGATCTCAATTTAACAACCTAACTTTATAGCTCAAGAAACCAGAAAAAGAACAAACTAAGATTAAAATTAGCACAAGGAAGGAAATAATAAAGATGAGAGCATAAATAAATGAAATAGAGAATAGAAAAACTTTTGAAATAAAAATTGAGTTGGTTTTTAAATTTTTTTAATTTTTAAAATATCTCCAATTTTTAAATAATTTTATTCCAGCATAATATACAGTGTTATATTAGTTTCAGGTGTACAATATTGTGATTCAATAATTCTATCCATTACTCAGTGCTCACCATGATACATGTTTCTTATCCCCTTTACCTATTTCACCCATCCCCCCCACCTCTAGTAACCGTCAGTTTTCTATATTTAAAAGACGTTTCCCCCCCTTTTGGTGTTTGTGTTTTTGTTTGCTTTCATTTGTTTTGTTTCATAAATTTCACATGAGTAAAATCATATGGTATTTGTCTTTCTCTGACAGATCTAGATCCATCCATATTGTTGCAAATGGCAATATTTTATTGTTTTATGGCTAATATTCCATTGTATATGTGTGTGTGTGTATCTGTCTTTATATATATCACATTTTCTTTATCCTTTCATCAGTCAGTGGATACTTAGGTTATTTACGTAATTTGGCTATTGTAAATGATACTGTAATAAACACGGGTGCATATATCTTTTCAAATTAGAGTTTTTGTATTCTTTGGGTAAATACCCAGTAGTGGAATTGCTGGGTCGTACACTAATTATCTTTTTAATGTTTTGGGGAACCTCCATACTGTTACCACGGTGTACCCTCACCAACAACAGTGCACAGCATTCCTTTTTCCCCCACATCCTTGCCAACACTTCTTGTTTCTTGTGTTTTTAATTTTGGCCATTCTGACAGGTATGAGGTGGTATCTCAATGTGGTTGTGATTTGCATTTTTCTGATGATGAGTGATGTTGATCATCTTTTCATGTCTAATTGGCCATCTATATGTCTTTGGAGCAAGGTCTGTTCATGTCTTCTGCCAATTTTTTTTAAAACTTTTTTTAACGTTTTTGTTTATTTTTGAGAGACACGGTGTGAGTGGGGGAGGTCAGAGAGAGAGGGAGATACAGAATCAGCAGCAGGCTTCAAGCTCTGAGCTGTCAGCGCAGAGACCGACGCGGGGCTCGAACCCACGAACTGTGAGATCATGACGTGAACCAAAGCTGGCCGCTTAACCGACTGAGCCACCCAGGCGCCCCTTCTGCCAATTTTTTAATTGGATTATTTGTTTTGGGCTGTTGAGTTGCAGGAGTTCTTTATATATTTTGGATACTAACCCTTTATTGGATGTCATTTGCAGATATTTTCTCCCATTCAATAGTTTGTCTCTTAGCTTTGTGGATCATTTCCTTTGCTCTGCTGCAGGTTTTTATTTTGTTGTACTCCCAATAATTTATTTTTGCTTTTATTTCCCTTGCCTCAGGAGACCTATCTAGAAAAATGTTGCTACAGCTGACGTCAGAGAAATTACTGCCTGTCCTGTCTTCTAGGATTGTTATGGCTTCTAGGTCTTACATTTAGGTCTGTAATCCATTTTAAGTTTGTTTCGTATGTGGTATAAGGAAGTGGTCCAGTTTCATTCTTTTGCATGTAGCTGTCCAGTTTTCTCCAACACCGTTTGTTGAAGAAAGTGTTTTTCCCCACTGCATATTCTTGTCTCCCTTGTCACAGAATAATTAACCATATAAACATGGGTTTATTTCTGGGCTCTCTATTCTGCTCTATTGCTGTGTCTCTTTTTGTGTTGGTACCATACCTCTTTGACTACTATGGCTTTGTAGTGTATCTTGAAATCTGGGATTGTGATACCTCCAAGCTTTATTTCTCATTATCAAGATTACTTTGGCAATTTGGGATCTTTGTGGTTTCATACAAATTTTAGGATTGCTCGTTCTAGTTCTATGAAAAATGCTGTTGATAATTTGATAGAGATTGTATTAAATCTGTAGACTCCTTTGGGTAATATGGACATTTTAACAATATTTGTTCTCCCAATCCATGAGTGTGGGCTATTTTTCCATTTGTTTGTGTTGTCCTACAGTTTTTTTCATCAGTATTTTATAGTTCTCAGTGTACAGTTCTTTCATCTCCTTGGCTATATTTATTCCTAGGTATTTTATTATTTTTGGTGCAATTATAAATGGGATTGTTTTCTTAATTTCCCTTTCTGCTACTTCATTATTAGTGTATAGAGACACGAAATTTCTGTGTGTTGATTTTACATCTTGCAACTCTACTGAATTCATTTACTAGTTCTAATAGTTTTTTGGTTGAGTGTCTAGGGTTTTTTATATATAGTATATCATCTGCAAATAGTGAAAGTTTTATTACCAATTTGGATGTATTTTATTTCTTGTCTGATCACTATGGCTAGGACTTACAGTACAATGTTGAGTAGTAGTGGTGAGAGTGGACATCCTTGACTTGTTCTTGATCTTAGGGGGAAAGCTCTGTTTTTCGCCTTTGAGTATAATGTTAGCTGTTGGTTTTTCATATATGGCCTTTATTGTGTTGAGGTATGTTCCCTCTAAACCTTCTTTGTTGGGGGATTTGTACAATGAATGGATGTTGTACTTTGTCAAATGCTTTTTCTGCATCTATTAAAATGATTATATGGTTTTATCCTTGTCAATGTTATATGTCATGTTGATTAATTTGTGAATATTTAATCAATCTTTCATTCCAGGAATAAATCTCACTCAATTGTGGTGAATGATATTTTTAATGTACTGTTGACTTTGGTTTGCTAGTATTTTGTTGATGATTTTTGCATATATGCTCATTAGAAATATTGGCCTGTAGTTTTTTGTTTTTGTTTTTGTTGTTTATTGTTTTTGGTAGTGTCTTTATCTGGTTTTGGTATCAGGGTAATTCTGGCCACAAAGAATGAATTTGAAAGATTTCATTCCTATTTTTTGAAGAGTTTGAGAAGAATGGGTATTAACTATCCCTTAAATATTTGGTAGAATTCACCTGTGAAACCCTCTGATCCTGGACTTTTGTTTGTTGGACGTTTTTTAAAATTTCAGATTCAATCACACTGCTGGTAACTGGTCTGTTCAAATTTTCTGTTTCTTTCTGATTCAGTTTTGGGAGGTTATATGTTTCTAGGAACTTATTCATTTCTTATTGGTTGTACAATGTGTTGGCATATAATTTTTCTTAATATTCTCTTATAACCCTTTATATTTCTGTGGTAGTGTTTGTTATTTCTCCTCTTTCCTTTCTCATTTTGTTTGAATTCTCTCTTTCTCTCTCATGAGTCTGGCTAAAGGTTTATCAATTTTGTTGATCTTTTCAAAGAACCACCTTTTGGTTTTATCAACGTGTTCTATTATTTTTTCATTTCCTGTTTTATTTCCTTTTGCTCTTATTATTCCCTTCTACTGGTTTTGGGATTTGTTCTTTTTCTAGCTCCTTTAGGTGCATGGCTAGGTTGTTTGAGATTTTTCTTGCTTCTGTGGTAGGTCTATATTGCTATAAAGTTTACTCTTAGAACAGCTTTTACGGCATCCCAAAGATTTTTGTACCATTAGTTTGCATTTTCTTTTGTCTCCATGTATTCTATGAATTTCTCTTTGATTTTTTGGCTGACCCATTCATTGTTTAGTAGCATGTTATTTAACCTCCATATATTTGTGTTCTTTTGAAATTTTTTCTTGTGGTTGATTTCTAGTTTCATGGTGCTGTGGTTGAAAAAGATGCATAGTATGACTTCAATTATTTTGAATTTGTTGAGACTTATTTTGTGGCCTAATACATGATCTGTTCTGGATGTTCTATGTGCACTTGAAAATAATGTGTATTTTACTGTTTTAGGATGGACCATTCTGAATATACCTGTTAGATCCATCTAGTCCAATGTGTCATTCAAAAACGCTGTTTCCTTGTTGATTTTCTGTTTGGATGATCTTATTCTTTCATGTAAGTGGGATGTTAAAGTCTCTTACTATTATTGTATTGCTATTGATTATTTACTTCGTGTTTGTTAATAGGTGCTTTTTGTATTTGGATGTTCCTATATTAGGTGCATAAATATTTATAATTGTTATATCTTCTTTTTGGATTGTTCCCTTTAAGATTACATAGTGTCTTTTTTTGTCTCTTCTTACAATCTTTGTTTTAAATTCAATTTTTGTCTGATTTAAGTATTGCTCCTCTGGTTTTCCTTTACTTCCATTTACATGATAAATGCTCTTCCATCCATTCACTTTCAATCTGCATGTGTCTTTAGGTCTGAAATGAGTCTCTTGTAGGCAGGATATAGATGGGTCTTTTTTTTTATCCACTCCATCTCCTTACATCTTTTGATTGGAGCTTTTAGTCCATTTATATTCAAAGTAATTATTGATAGTTATATATTTATTGCCATTTTGTTATTTGTTTTATTGTTGTTTTGTAGTTCTTCTCCCTTTCGTCTGTCATGGTTTGCTGCTTTTCTTTGTGATATACTTGGATTCCTTTCTTTTCATTTTTTTGCATATCTATTACCAGCTTTTGATTTGTGGTTCCCATTAAGTTTATCTATATTGTCTTTTGCATATAGTGGTCTATAGTATTTTGATGGTTGTTTAGGTTTGAACTCATTCTAAAAGCACTAAAGTTTTACTCCTTTCCCCCCACAATTTAGGTGTATGGTGGCATACTTTACATATCTTACTTTGCAAATCCCTTGGCTGATTTTTATAGATAAACTTAATTTTAGTGCTTTAGTGCATCCTACTTTTCTTACTCCTGCTTATAGTCATTCTTTTCCACTCAAAGAGTCCCCTTTAACATTTCTTGTAAGGCTGGTGTAGTTGTGATAAATTTCTTTAATTTTTTTTTTGTCGGAAAAACTCATTGTCTCTCCTTCTATTCTGAGTGATAGCTTTGCTGGATAGAGCGTTCTTGGTTGCAGATTTTTTCTTTCAGCACTTCAAATATATCATTCTACTCTTTTCTGGCCTGCAAAGTTTCTGCTCAAACATCAGTGGATAGCCTTATGGGGTTTCCCTTATATACAACTGTTTTCTTTTCTCACACTGTTTTAAAATTTTTCTCTTGGGGCACCTGGGTGGCTCAGTCAGTTAAGCGTCCAGCTTCAGCTCAGGTCATGATCTCATGGTTCATGGGTTCAAGCCCCGCATCAGGCTCTGTGCTGATAGCTCAGAGCCTGGAGCCTCCTTCAGATTCTGCATCTCCCTCTCTCTCTGCCCCTCCCCTACTCGTTCTATGTCTCTGTCTCTCAAAAATAAATGTTAAAAAAAGTTCTCTCTTTATCACTACATTTTGATCTTAATTACTCTGGGTCTTGGTGTGGACATGCTTAGGTCAATTTTATTTGGGACTTTTCATGCCTTGTTAATCTGCATTTGTGTTTCCTTCCCCAGATTCAGGAAGTTTTCAACTATTATTTATTCAAATGTATTTTATCCCCACTTTGCTCTTTCTTTTCCTTCTGGGATCCCTATGATATGAATGTTATTATGCTTGATTGTGTCATTCTGTTCTGTTAGTCTATTTTCATTTATTATTATTTTTTTTTCTCTTGTTCAGGTAGATTGTTTTCTACTATTCTGTTCTTTAGGTCACTGATCTGTTCTGCTTCCTCTAGCATGTTTTAAATTTCAGTTATTGAGCTGTTCATCTCTGATTGATTCTATTTTATGTTTTCTATCTCTTTGTTGAGGGTCTCACTGAAATCCTCCAGTCTTTTCTCAAGTCCATTGAGTATCTTTATTACCATTACTTTAAATTCTCTAACAGGCATGTTATTTATCTCTGTTTTGCTTAGGTCTCTCTGTTATTTTTGCTTGTTCTTTCATTTGGGACCTATTCCTCTGTCTCTTTTTTTTCTTTTTTTTTTCTTTTTTTTTTTTTTGGTCTAACTCTCTGTATCTGCTTCTATGTGTTAGGAAAGTCAGCAATGTCTCCTGCTCTTGAATGTAGTGGCCTTATGAAAAAGACATCTTGTAGAGCCCTGCAGTGCCATGTCCTCTGTTTACCAGAACCTGGTTCTTCAGGAGTGTCTCCTATATGTGTTGCATATACACTGGTAATATGGCTGAACCACATTTGCCTTCAATCCAGTCATCTGCAATGTCTCTCCTTGCCTGTTGTAGGCATAGTTTGGTCCCTGTGTTGTTAATGGGCCAGTCTAAAGCCACCTGGACTGGATTTGTCCCAGACCAGGCCTTTGCCAGACGTGTAGTAGCACCAAACTTCAAGGTGCTCTACCTGTGGTGTCTCATGAAAAACCATGAAAAGCTTTCAGTGGAGGCAAGGACTGCAGTCAGAACAGATATCTGCCCCCAGCCTATGTCTGGGGCCACAGACTGCTGTGTATGGTTATCTTCCCTTCTCCCCAGGGTAGGAGTCAGTTTGGAGTGGTATTGGCCACTGTCCGGGCTGCCTGCACACTGCAAGGCTTATGGCACTGCTTTCAAATGGACTCCTGTCAAGGGCATTTTGGTGAGGCGGGAGGGGGGGTAGGGGGAGAGAGGTCTGTAGGAGAATTGGAGGGTGGGGTGCACTGCCAGGAAACTTTGGTGCCAATCCACGGCAGGAGGGTGCCTATAAACTCCTGCCTGGCCCGTGATGGAATGGGATCATCTCCAAGAGAATGCAGGTCAGGGTGCACTGTTACCAAATTAGGCAGGGTGTGTTCACATTGTGCTGGTTCCTCAAATGTCTGTGTATCTAGACTTGGGGAGGGGGGAGGGAAATGGTGCACACCAGCTCTTTTGTTCTTGGAGAACTCTTCCAAAGATCCCTGCCCCTCCAACACCTGCTCTGAGATTAGTGAATAAATCTCCTTCCCATATACCCTAGATGTTTTTCAAACTGCTGCTTCTATGATCTATCTCAGTGGGACTGTTTGTTGTACTGTCTCTTTAAGTGTTGGGGCTCAGTTTCCCATTGCCCTCCGGTTCTCCCAGAGCTGAGCCCACTGATTTTTAAAGTTCAGGTGTTGAGCTGTACTGATTTTAATAACTTGTGAAATTAGGCCCCTCTGGTTTTCAAAGCCCAACATTATGGGAGTTATCTTCCCAGTGTGGCTCCCCCATACCTGAGATGCCTGGTGTGGGGTCTGCTTCTCTCCCCTCTCTGTGCTGGTGGCATCCCTCTTTCCCACAGACAGTCCCATGAGTCATTTTGGCTCCTGACCATGTCTCTGCCCTTCCTACCCTCTTCAGTGTGGCCTCTTTCCTATATTTAGCTGTGGAGAGTCTATTCTTTCAGTGTTTGGGTTGTTTTCTGTCTTATTTACACTGACGTTATCTGGGAGTATCTGTGAGACGAGGTGAGCCTAGGATCTTCCTCTTCTCCCATCTTCCCTGAAAGTCTAAGTTGTGGTTTATTTTAAAGATATAATTGGCAATCCTATAGCTAGATTAAGAAAGAGTAGATTAAAATAAAATCAGAAACAAAAGAGGAGCTATTACAACTGATGCTACAGTGTGGGGGTGGGTGAGAGGATCATAAAAGACCACTATGAGCAAGCAGTCATACACCAACAATTGGATAACCTTGAAGAAATGGATGTTTAGGAGCACATAACCTAACAAGACAGAGTCAGTAAGAAAAAGGAAATCTGAACAGAGCAAAAAATATTAAGGAGATTGAAGCAGTATTCAAAAACCCAACAAAGATCAGGAGCAGGTGGTGTCTTTTGAAACTTTCAAAAAATTATAGAGCAGAAACCACTTCCCCATTCTTTTAATGAGGTCAATTTAATGCTGACACCAAAACCAAAGACATTATAAGCAAAGAAAACTACAGGTCAATATTCCTGATGAGTATAGGTGCAACAGAATACTAGCAATCAAACTTCAATAAAGTATTAAAAAAATAATACAAAATGACCATGTAAGATTTATCCCTGGGATGCAAGGATGGTTCAACATACACAAATAAATTAATGTGATACACTACATTAACAGAATGAAACATAAATATCAGATGATCATCTGAAATGAGAAAAGCATTTGGCAAGATTTAACACTTTTTCATGATAAAAACACTCCAAATACTAGAAATAGAAAGAAACTACTCAGCATAATAAGGACCATAAATGAAAAGCAAACAGCGATTATCATACTCAAAAAACTGAAAGCTTTTTCTCTAAAATCAGAACCAAAGCAAGCATGCCCACTCTCACCACTCCTAGGAAACATAGTACTAGAAGTCCTAGCCAGAACAATTAAGCAAGAAAAAGAAATAAAAGTCATCCACATTGAAAAGGAAGCAGTAAAATCAACTGTATTTCCAGACATGATCTTATGCATAGGGCACCTAGTTGGCTCAGTTAGTTGAGGGTCTGACCTTCAGCTCAGGTCATGATCTCATGATTCGTGACTTTGAGCCCTGCACTATCAGTGCAGAGCCTGCTCTGGATTCTCTGTCTCCCTCTCTCTCTGCCTCTCTCTCAAAAATAAATAAATTCAGCAAAGTTCCAGCATACAAAACTAACATACAAAAATCAGATGCATTTCTATACACTAACAATGAACTATCTAAAAAAGAAGTTGGAAAAACAATCTCATTTAAAATAGCATCCAAAAGAATAAAATAGGAATGAACTTAACTAAGGAGGTAAAAACTATAAAACATTGCTGAAAGAAACTGAAGAAGATACAAATAAATGAAGACATCTGTATTCATAGATTAGAAGACTTAATAATGTTAAAATGTCCATACTATCCAAGTGATCTACAGATTCAGCATAATATTGATCAAAATCCTAATGGTATTTTCTACAGTAATAGAAAAAGTAATTCTAATAATCATATGGAACCACAAAGATCTTGAATAGCCAAAACAATCTTGGGAAAGAAACATAAAGCTGAAGGTATCAAACTTCCTTATTTTAAAATAGCTATTTCAAAGCTATGGTAATTCAGAAAGCATGCTACTAGCCCCAAGAGAGTGGAACAGAGTAGAGTGCCCAGAAATAAGCCCATGCATAAATGGCCAACTCCTCTTTGACTAGAGTGTCAACAATATACAGTGGAGAAAGGATAGTCCTTTCAACAAATGGTGTTGGGAAAAGTGGATATTCATATGCAAAAAGAATGAAGGTGAACCCTTGTTACATACCATAAAGAAAAATCAACTCAATATGGATTAAAGACTTAAATGTAAGATCTAAAACTGTAAAACTCCTAGAAGAAAACTTGGGGGGAAATCTTGACATTGGCCTTGGCTATGACATCAAAAGTACAAGCAATGACAGTAAATCTAGATAAAGTGGATCTACATCAGACTAAAAACTTCTGAACAACAAAGGAATGAACAGAGAAAAGGTAACCTATGGAATGAAAGAAAATTTTGCAAACCATATATCTGATGAGGGGTTAATATTCAAAATACATGAGGAACTACAACAACTCAGTAACAAAAAAACCAAATAACCCAATTTAAACATAGCAAAGGACTTGAATAGACATTTTTCCAAAGAAAACCTACAGTTGACCAACAGATACATGAAAAGATGCTCTACATCACTCATCATTAGGGAAATGCAAATAAAACCCACAATGAGTCGTTCACAATGATGAATGAATCATACCTGTTAGGAAGGCTATTATAAAAACCAAAAACACCAAAAGATACCAAATGTAGGCAAAGATGTAGAGCATTAAAACTCTGTACACTGTTGGTGGAAATGTAAAAGAGTGCAACTGCTTTGGAAAGCAGTATGGAGTTTCCTCAAAAAATTAAAAATAAACTACCATATGATCCAGCAATCTTATTTCTGGGTATATGTTCAAAAGAATTCAAAGAAAAATCTTGAAGAGATATTTACATACCCATGTTTATTACAACATAATTCATGATAGCCAAGATATAGAAACAACCTAAATGTTTATCCATGGTAAATATATGATATGTATATTATATATTATCTATATGTGTGTGTGTGTGCGCATGTGTAATGGAATATTATTCAGTCTTGAAAAAGGAAATTTTGTCACATGTTATAAATGGATAAATCTTGAGGACATTATGCTAAATGAAATTAACCAGTCACAGAAGGACAAATATGTCATGATTACACTTCTATGAGAGATCTAGAATAGTCAAACTCCTAGAAGTGGAAAGTTGAATGGTGGCTTCCAGGGACTAGAGGAGAGGGAAATGGAGAGCTGCAATGTAATGGGTATAAAGCTTCAGTTATGCAAGACAAGTAAATTCTAGTTTAACAATATCATACATTTAAAAATATGTGAAGGGGATAAATCTCATGTTGAATGTTCTTGCCACGATTTACAAAAAGAAAGACTGATTATAAGGTATTGAACAAAGTTCAATATATTGTTTTTATAGGTAGTTCTTATTTTTGTTTAGAGCTTTGTTTGCTAGTTTACCATGATGGTAAGCATTCTATACAAACATCCTTGTCTCTCATGTGATTCTTCTTGTAGTTAGCACTAGATTTATGCCAACATACAATGAGATTCTGATTCTGTTAACATTTGAGAGGCATGTAAAAGGCCTAAACCTGACAGTGCCTTCTTCACTGCTTTGAAGCTCCCAAAGTTTATCATCCCTTTGAGCTAAGAAGCTTATTCATGTCAAGTTGTTTCCAGATAGTCATCGACCTATTGATACATAACATGGTTTAAATAATATAAGCTAACTGAGAGCAGGTGCATTTTAATGTATTTGGAGGATTAGGGTTGGATCCAAAAGAGAGGTAACATAACAATAATAGATTTGGAGTGAGGAAGAAAGGGAGAAGGGTCAAGTTTTCAGAAAAGATAAGACTTTCAGTGGAAGTACTAACATCTAGTGTTTCATCTGTGCTTGGGAGCAGCCCTTCCTGTGCTCATGATTTACCATGATGGGCAACTTTTTTTTTTTTATAGTTTATTGTCAAGTTGGTTTCCATATTACACTCAGTGCTCATCCCAACAAGTGTCCTCCTCCTTGCCCATCACCTATTTTCCCCTCTCCCCCACCCCCATCAACCCTCAGTTTGTTCTCAGTATTTAAGAGTCTCTTCTGGTTTGCCTCCCTCCCTCTCCTTAACTATTTTTCCCCTTCCCGTCCCCATGGTCGTCTTTTAAGTTTCTCCTGTTCCACATATGAGTGAAAACATATGGTATCTGTCCTTCTCTGCCTGACTTATTTCACTTAGCATAACACCTTCGAGTTCCATGCACATTGCTACAAATGGCCAGATTTCATTCTTTCTCATTGCCATGTAGTATTCCATTGTATATATAAACCACGTCTACTCGATCCATTCATCAGTTGGTGGACATTTAGGCTGTTTCATGATGGGCAACTCTTACAGAGAAAAAGCCAAGGTCATGAAACAAAGCTATTATTTTTCTTTTTTTCCCCTTTTTCCTTCTTGTCTTTTCCTTTCCTCTCTTTCTCCGAAGAAAGCTAGCTTTGATGTGTAAATATTGTACCTGCCACAGTGATCTCATTAAGCAATTAGTGACTGATACTAATTACTATGAATGTAGCTTGTGGGAAACTGAATATTCCAGTGTAAAATAGGAGACCAAATACCTTATCTGTAAAGTGGGGGAATCAGGCCAACTGATCAATATGATTGCTTTGGTTAAAACTCTCTATTCGTTAAGCATTTATATGTATTACATACTTTCACTTTTTCCTCTGATCTCGGAGGAAGTGTATTAAGTCACAATTTGTCACAACTTCCCAGGGGTGACTCCTAGTTGAAATGTCACTGACAGCTTGTGGTTTGGACCTATTTTAAAAATCCAGGCAGAAACAACTAGAAGCCGTTGAACAACTGCAAGAAGATGCTGTCAACCAGGAAGGTGGTCTTAGGAAAAAGGTCCACGGAACAAGCCCATGGCTGGAGGACAGAGAAGAGCAGGTAGGGTGGCCTTTGACTACTTTATATTCAAAGGGAAGTTTCCTCAGATGTCCTTGAAACCATGAAGTAAAAAACAGAGGAGGAACAGAAAAAAAAAAAAAACAAAGAGGAACTGCAAAGTTCAGTCCCTGGCGACCAGCAGTGAGCAGAGGAAGTAAAGGGGAGTTGTAAAAGAGGCGGTGTCAACAGCCTACTGATGAAAGAGGCATCTTTGCAGAAAGAGGCAACTTGACATATCAGGACTTTTACCGCTGTAGAAATAGCTCAGGCATACAAAGCCCATGCAAACACAGAATTGCAGAAGTTCAGTAGAGGCTTATCACTTCCCTGAGAAGAAAAGCACATTTTCAGTTTCGTGTGCATAGTAACAGTGAGTGCTCAATTGCTTTCTTTCCTGGTCACCCTGCTAAACTCACTGTTAACTGTACGTGTCCAGGTTAAGGATCAAGATCGGGCAGCCCACTCAGCCAGTGATAAAGCTAAGTCTTTGCTGCATAAATCAGAGGAAGCAATTTCGGAAAAACGGAATCTCCAGACTATAAATAGTGAGTTAGTGAATACTTGCCAGACACTTGAGCGGAAGACAAGAAAATTGAAAAGTGAGTAGCAAATATTTGTTATGTCCCAATTCAGTCCACCTGAGCAAAAGGACTACAGACATTTTTGTAGATTACAGCTTCTGTATTATCACTGCATTTATGACAATGAAATTGTTCCAGAAGGCAGAACTGTGGGCTTTCCAGAGAGGTTTGCCTAGTGGCTAAGTAGATTGATTTAACGATTAACTTTCCCTTTCAGTTTATTACTAGCTATATTTGGCCATGACTGCTATTTCTTTCAAAATTAAAATTCTCAATATCTGTAAAAGTAAACAAGGAAAAAAATGTTGTATGCATGGGATATTTGAATTTGCAAATGGCTTACATATTCTACTCTGATTTTATTAGCTCACTTGTACTCATGACATGGTAGAAAAAGATCTACCTGTCTGTTTTCTTTTAGGTAGTGATTTTCAGGTTAGTCAAAATACTTATGAACTCAGTGTATCCAAATATTAAATACATGAGAATCCTTTTTGAACTTTAATGTGTTTTTTACATATATATTTTGCTTTAAAAAATTAGAATATTTGGTATTTTTCTGTATTACTTAAAAGTAGATAAATGTTTACTAAGGATTTAGGTGAAGAGACAATTATCAAATGACAGTTGTCAGATTATTCATAATCTTATTTTATTCTAGAAATATAATTTGGTAAAAATAAAGCTCACTTATTTGACCATTTATCAGACAATTGCTTTTGTTTGGGTAGCTTTTTGTTCTAGCAGTCCTAGATATTCTTTTTAGAGACAGTTATTGGTTTGGGTAACAAACAAGTGAATTAGAAGCTTCAGGTGAGATAGAGATGGAGATTTTCAGTCTTGGGTTTGTTTGGATATTTTGTACCCTTTCTATTGCTCTCTGAGAAAGCTGTTGAAAAGTTTAAAGGACTTGACTAGTTCTAATATAACAATAATTATTCAATATTTTATTATAATTTTTAAACATTGCAGAACTTGCTGGTTTTTAATAATTCTAACTATTGGTTTACTTTACTCTATCAGACAGTCTATGGCTTTAAATTACGTAATCTGTATGTTATTTTATGATTGCTCAGAAGTTATTGGAGAAGGTTCCCTTGTGATTAGAAGTGTTCATGTTGAGACATAAATAACAAGGCATTCCAAATTTGGCTTATGATATTTTTGCTTTAGACACTGTGCTTAGAGGACTAATCTTTTGGTTCAGTTATATTTATCTTTGATTAAATCGGCATTATACCCACTGTTTTATAAAACTAAGAATTTATCTCCTCCTCCAACTCCCCCCACCTTGATTTCTTTATAGTACCTTCTCGGAAGACTCAACTTTTATAACTTATCCCAAAATAGAGCTTCTTGATATTATGAACTTGCTCTTGTCTTCCCAGTTTATTGGTGCAAATATTATTAAAAACAGAATATGAAAGCTACCCTGGGTCATAGGCATGTATTTTTTTTTTTCTGGCTGAATAAAGTAGAGTGGATACTTCCTTTCTATCTTGAGTTGCTCACAACCTGCCTGGCTTTTTGAACTTTTTGTACTTGTTTGTATCTTTTGCTGCCCTTGGAAGGCATACATATCAAGATTTTGCTTTGAAGACTATTTGCTTATGAGGATTTTTCTAAAAATCAACCTTGCAACAAGAGGGAAATTTAAGTAGCACATTATTTTTGAGATGTTCTGTAGAGCAGATTTTCCGGATAGACTGTGAATAAATGTCAGTGAGGTAGGACAGTTATCACATAAACACATCCTGGCACATTCCACCATTACCACTGCCACCACATGCTGTTTGAATTCTGAGTCAGACGTTTGAATTCTGAGTCAGAAAACAAAAATATTCAAATGCATTTAGCTCTTCTGAAACTTTCTGCTTAGCTTAATAAATTTACTAAGTGTTTAAGGCAATTACTTTCTGTTGTATCTAAGAATGGTTCATTAGTAAATTGGGTGCAGATTCAGTTATTTTGTCCAAATGTTAAGGTGAAGGACAGTGTTCATAAACTGAAACTAGGAAGTTGTTTACTGAACTTAATATTGAAAAAGTAGTAATAGTCAAGCTTTCAGCTGCCATCAGGACTGGACTTATTTATTAGTGTACATGCTTGCCTCCATGAAATATGCCATTAGAACTGCTAAGTTTCAGGAATGTTTCCTTACATATTTTCTTTCTTTTGCTTCTTACCTGCGTATGTAGCTAAGTATCTTGTTAACAAAGGCAATACTAGATGTATAAATGGACGTTTGTTTTGAAAAGGGAATACAAAGTCTTCTTAGATCTAGAGTATTTGCCCAACATATTAGAGTGAATCTAATGTACATGAAACATAGATCACTGGATCCAATCAAACTATGACCCTTTGCTATTCATCCTCTTCTTGCCCCTGTCCCACATGAAATCGTCATTGAGTCCCTGATTTAATCAACATTGAGTGAATTAATTTCTTTTAGACATTATAAATATTTCCTTGGTAATAGACCCCGAGACGTTGTATATGATAAATTCCTTATTTGAGCATAGTGTCTCTATTAACTTTATAGTTTAGAGAAGGCTTTCACCTAGATGATCTTCCTGGAAACTCTCTTCTGACTTGCTGTCCCTAGCATGAAGGGCATGAGATATGGGACAGATAAGAGCCATCTGGCTTTGAGGATGGATGCAAGATGAGAGCCACGTGTCTTGAGCAGTCAGTACACAAGAGGGAAATGATACAAGAAAGAAGGGTTCATGTGATTGAGACATCTAAAGATAGGTGTTGGGTTGAGAACCAAGGGAAAAACCCAAAGTCAGAAAGAGCTTGCTCAACAATTCTGATGGGATGGGGGCCTAAATTTTCCCAAATGCAGGATGCAGAAATGGATGAAATAATCTAGGAGGCAGTATAGCATAATGATTAAGAGTATGGTATTTGAAGTTAAACCGACATTCTGATTCTAAGTCTACAAATGAGAAACTGGGTAATGTTGGGCAAATCACTTTACCTCTCGGAGTCTCAGTAACCTCTTCCAGAAAATGCAGTAGTTAATTTATAAATAACACATGCAAAACACTAACTAGTGCTTGGTCATACTTGGTAAAGTCTGTTCTGCTAGACCACATTTCTGCCACGTGCATTACCTCATTCACCATCGGCATATGGGTAATGACATGTGAGTGCAATATGGAAGTTACATCATTTCATTCATGATTTTCCTGGGAATAGGATCTGGAGTGGTAAGCATAGAACTGTAACCTTCGACAGGGAAGGAAGAAGCATTCAGCTTGGCTGCTGACAGGCAGCAGGAGCCCTTTCAGCTTTACTTTAAGAAAATTAAAATCAAGTGTCTGCACCTGGGCCTCCCTCCCCAGAGAGATGCACCCAACCTTGCAGAGCTCTGGCTTGTGGCAGACTGTAGTCCCTCCTGTGTTCTCATTGGCAGTCCCTCTGCCTGAGAGTTCTACTTCCATCTGCGTTTTCTTAGCACCCCTCCAGCACTGTGCCATTTAAATGTCGCCAGCATCTCCACACTTTTGCTATTGTACATTTCTATTATCCTGTGAGGCAGTCTTTAGTCAATTTAAGATACATGTCTCAGCGGTCCAGACACTAGTAGTTTATAATTATGTTGGTCAACGCTCTGGTTACAGTGTTGCATATATGTTTTTAGTGTTCTCTCCCGAACTGTGTTTATCTCATAAACTCTGTTATTTTTGGTCTTATAATTTTCACATTCGTTTTTTTATTGATGCACGATTAAAGTACATGAAATGTTCAGATCTCAAGTGTAGTGTTTAACCAGTTTGCCAAATGCACATTGAAACACAGAACTTCTATAACCCAAGAAAGTTCCCTTGTGCTACTTTCCAGTCACTGTCCCTCCCCTACCTCCTCTACTACAGGGATCACCCTCTGATCTTTCTTGTTTTTAAATTTTTATTTATTTTGAAAGAGAGAGTGTGTCTGCAAGTGGGGGGTGGGGGGTGCAGAGAGAAAAGGAGAGAGCCCCAAACAGACTCTGTGCTGTCAGCAGAGAGCCCTACATGGGGCTTGATCCCACCAACAGAACCATGAGATGATAATCTGAACTGAAATCAAGAGTTGGATGCCTAACTGACTGAGCCACCCAGGTGTCCAGAATCAGCCTCTGATCTGATGGGTTACTTTAGCTTTGAGAATTGAGATATTAAATATGCACTCTTGTTTGTGTCAGTCTCCTTACCCTCAACATAACACTTACCTTAATATGTTGTGTTTCTCAGTGGTATGCTTTTTCATGACTGAACCATATTTCTTTGTATGAACGTTCCACAATTTGATTTTCTCTTATTATTGGACATCTAAGTTATTTGCGGTTTGGGGGTGTTATGGAGTAAGCTGCTATGAACTTCTGTGTACGAGTCCTTGAATGGACATATGTTTTTCTTTAACTTAGGATAAAGATCTCTGAGCAGAGTTGTTAGGTTGTAGTGTAGCTGTAACTAGCTTTTGAAGAAACTGCCAGTTTTCCATAGGGTCACTAACATTTCATATTCTCACCATTAGTGTGCGAGATTTCCAGATGCTCTACAACATCAGTGTTCGGCAATGTCAGTCTTTTTCTTTTTTGCCACTTCTCTGGGTATCTTGTGATTTTCATTTGTTGTGCTGATTGGCTATTACGTATCTTCTTTGTGAAATATCTAAGTCTTTTGCCCATTTGCAAATTAGGACGTTTGTCCTTTTGTTATTGAGTTAGCAGATTTCTTGACATATTTTGGATACAAGTCCTTTGACACGTGTGTTAATTATTTTCTCCTAGTCTGTGGTTTTCAATGAAATGTTATGTTTTTTAATACATGGTTTTATAGAACCTGAGGTAACACATATATTGTGTTATAAAAGTTCATACTTCTTAAATATCAACCATCACTGATAGCTAACATTATTATAGCTCTAATACTATGGTTTTAAATTAGCAACAGCCAATTAATTGCAGGGCCTTTGCCCAAAAGCCTCATTGCATAGTCATTTGGAAAGTTGTTTTGTCTCAGCTTCCTTCAAAGGCAAAGTATCCAAGACACCTGGTCCCATCCTATATCACAGATGGCAACAGCAGGGGATACAGTGGCCATTGTTTTATTTGCTTCCATGTGAAATCTAAATGTCCTAGAGACCCGGCGGGTCCAACTCCAAACACATAAAAAGGAATGCAAAGGTGAATGCAAATTAGGGTCATAAAGGCATCATGTTTTGCCTTATAAAACATATGGAAATACTTGCTACACATTTCACAAAACATCTGTTGAAATAAGGTTTACAATTAAATGTTTTGAGATGGGTTATTCCTAAAACCCAAGATTGCCTGGTGGGAAAGCAGATGGGCAATTTAGGCAGTCTTCTACTAGCTCATTATTTCTTCTGAAACACAAGCTTAATTGGAAAATCCAAAGAGTATTTTACAGATATACAACCTTCAGAGACGGCCACTTCTCAAAGGTTTGGTTGCTATTGCTTAGATGAGGTCTGGAGAAGTATAGGGCTTTATTTATGAATAGAGTTAACACAGAGAATTTTCTAAAATTGAATCTTTGCTAGAGTTTTATGTATTAACAATTAAATAATTTTATTACTTAAATGTGTTAGAAATTAAAAACAAATTTTCTCCTAGGGGGCTAGTAACACTGTGTCAAGCTTAATTGCAAATTAAGTTATTTTTGTTTTTTTAAAAAAAGGCTGACAAAATAGAATTTTACTTAGTTTTTCAAGCATTTTTCCTAGAAAAAATTTTATAGATTATGTACTTTTCACATATATTAGCATTGTTTTCATGGCTCAGAATTTCTTCAGGCTATTGAGATATAAAACTCTTGGTCTTTAAAATAAGCACCAGATTCACATGTGTTTTGGACACCAGAATATTTGCTGTTAATTTTCCTGTTAGTGATACAAAAAAAAAAAAGCGGGGGTGGGGGTGGGGAGTGGCAGCTATTAATGTCTCCATCTAGCAGAGCTTCCTACCCTCATTTAATTTTTGTTTTTAATCATCTGTGGGCTGAGAACACAGTCAGAGCTTGTGAGATTTATGTATAAATTCAGAGCCTACTGCATGAGTGGAAGTGTGGAGTTGCCACATGAATAAAGGGCAGGCCTGTCAAAGTCTCTTTTGGTTCAAAAGATTTGGGCCTGTTTTCTGGTTCTCGGCTATATTTCAAAGAGTAAGGATTTTCAGATAAGTAATATGTTACTATGTAACTCAAAGAGTTAAAACAGTATTTTTTTTTCCTTCATTTCTGTTACTCCAGAGACGAGAATTTGGAAGTTACTAGGAGACAGATTTCACTTAAGTAGAAAGACAAATGTTTTTAATTTCACGAAAGAGTACACTGAGTTGAGCATTATCCTATGCGTCTGATCCCAGCTCCATGCAAAATGAGTAATCATTGAAATCCTCTGGACAATCGTGTTCTCATAATCTCAGACCTACCTGTAGGATTCTGGGAGCTTTCAGGGCTCCCATCACTCATAGCTCCAGCAGAAGCTGCTTGGAGAGAGGATTTCCACATTCTAGGCAGTTGAACTGATGACCTCTAAGGTGTATTCCTATGTTAAAGTGAAATAATGCTATGACTCATTTCTAGATGACCATTCACTTGCATCTATCAGGGTTAAATTTTTTTAAAATTTTTTAAATGTTTATTTTTGAGAGTGAGAGAGAGAGAACGAGAGAGAGAGAGAACATGAGTGGGGGAGGGGCAGAGAGAGAGGGAGACACAGAATCCGAAGCAGGCTCCAGGCTCTGAGCTGTCTGCACACAGCCCGATGCAGGGATTCAACTCAGGAACTGAGAGATCATGACCTGAGCTGAAGGCAGAAGCTTAACCAACTGAGCCACCCAGGTGTCCCTATCAAGATTATTTTAAATACCCAAGGGTGCTTTGTTCTCCTTTTCCATTGCCCCAGGAATGCCCCTGGAATGTCCATGCCCCAGGACATGATTTGAGAACACTGTTCTCAGAAGTCCTGACTTTCCCTCTCCTTTCCTCAGGCCCCAAATTTAAAGCTATTAAAAGTTTATGAAATTAGCAGAGGGAAAAAGGGGTAACTAATGGCCATATTAAGCTGGTTATGAATTTTTTTTTTTTTTATAGCAGCAGTTGAGTCACTGAGAAAGAAGTTAATTAAAGGACGACTCCATGGCTTGCTGTTTCAGGTAAAAAAAAAAAAAAAAAACAAACCCTGTGATGTGTGTTTACTGTGGGGAAGAGGTCCAATCTGTGTAAGGTTTTGAAGCTGATTTAAAATAGATATTGATTTTGATCCTAAAATTAAATAACCAACTTAGAAGAAAATGATCTGGGAACTTTGTTCTCTTGTGCACTGAAAGCATTAGCAAAACAAGAGGGGAGAACTCACATTAGTGGATGAATTTTAATTAATAACATCTTTCAAAGAGGAAGCGTTTGAGAATTTACTGTATCTGTTAGCAGAGGGCCAGTTTTCTAGTCTTAGACACCTCCTTTCTGATACTGTTGAATGTGTACTCATGGATAGGCTGGGATGGTTACTGTCTTTTTTTCCTCCTGTTTGAATTAAACTTTCAACTCCTTTTTGTCTGGATATCTCAATATATCCATGGCAGAGTTCAATGTCTTTCTTTCCCTTATGATACTTAGTGAATTTCTCCTTTTTGTTCATAAATGAGGAACATAAGGAACAGTATGGTTGGCATTGGGGGAGGGGACTGGAGAACGGAAGAAAGAGAGGGGTGATGTCTGCATGAATCTGTTTCCAGGGTGTATTGCAGGCACATCTGTTTAAGTAGAACAAAAATTATTCATGTGGGAGACTAAGCTAGGCAGAGTGCCTAGAACCCCCCCCCCATAATAAGTTGAAGTGGAAAAACCTCCACATCTAAATATTCTTTAATCCTATCAGGAACACCAATACGATTTTATATTATAATATGACTATGATAGATATGTATCTGTCTCTTGGACTAAGGGCACAATTTGATAGCTATAAAATTTTCACAGACACCATTTTCACTATACTGACATGTCTCCAGCAAGCTTCTTTGGTGTCTGCCTGAAGATTTCAATGACAAAGCCCTTGTGTTTTCTGTCCCTGATCCTTGGATTTCATTCCTAGAACAAGTAATGAGGAAAATGCAATGAAATCTTTGCAATTACAAACCTGTTCCCTTAAAGTTGAACACTAGAAAGAACTGGGCAGTAACTACTCTCCTCAGGTAGCATCATGTCTTCTCTTAAGCGTAATATGTTTTGTATCTTTGAGTCTATCATTGTTCTGTCTTTGAATACGTTCCACCATTTTCTCATGACAGAACTGTTTAGATGAGGAATTTCCTCACTATGATCCCTTGTCCTGCACAGATGGAATTCAAGGACCTCTTCAAGAGCAACTGGTAAGTTTAAGCTTTTTGAAATGATTTAAGTGCGTGTTGTGAACCACTACTATGCCAAAATAGAAAGTTAAGTCCAGTATGTATTAGTAGTCTCAGAACTTTAAACTCTACCACTTTTCCTTGAGAGTTTATGAGATGAAGCAATGGATACCCATTCTTTTTCTTTATCACACACATGCATACAATGCTGGTGGACCTTATGATATGGCAATATTTTAAATTACGTGTATTGTGGTATCATGATGAGGTATTGTATAACTAAGTTTGCCCCTCACCCATACCTCTTTCTTCAAGGCTTTTATTTATATAAGAATGTCAATTATTGGGAATTGATAGAATTCTGTTAAATTCTTGAACTGTGATTTTTAATGAGAATTATAGTTTACCCATAAGGTAAAGTAAAGTATACCTTTTGTTCAAAAGGATGAAAGCTTTATTACTTGACATCATTTATTTTCTTCTTGACCTCTCTCACAGGGTTATTTGAGACTGGTAATACTCTTTCTGCCTTTGGAGATAAAGAGAGTAGATAATGAAATATGCTGTTACATTCCTTTAGATAGCTAACACTACTTAATTTTCTATTCAGAAGCAGTGTTGCCATAAACAATATAGTAGTCAAGAAGAAGCAAGAATATATCAGACACCCCTGACCTTCAAATATACGTGCTCATACACACCTCTGCTGGGTAAGCATGGACAGCCCCCCTCTTATACCCTGTCAGGTATGTCTGAGGGTAAGGTTCTTTTTGAAAGGGTAAATAATCACAATTATATTTGTACAGGGAAAGTTGTTGAATACTTGGATATTTATCCCTGAATTCAGTCAATGAACTTAGGTTTGAGCATTTACTCTGTGCAAGGCACCGTATTATGTGTAATAATCAATCTTAAAATAGCTCACAGATTATCAGAGAGATTAGAATGGACTCAGAGAGGGTGCCTGGGTGGCTCAGTTGGTTAACTATCTGAGGCTTGATCTTGGCTTAGGTCATGATCTCGCAGTTCATGGGATCGAGCCCCACATCGGGCTCTGTGCTGAAAGTGCAGAGCTTGCTTGGGATTCTGTCTCCCCCTTCCCTCTCTGCCCCTCCTCTGCTTGTGCTGGCTCTCTCTCTCTCAAAATAAATAAATAAACTTAAAAATACATATATTCCAAAAAAAAAAAAAAAGTGGGCTCAGAGAAGTCTCCATAAAAGAAATGAGAGTTGAACCAGGCCTTGAAAGATGGGTTGCATTTGGAAAAGCAAAAGGCATGGACAAAGTATTCTAACTGGAGAGAATGACATGAGAGAAAAACAAAATAAAACAGAAGAATGCAAAGGCCTCAAGTGTTTGAAGCAGAATCAAAGCTGGACAAGTCATTTTGGAAACAGGAGTTTTTGGCTGGGATATAGTAGAATATAAGTTTGGAGCAAGTTGTAGGTCACCTGTGGGCTATTACTCAATGCCAGGCTAAGGAGAATGAGCTTTATCTTAGGAAATGCTCAAAGCAGTGACATCTCTCATCACAACCTAGATGTGACTGAAAGCAACAGTTAATGCCTGGTTCTGAAATGACAAAAGAAATGGGATGATTATCAGATAAAGTTAAGAAGAAATAAATAGAAAGTAGAGTGATCTGTGGGCCATTTCAGGTAGAGAAGGGAAAAGTGCTACGACTGCTAATGGAATGGCATTTTTGTTTCTCACAGCAGCTTCATGCTTTCTCTAGATGATTTTATTCACACTAACCCAGGGGTAGTAACATGACCACAATGTTGACAGTCCCTATGAGTGCCTGTTGTATGCCAGGCACAGTTCTCTGCTCTTAACATTGCTGTTACCTCCTTTAATCACCACCTCCCTGCCAGGTAGATGCTAATGTCATTTCCATTTTAAAGATAAGGAAAGAGGGGCACCTGGGTGGCTCAATCAGTTAAGTGTCCAACTCTTGATTTCAGCTCAGGTCACCATCTCACAGTTTGTGAGTTTGAGCTCTGCATTGGGCTCTGTGCTGACAGTGCAGAGCCTGCTTGAGATTCTCTTTCTTCCTCTCGCTCTCTGCCCCTCCCCCACTCATGCTCGCTCACTCTCTCTCTCTCTCTCTCTCTCTCTCTTGCTCTCTCACTTTCTCACTCGCTCTCTCTCAAAATAAATAAACTATAAATAAATAAATAGAGAAATATTGAGTTAGTAGTTTGCCCAAGGTCATGTGTCACTTCATATGTAAGTAAACTGAGGCTCAGAGTGGTTTAGTTATTTATCTAGATCACACAGCTAGTATGTGGCAGAACCAGGATTTGAATTAAAAATTTGTGGTTGATTCCAAAGCCTATTTTTTCTATTAAACTCTGATGCTTTCTATACTCAGAAAAACAGATAATAAGATGGGTTTCTCCAGAAAACACAGTTTGTCACTCTATTTCTTTTGTGTCTTTAACGAGTTCTAATCACAGTGTGTGATCATTTTCTTCTTCAGGGGTTGGTAAACTGTCTCTGTAAAGGACCAGATAGTAAATATGTTAGGTTTTGCAGGCTGTATGGTTTCGGCAGCAACTACTCAGCTTTGCTGCTGTATCACACAAGCAGCCATGGACAGTATTGAATGAATGGGTGTGTCTGTGTTACAGTAAAACTATACTTACAAATCAGGCTGGATTTTACCCTCTGGTTGCAGATTGTTGACCCCTCGAATTGCTTGGTAGGCAGGGATTTTCTACCCCCTCCCCACTTTGCTTAAAAAATTGGCATTTTCACTTCATATAACTAGGCAACAAGGAGGGGGGAGGGTTATGTTAAAATAGAATTGAATTGACTTCTGCTTTTTCAGAAAGGTTCAATCTCTCAGGAGGGAAAGAATATATATGTATGTATATATGTAAAATATAGTTTAAATAGAAATAAATTTATGTTTTTATTCTTTTCTGTTCTGCAGATGCCTTGCATCTAGAGAGTCTTACAGTGATTCCAAGACTGGAATTGACACCTTTCTCAGGTGTAGCCAACCGAATCCAAGCTTCATGTGAAAGGCCCAACAATGGGGAAACAGGGGATGGTGCTGTGGATGTGACTAGAAGACACAAGTATGTTAAAAGAGCAAAATATATTTACCCTATTCTTCGTGGGTGGCCTAGTCCTACTGCCTAAGCTTTTAATCAGTTAAACTTTTGTATCCTGAGACCTTAACGTGTTAATTATGAAGTTTTTTATTGTGGAACTTCTCTAACTTTCTGAAAATTGGCAATTTTAAAGGTATCTCTCTAGTTTTCTTGAAGTGCAGTTTTCTTGCTCTTTGAATTGCACAACATCCATTCTAAAATGTAAAAAGACAAATCGGGCTACCTGAAATGTTTCCCAGTTTTCAGGAATATACTATATACTGCTAAGTTAACTTATTCAGATAGGTTTTGATCATATTTCTATTCCTTCTTCTTCAAGGTTAATGAGCCTTTGCAAATCCCTGTCACCACACCCACCGTCTCCCGAAGCTTGTCTGTGCTCACCTTTCTGAGTACACAGACTGACCTTCCTTAGGAAAAGTTTTGAAATGTCAGTGGAGTTTATGAGCACTATGCACACCAGTAAAGTTTCCTTTCTGTATCAAGGATGCAGAAACAAAACTTTGAATTGCAAATTCTTTGTTTCCATTTATGGCTAGATTCTCTATGGTTTGCCATCTCTCTCTGGTGGAGGTTGGAGCTCTTTTTCCTTATGCTTACTAAAACCCAGAACGTAATTAGAAATTTGGTTAGCTGAGGCAGGGAAGGGAAACATCTGGTATTTGCTGAAATTCTCAGTCTTTCCCTTGGGAGTAAGGAACTTTGTCTTCTATTGCCAGGTGCCCAGGCCTTGAGGTTGGC
>CM053571.1:78671742-78686812 GCA_028646485.1 Cryptoprocta ferox
AAAAAAAAAAAAATAAAATGGATTGTGATGTTAATAATGAAAATACCACTTCCTAAAAAAGACTTGGTGAGGTGTGTTTGCTTGCTTGTTTATTTGTTTATTTGGTCTAAATCTAATAATATTATCTTCTTTTACATCAGAATACTAAAAACATTATGGATATATATAAATTGGAAAAGAAGATTGAGGAATTGTCTAAAACTGAGACCGAGTACCAAGTAAGCACTTCCCAAATACTGGTAAAATATTTTCTTTTGTCAAACCAATATTACTTTATGAAGGTGTATATGACCGATTGATATGATAACCTTTGGTTATAAACTTTGAAATTTGTGTTCCTCAAAATGTCTCAATTAGGGTATATAAAACACAGTTCCTATTTTTTTTAATGTAATGGCTTTACTGATACATAACACACGCCATTAAATTCACTCACTTAAATGATATAAGTCAGTGGTTTTTAGTATATTCAAAGAGTTGTGCAACCATCACCAAAACCAATTTTAAAACATTTTATCATCCTCAAAGAAATCCCTTTAGCAGTCACTTCCCATATCCCACCAACCCTAGACAACCACTGTAGAAATTTTTTGTCTCTATAATAGAGATTTACCTGTTCTGGACATTTCAATAAAATGGAATCATATACACCATGTGGTCTTTCATGATTGGTTTCTTTCACTGAGCATAATGTTTTCAAGGTGCATTCATATTATAAAATATATCAATAACCTTATTTCATTTTATTACTGGATAATATTTCCATTGTATGGATATACCACCTTGTTTATCCATTCTTCAGGTGATGAACATTTGGGCTGTTTCTACTTTTTAACTATTAACGAAAACACTGCTATAATCATTTGTATATGCGTTTTTGTGTCATATATGTTTTCTCTGAAATATATACTTGGGAGTAGAATTACTGGGTCATAGGATAACTATGTTTGACCTTCTTTAGGAACTGCCAGACTCTCTTCTGGCACCATTGTACATTTCCACCAGCTATGCATGAGGGCTATGATTTCTCCACATCCTTGCCAACACTTGCTACTATCTATATTTTTTTATTAGAGTGGTATTTTCTAACGGGGAGTATCTGGTTTTGTAAATCCCTTAATCATCAAAGATTTCAGCGATTATCCCTTCATGATGCAGAAAATGAGAGCTGGGAAAAAAAAAATCTATCCTTGATTGAGTTAAGGGAAAATAGCCTACAAAAATGATTTTTTATCTAAATTGCATCTAAAAAGTCTATATTTGGTATATATTTTCTGTTATATATTCCATACATTCTTATCAGGAAACTGAATAATATTAATACACTCAGGAATTCATATCTAGTTATTGGCATCTCTAATGGTTTATTTGAATATTTTTGCTATAGTATATGTACGAAATGATACATTTAAATTTTATGTTTGTATGTGTATATACATATACATATATTATGACATATACATATAGTTTAGACATTCAAATTAATTTTATTCTAGGAATGACTGTTTTTGGAAAACACAATTGTCATAAACTAGTAGAAAGAGTCAGAAGACATGGGTTCAAATCCTGTCTTCTCTACTTAAAAGCTTTATGACCTCAAGCAAGTAATTAACCTCTTTAAGTCTTACTTTTCTCATCTACTAGATGGCTGTGATATTTTCTACCTAACCCCCAAGTTTGGTGGAAACTCAAATAAGAAGATTATGTGAAAATACCTAAAGGAGTATCAAATATATATGATCAAAGGACGATTCTACTTCTGACTATGATGATTATTTTTCTAGGTTTTAAATTCAATCAGTATACATATTTGTCAATTATTTTTAGAAGATTTTGCCAACAAGCTTACCTTTGGTTTGAATAAACCAATATATTCTGATATTCACTCTGCTAAGAGACATCTTGAACATTTTTAAACTGTTTTTAAAAGAGGAAGAGTCTTTTTTATTTTTTTCTTGCAATCCAGCTAATCAGATTTTGGCAAGTTTGGGTTATATTGCTAGATCATCTGTGGGTTTCTATGGTACTTGTTATCCAAAAGGAAGAGTCTTTATATGTTGACATAGTTTGTGTTCATGTCCTACCTAGACTTCCGTTTTCACCAAGAAAACGAAGACTCTATTGGTCCTCTTATTATATAAAGTGTAAAATAGCGGGAAGGGCACATAGCCAGAGCTGAAGATTTCTATTGTAGGCTCAGTTCTGTTCCTTACCGTGTGTGACATTGAGCAAGTCTTCTAACAGTGCTGAGTTTCAATTTCCTCACTGGTAAAGTGAGGGCAGCAGCCCTGGCCTCTTGAGTTGTTGTGAGGCTGATGTGAAAGTTGTTTATAAAGAAGCACATGCCCATTAAAGGTGCTTGCGAAACGTGCCTCCCTTTTGGAATGACTTTATGGCATTATCTTTTACCAAAACCATGTGCCAATGGCCTTCCCAAAACTTGTCTCTTTTCAGATGCAGTTACACACATATGAGAACACTTTGCTTAATAAAGATGCAAATTTACAGAAGGTTGGTACTGTCCCCACCCATGAAGCCCATGGGATTTGCTAGCTCTCCCCAAATCATAAAGGAGATGGTCATTTGTGTAACTTCACTTCTATTAGAGTATCTGATTCTAATATTCTATCACAAGACTTTCCTTTATAAACTTCACAAAAATGTTCTTCTGAATGAAGAATACTGACTTTGCCATCTGGGATAAGTTTTAACATATCCTCTCTAAGTTTGGGTGGTGTTCATCCATTTATGTAATAAATATTAGTGTGCCAATTACCAGTTACTGGCTAGATATGGTGATGTAGCTTTTTTTTTAGGTTTATTTATTTATTTATTTTGAGAGAGAGAGAGAGAGAGCGTGCATGTACAGGAGGGACAGAGAGAGGGAGAGAGAGAGAAAACCAAGCAGGCTGTGTGCTGACAGCAGAGTCCAATGCGGGGCTCAAAATCACGAGCCATGAGATCATGACCTGAGCCAAATTTGGAAGTTTAACAGACTGAGCCCCCCAAGTGCCCCAGTGACGTAGTTTTAATTCATAATAATGTAAATGAGTGTGCAGTCATTTAGGGAAAAAGAATATATTCCCCAATTATTTCTACTTAGTTTGATTGGTTTGATTAATAGACATCATTCTCTTCATCTTTGTATCCTTGATCATGGCCTGTGTGGTAACAAAAGATGCTGCCAACAGAAATGCTGGTTATGGTAGCTTTAGAAGATACAGAAAGGACACAATCTAAGTAATGAACTTCTAAGGTGGAGGAAGTGAATAAAGAGCAGTATTTCTCTTCTTTCTCTCTCTGAATATTACCAAGTTTCAAAGGAATCGTTGATGAATTGTGGACCTTGACCCGGAAACTTAATATTGTACCAACTTTCTCTCTTCATTGTGGGTGTTCTTTATCTCCATATAGTGATCGCTGTAGTGGCTGCTCACTTCCTTCATAACTCTGGTCTTTCCACCACTTTGCATTTCTGCCCAACATTCATAAGGTATTGGTTGAGCGCTTCCCATTTGCCAGGCACTATGCTAATCATGAGCTAAAATTACAGGTCAGACACTGACTGTACCTTCTAGTCTTTCAGTACAAAACTATGATTTTCACAGATATCATTTGAACTGGATAAAATCGAATGACTTAATAATTCATTAGTCATTTGCAGGCAGACTGATTTTTTTTCCTGTCATAATAATAATTTTTTTAAAACTTTATTTTTGAGAGACAGAGTGCAAGTCAGAGAGGGGCAGAGAGAGAGGGAGACACAGAATTTGAAGCAGGCTTCAGGCTCTGAGCTGTCGGCTGATGCGGGGCTTAAACTCACAGACTATGAGATCATGACCTGAGCAGAAGTCAGTTGCTTAACCAACTGAGCCACCCAGGTGCCCTGATAAGAAATATAATTTTGACTTGAACTAAAGAATTAATTACCTTTTAGAGTTTGATTCCACTGACCAGGCGAGTATAGAACATAATGTCACCAGTTACATATAGCTGCCTTGCTGTCCCATACTTTTTTGTGTGGTTTTAATCATAAACACAGACTGGTTCAGTTTTCAAATAAGATTGGTAGAAGATCTCACCATAATTGGGCATTTACAATCCTTCTGTGGCTCAGATTGATAATCTACTAAATATGATTTGATAGACTCATACATGTATTTGCTATTCTCTCTTCTACTTTTCAGAAGGATTTAAGTATAGAAGAACTTAAGTCAACCATCATAGAATATGGAAACATTATAGAGGTATACCATAATAATCTCACAGTTTGCAAGGTGGAGTTGTTTAAATATAAATCCCTCATTAGAGTAACATGTACAGCCTAATGTCGTATGTGATTCCAGAATTTACGAGGGGATAAAAACAAACTGGCTCACGAATTACAGCACTTGCAACAGGAACTTATCATGTAAGTAGAGCAACTTCTCACCAGCCTTCTCTCATGTGCCTCCACCCTGCATTATTGGCCTGCTGAGCGATATATAATTCTTTGAATGTGCCACATTCGTGATATTTTCTCTCCTTTTCTCCAGTAGGTCTCCCTCCCAGTTTTCCATGACCCTCCCTTGCTTTTTTCTTACCTTGAGATTAAGCAGTCCTTTTGAATGCATACATGGCATGCTGTTCTTACCTCTTTCTTAACATACATCATCTTATAATAGTTTGTTTTGAAATATACACAATATGCTTTTCCAGGAGTCTACAGGAGACCCACAGATATCAAAAGTGAGCAAAATCTTTGGGGTAAGTGCACACACTTAGGAGAGTGACAACTGAGACAAGTGTATTACCCAGACGAAGGCCAGCTAATCAAGAATATATGGGCCCAGTGTAGCGCATATTTTGATTTTTAAAAGAAAAGCCAGAAATCTAGATTTTCTAATTTTTAACTATTGGCTCCAGTTCTTTAAAAAAAAATGGCCTAGTTGTTTGCAAACCACTTAGAGTCAGTAGTGTCACTAGTCTGTGCAGGTCCTGGAGGAGAGAAACTATTATTTCTCTATATTACTAAGTACCTTATACAATCCTTAGCACACATGAGGGAGGGCTTTCTGGGGTGGTAAACCCCATTTTGGTGACTTATAGTCACAACTAACCGGACTGGAGTATTGTTTTTGTTTTTCAAGAAATGGGATGCAGCTGAATGTTAGCGGAAAGTGTAATAGTACCATCTCTGAAGAAGAAAGATCTTTACATTATGAGCTCATTCTTGCTCAGTCTGCAGAGGTAGGTAATTATTATCAAATTGAAAACTTCATAAAATAAGACCATATGCAATAACTTACTTCAGGTGTTGGTTCAAGCTTGCTGAAGAGTACCTGGTGATATTTTGAAGAAATCTGCTGAATGTTTTTAGAATCCAAACCTAAAGTCTCTTAGTCTGAAAAAAAAAAATGGACCTTGTTCACATTATGGCTGAAAATCATAGGCTCAAGGCTAGGGTTGAAGAAGCATGTGTTCAGTGAATCCAGACTTTAGAAATCTTTATAGTCTTCATATTTTTTTAGGAGAAAGTACCTGCACTGATCCCCAGCCTGGGGTCCAGAAGATAACAATGGAGATCCATGAAGTATCTTTCAGTATTTTCCTAAACCCCCAAAATAAATGTATCTACCCCAAATAAAGATGCTTAGAAAAATCATGGAATTTCTTTGCTCAAAAATGAAATTGTAGCAACCCAACGTAATGGCACTGATTATTACATTCTGAACAGAAATTGGCATTTTAATGTTTTTGGTTAATTTTAAAATGCAAATGAATTATTACTTTAAAAGCCCTCTGTTAGGAAGACCCAGTTTTGTTTTGTTTTGTTTTTCCAGCATAGGAGGAAATTATCAAAAGCTTTCGTGGGGATGAAATGTTGGAGATCCCCCCATACTATATTTTTATTCCTTGTACTTTCCAGTCTGTACTTGTTATGTTAGGAAATGCTTTGTTAGCAAATTTTTCTTTTCTCCATTTTGTTGGGCTTTCCATGTCTGTGGACGATGGATATGTCAGAATGTCCTTCTCCTGACAGCTGTGATATGACCTTGAAAGGAGAGGAAAAATGTCTTCAGGGCAAATGCTGTTTGAATTTCTCCTGCCAAGGACGAGGGAGCAACATATGCTGCCTTCGTCTAAAGCTGTCTCAGGCAGCTTTGGACATTCTGCCGAGGGCTGTGCTTTCCTGACGTTCTGTTTCAAATACTCATCATCTTACTGTGTTTTTGAAACCAAGCCAGAGTGCCAGACTGAATGAACGGTGGCAAATCTGCCACAGCAGTCCTCTGAGATAATAATGATGTCAAGATGCCAGCCTGTAAAGGTCTATATTTCTAAACAGGGGCTAAGCAGCTGGCAAAGTTCTGGCTGTGAGGTTTAGTGTAGTAATGGGTTAGGAAGTCTAGAAATGAGAACTCTCTAAATGTTTTCCAATAGACAACAAGAATAAAGTTAAATGTGGTTGTGTCATGTAGCAAAAATACGATAGGAGATGGGTGCTTTGGGAGAACCATAAGAACTATCCTTTGGAAAACTTCATCTGAGAGTGTCATAAAAGGAGGAGACAAAATAAACTAGCCTATTTGCGGTGGGATTTATTGAACACCCTCCTAACACGTTTTGTTTTGTTTTTCCTGTGAATTTATTTACCTTCCCCTATTTTCTTAAATTAGAGCCATAGCAGTTTATATTACCCACATGTAAATGTTATCTATTGAATAAATGTTTTTTTTTTTTTTAAGAATGAGTAAATGTTAAGTTGACGCCATGCTAGAAAGAAAATGTAAGCCATTGTTTGGTAATGTAGGAGGATTTTATGAGACTACTTAGAACTCTTTGGCGAGGACAGTTATATTGACCCATGAATACAATTTGCATAAAATAAAAATAACATTCTTTATTAGAATGACAGAGTTGTGGACACTTTAATAATTGTTTCAGAACAATGAAGCTGAGTGGCAGTGCAGTTTCATCAGCTTGTCATCTTTGGATATGATGATGGACCAAGAAATGCTTCTATTACTGAGAAAATTTGAACAAAAGGGAGTGGAATTCAAAGCTATGCTTCAAAAGCTGGTATTGTATAACATGCACTGTGGTGATTCACTGGCTCTGAACATCTGCAGATAGCTGATCTACAGTCTGTTTGCTGAGTACAGGCATATCTGTGTTTTGTTGAGACTCAAATTAATTCTACTATGAAAAGAAATTTTTCTTAAACCTTCCTAAGTTGATCTTCTAGTTCTGGCTCAATCAGGACAAAGAGGTTGATCATTCGATATGAACTGTTCAAGCTTATTTTTCCTACAGGCTAATCATTAGCGTCAGAGGACTGAAGACATAGGATCTAGTGAACAGTTTCCTTCTGGGCTAATACCTAGTACCTCTTATTCCATTTTGATTTTTTACTGGAAATGAGATGGTTAGAGGAAGAGAACATCTTACCTTCACGTTGGTATTTCTAGACCCTTCAGTACCTAGCATATAGTAGGTAGTATTTAGTTTAAAGAGTGGAAAAAATCCATGAAAATTTTTTCCTACTATTTGAAAGAGGAATAAAAATGTGTATGTTTTGTCTTAAAAAATGATTCTATCTGTATATATTCAGCATATATACAGCAGCTGACAAGATTTAGCATTTACACATGGCAGCATCTTGGGATACAGAAAAGTCATGGATGGCATTATATGAGAAAGAACTGTGTATAGTGTCTTAATTATCTATATAGAGGACCTTTGGTCTAAATTACTTCTTATATAATAGCATATGCCTTTCACCTGAATTCCCAGTTGAACATGTGGAATTCTTTCAGCACAAAGAAGTTTCTGAAGTTGAGACCCTCATGGATAGCTCTTTACAGTGGGTAACTGATCCGGAATTTACTGTGAAAGAAAAGTGGGAGAACAAGCTTACTGTAAGTGTCTTATATGTTATGATTTTCCTATTTTTTTCTTCTTTCTTAAGCCAGGTAATACTTATTAAATGCAGTACCATTTCTAAGACTTTATATAGTGTTCTGTCTCGATCTGTTGTTTGGAATGTATGTCTGGGGATGTGTGTGCGTATGTGCATGTAGGTGAGAGATTGTGAGGGTGAGGATAAGTGTGTGTGAGGGTGAAGGTAAGTGTGTCTGAAAGTGAGAATAAATGTGTGTGACTTGAGGGTAGCATAAGTTTCTGAGAGCATGAAATAAGTATATGAGAGGTAAGTGTGAAAATAAGTGTGTGAGAGTAGGGATAAGTATGTGAGATCATGAAGATGTGTGTGTGAGGGTGAGGATAAGTGTGTATGAACATGAAGGGAAAAATGAGAGTGAGGACGTGTGATATGTGTTAAAGAGACAGAATAAAATGATTGAATGGACAAGATATTTTATTTGAATCTTGTGAGAACTGCCAGTCTAAGCTTGAATTTTTCTTTAACTTTTAAAAATTCTTTAAATTTGATAGAATGATTATTGTGCAAAGGAATGTTATTCCTGAGACTCTGACAGTCTCATTATCCTAGAAATTAGCAGAACATTGGAAAAATGAGAACTTAGGTGACCATTTCCAGTTTTGTTATAAAGGAAGCATATAAGAAGAAATCTCCTTATCTTTTTATCTTATTATCTCTACTTCTTGACTGCCAGACAACTTTCTAACACCCATCAGTTTCCTAAGTTAAGTTAAAGCAGGAAGTAAACTCTGAAGACTCCAATATTAATTTCAACCCCTTTGACAAACTAATCCTCTTTTTAAAAGTTGCCTTTGAGTATGCTAATCAACAAATACTGATTTTATTGCATTTCCTTGTCCCATCCTATTCTAAAGCAACTGTGATGATTGATGAAATGGTCAGGGACCACTTATATTAAAAAAGAATTTTAATCACATAAAAGGTAACCAATATGTACTTGCTACGTTGAGATAATCAGTCCAAAAAATCAGTCTTTGGACAATTGAGAATTGGTATCTGTTCAATTAGAATTTTAGGGTCTAATAACCATGAATACTATTGAGATGGGAATGGTCTGTCATTTGTTTATATTTAACACTGGAATAGTGGAGCTTGTTTTGTGACTTTTCTTGTAGGAATTCAAATATATAATGGAAGAGAAACTAAATCTTTGCATATTAACACTGAACACCTTGGGAAGCCAGAAAGAATCTCTTGATAAAGAATCTGTCAAATTAATAGAGATTTTGAAGAGATTTACGCTGGAATATTTTAATTTCAGAAAAGAATTTCTTTCCAGGTGATGGTCATTTATATATAAGAAACCCATGCTTTATATAATGACACATTTGTGATTGCATCATGGCATTCAGTTTACTTTTTTCAAGTTGTATACGTTGATTTCAGGTGATGATTTTACTTTCCCAAGGAAGGCATTTTGTCTGATGATTTTGAATTATGAAATTACGTATTGCAATAAATTACAAATAGTGAACTTTAAAATTTCTAGAAACCTGTATAATGAGTTATTTTCCCTAAATAAGAAAGTTGGAATTATAGAATATAGAACTCTTTTAATCAGAAAGGACTGTAGAGATCATTTAGTAAAACCTTATAATTTTACACAGGACTGAAGCATAAGGATTTAAAGTGAATTGATCAAGACCTGAGAGTTATTAATAGGAAATCTACAAAGAGATCTATTATCATTGGAAGAATTGGCTGAGTCTGTTGACTCCTCTCCCACTGGGCTTCATTTTCTGCCTCAGTATACAATGTATTGCATTGAGCACTAATCAATTATATTTCAAGTAAAAGAGGTCAGGGAATAGAGGACTCTAAATCTAAAATAATTTATCTTACTGTTTTCTCACCTTAATTCTTAATTCACCAAATTCTTGAAATTTGTGTCCTCTATAAACCACATACTAAACAAGGACAGCTATTACATCTTTTGTTGACCACTATTTATATAACTGCTAGTACCACACTAAGAATCCCCTTAAGAAATGGGTTTTTTTGGTGAATGAATGAACATGGGCGTATATTTAATTTAAATAAAGTAAAAAAAATGTAGTTAGAAACCAAAGTTGCTTAAAGAAAGTAGCCAGGAGAAACTATTTTGTTCCCACTCCATCTCCCAATAAGAAAACTAGATACCAGAGAGAGGTTAATACCAGAAGGAACTCTCAAGAAAATGATCTTCTACTTTTCCTAAGAAGCAGGGAGCCCAGACTTCCCCATAGTGGTAAAGGTGTGGGTTAAGTGGATATGCAACTTCCTTACACAGATACCATCTCCACAAAAGGGAGCATTGAAATTCTTCTATTTAGCAACAAAGAACTATTTGGAGAGAGTCATTTCTGAATAAGTGAATCTTCTGTATTATTCTATAAGACTCACAAGTAGCCCAATTAAGTAACAGTAGGTGAAATTTGTTGAGAACTTACTGTGTTGGATATAGTGTTAAGAATTTGACATACATTTATCTCGAGAGGTTCAGTGATTGACTCAAGGTTGCCCAAGAGGGATTAAGTGGCAGCTGGGATCAGACCTACATGTGTGTAACTTCAAAACCCATGTTCTTTCAACTGTTAATCCCTTACCATCTGCTTGTTAAAATTAGATAAAATATTCTTTAAAAATATTCTGGGAACATGGCATTGAGCAAGTTAAGCCCAACTAGTTAAACTCCTGCCTTCTAGATATAATTTTAAATAGACAAAACCATTGAGTGGCTACACACAAAATTATCTGGCTATCAGTTTTAACTATGAGTAGGTTTTATCTTTGACTAAGGAGTATTTTGTGGGGATTCAAGTAAGAATTCTATGTTTAGATGAGGTAGGAAATATTTATTAAAGGTAAACTCTCAGTGGTTGTTTCCTGGGAAGGAGAAGGCTTTCATTCTGTTGCAAGATAAATAGGCTCCAGTACTGAGGAATGGAAAGAATTGAATGAGTCAAGGACAGGCAGTGAAAGGAAAAACTGCTCTTAAAGGTCTCAGTGAGTAAAGTATGTCATTTATGCAACACCCAAGTGCCAGCTCTTTGTCAGTTGTTACTCTAGATGCTAGAAAATTAAATAAGACAGAAATCTCTGCATCCATGAAACTAGAATTTTTAAGGGATTCAAATAGTGAACAAATAAACATGTAACTATATAATATAATTCCAGGTAGTGGTGGTAAGTGATACAAAGAAAATTAAAAGAGAATAAGACCAGGAATGATGGGGCAGGATGACCTAACTTTATTATTT
This sequence comes from Cryptoprocta ferox, assembly GCA_028646485.1. Taxonomy (NCBI): domain Eukaryota; kingdom Metazoa; phylum Chordata; class Mammalia; order Carnivora; family Eupleridae; genus Cryptoprocta; species Cryptoprocta ferox. The sequence continues at coordinate 78,682,927 of CM053571.1, forward strand.
TTTTCTTAAAAAAAATTTTTTTTAATGTTTATTTCTTTTTGAGAGACCGAGTATGAATGGGGGAGGGGCAGAGAGAGAGGGAAACACAGAATCTGAAGCAGGTTCCAGGCTCTGAGCTGTCAGCACAGAGCCCAATGCAGGGCTGGAACTCACAGACCAAAAGATCATGACCTGAGCTGAAGTCAGACACTTAACTGACTGAGCCACCCAGGTGCCCCTGAAAATGGTGATTTGAAATAGGATGAAGACTTAGAAGTCCCAGAACCTCTGCCCAAACTGATTGGTAAAGGTTTTCTAATGTATACATAACTCCAGACTATGGAGACTGGGAAAAGTTTTTTCTAAAGTGCAGATACCAACACAAAGAGTCAGAAGAAATGAAGAAGCAAAATCTGCAAAAACTGACACTAATGAATCAGATAAATGATTCACCTCACAGAGAATTCAAAAATAACTATCATAAAGATGTTCAATGAGATCAGGAGATAAATAAAGTGAGCATATAAAAAAAAAGATTTTAAGAAAAGTATTTAAAAATACCCAACAGAAATCTTGAAGCAGAAAATTTTAGTGGACTGAAAACTTTACTAAAGGGTTCAATAACAGACCAGATCAAGGAGAAGAAAATCAATGAATTTAAAGACAGGTCTCTGGAAATTACCTAGTCAGAGAAGTGAAAAAGAAAAAAGAAGTAAAAAGAAAAAAAAAAGTGAAAGAGTGAGTAAAACTTAAGGGACTTATGGGATCCCATAAAGTAGACACAATATGTATTATAGAAGTCCCAAAAGGAGAAGAGAGTAAGAACAGGGCAGAAATGTTATTAAAAAATATATGGCTAAAAATTTCAAAAATCTGGGAAAGGACACCTAGATCCTGTAAACCCAGTGGATCTCAAATAAGATGAACCCAAAGAGATCTACATTGAAACATAATAATTGTCAAAAATAGAGAATTTTGAAAACAGAGAAAAATTTGTGATCTACAACGAAGAGAAACCTTGTAGGCCAGGAGAAAGTAGAATAATGTATTCAAAGTACTAAAAGAAAAAGACTACCAATGAAGAACACTATGCTCCGCAAAACTGTCCCTCAAAAATCAAGGTGATAGAAAGACTTTCCCATATGAACAAAAGCTGAAGGAGTTCTTTACCACTACACCTGCCTTAGAAGAATTGGTAAAGGGAGTTCTTCAAGATGGACCTTAAACAAAAGGACCTTAAACAATATGAAAACATATTAAAGTATAACATTTGCTAGTAAAGGTAAATAGAAAAATACAGAATACTGTAATATTATAGCAGTGATAAATAAATCACTTAATTATAGCATAAAAGTTTAAAAATTATATGAAATGATAAAAATATGTTAAAGTACACAATAAAAGAGTTGTAAGCTGTGGCATCAATAACAAAGTAGGGGGAGAGGAGAAGTTAAAGTATAGTTTTTGTATGTGAAGTTATCAGCTTAAAATAAACTGCTATATTTTATGTAAACCCCATGGTAACCACAAAGAAAATACCTATAGAAGATACACAAAAGAAAAGGAGTCAAAAACTATTAATTAAAAAAAAACACAAAGGAAGAAGAGGAAAGAGAAACAAAAGAACTATAAGACAATGAAAAAATGGTCATAGTAAGTCCCTTGTTATCAATAATTACTTTAAATGTACATAGATTAAACTCTCTAATCAAAAGACATAGACTGGCTGAATGGATTAAAAAAGAAGATCCAGGAGGAGGGCAAGATGGCAGAGAAGTAGGGAGCTCTGTAATCTTCACCCGCCTGCATCTATTGAACTGAGAAGGACCGAAGAGATAATACTCTGATTTGCAAGTGGGCAAAGAGAAGAAACAGACTCCCGAAAGAAGACAACCTCAAAGATACCTGACTGAGTGATTGTGAACCAGGAAATTGGAGGACGGGCCGGGCCCCGGAGGTGCAGGGGGTGGGAGCCCCAACCCAACACAGGGAGAGCGTGCTGTGCCCTGGAGAGACAAGGAGAAGAGAAAGAGAGACTGAAAATGCTCATAGAACCATCTCTAAAAAAGAGAAAAAACTCACACTGGGATGGAGAGAGACATTGTCGCCCCATATGTAACTGCTGGGTTCAGGGAGAGAAATCCGTCCAATCTGGCTGGCGAATTCTTCCTTGGGTGTGGCGGCAGCAGCTGCCCATTCCAGGCGGTACTGGGAAAGGGGGCCTGGCCTCCTGCATGACCTCAGCTGGGAGGCCAGCCTCGAGCAGGAGCTCATCTCAAGTCCGGTGGCAGTGTTGAACTGCCTGGACTAGGATTTGGAAGTGAGGCGGAGCTTGAAAAATACAGTTTGGCTCGCCTGCGGCACAGGGAGATCGGACTCAGAAGAGCTGTTTGCGACACTTAGTTCGAGCAGAGCTTGAAGCGCCGCCATTCTTCTCCCCGCAACCACGAAGGTGGGGCCTCCAAGACCTGACCTACCTACATCAAACCACGCCCATCTGCACGGGAGAGCTGCCTTTTTTTTGTTTGTTTCTTTTCTTCTTCTTTTCTCCTGCATCCAGATATATTTTCCTTATCTCATTCTTATCTCTTCTCTCAGCTAGTTATACGCTTTTAGACTGTCCATAGTCTTTTGCTGTCTCTGTCCCCCCCCCCTTGTTTTTGTTTTTGTTTTTTGTTTTTTCCTTTTTCTTCTTTCTATTATTCTTTCTTTCCTTTCCTTTACTTCCTTTTCCCTTTTGGTTTGCTTGTTTGTTTGATTGGTCTGCTTGCATGCATTTGCATGCTTTTGTTCCCTGTATGTTAGTCTGTTTTCCTTTTCAGGGCCACCTCAAGAAACAAGCCAAAGTATACATGATGGAGAGTCCCAAATATCACTGACTAGGGAAGTAAAATTATCAAACGCACATCAAGAGAAACCGAGAGACACCACTAAAAGAACAGTTTCTGAAACGACAGGCCCTGAACAGTCAATGAGCCTCCTTTGATAGAGCAATACTAACAGGTGCACAGTGCATAACGAGCTTTTAAAACTGACAAGAGACAGAAAGCTAGCCAAAATGATGAAGCGAAAGAACTCTCCTCTAAAGCAACTCCAGGAAGAAGTCACAGCCACAGAACTGCTCAAAACAGATTTAAGCAACATAACTGGACAAGAATTTAGAACAATTGTCATAACATTAATCGCTGGACTTGAAAAAACATCAAAGAAGCTATTGATACACAAACTAGGGACCTTCAAAATAGCTGTGACAAGTTAAAAAAGGCTATAAATGAGGTGCATAATAAAATGGAGGCGGCCACTGCACGGATTGAAGAGGCAGAGAGGAGAATAAGTGCATTAGAAGACACAGTTATAGCAAAAGAGGAAGCCGAGAAAAAGAGAAACTGATACAGGAGCACGAAAAGAGAATTCGAGAACTGAGTGATACAATCAAACGGAACCATATCCGTATCATAGGAATTCCTGAAGATGAAGAAAGAGAAAAAGGTTCTGAAGTGGTGCTTGATCAAATTATAGCTGAAAATTTCCCAAATATGGGGAAAGAAATGGACATTGAAATCCAAGAGGTGCAAAGACCCCCCTTAAGACATAACTTGAATCGACCTTCGGCATGATATATCATAGTGAAACTGGCAAAATATAAAGACAAAGAGAATTCTGAAAGCAGCTAGGGATAAAAGGGCCCTAACATACAAAGGGAAACCTATCAGAGTGGTTACAGACCTTTCTAATGAAACTTGGCAGGCCGGAAAGGAATGGCAGGAAATCTTCAATGTGATGAACAGGAAAAATATGCAGCCAAGAATCCTTTATCCAGCGAACCTGTCATTCAAAATAGAAGGAGAGATAAAGGTATTCCCAAATAAACAAAAATTGAGAGAATTCATCACCACCAAACCAGCCC
>CM053571.1:78687312-78796645 GCA_028646485.1 Cryptoprocta ferox
GGGATTTACCCAAGGGATACAGAAGTGCTGATGCATAGGGGCACTTGTACCCCAATGTTCGTAGCGGCACTTTCAACAATAGCCAAATCATGGAAAGAGCCATCACAATCCATTTTAAACTAAAGGACAAAACTTTAGACTTTATCCAAAAATAACATGATCCTTTTAACATGACCATCCAGGGGGCACCAGGATGGTTCAGTTGGTTAAGTGTTGGTTTTGCCCCAAGTCATGACCTCACAGTTCGTGGGTTCGAGCCCAACATAGGGCTCTGCACTGACAGTGTGGAGTCTGTTTGGGATTCTCTCTCTCTCCCTCTCTCTCTGTGCCCGTCCCTCACTCATGCACACATGTGCACTCTCTCTCAAATAAATAGACTTTAAAAAAATTAACATGACCATCCAGGAATACTCTTCGGAGTCCCTTCTTATCTTCCATGCCACCTTGACCATGCACTCCTCGGTCACATCTTCATCTTCGAACTGGTCATTCCAAGCACGTTTGGCCCCTTCCATATTTTCAGTGTGAGCATCTCACTCTTCAACCACCACTTCTTTCCAGATTACTTCTTTGAGAGCCAACAAACCTACAATCCCCACTGAAGCCTACAATCCATTGATCCTACCACGTTCTCATTACCCTTCCACCTTCCTGTGAACTCAGTTGTCTTTTTACTCAGCTTTAAATTCTTCCATGGTCAATCATTATAATCCTTCTCTTCTACTTCCTCTCAATTCTGTTGCCTCTCCCCTACCTCTTAGTATTTGCTTAATTTCTGCTTGCCACCCACTCGCTGCCAGCACCTTTTCAGATAAACATTGTGAAAGAAAAATAAAAATGAACCAACAGATCACACATTCAATTTATAATTTTTAACTTCAATGTTTAGTGGTGATCATATCATACAATCCTAGTCCATTCATGTGGTTACTGGCCTAAATCAGGGATCTGCAAACTACACTAACTCCCCCACCCCACCCCACAAGTCAACTCCAGCTGACCGCCTGGTTTCAAATAGTTTTACTAGAACACAGCCATGCCTATTTTTTTTTTTTTTTTTGCACATTGTCTATGGTTGCTTTCATATGACGATGGCAGAAGTGAGTGGATGAAACAAAGGCCTTTTATAGCCAGGCAAGCCTAAAAATATTTACTATCAGATCCTTTACAAAAAGTTCACCAACTCCTGTCCTATTTCATCCTTTCTCTCTCCTCAAACTTCCAATACCTCCTCCAACCTCCTCACTTTCTGAAGTCTTTGCTTTTATCTAAGACACTAGAAACAGTCAGAAGAGATTATCCATATCACCAGAACATGTAATGAATACCTTTGGATGTGTTATAAAGTATTTGCTGATCTAACACTTCTCTCTGCCTCCACTCTAACTGCTTCAGTCTGAGCCTCCGTAAACTTATGCCTGCATGTTACAAGGTCCTCTTAATTGGTCTCCCATTTCTTCCCTTACTCCACTACAGTTGATTTTAAACCCAGCAGCAGAGTTATGTGATTAAAATAGAAATTACATCACATTATTCATGTGCTCAGAACTGTCCAATGGCTCCCATCTCAGTCAGTGGAAACAGCCAGACACTGTCAAAGTCTATATGCCACTCTATGGGCGGGTCTGGCTCCCTGCAGCTCTCTGCTGTACCTGTTGCTGCCGTTTCCCTCTGCTCCAGCCGCACTGGCCTTGCTGTCCTTCAAAAAGAGCAGGAAGGCTGAGCCTAAACACTTAGAGCTTATGGTTTCCTCTGCCTGGAATGCTCTTTCCTGATAAACTTTTCATTTTTATCAAATGATTAACTTCATAGGGCTACTTTTTCTAACTACTCTTGTTTAAATTGTACTGTCCCACAATTCTGTTTTCTGCTTTTCTTTCCTCCATAGCACTAATCACCACCTAGCATGCTAGTTCCACATGGGCTATTCTGCTTAAGCTTGTATCCTCAACACCTAGAATAGTGGCTAGCACATGGAGGTCTCCCAATGAGTATGTGTTGGTTGGTTGAATGAATGGATGCATAAAACTAACTACCCAAACTATTGCGCTGTTGTTACTCTTCACAATGCATCAAATTTTTACCACCTAAGGGAATCTAGTAGTGACATCTATATGCAAATCAATATTTGCAATGCTGTTTCATGTTGAAGGGTTCCAAAACTACCTCCATCTCAGTTCTGAATTCAGTTCTGTACAATTTTTTGATGCTAGTCAATCATCCTAAATACAAGCAGAAAACTAGCTTTCACTGGGAGCTTAATTGTAAAGCACAGGCTCCATGGAAACCTGACCTTGTAAGCTAAACCGTATCAAAATCTAAAGTAGGGTTTCTTGACAATCATTTCATTGTTCCTTTCCAACCCACCATAAAATTGTTTTAATGTCCAGTTGGCCCATATTTGGAATAACTCTCCATCACAGACTGTTCATCACAGCTTAATACTGATAAATCTACAAAAAGCCCAAATAAAAACTATATATAAACTGACATTCAAAAGGTACATACAATTTTCCTCCAAAATAGTAACTTACTAGTAGCTTTGTTACCTGTTGTTTCAATGCTTTAATTCTGTTGCTTAAAAAACTTATTGCATAGAATTATTTTTTAGAGATTTTGTTAACATTTCCTAACATACATGAAGTACATTATGACTCACCAAATAGCTTCATATACATTATCTCAATCTCCAAAATAACTGTAGGGAATAGGTATTATTAACCCATAAAAGATAGATGGCATTTCCAAAGTCAGACTTTCAGACCCAGTGACTGAGTCTTAGACTCAAGCCTTTTCCCACCTAGTTCAGTAGAATAATAATGGGAAATTATTAGATAATGTCTACATTTTTCTTCTTGATTTGTATAATTTTTACATGGGTTAATTTTATTTCATTTTAAATCTGAATTTCTAAAACACCACTTCTTCCATGGATAATTATAAAGGTAATAATGTACTTCTATTCAGACATGAAAGTCCTATTCATTCTTCCTCACTTGCCATTTGACAAAAAAACCTGGTCTTTGGTTCACAGGATCCTAAATATTCATATGATTTCTATTGAATCCAGGGTCAGAACCCATGCTTTTATGATTTCCAGATGATTATCTGTGTCTGTGTTTAACTATTTCAGCATACCTCTTCTTGGAGAATCCGAATCTTAAGCACCAGAGCCCGATTTTCTGTCTCCTGATTCATTAAGAGAATGTAATTAAAAAGTATTTAAAAGTTTATGAAAATACCACATATATTTATTTACCTCTAAGGCTATTAACATTTCTTATCAACTTTAAATATGGTATTGACATATCTACAAGCCTAGTCTGAAAATATTTTCAATATGGAGCTAAGCCTTTGGCTTTTGGTTTCTTAGGATTTGTAAGTCACTCTTCTCCTTGACTCAATCTAACACTGGGAAGGAAAGAGGAAAACCAAAGAAGGAATAACCTGGCTTCTTTCCCTGCTACTTTCCCACCATCCACTTATGACAGGTAGTGTGAACTCATCTATTTAAATGGCACCTTGAAATCACAAAAAGTTATAGCTTTCTACTTGAAGTTGTGGATATTCTCAGATTCAGTATTACCATAACATACAAATATCAAAAACCATTTAATCACTAAGAGCCCCAAATTCAGAACCACAAGAATAAAAATATTCTAGGATATATACCAAAACATTAATAGAAAATCTTGTGCATAGGGTAAGATAAAGATTTTGTGGGGGTGTTTTCTTTGTTAATATGCATTTCCTTATATTACCTTTGTAATATAAAAATAAAAAGAAACATCTCAGGTTAAGATGTCATTTGTACAAGAATTAAGAACACACACCACATAATTGGAATCTGAAGACCTGAGTTTAGTTGTAGCTCTACACTTATTAGTTGACTTTAAATAATCAAAACATCTCTGGACTTTACCTATAACTATTATTTTTTTAATTGAAGAATAGCACCTTCTGTTTTTGCTTCACAGAATTTCTATGGCAACCAATGGAATAAAGTAGTAAAAATTCTTTTGAAATTGTAAAACACTATAAAATGTAAAAGACTAGGCTTGAATGTCTAGGACTCTACACTTTTAACAATTCCAGGTAACAAAATTGAGTCTTAGGAGGAAAGAGGACATTGATTTATTTACATGTATTAACTTATCTAACTCTCCCAACTCAAGGGCAGGTAGTACTATTATTTTACTTTTACTTACTTAGTGAAGACACTGAAGGTTAAAGAGGTTTGCCTGAAGTTACACAGCTGTCAGAGACAGGACTTGGATGCCAGCAGTCTGACTCCCAAGAGTGACTACTTGATCATTTCTCAACATTTCCTCAACATAGAAGTTCCTCTATGGTCCCAAATTGAGTCTTTCCTGTACTGCATTTACAGAGATGTTCAGAGTCACCTGACAATGAGTCTAGTCCTCACATTTTAGCTATTGAGGCAAGAGCTAAGCTAAGCTGTGTTGGTTGTGGCAGTGACACAGGCCTGGAGCCCAAGTGTCCTGATGGCTTATAGATCTAAAACTGACTTAGTCTGAATGACTTATAGGTGACCCCACCATCATTAGCAATGGTAGAATACTGCTGGAATACAGAAGGATTTTGAAGATTATTACTAAGCCTCTAAAGATTATTACTAAAGTGGCTTAACATTCTCAATAAAAATGACTACTTTTTTGGCAATTGAGGTAAAACTTTGTCTAAATAACGTTTTGCTCTAAAAATTACAAGCCTGTGTTTCTTTAGTGTAAGAATTGATTTATGGGGTTTCTTAAATTACTAAATTTGTAAGTACTTAGTTATCTAAGTAAGTAGAAGTAAGTGTGGGGATAATTAAATTTTTTAAACCTTTCTTGAGAAAAAGCTGAAAATTTGATAGAGAATTTTTTTTAAAGAAAATTCAAGTGCTTTTTAGCACCAGTTATTTATGAATTCACTATCAACTTATGGAGGCATTCCAGAGATCTTCTAGATCTTCACAAACTATTGTGAATAGGATTGAGTACTTTGTAAAGAATTTTAATCTTGGTTGAAAAGAAACACAGTTTATCCTATTTGCCTTTACTTTTCTTTTTTTTTCCTTCCAAATTTTTATTTAAATTATGTTTACTTTTCTAAGGTATTACCAATTCATTTATCGGCCTACTGACTTCTGATTTTTGCCTCCAAATAAACCCTCTTGGCTATCAGTTATGTAAACTATATGCCAATTTCAAAGTACTTGGATGACTTACTAATTGTTTGTTCTGGGCTACAATCATGGTCTTCTGTTCTTTTGAAGCATTCATACTAATTTTCAGTTCCTCCAGTTCTTCTTTTAACAGATTTGTTCTCATAATAGCCTGGTGGGCACTGTGGGGGTGGGGGAGGAGAAGGCAATGCGCAAAACCTCAAATGTAACTGTCAAAGATACAAAGTAAAGCCAAGGACTATTTTTGGAACCAAGTTGAAAACCACTAAAGGCTTAAACCAGATGCCAACAATAGTAAAAATATACCCATGATCTTTCACAGACCTTAGAAAAAGGAAGAGATTTGGGGGGGGAGCTATAGAGGGGGAAGAGAAAAGAAGGAAACAAATATATTTTTGAAGATAAAGATTTGGAGTCTCCCTTTGAAATTCATCATTGGCTGCATCACATGGTTTTTTCCTTCTACTAAGATGTATTATTAGTTAATGCAACTCTATAAATACTTATTGAATAATACCATGTTCCCGGTGCTGTACCCTGTGAGGAGGCCTATGATGGTGAACAAAGGACATGGTCCTTGCCCTTGTAGAGGTTACATACTAATGAAGGAGAGGACAACTAAACAAATAAATCATTACAAATAGTATGTATGCATTTTCCTTTAGAAGTTTATGACAACATTGTTTATAATACCAAAGCACTGGAAACAACCTAAATTTCCAACAAAAAGAAACCTATTAAATGAATTATGGTAATCCATATCATCGAATTGCCTATTTGGACTCCCACTGGATTATAAACTGTTTTCTGAGCAGGGTCTCATACAAGGTACTTTTTTTTTCCTTATTAAGGAATTACATTGATCATTCAACAAATATTCCTGGAGCTCCAACTCTGTGCCAGGCATTATGCTAAGCACTGAAGAAGCCAAAAGTGAATCCAAACATGAGAACTCTACCCTCCTGGAGTTTATAGACTAGAAGGGTAAACAGAAAATCGTAATTATAATGCAGTGTGATATGCACCAAGATTGCAGTGAATCCAAGTTCTGTAGACACTGTGTAAGCTCAGAAAACAGGGAGCGGGGAGAGAGAGAGAGAGGGAGAGAACAAACAGAATCCCATTGAGGAGCTACAAGCAGTTTGAAGTTGTTGGAGCCTATAGTGGAAAGTGGGAATAGAGATAAGGCAACAGAGGCCCCATCAGGAAGGGCTCTGCAAATTAGATTTCATCCTGAAGGCGATAGGGATCCATAGAAGGGTTTAAAGCAGGGCATGACATGGAAGACTGGCATTTAGAAAGAGCCCTGCCTGTGTAGTACTAGTTTTATAAAAGGCAGGGAGACTAATCAGGATGTTGCCGTAGTGATCCAGGTCAAAGATGACGTGAGTTGAACTAAGTAGTAGATATAGGAAAAGAAAGAGGTAAATCCATTTGAGGGATATAAAGAAGTAAAATTAACAGGATGTGCTATTTGATTTAGAAGTGAAGGCAGAGGAAAACAAAGGGGAAAAAAGGTTTCTGATTGGCAGAGCTGTGGATAGATGACAGAGCTGTTCTATGGCAGACATTCTACTGAACACTAGGCTGACCAGGATGAGTCACATGGTTCCTCCCATCCACACAGTCACAGTTAATTTAGGAGGCAAGTGATGGGACAACCACACGATATCAAAAATATATTGTGAGCAATCAAAGGAAGCAGAGCCCTTCCTGAAAGATAAGGGGAAGGAAAAGGATACGAAGATTTAATTTTGTGGACACTGGCATTCTGGCTGCCCATCCAGATTCTCCAGGCTTTCTGTCCGTTCTGTGAGTTACCCAGTTCCTTTCTAGTACATTTCTTCACTGCTTATACTAACTACAGTCAGCTTCAAGTGCTTACAACCAAATATTCTCCCCAGCATTCATCCAAGGCATGGATTTTTAAGAAAAACTTTGAATTATTTTATCTTAAATATATAATAAATAAACCTATTGTGAAATGGAGAAAGCTTAAGGTAAGCATTTCTTTTTACTTATTTTATAGATTGACTTGGAGGCTAGACTGACTAGTCAAAAATTATGAGGGAAAGAATCTACTGTCTTTTCAAGTTAATTTAGAACTCTTCTGTTCAAAATTTTAGCACCTAAACATCTATAAATGCAGAATTTGTGAGAAAATTGTTGCTTGTCTTCCTGAAGTTCAAGCATCTCCTTGCAACCAATTTTCCCAGTGCCTGATACTATGTGGTATGTCTTATAGGTCCTTTATTCCTTTTTATCTTAAGCTAAAGTCACAAATCTTATCATTCATCATCTTTATCAGATACCCTGAAAACACATTTTAAATATGACTCACCAATGAGTCTCTCATAATACAGTTGACCCTTGAACAACATGGGGGTTGACTCTCATTAAAAATCTGTGTATAATTTTCGACTGCCCCAAAACTTAACTGCTAATAGCCTACTGTTGACTGGAAGTCTTACCAATAACATAGTCAATTAACACATATTTTCTATGTGATATATATTAGATACTGTGTTCTCAAAATACAGTAAGCTAGGAAAAATGAATTGTTAAGAAAATAAGAAAAATACATTGATAGTACTATACTGTATTTATTAAAGAAAATCCATGTGTAAGTGGACCCATGTAGATCAAATCTGTGTTACTGAAGGGTCTACTGTACTTAGCATGGGAATTTGCATACAGTAAGAGTTCAACTGAACCAAAAAATGCTTTGCAGAGATCCACACTAGGTCAATAGGCAACACTGACTTAAATGACATAAAAAATATCATTGCTAGAAATGAACTGACAAACATTGCTGGCAAACATCTAAAATAGTACAGCTGCTTTGGAAAACAGTTTGGGAGTTCCTCTAAATGTTAAGTATAAGTCACTATACAGCAATTTCACTTTTAGGTATATACCCAAGAGAACTAAAAGCATATATCCACACAAAAACTTGTATACACATGTTCATAGGAGTAGCATTTGTAATAGCCAAAAAGTGGAAATACTCCAAATGTCCATTCTCTGAAGAATGGATGAACAAAATGTGTACATCCATACAATGAAATATTATTCAACCATGAAAAGGAATGAAGCTCCACGCTACAACATGGAACTGTGACAACAATATGCTAAGTGAAAGGAACCAGACACAAAGGTCACATATGGTATGATTCCATTTATGCAAAATATCCAGAATGGGTGACTCCATAGAGACAGAAAGTAGATTAGTGGTTGCCAGGGGTTGAGGGAAAGGGAAATGGAGAGTGACTGCTAAAGGTATCAGTTTTCTTCAGGGTGCCTGGGTGGCTCAGACAGTTAAGTGTCTGACTTTGGCTCAGGTCATGATCTTATTGTTCATGGATTCGAGTCCTGCATCAGGCTCTGTGCTGACAGCTCAGAGCCTGGAGTCTGCTTCTGTGTCTCCCTCTCTTTCTACCCCTCCTCCCCTGCTCTCTTCCCTCCCCATTCTCTCTCAAAAATAAACAAACATTAAAAAAAATTTTTTTTAAAAGGTATGAGTTTTCTTTTTGGAGTGATGAATGAGATCATGGTAATTGGCTGCACAACCCTGTGAATGTACTAAAAAAAAAAAAACCCACTGAATTATACACCTTAAAAGGGCAAATTTCATGCTGTGTGAATTATAACCCAATTTTAAAAATAGATTAAAAAAAAAACAGGAAAACAGAATGGAAAGCTCCCAGAACACTGTACCCCCTCTATGGTTCACCTTTTTATCTGAAGGCGCAATTCAGTACAGTCTTCCGATAACTGGCAGTTAGCTTCTTCCAAGGTTTCTAATGCCAATTTTAACTTATTATTTTCTTCCTCCAACTTCTGCTTGTTAAAATGCAGGTCTGCTGCATAGGTAATTAAATGAGACACCTCTCTGCAGGGGAAAGAATGAATGAGAATCATCTTCAACATCTCCAATCCCTTCCAATCCAAATATGGTCTATATCACTGTGAGATTTTCTACTTTCTCCTTTTTCATCCTCGTAAGTGCAATCCATTTATAGAATAACTACGTATTCAAGCATTTGTTATAGCAGCAAAGATTTTTCCAGAATTGCCAAATATTCAGCATCTGCCAGTTGTGAACTCGGCTGCCACAGCTTTTCTTTATTCTTTTTTACCTCACGCTTAACATTTGCCTCTGCCTACAATGAAGAGTTTCCCATTGCTGCCTGGGTTAGAAGATGGTGAAATAAATCGACACATTGTTACTCTTTCAGCCAAGGGATCTTGGCAGGTTTTAACAGGCCTTTACCTAGGAAACAATTCCTAGAGACTTATGTTTGTAGCCTGTAGCTCACACCTTAGTATTCATCTTTCCTAATATTTTCTACAGCTTGTTCATGTTTGTGTCACCCTTGCCTCGGCATTAGATCATGGACCTTTTGAGAGTCTAGACCACATATTTCATGGAGTCCCAAGCCTTCTCTTCCTCTTTGCCATCTGCAGTGCTTAGCACGGCTTGGGTACATGCTTCCTACTACACCTTTTAGCTTGGGCAAACCTAAAGTGGCAGAAGTAAAATAAGGGAGAAACAGAATTGCCTCTCCTTGGTATCTAAAACACACACATTTAGCAGAAAACAGCTTTTCTCATTCATATCTAAAAGCATCTAAGAGGTAGATAATCCCCCAAAAGAGCATAATGTCAATGTCACAACTCTACCTCAAATGGAACTTATTTTCCATGGAAAACACATGAAGTTAATGAAGGAGAAGGATTTTATTAGTGAGAAAATGTTAAAATGTTAATTTATATAATACTAGTCTTACATAAATTGTGTTCCTGGTGAAATTTATTCTAATGCAATTGGGATAGAATAGTTAAGAGATAAAAAAAGATTTGTTTGCTCTACCACGCGCACACACACACACACACACACACACAAAGTGGCTTTATCATAAGTAAAATATGTAGATCTATGAAATAAAGGAGAAAAATAAGAAAAGTTAAGGCACTTATGAAAGCATTACAAGTAAGAATGCTTACAAGACTCCTTTAGACACATCTCCACCCAAAGCCTCGGAGCTCCATGACGTAGATTCTGTTTTATCTGTGGTCATCTTAACTGAAACACATACAAGAGTGTTTTATGAAAAATCCATTTCTCCAAACCACAAGAAAGAGGCAGAACAAACCGGAAGAAACACATACATACTTGCTCTGCTTGATTTGATGCTGTCCTGTTCAAAAACAAAATCATCAATCCTGCCACTTGATCCAGCACTCATTCCTTCCCTGCAACCCAAAACAAACAAACAAACAAACCACAAACCAGTAAGCTAGAAATCTCTGCCAGCCCAAAGCCTAGTTAAGTTTTCAGATGAGCTCTGTACTTTTCTATTCAAGTATTTCTTTCTGAATTTTAAAACTATCTCTTCATTCAACAACTATTTGGAGCTCGACATTGTGCTTAGAGTAATAGGAAAGAAACATACAGCATTACCTCTACTTCCTATAAACTTTTAATCTAACATGAAAAAGAAAATGAGCAGGCGGGTGATGATGTGCGGCAGCTATGACTGGGGATGTGAGGTCTCAATGGGTTAGGAAGTCAACATTGTTTGGAGTAGTAAGTGGACACTTGGAGAAAGAGGAAGACTGTGGGATTAAAACAGTTGGGAAGGAAAAGGCATAAACAACTAATACTTCAGGACACAATTATATGGCTATCATGTTTCTTTTCTCACGGAAAACCAGGTTGAACCTAAACAAATTGTACTTTGAGCATGTACTCCTGAAAGTTGGGGGAAGCTCTCTGTAGGCTCTGTCCAGTACACAAACTCTAGCTCTAAACTCCAAAATAAATATATTAAAATTTCAACCATTTTCAAGAGTCTCTATAGTATGATTTAAGTTTTACTTAAGCTTTCTAAATGCCGTATCCTTAGATGACTTCTCTGGAACAGCCACAAAAGTCTGTGGCTTTTTGTATTGGTACCTATATCTCATTGTGTTTCAATGTGAGATGTCTGTCAGAATAATTCATGTACCATGTTACTATTTCTAGCTACACATCCATCACCATATCTGAGTTTCTTTTTTTATATTTTGTGTTTATATCTTCCATATATTTTTCTTTACTTTTATTCTAAGAATTGGAATTTCTTTCTTTTGCTTTTATACCATTTTATAATGGATTAATATTTTTTATTATAAAACAAATATTTTAGGAAAATGAGAAAATGCATACAAAGAAAAAGTTGAAACCATCATGGAAAGGTAATTGTTTTGGAATATATCCTTCCCAACATTTTTTATACATTTTTTTAATGTTTATTTATTTTGAGAGAGAGAGAGAGAGAGAGAGAGAGAGAGAGAGAGAGAGAGAGAGAGAGTAAGTGGGGGAGGGGCAGAGAGAGAAGGAGACAGAATCCCAAGCAGACTCCGTGCTGACAGTGCAGAGCTTGATGTGGAGCCTGAACCCACCAACCGTGAGATCATGACCTGAGCTGAAATCCAGAGCTGGATCCTTGGGGTGCCTAGGTGGCTCAGTTGGTTAGGCATCCGACTTCGGCTCAAATCATGATCCCATAGTCCATGAGTTCAAGCCCCACATCAGGCTCTATGCTGACAGCTCAGAGCCTGGTGCCTGCTTCAGATTCTGTGTCTCCTTCTCTCTCTGTCCCTCCCCCATTCATGCTCTATCTCTCTCAAAAATAAATAAATGTTTGAAAAATTAAAAAGAAAAAAGAGTTGGACCCTTAACTGACTGAGCCACCCAGGTGCCCCTATACATATTTTTTCTTGATAAATACAGGTTTATACTACATATATTATTTATGGTCTATTATTTGAAATGAATATATGTGAATATTTCTCTTGTTAAGTATCTAATTATAATTTTGAATGACTATTTAAAATTCTAGTATATGGAAGTATTATAATTTATTAGTCTGACCCTCTATTTAAAAATTTTTAAGTTGCTTCTATTTATCACTATCATAAACACACCTATTAGAGTATATGGTTGGTTATTTTTCTTGTTGTATAAGCCCAAACACATCAAATTTTTAAGGGTTTGATACATATTCCTAAATTGCTCTTGAAAAAACCATACCAACTTGCACCACTACCAACAAGGTACTAGACAGGGCTTATTTCTCCACCTGCCTTGACAACATGGGAAGGATTATTCTTTTAAAGTTTTGATAAACTGATGAGGAAAAGTGGTATGTTGTATTTGCATTTCTTTGATTACAAGTAAAATTAGGTATTTTTATATACGTATCTTGCTTTCATGATTGATTCATTTTTGGCAAACATTTTGATCATCTTTTCTTAAACTACATTAAATCTATCAAGTTTTGTCCGATTTTGGGATTGAAGGTTTAAGCAAATTCCTACTATATATGAGTTGATAGCTAGAGATTGGTGACTGATTAAAAGCCACAGAAGTCAAGCTTCCTATGGAAGAAGGTAACACTTCTCCAGGTTCCACCAGGGGCGCTATATCATGGGTGCTATTCTTCATCTTTTTTTTTTTTTTTTTTTTCCAATACCACGACTTTTTTTCCCCCTTTTCCCTTTAGCTTCCCTGTACCCTAGGATTCCAAATTATATTCACTGCCTAATTATCCCCACTGCCCTTTATAGGGCATTCACTCAGTTTCAATGCATTTGGAGATTTGCTGGTCATTATCAATAATTTGCTTGACTCCTAGGTCAGCTCAATTCTTTGTGAGAACATAATAATATGTCCTGCCCTAATCATAGTAAATGAATGTTATTAGAATTAACATAATTAATATGATACATTCTCTAAGTATGCTCACCACCCCCATGTGTGCACACACACACTCATCAGCATCATTATCACTTGGAAACATGTTAGAAATACAAATTATCAGGCTTTCCCCCAGACTTGCTGAATCATGGTTAGGGGGCAATAATCAGGTATAATAAATAGTTTAGGTGATTCCAGTGCATGCTAAAGGGTGAGGAGCACCTGATTATAGTGTTTCCATCAACACAAACAACAGTGTTTAGCATGAATTGTAATCAGTTGTTCAAACAGAACCTGAATACACATCCTAATAGGATTATGATTACCATTTGTTTCTACAACAAGCCATCCATTCTTTCATGAGGGCATGGAAAGTTTCCAGATCCACACACAGGTCTCTCTTTTCAGGATCAAGCATGTTCCATAGCTCCGCAAGTCCATCGTCTTCAGAATTTTGACTAGTTGTTTGTCTCAGGTAGTCTACTATATTGGCAATTCCAACCAAGCCTTGGGAAGAAAGGCAAATCAATTTTGAAAGATGTGTTAAGATTATGTTTTAAAAGTGAAGAGTGAAGTACTCTTTTCCCTCAGGAGGACACTGGGGTCCTGGGAACTTGCCATATAACCTTCCCAGTCCTGCTGACTTGGCATGCAGAGTGGGAAGAGCACCGGCCTCGGGCTGAAGTCTAATGGACCTAGTGTCAAATCTTCACTCTGAAGTGTACCAGGTGTGTAGATGTGGGAACGTTACTTAATCTCTTTGAGCTTCAGTTTCCTAATCTGTGAGATGAAGATGATAAAACCTACCATACACAGTTATTGCGAGGTTTAAATATGTATGATATATATAATCAATAATAACTTTTAAGAGTAATCAAAAGGCCACCTATTTTTGTCTCCCATTCTTTCCTTAAAAAGCATTCAGTGAATAACACCATTTTTCACAGAACTAGAATAATCCTAAAAACAAATATAAAACCACAAAAGATCCCAAATAGCCAAAGCAATCTTGAAGAACAAAGCTGAAGGTATCACAATCCCAGATTTCAAGTTATATTACAAAGCTGTAGTAATCAAAATAGTATTGTACTGGTACAAAAATAGATATATATGTCAACAGAACAGACTAGAGAGCCTAGAAATAAACCTATGCTTATATGGTCAATTAATTTATGACATAGGAGGCAAGAATATGTAATGAAAAAAAGATAGTCTCTTCAATAAATGCTTCTGGAGAAACTAGAGAGCTGCATGCAAAGGAATAAAACTGGACCACTTTCGGGGCGCCTGGGTGGCTCAGTCGGTTGAGTGTCCAGCCTTCAGCTCAGGTCATGATCTCATGGTTCGTGGTTTGAGCCTGCATTAGGCTCTGTGCTGACAGCTAGCTCAGAGCCTGGAGGCTGCTTTGGATTCTGTGTCTTCCTCTCTCTGACTCTCCCCAGCTCACGCTGTCTCTCTCTCAAAAATAAATAAAACATTAAAAAAAATAAAAAAAACTGGACCACTTTCTTATACCACACACAAAAATAAACTCAAAATGGATTAAGGACCAAATTTGTGAGACATAAACCCATAAAACTTGTAGGATATTGGGGGAAGATGGAAGAATAGGAGGATCCTAAGCTCACCTCATCCCATGGATACACTTAGATAACACCCACTCACTGTAAATAATCCAGAAAATAACCTCAAGACTGACAGAATAGACTCTTCATAGCTAAATGTAGAAAAGAGGCTACATTAAAAAAGGTAGGAAGGGCAGAGATACGTTGGGAACCAAAGTGATCTGTGAGACTATATGCAGGAAGGAGGCACACACAGGCACAGAGAAGGGAACGGAGCACATCCCACACCAGGCATCACAGGCATGGGGAGAAAACGACTCCGTACATTTGGCTTTGAAAACCACTGGGGATTAATCGAGCAAGTTCTTACACTCAGTGGGGCTTAACACCTGCAACCTTAAAAAGCAGCAGGCCTGGCTTTGGGGGAGCAGGAGAGCAATAGGAAATTGAATCCCTGCCCTTAAGAGACAGCATAACAAACAATCCCACTGAGCTGTAACATAAAAGCAGCAATTTGAAAAAACCTGGGGTATACAGGAAGGAGATTTATTTACTAATTTCAGAATATGTGGAGGAGGAACAGGGACCATTGGGAGACTTCTGTAAGTAAAAAGGTGCTGTCAAGTGCCATCCTTCCCCTTTCCCCAGCTTCAACACATAGACACCTGCAGGTACCTACACATTTTGAACACTCTCCACCTAGCTTGTTAACAGTGACCCTGCCCCTGCATTCTCCTGTGGACCCCCTCAAGCCAACACACCTGTAGTAGGGAGTCCAAACAAAGCAGTGCTACATGCTTGGCTGTGTTCAAGTAGCCCCAAGGGGGGCCAGCACCACGTCAAACTGACACTTGCCCTGGGGAGAGAGGAAGATAACCACATATACCAGTTTGACTGTGGCCTCAAAAGCAGGCAGGGGGCAGAAATATGGTTTGACTTCAGGCCCTAGTCACCAAAGAAAGCTTCTCAGGGGACAACACAGGAAGAGAGCCCTGCAGTTCTGTGTGACCACAGCTCTTGGGAAATGCTTAGTGTGAACCAATTCAAGCCAAAGGCTGTTCCAGTGTGGCCCATTAGCAACACAGGGGCCAAATCTTGCCCATACAGGCAATGAGAGCCATTGCAGATGACTGAACTGAAGGCAAATGTGTCTCAGCCACAACAAGAGGGCACAAAACACACAGGAGACACCCCTGAAGTGTCAGGTTTTGGTGAAAAGGGGACATTACACTGCATGGCTCTATAGAAACTCCTCTTCATGAGGCCACTTTTTGTAAGAGCAAGAGCTATAGCTGACTTTCTTAACACATAGATACAAAGTTAGACAAAATGAGGAGACAGAGGAATATGTCCCAAATGAAAGAATAGGACAAAAATCACAGCTAGAGAGCTAAACAAAAAAGAAGTAAATAATATGCCTTTTGGAGAATTTAAAGTAATGATAAGAAAGATATTAACTGGACTTGAGAAAAGAGTGGAGAATCCTGTTGAGACCCTCAACAAAGAAAAAAAAGAACCAATCAGAGATGAATCTCAATAACTGAAATTTAAAATACACTATAGGGAATAAATAATAGACTAGAGAAAATAGAAGAATGGATCAATGACCTGGAGGACAAAGTAGTGGGAAGCAATCTAGCTGAACAAAAGGAGAGAAAATAATAATAATAAGAATAGATTAAGGGAATTCAATAATACCATCGAGCATAATAATGTTCACATTACAAGGACCTGAGAAGGAGACAAGAGTGAAAAGAGGCAGAAAATTTATTTGAAGAAATAACAGTTAAAAATTTTCCAACTCTGGGGAAGGAAACACAAACCTAGACCCAGAAGGCACAGGGAGGGCCCAACAAAATCAACCCAAGCAGGTCCACACCAAAACACATAGTAATTAACATGGCAAAAAGTAGTGATGAAAGGAATTTTCAAAGCAGCAAGAGAAAGAAAACAGTTACATACAAGTGAAACCCCATAAAGCTATCAGCTGATATTTGAGCAGAAACTTGGCAGGCCAGAAGGAAGTGAAATGATATATATTCAAAGTACTGAAAGAAAAAAAAAACCTGCGACCAAGAATACTTTATTCAGCAAAGGTATCATTCAGAATAGAAGGAGAGATGGAGTTTCCCAGACAAAAAACATTTAAAAAGTAATTCATGACCAATAACCAGCCTTACAAGAAACATTAAAGAGGATTCTATGAGTGGAAAGACAATAAGCAACACGTTAGAGTAAGAAAAGTAGGTTGAACAAAAGGACTAAAATCAAGTATATCAATAAAAATCAGTCAAAGACTTCACAAAATGAAAGTATGAAACTGTATACCTAAAACATGGGTGGCAGTGGAATAAAACTGTAGTGCTCTAAGACTGGGTTCAAACATAAATGACTATCAACTTAATATAGAGTGCTATCTGCATTACATGTTATATATAAATCTAAAGGTAATCACAAATCACAAACCGGTAACAGATACGCAAATAAAGAGAAAGGGATCCAAATATGTCACTACAGAAAGCCATCAAATCATGAACAAAGAGAACAAGAGAAGAATGCAACAAAGAAGTACTACAAAAACAGCCATAAAACAAAAAACAAAATGGCAATAATAAGTACATACTTATGTAAGTAAATAGACTAAATGCTCTAATCAAAAAACCATGGTGACAGAATAGATAAACATGTAAGAACCATTGATCTGCTACCTGCAAGAGACTCATTTTAGACCTAAAAACACACAGAGATTGAAAGTGAAGGGATGGAAAAGCATTTCACATGCAAATGGAAGTGAAAAGAAAGCTGGGGTAGCAGTACTTATATCAGACAAAATAGACTTTAAACCAAAGACTACAGCAAGAGACAAAAAAGAATACTACCTAATGATAAAGGGAACAATCCAACAAGAAGATATAACAATTTTAAAATATTCATGCATCCAACATGGAAGCACCCAAATACATAAAGCACCTATTAACAGACATAAAGGAAGTAATCAATAGTAATACAATGACAGCAAGGGAGATTAACACCTCACTTACATTAATGGATAGAACATCCAGACAGGAAAACAACAATAAAACAGTGGCTTTGAATGACCACTGGACTAGATAGATTTAACAGATATATTCAGGACATTCCATCCTAAAACAGAAGAATAAATATTCTTCTCAAGTGCACATGAAACATTTTCTAGACTAGATCATTTGTTAGGCCACAGAACAAGTCTCAACAAATTCAAAGAGACTGAGGACATACCATGCATCTTTTTGGACCACAGTACTATGAAACTAGAAATCAAGCACAAGAAAAAAATCTGAAAAGAACACAAACTAAGGAGATTAAATAACATGCTACCAAACAAGGAGTGGGCCAACCAAGAAATCAAAGAGGAGATAAAAAAAAAAATACATGGAGACAAATGGAAATGAAACCACAATGGCCCCAAATCTTTGGTATGCAGCAAAAGCTTCTCTAAAGAAAGGGAAGATTATAGCAATACAGGCTTACCTCAAGGAGCAAGAAAAATCTCAAACAACCTATGCATACACCTAAAAGACCTAGAAAACAACAACAACAAAAAAGAACAAAACCCCAAACCAGTAGAAAAAGGAAATAATATAGAGAATAAACAAAATAGAAAAAGAAAAAAGAACAGATCAATGAAACCAGAACCCACTCTTTGAAAAGGTCAACACAATTAATAAATCTTTAACCAAGCTCATAGAAAGAAAGAAAAAAGGACAGAAAGAAAGAAAAGAAAAAAAAACGAAGGAAGGAAGAAGACAGGAAAGAAAAAAACAACCAACACACAACAGAAATACAAAGGAGTAAAATTATAAAAGAATATTATGAAAAATTATATTGCAACAAATTGGACAAACTAGAAGAAATGGATAAATTCCTAGAAACATATAAACTCCTAAACTGGAATCAGAAAGAAATAGAAAATTTGAAAAGACCAGTTACCAGAAAAGCATTGCAAATAAATCTGTAATAATACTAAAAACAAAACCAAAAAACAACTCCCAGCAAACAAAAATCCAGGTCAGATGGCCTCACAGGTGAAGCCTACCAAACATGTAAATAAGAGTTAATACCTATTCTTCTAAAACTATTCCAAAAAAAAGAATGGAAGGAAAGCTTTCAAATTCATTCTATGTGGCCAGGATTACCCTGATACCAAAAACAGATAAAGACCCTATAAAAACAGAAAACTACAGGCCACTGTCTCTAAACATAGATGCAATAATCCTCAACAATTTACTAGCAAATCGAATCCAACAATGCATTTAAAAAAATCCTTCTTCATGATCAAGTGGGATTCACCCATGAGATGCAAGAGTGGTTTAGTATTTACAAATCAATCAATGTGATAATCACATCAAAAAGAAAAAGGATAAGAACTATATGATCGTTTCAATAGACACAAAGTATTTGGCAAAGTACAAAACCTATTCATGATAAAAAAAAAAAAAACCTTCAACAAAGTAGATATAGACAGAACATACCTCAACATAATAAAGGCCATTTATGAAAGACTCACAGCTGACATCACATTTCTTGCGGAAAAACTGAGATTTTCCCCTAAGATCAGAAACAAGACAAGGATGTCCACTCTCACCACTTTTATTCAACATTGTGCTGGAAGTCCTAGCCGAAGCCATCAGACAAGAAAAAGAAATAAAAGGCATCCAAATCAGAAAGGAAGAAATTAAACATTCACTATTTGCAGATGAAATGAGACTATATACAGAAAATCCCAAGGACTCCACATAAGAACTACTAAAACTGATAAATGAATTCAGTGAAGTTGCATGATCCAAAATCAACATATAGAAAACTGTTGCATTTCTATACACTATAATAAAGTAGCAGGAAAGGAAATTAAGAAAACAATCCCATTTACAAACGTATCGATACCTAGGAATAAACTTAACCAAGCACGTAAAGACCTGTACTCTGAAAACTACAAAACACTGGTGAAAGCAATTTAAGATGATACAAATGAATGGAAATATATTTCTCCCAATGCTTATGGATTGGGAGAACAAATATTGTTAAAGTCTCCATACTACCCAAAGCAATTTACAGATTTAATGCAATCCTTATCAAAACACCAACAGCATTTGTCATGGAACTGAAAGAAATAATCCTAAAATTTGTGTGAAACCATAAAAAAGCCCAAATTGCCAAAGTAATCTTGAAAAAGAACAAAACTGGAGGTATCACAATCCCAGATTTCAAGATATACTATGAAACTGTAGTAATCGAAACAGTATGGTACCAGCACAAAAACAGACAAATAGATCAATGGACCAGAATAGAGAGCTCAGAAATAAACCCACACTTGTATGGTCAATTAATCTTTGTCAAAGGAGGCAAGAATATGCAATAGAAAAAATGACTTCTCTTCAACAAATGATTTTAGAAAGAACTGTTGTTGGACAGCTAGAAGGAAAAGAATGAAACTGGACCATTTTCTTATACCAAACAAAAGCTCAAAATGGATTAAAGACCTAAACATGAGACCTGAAACCATAAAAATTCTAAAAGAGAACACAGGCAGTAATTTCTCTCACACAGGCTGTAGCAAATTTTTCTAGGTATTTCTCCTGAGGCATGGGAAACAAAAGCCAAAATAAACACAGGCTGTAGCAAATTTTTCTAGGTATTTCTCCTGAGGCATGGGAAACAAAAGCCAAAATAAACAGCTTTCACACAGTGAAGGAAAAAAAAAATCAACAAAACTAAAAGGCAACCTAAAGAATAGGAGAAGATATTTGCAAATGACACATCCGATAAAAAGTTAGTATCCAAAATATATAAAGAATTTATACAACTCAACACCAAAAAAAAACCCCTACAAATAATCAATTAAAAAATAGGCAAAAGACAGGCACAGACATTTCTCCAGAAAAGACATCCAGAGGGCCAACAGACACATGAAAAGATGCTTATTTCACTCATCATTAGGGAAATGCAAATCAAATCCACAATGAGATAACATCTCACACCTGTCAGAATGGCTAAAATCAACACCACAGGAAGCAACAAGTGTTGGCGGGGATATGGAGAAAAAGGAACCCTTGTGCACTGTTGGTGAGAGTGCAAACTAGTGTAGCCATTATGGAAAACAGTACAGAGGTTCCTCAAAATATTAAAATAGAATTACCATTTGATCCAATAATTCTATAAATTATGCAATTCCATAAATTCCACAACTGGACATTTACTCAAAGAGTACAAAAACATTAATTTGAAAAGAGGTATGCATCCCTATGGTTATTGCATCATTATTTAGAATAGTCAAGATACAGAAACATATATATGTTTTCAGCCAACAAAAAGGATGTGATCTTGCCATTTGTGGCATCACAGATGGACCTAGAAGGTATTTTGCCAAATGAAATAAGTCAGAGACAAATATCATGATTTCACTTATATGTAAAATCGAAAACAACAAAACAAGAATAAACGAGCAAAAAACAGAAACAGTCCCATAAATACTGAGAAAATACTAATGGTTGCCTGAGAGGAAGGGGTGGGGGGCATGGCAAAAACAGGTGAAGAGGAGTGGAAGATGCAGGCTTCCCATTATTGACTAAGTCATGGGGATAAAATGTAAGGTCTAGGGAATATAGTCAATAGTATCATAACAGTGTCGTATGGTGACAGAAGGGAGCTATACTTGCAGTGAGCACAACATAGCCTATAGACTTGTTAAAGTCTACATACAACATAGTTGTACACTATGTTGTACACCTGAAGCTAATGTAACATTGTGTGTCAACTATGCTTCAAAAAACAAAATCAAAAGTTAGTTATTAGATAGATATTTTTCTCAGGGTCAAAAAAAGTATTCATCAGTTATGTATGAAAATGGGGGGAAAACAAAGGCATTCGGTGATGGTAGTTTTCCCTCTACCCTAGATGAAATTTCAGTCTTTTTTGAATGAATTAGTATGCCAAAGTCATTCTTAGATAGTCAATCCTATTAGAACATTCAGAAATTAAGTTAGTAATTGACACACCAATCTTATTTAAGCATAAGACATCTCTTTTAGCTTAACTGAAGCCTGCTTTGAGCTATGTGCTCTGGGGACAGGGTGGATGCAAGAGTGAAGACTCTTTCCTCAAGGAGGTAAGTATAGGCTATAAGAAAAAAAAAAAGTCTAGTGATTAGAATGGGTAGTTGTAAAGGAGAATGAGTAACTTTAAAGAGTACAGCTAGTCCCCAAATTAAGATGGTTTGGTTTTTGACTTTACAATGGTTGCAAAGCAATACACATTCAGTAGAAATTGTACTTCAAAGTTTGATCTTTTCCCTGGCTAGTGAAATGCAATATGATACTCTTTCTTGATGCTCGACAGTGGCAGTGAGCCACCATTCCCAGTCAGCCATGTGATCACAAAGCTAAACAACTAATACACTTAGAACCATTTTCTTTTTACTTTCAGCAAGGTATTCATATACATTACACGATACATTTGATACTTTATTATAAAATAGTCTTTGTATTAAATGACTTTGTCCAACTGTAGGCTAATGTAAGTCTTCTGAGCACTTGAGTTAGGCTAGACTAAGCTATGACATTTTGTAGATTAAGTATTAAATACACTTTCAATTTAGGGTATTTTCAATTTACAATGGGTTTATCAGGGTGTAACTCCATACTAAGTTGAGGATGATCTGTATTAATTTAACAGCAAATGTCATTTGGCAGTGTTAGGAAGTTTTGAGAAGGGAAAACATTAATATATTTAGAGAGATTATTTTTACTCCTTTTTGTTTTTTGTAGACTCGAAAAGAGCTGTAAAGCCAACAAGAGTATCTTTATCTTATTTTCTCCATTAACACTCTAGCCCTTTATCACATACCTCAAACTTAAAAGACCTTGTGTCATGGTTCTTTTTATGTGTCAACTTGACTGAGCCATAGGATGTCCAAATACTTGGTCAAGTGTTATTCTGGATGTTTCTATGAGGGTATTTTTGGATGAGATGAACATTTAAATTGGTAGACTAACTAATGCAGATTGTCCTTCCTAATGAGAGTGAGCCTGCATAGAACAAAAAGATGGGCCCTCCTCTAAGTAAGCAACAATTCTTCCTGCCTGGCTGCCTTTGTTTGAACTGGGACATCAGTTTTCTTCCTGCCTTCAGGCTCAAGCATAATCATCGGCTCTTCTTTGGTCTTGAGACTACCTTTGGATAGAGACTGTACCATCAGCTCTCCCTGAGGAGGCTTTGGACCATACTGGAACTAAACCATCAGCTCCTTAGGTCTCTAGCTTGCTGACTTACCAGGTGGATTTTGGGATTTGTCTGCCTCCATAATCATGTCAGCCAATTCCTTATAATAAATCTCTTTATGTATATTATATACATATACTCTCTCTCTCTCTCTGTTTCATTTCTCTGAAGAACTCTGAGTAATATCTCTCTTCAGTGAAGCTTCCTTATTTTCTTCAGGGAAATAGTTCCTTGAATCCTGTCCAAGCAGAGAAGCTTTCTGGAAATAAATAAGTACCATTTGTCCTAACAATATAATTAAGGGTGCATGTAAAGGTTTTGCTACAAGAATATTCATTATGATGCTGCTTATAACAAAGAAAAAAAAATATCCAATTGAGATAGATTGGTTAAGTAAAAAATGAGATACATACCCCAAAAGGTATAGTATATGAAGAAGATTTGTGGACACAGATGAGCACTCAAAATTATTATGTGAGAAAAAGCAGATTCTAAAAACAAGTCTGGAAACATTCCCATACATACGTAGATAGTATACTACACGTAACTTAAGAAAAAAAGAATGACCCAAAACTCTTAAGCCATTTTTAGCAGTCATATTATGGTAGTGAGGTAGACAGAATCTAGGGTGTCCCTTATAATCCCCACCTCCTGATGTTTACACCCTTGTGTAGTTCCCTGCCCTTGAGTGTGGGCACGCTTCTAACCAGTAGAACATTGAAAGATGATGGGACATACATGTATGCGGTTATATGACTAAGGTACATAAGATGATGGCTCTTGACCTGCTGGAGTCACTCACTCCCCTGCTTGCTTTGAAGGAGTAAAATGCCATGTTATGGCCCTTCCTGTGCTGAGAGGCCCAACTGGTGGGAAACAGGACACCTCTAAGCTGACAGCAGCAAGAATCTGAGGCCTTCAGTCCTATAACCGCAAAGAACTAAATTCTGCCACTAAAAGCAGTTCATTCCCCTGTTGAACCACAGATGAGACAGCTGCCCTGAACAATATACCTTCACTGCAGCCTGTGAGTTCCTCAGCAGAGGACTCAGCTGTGTGTCAACTTCTGCTCCACAGAAGGTGCGGGGAAATCAATGTACATTGTTCCAAGCCACCAAATTTTTGGTAGTTCAGCAACAGAGGAAAAATACAAGTAGTTTGGGTATTATTCTAAAATTGTTGTGTGTGTATTGTAGAATAAAGCAAATGGCATTTATATTGGTTTCACTGAAGACTAGGATTTTCTATGGGTGACAAAGGAAACATATAGAAGAGATAAGTAAAACCCCTATAGTGCTAAATTTGCATTAGAAGGAGGTTGATAAACTCAAAATGCATTTTATCTTCAAAATATTTAAGTATTTCCTAGATCTGACTACTGAAAAGGCCCAAAAATAGCAATAATCCCTTGCTCCAGATTGTGGTCTCTATTATTTCCATGAAAAAGAGCTGTGGATACTTGAATAAATAGACGATTCTAAGGTGGGGCAGGAAGTATACAAGACAAGCCTGGAAACTTTTATAGTAACAAGAAAAATAAGGAAGCTATTAAAAACAATGAGGACATGTCAAAAGTATTAGTACCTGGAACATCTGGCTGTACCAGGAAGTAATGAAATGCTCAAAGAAAAATGTGGACATACCAAACAGACATAGGAGCCAGCTTAAAGAATATCCTGATGGCCAACTCTGTGACAATTTGAGCTTCAAAATAACTGATAGCAACAGATTATAAACCACTGAATATAAGAAGAATCTGCAAATTCATAGTGCTATTAACTTTTTAATTAGGAAGAAGGTAGGGGTGCCTGGGTGGCTCAGTCAGTTAAGTGTCTGGCTCTTGGTTTGGTTCAGGTCATGATATCAAAGTTTGTGGGACTGAGTCCCAAATCAGGCTCTGCACTGACAGCATGGAACCTTCTTGAGATTCTCTCTCCCTGTCTCTCTGGCCCTCTTCTGATTGTGCACTCGCTCGCTCTCTCACTCTCACTCTCTTTCTTTCTCTCTAAAAATATATAGATAAACTTAAAAAAATGAATGGGTTAACCAGGAAATTAAAGATGAGATTAAAAAATACATCGAAGCAAATGGAAACATTACAGTCCAAAATCTTTGGAATGCAGCAAAGGCAGGAGGAAGTATGTTGCAATCCAGTCCTATCTCAAGAAGGAAGAAAGGTCCAAATACAAAACCTAACTTTGCACCTAAAGGAACTAGAAAAGGAACAGCAAATAAAGACTATAGTCAAAAGAAGAGAAATAATAAACATTAGAGCAGAAATAAAATGATATAGCAAAAACAGTAGAAGAGATCAATGAAACTAAGAGTTGTGTCTTTGAAAATTGATCAACCCCTAGTCTGACTTATCAAAAAGAGAAAGGACCCAAACAAAATCATGAATGAAAGAGGAGAGTTCACAACCAACACCACAGAAATACAAACAATTATAAGAGAATGCTGTGAAAAATTATATGCCAACAAACTGGGGAATCTGGAGGAAATGGACAAATTACTACAAACTCACAAACTACCAAAGCTGAAACAGGAAGAAATAGAAAATTTGAACAGGCCCATAACCAGAAAAGAAATTGAATGTAATAAAAAATCTCCCAATAAATAAGAGTCTTGGGCCAGGTGGCCTCCCAAGGGAATTCTACCAGACATTTGAAGAAGAGTTAAACTCTTTCAAAAAATAAAAATGGGAGAAAAACTTCTAAACTCACTCTACAAAGCCAGTGTTACCTTGATTCCAAAACCAAAGACCCCACTAAAAAGAAGAATTACATGCCAATATCCCTGATGAATATGGATGCAAATATTCTCAATAAAAAACTGGCAAATTGAATTCAACAGTACATTAAAAGAATTATTCTCCATGATAAAGTGGGATGTATTCCTGGGCTGCAGGGGTGGTTCAATATTCACAAATTAATCAACATGATACAACAGGATAAGAACAATATGATCCTTTCAATAGATGGAAAACACACACACACAAAAAAGACAAAAAGAACCACCTGACAAAACACAGCATCCATTCTTGATAAAAACCCTCAGCAAAGTAGGGATAGATGGAATATACTTCAACATCATAAAGGCCATATATGAAAGACCCACAGCTAATATCCTCCTGAATGGGGAAAAACTGCGAACCTTTCCCCTATAATCAGGAACAAGACAAGGATGTCCACTCTCACCATTACTATTTAACATAGTACTAGAAGTCTTAGACTCAGCAATCAGACAACAAAAAGAAAGAAAGGCATTCATACTGGCAAAGAAAAAGTCAAACTTTCACTCTTTGAAGATGACATGATACTTTATGTAGAAACCCCAAAAGACTCCACCAAAAAATTGTTAGAATTATGGCACGAATTCAGCAAAGTTGCAGGACATAAAATCAACATGTAGAAATCTGTTGCATTTCTATACACCAATAATGAAGCAGTAGAAGAAAGAAAGAAATTGATCCCATTTGCAATTGCACCCAAAACAATAAGATACCTAGGAATAAACCTAACTAAAGAGGTATAAGATCTATACCCTGAAAACTGTAGAACACTTATGAAGAGGACACAAAGAAATGGAAAAGCATTCCATGTTCATGGATTGGAAGAACATTGCTAAAATGTCTATGCTACCCAAAGCAATATTCACATTTAATGCAATCCCTATCAAAATACCAATAGTAGTTTTCACAGAGCTTAAAAAAAATCCTAAATTTTGTATGGAACCACAAAAGACCCCAAATAGCCAAAGCTATACTGAAAAAGAAAAACAAATCTGGAGGCATCACTATTCCAGATTTCAAGCTATATTTCAAAGCTATGGTCATCAGGACAGTATGGTACTGGAACAAAAACAGACATATAGATCAATAGGACAGAACAGAAAACCCAATAATGGACCCAACAGCTATATGATCAACTAATTTTTGACAAAGTAGTAAAGAATATCCAATGGAAAAAAGTCTCTTCAATAAATGGCGTTGGGAAAACTGGACAGCAACATGCAGAAGAATGAAACTGGACACCTTTCTTATGCCATACTGAAAAATAAAATAAGTGAAGATCTAAATGTGAGACAGGAAACCATAAAAATCCTAGAGGAAAATGCAGGCAGCAACTTTTTGGCCACAGCCAAAGCAACTTCTTACTAGACACATTGCCAAAGGCAAGGGAAACAAAATCAAACATGAACTATTGAGACTTTATCAAGATAAAAAGCTTTTGCATAGCAAAGGGAACAATCAACAAAACTAAAAGGCAGCCTATGGAATGGGAGAACATATTTGCAGGACATATTGAATAAAGGGTTATTATCTAAAATCTATAAAGAATTTATCAAACTCAATACCCAAAAAACAAATCCAGTGAAGAAATGGGCAGAGGACATGACTAGACTCTTTTCCAAAGAAGACATCCAGAAGACTAACAGATACATGAAAAGATGATCAACATTATTCATCATCAGGGAAATACAAATCAAAATCACAATGAGATACAACTTCATACCTGTCAGAATGGCTAAAATTAGCAATACAAGAAACAACTGTTGGTGAGGATGCAGAGAAAGGGAAACCCTCTTGCACTGATGATGGGAAGGCAAACTGGTGCAACCACTCTGGACAATATTATGGACGTTTCTCAAAAAACTGAAAGTATAACTACCCTATGATCCAGCAATGGCACTATTAGGTATTTACCCAAAAGATATAAAACTACAGATTCAAAAGGGTACATGCACACTAATGTTTAGAGCAGCATTATCAACAATAGCCAAACTATGGAGAGAGCCCCAAAGTCCATCAACTGATGAATGGATAAAGAAGATGTGAAGAAGATTATATATGTGTGTGTATGTATGTATGTATACACACACACACACACACACACATATATATAATATTACTCAGCCATCAAAAAGAATGAAGTCTTATCATTTGCAATGATGTGGATAGAGCTAGGTTGTATTACGCTAAGCAAAATAAGTCATTTACAGAAAGACAAATACCATGTGATTTCACTAATATGTGGAATGTAAGAAACAACACAGATGAAATATGGGAAGTGGGGCAGGAGGCTGAGAAGAGGAGAGAGAAACATACAAATGACTCCTAATGATAAAAAACAAACTGAGGATTGATGGAAGGATGTGGGTGGGAGATAGGCTAGATGGCTGATGGGTATGGCAGAGGGCACTTGCGATGAGCACTGGGTGTTGTTACGTTAGTGATGAACCACTGACTTCTACTCCTGGAACCAATATTCTACTGTATGTTAACTAAATAAAATTTAAATTAAAAAATATTTTTAAATAAACTTACTAAGTTGCATGGTAAAATGACTGAAAAATTCTTTCTTGACTGTTGAACTCAATGCTCCCGGAACAGAGGAGGCAAAAAGTTAATCATTGAGTTTTGTTCTAGGCCCCAAAAACCTGATAACAGTTAAGAAGAGCCAGAGCTCCCCCCGCCCCCAAAAAAAAAAGAAGAGCTAGAGCCCAAACATGTTCCAGGACTTTAGCTTCAAACAAATGCAGGCATCAATACCTTTATCTTTGGTAATTTATGGAATAGCACTTATTGTTCACCTAAACATTGCCTTTGGCTGGACCCTACTCTGGATTTCTGGAGGAACAAGCACCCTAGATTCTTTTCTAATATAAACCCCTAGCAATGATAAGACTCATTCTTCTCTCCTTTCCTAGTCTCCCAGTCAGCTGATACCCATCCATCACCCACACTATCCAATAAACTCTGTTTTCACTTTCTCCAGCTCACATTTGATTTCTATCCTGTGTAAAGCCAAGGACCCTCTTGGCTGGTCCTGTAGGCCCTAGGTCCTCAGACTCAGTCTGCCTGCATCACTAAAAATGTGGTTTGGCTTTCTGCCTGCCTGGGACACGCAGCTTGTCAGTGCTTTCACTAGCTATTTTGCGGAGTGACTTTAAATCTTGAAGGATATAACTTTTACACACTCTTAGAGAAAGCCTTTTGGGTCCATAAGGTTGTTTAATACTGCCAAAAGTATTTATTGTTTGTCCCTGCTGAAAACTGAAAAGATATTGAAAGGATTTAATAACTCTATACTCAGAAATTTGACTAGGTTCAAAGCTGATATTCAGCCTGATAAAATTTTTTAGGTCTTTGCCCCTGAGCTAAGTGTACATAGAGGGGAAAAAAAGACATTCTCATAGGTAGATGGGTGTGTCAGCCCTTTGATATTATCTAGGCAGCAACCAAATTCTTTCAGGAGTTAAAAATAACTCATTTTACAAATCTAGCCTTTACAGGACCAAAGATTTGGTTCCAGTAACAACTCAAAGACTATCAATCCTTTTTACCAGTCCCCAAACCTTCCATATTTCTTTCAAATAGCTTGTGTAAAAAATCTGCACTCCTTCTAGGAGGAGGTTGCATTTTTTTTTTTTCCATGTGCCTTTGGAATTTAAGTGTTCAATGTTCTACCTGGTCTTGTCCAGAAACTCTTATCTCGGCCACCTCTTTAAAATGTGAATTTCAGGGAGGTAATTCTTATTAAGAAAAAACAAAAGGGGGAAAGGCCATTTGGGACTTGACCTGCCAAAGAGAAATACAAAACTTAAATGTCCTCTCTCTCCACAAATATTTTTAATAAGCTTTAGCCATCCAGAGAGATATCCTTATTTCATGTATTAGAAAAACTCAAACCCAGCTTTTATAAGTGGTGAATTTTCTAACTACTTCTTGACAGTTATTTTAAAATAGAAGCTATAAGTTCTATCTGTTCACATGTGTCTCCGTTTATTGTAGGTAAATGGGGTTTTCTACCTCTGGACAATAGTGCTTTGTAAAAGAGCTCTATTTAGTTGGTTTAAAGGCAAGTGCCAAGTGCTTGTAAGAATTGTGCATTCTAAAACTCTCAAAGATAGAAACTAACCCAAATTTCCAAGTTCACGTGATTTAGAAAAATATTTGATCTAAAAGCTAGTTTAAGGTTGATAGTTTAATTAAAAGACATATGTTTAGAGTTATCAACATTAAACAAAGCTATCAGAGTTTACTAGCCAAAGAAGTTCATATTATCTCTTACAAGATCTGTTAATAAAAAAAAATAGCTTAGGATAATGGCTGAGTTTGTCTACTGTTTAATGAAGTTTTTGTAGGTAATCGGAACATAATTTTTAAGGACAAGTTAAATAGACGTAAGCAAGATAGAAACTTATAAACTTTTCAGCAATATTTATGTCTACTTCTAGTTTTCCCAATTTCTTTTTGATAATTTAAAAGCTTAAGGGTTTGCTAAGTTAAAGGGGGAGTTATGTTCATTAACTATCTAATTTCCAAATCAGACAAAAACTAAAACATTACTAAATCTAGATCTACTTTTAGCTTCTCATTACATGAAAAAACTAAAAGATACTTAGATGTGTTAGTGCTATATTGAAAAACTGAAAAAGGCATATGCTTTTAGAAATTATGAAATGTATTCATAAAGTTTCAAATTTAAAGACTGCTGGTATAGCAGTTCACAATTGCTTACTTCTTCATTTTCACTAGCAATTAAGGCTTCTAAGGGTTAAGAATTTTAATATATATAATTAAAGCTTCTAGAAATAAGAAGGACAATGTCTCTGTATGCCAGGAAAATAGGATATGTTTTCAGTAAGGGAAGGTATGAAAAATGGAGACCCATTTTTTATTGAGGGAAGAGAAAGTAATTTTGTTCCCAAGGGACTATGGTTGTTTAAAGAGAAAAAAAAAAAAAAAAAACCAGGACAAAATTGGAATGTAAAGAAGAAAGTTATAGAGGGGCGCCTGGGTGGCTCAGTCGGTTAAGTGTTGGACTTCAGCTCAGAGCATCATCTCATGGTTAGTGGGTTCGAGCCCCGCATTGGGCTCTGTGCTGACAGCTCTGAGCCTGGAGCTTGCTTCAGATTTTGTGTCTCTCTCTCTGTCCCTCCCTTGCTCATGCTCCATCTCTTTTTTTTTTTTTTAATGTTTATTTTTGAGAGAGAAAAAGAAGAAGAAAGCTATAAATGGTCTGTGGAAAAAGAATCTTTGGGAAGAAAATTTTAATGTGTGGCTAAGCTAAGAATATATTTAAAAATGAGTTTTAATATCAAAAGCTGGTACAAAATTAAAATTTGGTTTTCTGTTAACAGGACAAAGTGTTCTCGGACTTTTGGTCTGCTTTTCACAACATACTATAAAAAATTGATTTTTCAAGTATTTTTATAATCTGTTATCCTATTTAGGAAAGTACTTTCAAACCTTTTTAAAAAGAATATTTTTGATAAATTTTCCCAAAATCAAGTACTATATGAAGTCTTTTTGACCTGCAATATTCCAAAGGATTTGTTAAACTAATTAGGCTTATTGGGTGTGGAAAGGACATGGGAAGTATTATCAAATAAGTCACACTAAGCCTAAGCCGCCTCTCTTGTATCTGGAAGACTGTGGCACGTGTGGATGGAGTCCATTCTGCTTTTGCAGGAAAAAAAAAAAAATGGCCCCTCATTGCTAGCCTTTTGCCATGCTGATGTCCTTGTAACATGGCATCAATCTGTTCCTGAATCAGAAATTAAGGTGGGTAAAAATGGCTAAAAATTAAAGAACAGTTGGGGCTATGGGAAACCCAAGACAGCTGCTTGTTTTTTTTTTTTTGTTTTTATCAATCCCATTTTTTGGTTTCGGCATTCCACCTACCATGGGGCATTTAAGATCATTCAAATTATGAATAGACATTATGGGGGGGGGGGAAGACTTCTATAATATTGTTAAAACAGTCTACCAAAAGAAGCCTGACTTGTCAGGTCCATAATCCTAGAAAACCGGTTTTTGTTCCCAGAGGCCTCAGACTTCCTCCCTCTGGACACTTTGAACACCTGCAGCTCGACTTCATTTAACTGCCACTTAGCATGGATTATCAACATGTTCTTGCTATTGGATGCAGGTTTTCTGTATGGGTTGAAGCCTTTCCCTCAAGTAAGGCTAATACCCACATGGTAGAAAAGATACCGTTAGAAAATATGGGACATTCCTCCTATAATCTCCATTAACCAAGGTACCCACTTCACTGGGCAAATCCTACAAACCTTAACAAAAACTTTGCAAACCTCTTAGAAGTCTATCAGTATACAACCTTCTGCTGATGCCTTGTTTCTTCATGTTAGTATAACCAACCACTATAAGTCTCTTACATCTTATCTAAATCCCCCTGGTACATTATATTCTCTCAAAAGCATTGGATCCATGTTTGCAGCTGCTTACCAAAAAGCAAATGATCTCCCTAAAGACTGGAATGTCAGAAAATGAACAAAGAGGATGACGGACTTAAAAACTGCAAACCTGAAGTTATAAAGAATTGAGAAAACAATGTCATTACCTGTGAATACCACACAGAAGATCAACAAAGCTTCAAGAACTACAGAGTAGCCACTGAGAGTTGCGCTAATGCCTCAAATTTTGATCATACCTCTCAGTTCAGCAGAGAGTCTGATTCACAGTGGGGGAATTGTTTAAAAATTCCAAGATGGCATTTCTTAGGCCATGTTCCCAAACCAGGGCTCAATACAGAATCTAATTGCAATTTCAACCTCCCCCAGATATATAGTCTTACCCAATCAGTTCGGAATTTTCTGATGGGAACCAATGAGTCTGCCATAGGGGTTCTCTCCCTCACCCAAAGGAAGATAAAATAACTTGCATGATAAGACCTCCTGCTCTTTCCCTAAGGGAAAGTGATCTTGCCCAGAACAGTTTTTTTTTTTTTTTTTTGCTAATAACTTTCTTTCCCTACTCTCCTCCTTCCTATAAAAACCTTCCATTTTGTACATCTCCTCAGAACGCCCCTCTACTTGCTGATGGTATATTGCCCAATGCAGAAATCATTTAATGAAGCCAATAAGATCTTCTAATTTACTCACTGAAAAAATTTAACAGCCTTCATCATCAATAGTTTGTCCTCTGATAAAAATACATAACACCATCTATGTGGAATTCTTGTCAAAAAATAAACCAAACTTTTATCTGATCAAACCTCTAAAGATAGGGGACAGAGAAACAGGTTAAGTGTACCAACAGATACACATCACCAAAATTCAGAAACTATGAGAAAATAGAACCAGTTTGTTGACAAGTAATTCGAAATACAAAAAAAGATATGGGAAAGGTACAGAAAGATAAGGCAGGCAGCTAATAATTAACCTTTCTTAGATATTGATATTTGAACACTGACAAGATTTGATATTAAGAAGTTATGTTACATTCTTAGTCATGATAATAACATTGTAGTCCTATTTAAAATCAGTCTATCTTTTAAAAATATATATTGAAATATTTACAGATGAAATAATGTGAGGTCTTGGACTTATCACAAAACAATCCTGAGTGGAGGAAAGGAAAAAGGGTAGGGTTAAAAAATGAAACATAATTGGAGTACCTGGGTGGCTCAGTTGGTTAAGCTTCTGACCTCAGCTCAGGTCATGATCTCACAGTTTGTGGGATGGAGGCCCTGCTGTCAGCACAGAGCCCACTTCAGATCCTCTGTCCTCCCCCCACCCCTCTCCCACCTACACACACACGCTCTCATTTTTTAAAAAATAAAACATAATTGCTATGACATATAAGGGTTCATCACATTATTCTATTTCTGTATGTCCGAAATGTTAACACAATAAAAAGAAATTTTAATCCAAATAAAAAAACAGTGATAAATGAAATTTTGTAGAGTTATACAAGAACCACTAATGACAGTTACTCAAATAACATCACTGAGGAGTTTCTTCTCCTTTTGTTAAGCTATATATTATTGCTACAATGAGCACAAATTATTTATGTACTAAAAATTACGTGTGGACTTTTAAAAGGAACACATGTCTCAAAAAGCAGAAGTGAAAATCTAAAATTAACAATTTTGAGCTAAACTTTGTGAAATGGTTTTATAAGTTTGAGGTATATATTTCCTGTAAGGCATCACTGATGACATGTTAGTAGTTACAATGACTGGAGTTAGTAATCCATTGATAAGCTAAAAAAAAAAAAAAATCATTCAAGACACTGTTAAAGTGTGCAAAATATGTATAAAGAAATTATAAAGAAATAACCAATACCCAAATAGCCATCCTTTTTCCCAAATTAGGTTCCATCCATCACATACACACAATTACACAGAGCACCACACATAAACCATTTCCCTTTCTCTCACAGTAGAAAGAACAGAGGACTTGAGGAGCACTACCAAATATTTCAGCAGATAATTTTCCACTTACCTCTACATTTTGTGTCACAGGCATGAAAAATACTGTGAGTAACTTGTCACAAGTCCTGTTAGTGTTATAGATTACATCTTCCTTGACATTATTTCCTAGTTTCCATCCTATTAGAAGAAAGCTTGCAAATCCAGGTGTTTTCTGTGCTACAATTGCTAATTTATTTTGTTTCAATTTTAACAAAAGAGACATTTGAATAGCAGTCTACAATACTAGCTGACTTGAATAGATGAAGCAAAAAATTGGTCTTGAAAGTTTTATCATCAATTAAAAGGGAAAACGAATCAGTTGTGTTAGAAAAAGTGATGGAGGGATTTGAGTTTTTGTCCTGTAATATTAAAGGCATTCTGTGAAAAAGTAGTGTAAAACAAATATAAATACTTTTACTGTTTATCTTGAGAGAGAGCAAGAGCAAGCGGGAAGGGTGGGGGGGGAGAGGGGGGAATCCCAAGCAGACTCGGTGCTGCTGCCAGCGCAGAGCCTGATGTGGGCTTGAACTCACGACATGGGAGATCATGACCTGAGCTGAAACCTAGAGTCAGGCGCTTAACAGACTAAACCACCCAGGCACCCCATAAGTAGAAATATTTAAAAGACAAATAGATGGAGAGCAAAAATTAACTATACAGAAAACATGTCATCTTCTATCATTTTGCTTTTTAGCACCTAACATATATGGGACTCTATAAGCAATCCCCTAAGAGTTCCTGAGATTTGAATTAAAATTGGCCTGCAAAATTTACATTCTCTCTTGGCCCACCTTATTGGCTTCACAATGGAGCGTACACTTTCTTATATGTTTTACTCCTATACACACACACACAGTTAAAATGGTAGTTTTTAGCAAGGCATCTGGGAACTATATGAATTTTAACTCCCCTGTATCTGTGTATTTCCATTGTGACATTCTAATTTCCCCAAAGAAAGTTTGTTTTCAGGTCAGTAGAGTAATACCAATGGTTAGAGTTATAAATACAATCTGAAGTTTCTAACAGGTTTTTAATTAAAAATATAGAAAATACTAACATTTTACATGCAAGATTTTCTTTTAAGAGAGAAAAACTAAAGGATGAGTCTTGCTAGGAGGTGGCAGAGTAGGATCCTGAGCTCACTTCCTCCCACAGACACACCAAGGCAACAATTACAGTTGACCCTTTAACAACATGGGTTTGAATAACACGGGTCCACTTATACGTGGATTTTAAAAAAATAGATACAATACCCAAAAATATAGTACAATACTGTAAATGTATTTTCTCCTCTTTATGATATCTTTAATAACATTTTCTTTTCTCTAGCTCATTTTATTGGGAGAATACAGTATATGATACATATAACATACAAAATATATATCAACCTTTTATGTTATTGGTAATAACCTGAGATACTGGCAGAGATCTTCCACAGCTAACAGCATAAAAAGAAGGCCACATGAGAAGAGTAGGAGAGGGAGAGACACAGTAGGGAACCAAACCCCTGGTGGGGTGCCAACCCAAAATGAGGAGGTATAGGACAGGTGTCGCAGTCCTCCCTGAGAAGCTAGGGGATCAAGCCCCAAATCAGGGACCCTGGGTCCTGGGGACCTGTGTAGTGAATACAAGTCCCTACCACATCTGGTTTTGAAAATCAGCAGGGCTTAATTCGAGAGAGACAGAGGCTAGCAGGAATCTGAAACTCTGCTTGTAAAGGGCCAGTGCACTATATCACTTGGCCAAAGACTCAGCAGTTTAAAAAGTGCTTGGGATATACATGAAAGATTACCAATTTTAGGATATGTACCAGTGAACCAGGGATCTGCAGATTTCTCTGGGATGAGATGCCCCCTACTCAGTGTAACTAGTCTGACTCTTGAGGTAGCAGTTCTGACACTCTCCATCTCCCTTGCTAGCACCACTTGCCCCATGCAGGTGTTATCTTGCAGTCCCACCCCAGCAGATGCCTCTCCAAGTCAACTCCTGCCCCACCACACTTGGAGAGCAGCCTCCGTTGGAACCTGCTTCCCTCCAGAGTAACTACTGCCCCACCATACCCACAGAACTAGGGCCCCTCCAGAGCTACTTCTGTCCCCAGGGAGTGTGGGAGCTAGCTCCATCCACCAGCATATGGACAGTAGCTATAGCCAGGCCTACCACTCAGCCTCTCCAGGAGCTTGCCCAATCCAACAGTGCAACCTCAATAGATGCAACCAAATCTCCCATTCAGCTAACCACTCATGAGTATGCCTACAGAGACTGTAGCCAGGTCTCTCAGTCAGCTGCACCACAAGTAAACAATGCTCATCAGCACACCTGCAGCGGTCAAGGTTGGACATTATAGACAGCCAGCCTGAGGGCTACCCCTGCCCAGCAGCCTGCTGCAGTGGCTACAGCCAAGCTCTTCATTTAGCTGTGATGGGGGCAAGCCTTGCAGCCAATCTTTGCAGACAGCTGGGCTAAGGGCTGGCCTTGCCCACCAGAATACCTGTAGCAATCATGACTCAGTCACAAGAGGAATGCACACATAGTCCACACAAAGGATACCTCTGGAGCACTAGGTTTTGCTACTGGGCCCCTACAGGACATGTTCTACCTAAGGCCACTACTTTCAAGACTCGAATACATAGCTAACCTACCTAATACAGAGTAACAATTAGAGCCAGAAAAAAATGAAGAGACAGAGGAATATGAAGCATATGAAAGAACAAGACAAAACCCCAGAAAAAGAGCTAAATGAAATGGAAATAAGCAATCTACCCAATAATGAGTTCAAAGTAATGGCCAATTAGATGCTCATCAGACTTAATAAATTCAGTGAAACTTTAACAAATAGATAGGAAATATTAAAAACAGCTAGCCAGTGCTAAAATAAATATAATAACTGATATGAAAAATACACTAAAGGGAATCAGTAGTGGATTTGGTGATGCAGAAGAAAGGTCAGTGATCTGGAAGACAAGGCAGTAAAAGGCTACTAAGCTGAACAGAAAATAGAACTTTAAAAAAATGAGGACAGGTTAAGAAATATCTTGGAAAATATCAAGCCTAACATTATACATATTATAGGGGGTCCCAGAAGGAGAAGAGAGAAGGGATAAGAAAATATATTAGAGGAAATAATAGCTGAACACTTTCCTATCCTAAGGAAGGAAACATACATCCAGGTTCAAGAAGCACAGAAAGCCTCAAATAAGTTGAACCCAAGAAAATAGCAAAAATTAGAGATAAACAGAAAATCTTAAAGGTTGCAAGAGAAAAGCTAACAGTAATGTAAAAAGAGAAACCCCATAGGGCTATCAGCTGATTTTTCAGCAGAAATATTGCAGGCTAAAAGGGAGTGGCACTATAAAAATCAAAGTGCTGAAAGGGGTAAACAACACCCTACAACCAAGAATACTCTACATGGCAAGGTTATCATTCAGAGTTGGTAGAATTTCCCAGACAAATAAAGGAGTTCATCATCACTACATCAGCCTCAAAGAAGTCCCTTTAAACATTTCTTGTAAGTAAAAAAAAAAAAAAAAAAAAGTCATCACTAGATATAATTATAAAAGGAGAAGTTTCACTGGTAAAAGTAAATATACAGTAGATACTAGATCATTTATAAAGCAAGTATAAAGATTAAAAGACAAAAGTGTCACTAATTATATCTAAAAAATTAGTGAAGGGATACACAAAATAAGATGTAAAGTATGATATTATATACATAAAATGGGGGGGGGAGAGTAAAATTATAGTTCTTTTAGAATGTGTTTGAACTTAAGTGGCCATCAAATTAACTACTATGTACATAGGATGTTTTATATGAACCTCTTGGTAATCACAAACCAAAACCTGTGATACACAAAAAATAAAGAGAAAGAAACCTAAGTGTAACAATAATGACGGCCATCTTTCACAGGGAAGAAAATAAGAGAAGGAAAAAGGAAAAGAGAATAACTACAAAAACAGAAATGATTAACAAAATGGCAAATAGTACACACTTATCGATAATTACTTTAAATGTAAATGGATTAAGTGCTCCAATCAGAAGACATAGGGTGACTGAATGGATTAAAAAAAAAAAAAAAAGACTCCTCTATATGCCATCAATAAGAGACCTACTTCACAGCTAATACCATAAAGACTGAAAGTGAAAGGGATGGAAAAAGATATTTCATGCAAATGGGGGGGGGGGGGAAAGGTGGGGTAGCAATTTTTGACAAAATACACTTTAAAAGAAAGCCTGTAACAAGAAACAAGGAAGGGCATTACATAATTACAAAGGGATAAATCCAGCAAGAGGATATAACAAATATAAATATCTAGTTTCCCAATACAGGGCACCTAAATACACAAAACAACTATTAATAGACATAAAGGAAGAAATTGATGGTAATACAATAATAGCAGGTAATCACCTCACTTATCAATGGATATATCACCCATACAGAAATAAGGAAACAGCTTTAAATGACACATTATGCCAGATGGACTTAACAGATACAGAACATTCCATTCAAAAAACAAAATACTCAAGTGCACATGGAATATTTTTCAAAATAGATCTCATTAGGCCACAAAAAAAAGTCCCAGTAAATTTAAGAAGATCGTATAACAAATCAAGCATCTTTTTCAACTACAGTGCTGTAAAACTAGAAATCAATTACAAGGGAAAAAATGGAATAAAAAAACAAAACACTTGGAGGCTAAACAACATGCTACTAAACATCCTATGGGTCAATGAGGAAGTCAAAGAGAAGTCAAGGAGTACCTGGAGACAAATGAAATTGGAAACAAAATCTTTGTTGGTTCAAAATCTTTGGGAGTTAGCAAAAACAGTTCTAAGAAGGATGTTTATAGCAATACAGGCCTCCTTCAAGAAATAAGGAAAATCTCAACCTAACTTTACACCTAAAGCAATTAGAAAAAGAAAAAAAATGAAGTCCAAAGTTAGAAGAAAAGAAATAATAAAGATTAGAGGTAAAATAAATGAAATAGAAACTGAAAAAAAAAAAAAAAAAAAAAAACACACCCCACAATAGAAAAGATCAATGAAACTAAGAGCTGGGTTCTTTAAAAAGATTAACGCAATAGATAAACTTTTAGCAAGACTTACCAAAAAAATTAAAAAGAGAGAGGGGACTCAGATAAAAATCAGAAACAAAATAGAAGTTATATCTGATACCACAGAAATACAAAGATTATAAGAGATTACTACAAAATGTTATATACCAACTAATTACACCTAGAAAAAATAGATAAATTTCCAGAAACTTACAATCACCCAAAACTGACAGGAATAAACAAAATCTGAAGAGACCACTTACTATTAATGAAATTGAGCCAGTAGTAAAAAACTCCCAATAAACAGAAGTCCAGGAGCAGATGGCTTCACAGTTGAATTCTACTAAACACAGAAAAGAGTTAATATCTATTCTTCTCAGAGTATTCCAAAAAAATAGAAAGGAAAGCTTCCAGTTCGTTCTATGAGGCCAGTATTACCTTAACACCAAAATCAGACAAAGACACTACAAAAAAGGAAAGTATAGACTAATATTTTTGATGAACATAGATGCAAAATTCTCAACAAAATATTAGCAAATTGAACTCAATACCACATTAAAAGGATCATTCACCACAATCAAGTGGGATTTATTTCATAGATGCAAGGATGATTCTATATACACCAATCAATCCATGTGATACACATTAACAAAATGAAGGATAAAAATCATATTTCAATAGATGCAGGAAAAGCATTTGACAAAGTACGAAATCCGTTCATGATAAAAACCTCAACAAAGTAAATTTAGAGGGAACATATCTCAACATAGGTAAGGCCTTATATGAAAAACCGATAGCTAACATTAGACTCAGTGGTGAAAAATTGAGTCTTAGAGCTTTTCCTCTAAGATCAGGAACAAGACAAGGATGTCTATTCTTACCACTTTTATTCAACATAGTACTGGAAGTCCTAGCCACAGCCATCAGATAAGAAAAAGAAATAAAAGGCATTCAAATCAGTAAGGAAAAAGTAAAACTGTCACTATTTCCAGATGACATCATACTATATACAGAAAACCCTAAAGACTACAGCAAAAACTCTTAGAAGTATAAATGACTTTAGTAAAGTCTCAGGATATAAAAAAATCAATATACAGAAATCTGTTGCATTTCTATACACCAGTAACAAAATAACAGAGATTAACAATCTAGTTTACAATTGCATCAAAAAAATCCCTGGGAATAAATTTAACCAGAGGGGACATGCCTGTAGTCTGAAAACTATAAGACATTGATCAAAGAAATTAAAAATACCAATAAATGGAAAGATATACCATCTTCATGGATTATAAAAGTTAATAGTGTTAAAATGTCTATACTTCCCAGTGAAACTCTGTAGATTTAGTGCAATCACTCAAAATACTACTACTATTTTTCAAAGAACAATCACTCAAAATACTACTACTATTTTTCAAAGAACAAAACAACAAATACTAAAATTTGTATGGAACCACAAAAGACCCCAAATAGTTAATGCAATCTTGAAAAAGAAGAACAAAGCTGGAGGTTCCCAATCCCAGATTTCAAACTATCCTACAAAAGCTATGGTAATCAAAACAGTATGGTGCTGGCACAAAAACAGACACAGATCAATAAAATAGAAATGTGAGCCCAGAAATAAACCCACACTTACGTGGTCAATTAA
Organism: Cryptoprocta ferox; assembly: GCA_028646485.1. Lineage (NCBI taxonomy): Eukaryota > Metazoa > Chordata > Mammalia > Carnivora > Eupleridae > Cryptoprocta > Cryptoprocta ferox. The sequence continues at coordinate 78,727,988 of CM053571.1, forward strand.
TATATAACAAAGGAGACAGGAATATATAATAGGCAAAAGATAATCTCTTCAAGAAGTCATATTGGAAAAACTGGACAACTATATGTAAGAAAATGGAACTAGAGCACTTCCTTACATCATACATCTTTTACAAAATCTATTGTAATTAAATTACAAAAATAAACTTAAAATGGATTAAGTATCAAAATGTAAAGGCTGAAGCCATAAAAGCCCTAAAAGAAAACACAGGCAGTAACACTTGGACATGGACCTTAGCAATTATTTTTCTGAATCTTTCTCCTCAGATTCAAACAAAATCAAAAGTAAAGTATTGGGACGATAGCAAAATAAAAAGCTTTTGTACGGCTTAGAAAACTACCAACAAATGAAAAGGCAACATACTGAATGGGAGAAGATATTTGCGAATGATATATTCAGTAAGAAGTTAATATCCAAAATATATAACTGAACTCCAAAAAAAAACAAATAATCCAATTGAAAAATGGTGAGAGGAACTGAATAGATATTTCCCCAAAGATGATTCCCATTAATATGGCCGATGGACTCATGAAAAGATGCTTGACATACTAAGCATCAGGGATATACAAATCAAAACCACAGTGAGCTGTCACCTCACACCAGTCAGAATGGCGGGTATCAAAAAGTCAAGAATAACAATTGCTGAGGAGGATGATGGAGAAAAGGGAGCTTTTATGAGCTGTTGGTGGGATTATAAACTCACACAGCCACTATGGAGAATAGTATGGAGTTTCCTCAAAAAATTAAAAATGGAAATACTAGTAATTACACTTCCAGGTATTTATCCAAAGAAAACAAAAACATTAAGTTGAAAAGATACATGCACTCCTATGTTTAATGCAGCATTATTTACAATGGCCAAGATATGAAAGTGATATAAGTGTCTACTGATAAATGGATAAAGGAGATGTGGTATATATATATGTGGTATATGTATATCTCTATATATCTATATTGGCAATGGACTATTACTCAGCCATAAAAAAATAAAATCTTGCCAGTCAGGACAACATGGATGGACCTAGAAGGTATTATGTTAGGTGAAATAAGTCAGACAAAGACAACACCATATACTTTCGCTTATATGTGGAATCTAAAAAACAAAACAGGGGCACCTGGGTGGCTCAGGTGGTTGAGTGTCTGACTCTTGATTTCAGCTCAGGTGATGACCTCACAGATCGTGGGTTAGAGCCTTGTGTCGGGCTCTGCACTGCCAGTGCAGAGCCTGCTTGGGATGCTCTCTCCCTCACTTTGACCCTCCTGCTCTCCCTCCCTCAAGATAAATAAGCTTTAAAAAAAAAAAAAAAGTTTAAGAAACAAATTAGCGATTGGCAGAGGGGAGATAGATAACAGGATAGGTGAAGTGGATTAATAGGTACAAACTTTTAGTTCTAAAATAAATAAGACATGGGGATGAAAAGTACAGCATAGGGAATATAGACAATATTGTAATAACTTTTCATGATGACAGAGGTTAACTACACTTATCATGGTGAACATTTAATAAAATATATGATTGTTGAATCACTATGTTGTACACATGAAATTAATAGATCAACCATACAATTAAAACTTAAAAAATTTTAAAAATATATTTTTTTAAAAAAAGAAAAAACATACTTTAAAAGGGAAAGCTGGATGCTTCCATCCAAGTTTTAATCATGTGGATTGGGTAGCTCAGGTGTTCAGAAAGTGATACGCTTATTCCTTTATTGGAAGAACATTAAAAGATGAATATTTACCAGCTTCATTTAGAGATAAGTTTTTCCCCATGGAATCCTGAGAAGTAAAGCATTCAGAGCTCTTATCAGAGGTTGGATCAAAGTCAAGTATTAAGGCATTAATATTATTTTCATTAGAATAGTTATTCAAATCCTTGTTAGAGAAGTGCTCCCCTTTCCTCATCTGTGATACCAAAGATGTGTAATGCTGAGAGCTCTGTGGTCTTGGCCTTGAGAGGTTTTCTGAACTTGTGAAGGGAACAGAGTATGTTCCATTCTCAGGAGAGCAGAGACAAGAAACGGATGGGGTTCTTGGAGACGTTATTTGAGATGAAATGATTTGAGGAGATAAAATGAAGGCACTGTCTTTTTCAGAATGTGAGAAACATGTGTTGGGCAAGGGACGAGGAGCAGCCGCCATTTTCTTCAGGACCTCTTCAAAATCTTTCTTGCTGTTAGTCTGTGGACTATCAACACTGCTAGATTGATACTTGATAATCTGTCTAATCGGATCTGAAATCTCTTCTCTCTTTTGGATGGCTCTGATTTTTCTGCAAATGCTTTCCACTGGGTTATGTCGCTTGTCAGTTACCTTCCTTGCAGATGCCATTCTTGACCTTCCTCCAATTATGAAGATGAAATGGCTAAAGTGCAGGCAAAAGTAGACATTTTTTTAAAGTTAGAATTGTCCTAACAATAATTTAGCAATGCTGTTTATTCCTAAATCAGCTTTGGAGAGATTAAAATGTCTTTAGGGAAAACAGTATAAAGGTTCCTCAAAAAGTTAAAAATAAAGCTACCTTACAATCCAGCAATTATACTACTATGTATTCACCCATGATACAAAAATACAGATTTGAATGGATACATGCATCCCGATGTTTATAGCAGCATTATCAAGGAGAGCCAAACTATGGAAAGAGCCCAAGTGTTCATTGACTGAAGAATGGATAAAGAAGATGTGGTAGATATATATACAATGGAATATTAGCCATCAAAAAGAATGAATTCTTGCCATTTGCAATGATGTGAATGGAGCTAGAGTGTATTATGCTCAGAGAAATAAGTAAATCAGAGAAAGCCAGGTATCATAGGATTTCACTCATATGTGGAATTCAGGAAATAAAAGAGACGAACATAAGGGAAAGGAAAAAAAGAGGAAAGGAAACCACAAGAGACTCTTTACAATAGGAAAAAAACTGAGGGTTGATGGAAGGGAGGTGGGCAGGGGATGTACTAAATGGGTGATGGGTATTAAGGACACTTGTGATAAGCACTGGGTGTTATATATAAGTGATGAATCACTAACTTCTACTCCTAAAACCAGTATTACACTATATGTTGATTAACCTGAATTTTTTTAAAAAAGGTATCTTTAAACAAATGGTTTAGACAACTTTCCATGTGTTTAACTTTGGTACTCAAATTCTTAGAAAATAACAACAGCTAACATACAAAAATTACTTACCACCTGCCAGGTTTGGTACTAAATTCCTTATATGTATCAACTTATTTCATTCTCAAAGCTATCCTATGATGTAAACATTTCTATTATCTCCATTTTCAGGCAAAGACAGAATAAGATACAAACCCAAATTCACCCCAGATAAATGCTGGAGCCCAGATTTGAACCCAGGCAGTCCTGCTCCAGATGCTGAACCCCTAACCATACAGCTTTTCATTTATGATAATATGTCACATATGATGGTGATGGTGAAGTTGCTAACAGTTTACATTTAAATACTTGTTCTGGTTCTATCGTCAACTTACAAAATATGCCCTATATCAGCCATTTCACATGTATCTAAACCTCAGAAACCCTGTCAGATGTGGAAATATCCCTTTTACATATAAGTAAATGGAGGCTTAAAGAGATCAAGTAGCTTGCTAATAATCACATCTCTAAGATTTGAGCCAAGGAGGTGTCTGACTCCAGCATAATTTTATTTAGTGGCAGGATATAGGATCTTAAAAAAGAAAAAAAAAAAGCATGATCTCACTTCTTGTAAGATAGTAATTAGGGTATTTGGAAACAAATCCAAAATTTTGCCTAAACTGGCAAAATTTAAATTAATCTAGGTAAAGAGTTACCATAGTTTGAATGATTACAAAGAGCTAGTTACAGAGAGTTTGAACGTGATGATTTTTAGAACCTTAAAAAGATTTCCATTCATAGAGCTCATTTTGAAAATACCCTCACAGAAAATGAACAAAAGGTACAGAAATTTTAAAAGAACTATAATTGGAAGGGATATTTTAGAAAGACTGGTATTTAGGAGAAGATACTCAAAAATCCTCACAATCTGGCTTCATTTTACTTCAAGATGACAGCAACCAGCTCCAGCCAGTGAGGCTCCTACCAGCAGAATCCTTTACTATTTAAGGTGATGATCATCTTTGAACCTTTATGTCACTACTTGACAATATCTTCCTTTCTGTATATTCAAGGGTGATCTTTCAATGCCAAGGCTCCAAAAAATTCCTCTGTGGAAATTCTGGAATCAGTGTATACTCACTGGACTCTACTTTTTCTGATCTCTCCTAGGCTGTATAATAGTTATCCTGTATATTTGTCATTTCATCAAATTTTATCCTTTATTCTTGGATTGTTTAAACTGTATGCATGGGACGCCTGGGTGGCTTAGCTGGTTAGGCATCTGACTTGGGCTCGGGTCATGATCTCAGGGTTCACAGGTTCGAGCCTCGTGTTGGGCTCTGTGCTGACAGCTCAGAGCCTGGAACCTGCCTCAGATTCTGTGTCTCCCTCTCTCTCTGCTCTTCTCCCACTCATGCTCAGTCTCTATCAAAAATAAATAAATATTTAAAAAATTTTACTTGACAATAAATTATATTAAAAAGTTAAAGCAATAAACTGTATGCATGTTTCCTCAAAAACGCTTATAATTCGTGTATTCAAAAACCATGATGCGATTCTTTTCTAGATACACAGTACATTTTTGTTGGCATCATTGCTAATCCACAGTCATAAGTAATACACACAATTACCAGGCTTGTGGACTTGTCCCCTAGCTCCTGTTAGTGTTGACCCCAAACTACTCACAACTACCACCTTTTCTGGAGAATTTCCCCTGGCTGCTCATTGCTCAACTGGGTTGGAAGTGATGTAGAGGGAATGACACGAGAGAATTCACCTGCACATACACATGCTTTAAGTCTACAGCTGTGGTGAGGACACAGCAGGATTTCCTCAAGTAAAGAGTCTTATAAGACTGATTAAGTATCTGTCAATGTTCTCAATAGAAAATGACTGTGCTTCCCCTCAAGAGCCAGAGAACTGAAGCACAGGTTGGAAGAGGCGGCTAATAAAAACCCTAAAACTGGAACCTTAAACTCTCAGATCCTGTCTACCCTCCTTGTTGAGCAACTGAGGTGGGAAGCTGTTCAAGCCACAGTGATGGGCTTCGCCTTGCGGGCATTTGCGACTATTCTGGATTAATGTTCCTAGCACACAAGACACACATTTCTATTTGTTTTCCTGAGGCACTTTCTCCTTTTACCATCTGTCTCCTAAACTTCCATGACTCACCTAAGTGACCTCCACTTCGTGGTTTATAAACAAAATCTTATGAACAGTAGGCTTAAGACCCTTGTTCTCCATGAGCTAAGGAGCATTCACAAGATTAACTTGTTTTGCTTTTTCTAATATAAAGCAGAACATTTGAGTTCAGTAAGATGTGATGATAAAGATTTCAAAATTTGGGCCACCTCCTCCATATATGGCCCGGAAACATCTCCGGTCTGTCCTGCCCAAACCTCCTTTTTAGTTTTAGATCTCGATAGAAAAGATTAGCTGAAATCTGCCAAAATACCTAAAAATACAAGTCTAACTTGTGCAATAACTTTTTGAAAACATACTAACTGCAAATTAAAAACTGAAAGTTAATTATCCTTGCAGGATCAGTTACTTGGGGGGGGGGGTCTCTTTTAAAAGGAATTTCCTCTTAATCTGTTTTAGTAAATTGAATATTTACAGTGGAAAGATGGTACACTTGTAGAAATCCCAATGCAAAGAAGTGCTTTTGTTTCCCCAAGTTTATTATTTTTAGTAATCTCTGCACCCAATATGGGGCTCTAACTTAAATCCCTGAGATCAAGGGTCACATGCTCCTCCATCTGAACCAGCCAGGTGCCCCAAACAGTACTTCTTTTGTTTTTAATTTCTGAATCTCAGCTGCACTCCATATCACTCATCCCTTTAGGCATTCAACCAAATATTTATCAAGTACCTGAAAAGTGTTAATACCTCTGCTCCAAAAAGTATCTGCTCTGCTAAAACTTGTAGCCTGTAGGAGGTTCAGATATGAATAAGTAATTTCAGATAACCAATGGCTAAGTTTGGTCACAAAAGTTGCACAGGAAAAACACTGAAAAATTATTTATCTGAAATTCAAATTTCACGGAGCATCTTGTATTTTTATTAGATATATCTAGCAACCCTAAAACCTAGAGAGAAATATATAATTACACACTAGGAAAGAAAAGTGCCAGGGGCTGTGGGAGCATATGATAGGGAGTTATCCTAGTTCAGGAGTAAGGATGGAGAAATTGGGGATCATCCCTTATGTATCACACACTGTGCATTAGGCTATACATATTGTTTGCTAAGTTCATGGTTATAGACAGAAAATTGGGACCACAAATAGGCTACAGGAATTTTCATTTGGATTCACATTAGCTTAATGTAAAATCATGTTAGAGATTATCCAAACCAATTATTTCCCTTATTTTATTTATTTCTCGTATTGATTGAACTATATCTCGTTCTTATTTCTAGAATCTGAGCGATTATTATTGCCTGAATTACCTTATTGTATATAGTAAAAGCTCTTGAATCAACACTTTTCAACCATCTCCCTGATCCAAAGCAATGATTAAAAGCCTCAGAGGCATGGAAACATCTATAGAACAAGTGTGATTTGCTTCTTACCTAAAGTAAGTTTACTCATTATGTATCTAATATCACCAGTGATGTAAATGCAGAGTTCAATGTTAACCTGTAGGCATTTACATTTTTGAGCCTTACAGAAATCTTCCACGTTTGTTCTGACTTCTAAAGGAGTCTTCATTAGGTTAGAATAAATTCACTATCTATGTATACAGAATATTTCATATTCCTTGAGAATTGACAAACATAAGGGCATAATTTGTATTTTTCAATATCCATATTCAATCACTAGGAAATAGTTGAATTTTTTTGCAAAGGAAGATTTATATAGAAATACTAAAGTAGCACCTTTGGGAAAAGATTTCAAAGTGATTCAAAAGCCCTTTAGAGAGCTTTCTAAATCTTACTCAAAAAAGATTATGTCGACAGGTAATTATCTTTCCTTTATCAACCATTTAAATATTTTCTCCCTTTACTAACAATCATTTCTTGAATATTAAGTTTCTAAATTTTAGATCAGGGAGTCATATTTTAATCATCATTCAATACTTAATTATGAAATTCAGGCAAATATTTCACCTGAGTCCCAGTTGGTGATTTAATTAAGGCAAAACCCTTAAGTAATGTATGTAAAAACTTTAAAAATATCTGTGTAGTTTTAGATGAACTATAAATTCCCTTTGACAAAAGAGCCCTTCACGAACAGATGCCAGTAAACCCTTCATGGAAACAGAAGAAACATCTGTTCACTGAGATGTTCCCAGGAAAGTCATCTTTAGTGAGCCATGTGGGAGGGTAGAGCATGGTTTTCTATTTAACCAAGTAAACTTCATATTTGCCAAATTACACTATTTTTAGTCTCTCTGTGACTAATATTTAATATAATAAATAATAACACTTTTTCCTGTCCTAAGATAGGTGACAGCAGCTGTTAATCAAAATGATTTGCAAACCTACAAGTTCCAGATTTAGTAAACACTCAGGACTGTCATCTGCAAACCTGTTTGATGACTAACGAATGCAAGTTGGCGTAGAATGGGACTCTCCCCTCCCACCATTCACTTAACCCTGTTATATTAAGTTCCTTGGCTGGGTCACACCAAACTTATTATAAACATCTCATACTGGAACAATTCCCGAAATAGCATAGTCACACATCTGCTTCTGAAACATCACTGTGTTCTTCTGTTTCAGTTCTTATTATATGAAGTCTGGTTTTCTTCTCAGAGACTAGGAGAAGACCTAAAATAAATATCTAACGGCAAGAACTCAGGTGCTCCCATGTTCTTGGGGTCTACAAAACCACATAATCACTTTCCACTAACACACATTCCAAATGACTAAAACTGGAAATGACAATTCAGGACTTCAGGTATCCAAAAGCCCTTTTAAAAACAATTTTGGGATTTGCCTGTGGTGAAAGCACCATTTCTGGGGAATCTAGCTTTATCATGAGCATATTGAGTTGGGGAGGGAGGAGAAGACAGGGGCTCCCCCTGGAATGGCTTTTCTCTGTTTAGAGCAGGACTTTCTTGACCTAAAGGCCAGCATCCACCAAAATTTAGTTATTTACTTGAGGGAAAAACTCACCACCTTATTTTCACTTGACCAGCACTCCAAGAGCCATCTTCTGAAAACTAGGACTAGAGAGCAGAGGTCTGTAGGATCAGGTGATTGGGTGGAGCTAAATTCCACCGGTGATATAGAGCCAGCAGAGAGATTACAGCTGGAGAAGAGGAACGTCCAATGATCGGCTGCACCTGCCTTGCTGGTCTTCTCCAAGATCTTGAGAGGGAGGGTGAGGAAAGGCATAAGAGGAAGGAGGACCACAGATCTGTCTGTATTGATGCCATTTTTGTGAGCTCCCTACCATGGTAGTAACAACAAAATTAAGATCGCCCATAATATAATCTTTCTAATCAGGATGGAGGAAGAGTCACTTTTTAAGTTAAATTTCATACATTTCTGTTGGACCAAGTGCTATATGCTTTCTAAAACACCAATGCTGTTAATCATTACATTTTTGGGGGACCATATACAGTTTGGGGGACACAGTATATTAACTGTACAAAGTGTAATAATTAAGCAAAAAATTACAGGAGTGGTACATTAAACTCCATTAGAGGTCAGGATAGGGAGAGGTCAGTGGGCTGATAAGAGTTTTTGAAGTAGGTGAGACATAAACTGGGCTTTAAATAGTACACTATTGTTGGGAGATAGAGGCTTGGACAAACCTGTGAAGTGGGGAGACTAAGCTTGCTGCTTAGCAGCACTGGGTAAACGGATACAACCGTGAGGTAGGTGGGAGGTTGTGGAGTAGTGGAAACATGTATGTCTACATAGGTAAGATACAGGCAGATTCAGAAATGAATGACATTTTTTGGCAATGACATTTCCCACCCAAGAAAATAATATTTGGTGGCAGGGGTGGCGGGGACACACATCTTAAAAACAAAACAAAGCAAAACAAAAAAACACAAACCAGAATCAGGGTTCCAAACATACAACCTGAAGCATCATAATTGGAACATTTTGCACTCAAACTTGGCTAGCCAGACCACTTCAGTCCCTAATCACATGCTTCACAGACTTTAGCCCTGGTGATTTCCTACTTCTCTTCTATTTTTCTGTCTTCCTCACTCAGCCTCTGGTGCTCTGAAAATCTATTTTTGGAATATCTATATTTTTATATATGCTCCCATTCCTGTGGGTTATCATTTCTGTCCCCGGATGAGACGGAGAGAAAGTGTAGTAGTTCCGAGTTGGAGCTCTGGATTCAAATAACCTGAGTTCAAATCCCAGCTCTCCCTAATTAGTTCTGTGACCTCCTACAAATTACTTAACTCTGTGTTTCAGTCTTTATCTGCAAAAATCAATATTATGAATGACCCCCTGGGTTTGCTGCAGGGATTAAATGAGATAACACATGGATGATGCACTTTCTGAAAGCTCTTTAATTTATTCAGATATTAAATGTACTCTTACAGTAAAAAATAATGCCCAGAAAAAACCAATTAACACATTCCTCTCATTGACTTACTCTGCTTAATTTCCCATGAAGTGAACTATTATAACATCTATGCTTGTGATCTTCTTATCAATCCACAGATATCGAAACTAGCAACACCCAGGGAGATTTCCCTCCTAGTCATAAAGGAAGCCGATGGTGGAGCCAGAAATAACATTAAAATTCTGAATCCACTAGACCATATCACCTGTCTGGCAAATTATACTCTTAACTTCCTGCTCCATATGAGTGAGTGTATTACACTTCATGTTTCTCAAGGTAGTGAAAGGAATTGCCTGAACAATAAATTCCAGTGGATGTGCAATGAATTCAATGAACATGTTATTCCATTATTTATTTATTGTTTGCCTCATATGATTCTAACAGGATGTGCTCATACTGTGCTCTCTGACCCTGGACAGCACAAGCTGGTGACTCCTGTACATGCCCCGAGGCAGCCAGAAATGTGCACTGTTCACCAAAATAGCTTCTCCAACCCCAAACACATGCTTGGTTAACACAACAGAGAGTACATGGGGATAAAATGCAGACTCGGCCAAAAACCCAAGATGGGGCATTGGGTTTCTGGATATACTATAGGTATTATTGATAACAGCTTGGTGTTTACTTGCTAAGTCATTTCCCCTTAAGACATGTTGACTTGACAGGGCCCCTGATGTTGTCAAGACTTGAAAGCAATAGTCTTATATCAGAGAACCACTGAAGGACACTGCAAGAAAATTAAATCTTATCGTGTAAGTAGGTGAAAAAAAAAAAAAAGAAAAAATGTATTCAAATACCACGTCTGTTTCTAACTCAGTCTTTAATGTCACTAGACATTAGTCAGTGGCTTGATCTCTGAGATGAACTCAGGTTGATGGAAGGGACTCCCTTTGTCCAATCAAAAGTAGATTGAATGGGGTGGAAGGAAGGAGGGACTATTAGGAGAAAGGAAAGAAAATCAGACAGTGGAATCCTCTTTCAGTATAGGTATAGCCAAACATAATATGCATTTTCTTTTTCAAAACCTGCTCTATGTAAGATGCACTCTTTCTTATAATGTACTCTACTGGGCCCTTGTAGTCTAGGTGCCATCATCGTTCAATTTATTTCTTTTAATTCAGCTTTAATAAGCAAATGCAGCATCTTCAGGAAGCCAATTTTCATAAAGATACCATCCCAGAGAGAAAATAATTGGAAATTAAGTAATCCATGGATTCCTTTCTGAAAAGGAGTAACACAGAAGTGAATGCTTTGAAAGAAAATTTGGCAATTTCTTTTTGGAGGAAAATGGAAATAAAACAATGCCCTGAAGATATTACCAAGATACATATTAGCTGAATGAAAATCATCTGTTGCCCTTCCAGATCTAACCAGAAGTAAAGCAGGAGTAACAATCCTCACTTGGTTCTATACCTCTGCCCTTCCTTTGCACTTGCTAGGGAAGGTAATGGCTAAAGCCATCCTGCCAACACGAGCGGAAGGGTGGTCCCTGCTTCTTACAGCTTCTCTTAACCCTTTCCATGCTTTCATGAATGAAATTCTTTTCAGCCTCCCCTTAAAAAAAAAATGTGCCATCTCCTTCCTAAGGAACCCTGATCGATATGCACTAAGAGATACCTTTAGTTGTTATATAAATTTCCATAGCCCAATATGGTTGTTATCCACATTACACAAAGGGCATCATACGTCTTTGAAAATATTTTGTTTTTATTTTTAAATTCTGTGTAGGCTTTTCTTTTAATTACGTACAGCAAATTCAAAGAAGATTTGACTAAAAGGAAAAAAAGACTTTACTAATCCTCTTTTGAAAATTTTAATAGCTGTTGCCAAATCAGTTTCCATAGAGATGATATCAATTTATGTTGTCACCAATAATTTGTGAGCTTGCTTCATTCCCCACACCCTCATCATACACAATGGGGTGATCTCTACCAATCTGATAGGTGAAATATGGCATCATGCCATTTTAATTTGCATTTCCCTCCTTATGAATATGGTTTCATGTGTTAAAAGTCATTTGTATTTCTATGTTCTATTTGTTTGTATTCTTTGGCAATGTTTCAATAGGGGTTTGATTTTATCAATTTACAAAAGCTCTTTATATATTAAGAAATTTATTTCTTTGTAATATGTGTTAGAAATTCACTTGTACAGTTGTCATTTCTATTTTTTGTTTAAGCTATTTTTTGCCATGCAGATTTTTTTTTTTAAATACAATCAAATTTCAACCTTCTCTGTGTGAATTCTGAGTTTGTGTTAGCCTTAGGAAGGCCATCCTGACTCCAAAATCACAAAAAAGTCTCCCATTTGTTTTTTTCCTAGTTCTTTCATGACTGAATACACTTAGAATTTATTTTGGTATATAGAGTATGTATATATATATACATGTATATATATATATATATACATGTATATATATATATACATGTCCTTCTTGCTTACCAAATGGCTACCCAGTTTTTTTCAAGGAATTTAACCTACAGACATATTTGCGCATATTTATAAAGGTAATTATAAAAATACATTTAGTGTAGTATTGTTTGAAATGGCAAAATATTGAAAACAATCTTTTCATCCTCCAACAGGAGACTGGTTACAAGTCACAGTTCAATCACACAGTGGAATAAAATACAGCTGTTTAAAAGAAAGAGGTTTTACAAGTACTAATATGGAATCCCAAAATTATGTGGTAAAGTTATAAATCAACCCTAGGATAAAGAACTGTACTAACATCATTTCTGATTAAAAATATATAGTACAAACACAAAGCAAAACACATGTACACATAAATACAAGAAGAAACTAGAGACAATGATAACCTTGGAAAGAAAACTGGCAGTTTAAGGAACGGGATAGAAGACAGATTTAATTATTTCTGTATAATCTTTTATCATATCTACGTACAATATCATTTTAAATAAATGCAAAAAAAGGAAAAAAAAACAATAGATTTTTAAAACGCAAGTTATTCTGTTTGGGTGGCTGATCCATTACCACATAATATATATTTGTAAGGTAATGTCATTTACAGTGTCAAAACCTGCTGATTTTGAAATCAGCAAAACTCGTAAATGTTAAGTATGAAAATATGGATCAGTAGCACCCTCTGCTGGTAATGAGTTAAAATTCAAGACACAGAAGTCATTAATAAACCTAAGATTTCTTGTGTTCTATTTTGTGATTACTATAAAGTACTCAAATAGTGTATCATAAGAATAATAATATTTCATATTAAAATTTTAAAGATCACTGTGGGAATTTACTAAAGTTAAAAAATCACATATTTTTTTGTAGCAGTCCACAAAAGAAGTGCAGAACTCCACTTTACATATGGGAATTGAGAATAAAATACTTATTTTTAACAATAGTTATCACCAATGTGTATAAAAGTGAGCATGATTGTGCATGTTTGTCTTGTCAGTCTGTATATTTTCCTCATGTTCTCACCATTCTAATTAATTCATTTAACAAATATTGAGGACTTTGTGTGTCAGGCATGGCCTAGTGCATAGAAAACAGAAGTCCCATAGGGTGCCTGGGTGGCTCAGTCAGTTAAGTGTGGCACTCTTAGTCTTGGCTCAAGTTATGACCTCAAGGTTTATGAGTTCAAGCCATGCATTGGGCTCTGCACTGTTAGCCTGGAGCCTGCTTGGGATTCTCCTCTCTCTCTCTCTCTCTCTCTGCCCACCCCCCCCCCGTCCCAAACTAATTTAAAAACAAGAAGTTGTAGGCATGAGCCCTACTGCATGTCAATTTTTATTTTTAATGATTATTTCTTTTTGAGAGAGAGAGACAGAAACTGGGGGAGGTGCAGAGAGAGAGGGAGAGAATATGTCTGCGTGCTGACAGCAGAGAGCCTGATGTGGGGCTCAAACTAGCTAATCATGAGATCATGACCTGAGCCAAAGTGAGACATTTTACTGACTGAGCCACACAGGTGCCTCACTGCACGTCTACTTTTAACAGCGTGGGTGATGAGATGAGGAGGAAGCAGCCATAGAGATTAAAAGGAGCAGTAGAAAGGTAGAAGGTAGAGGATGGAAAATCCAGTGAGTGTGGTGTCCTGGAAGCCAAGTGGGGAAAAGGTTTCAAGAAAGAGGAATGACTACAAAATTACCTTAGATTATTAGTAAGGGAACAAGTTATTGGTTACTTGACAAGAGAAATTTCATTATAATATGTTCCAAAGTAAATGGCTGGAGAGAAATTAGAGTGTCTGAGTAGGGACACCACTTTTTTTAAATGTTTATTTTGAGAGACAGCAAGCGAGCAGGGAAGGGGCAAAGAGACGGAGAGAGAAACCTAAGCAGGCTCTGCACTGTCAACACAAAACCCAATGTGGGCTCAAACTCACGAACCATGAGATAATGACCTGAGCCACAATCAAGAGTCAGATGCTTAACCTACTGAGTCACCCAGGTGCCCCAAAGTCTTACATTGTTAAGCTATCACTGTTTCTTGGGAACTGAACTCTTTCCTCTGAGGCTTTGGGTTTGACATTGCATTTGATTTTTTACATAGTAACTCATAGTGCCAGGCAATGATGGATTGGAATCTACCCCAGACTGAAGTATAATGAGTAAATTTTGCTTATATACATATCATCTATTCCTATTCGACAAGAGTGCCAGATTCATTTAACTAAATTGATTCTAAGAAGTAGACGTACACTGACCTCAAGTGATTTCAAAGTGCTTTTTATTTCTACATATGTTAAATACTTTTTACAATTAAAAAAAATGATCTGTTTTGAAGGTAAAATGAACAAATCTTGAAATTAAAAAGGCAAAATATGTGTAGGAGCGAAAAGTATAAATCAAGTATTTGGGAAGTGAACATTGGAAGCTTGCTTACCTTAAATTCAGAAAAACTTTTATATTCTTCCTGTAAATACTTTTTTTTAAAACTCTAAGTCAGAATAGCCACATTTGAAACACTTTCTGTTAATAGTTTACATAGAACCTAGTCTTAAGCCTAACGTGGGCTTGATCCTGGAAGAAAGTAAGTCTTTTCACAACTGCCTGGATGCACAAGAAAGCTTTTTAAAAATAGACACCATGAGGTCACACACTGATGCTTACATGTTCCAGTATCTAATATGGCCACAGTAGTCTTGATAACCAAAGTCATGTTTCTCATCCTTAGGAGCCGGCATCAGAACAACTATATCCAACAGATGTGAAGGTACTTTGTTCATGAACGAGCATTCCATTTTGTTTCATACTTGAATGCTGTACATGTATTTTGGATTGTATATTGTGATTGTGTATTTATGCTTTGATTCACTGTAATTTCTCATGTTATGAATTGATTTGCATTGAATACAAACTGTAAATAAAAACAAATAGCTGAAAGAGCAAAAAAAATACAGGAGGTAGATTTTATGTTAAGTATTCTGATCAAAGAGAGAAAGAAAAGAAAGAAAAGAGAGGGGGGAGGGGCACCTGGGTGGATCACTCGGTTAAGTTCAGACTCTCGATATCAGCTCAGTTCATGATCTCGAAGTCATGGATCAAGCCCCATGTCAGGCTGTGCACTGAGCGTGGAGTCTGCTTGGGATTTTTTCTCTCCCTCTCTCTCTCTGCCCCTTCCACCCCTCTCAAAATAAATAAATAAATTTTTAAAAAAAGGGAGACAAGGAAACTTTTGGAGGTAGTGTGTGTGTTTATTATCTTGATTATGGTAATAGTATCACAGGTGTATTCATATGTCCAAGCTCATCAAATTGTGTACATTAAATATATGAAGTGTTTGCATTTTATTATATATCAATAAAACAGTAAAACAAAGCAGGGCGGGGGGAAGGAGTTTGCTGTGAAAGAAAGAAAAGAAATGGACAACACTAGTGGCAAAAGTCAAGTCAAGGGAATTTTGGGTTTTCCTGTTTTACAGGAGAGAGAAATAACAGTATATTTGCACATTTATGGGAATGATCCAATTCAGAGGGGAAAAATGAGGCAGCAGAAGAGAGACATGGGAACGGTGTCCCCTGTCCCTGTACATGTATCAGGGGGTGAGGCTAGGTCCAGATAGGGCTCCAGCTTAGCTCGCTGCAGAGGCAGCCGATTCACAGGCCAAGGGAAGGCCCCACATAGGGGCAGAGACACAGATAGGTAGGTACAGGGGAGAGATGGTGAATGTCCTCTTCTGACTGCTTCAATTATCTCAGCAGAGCCAAAAAGGAGAGAGTGCTAGAAGTCTGAGGGGAGAGGAGAAGATATAAAATATAAAATAACCTAGGTGAAAGCGCAACACACTGCCATTAGGGAAGCACAGTGGGATTGCTGGACAGGATAAGAGCCAACAAAAAGACCAGTGGTTCCCCATTTCAAGTGAGACCAGCCTGCATGGCTGTGTGTTGTTTAGGTGCATGGGTGCTGGCATAGAATAGGTGGAGCATTGGAGTTAGCCAGGGTCGTGATTTATCCAACAAGTACCATGTGACACGTGAGAAGGAGTTAGTAGAGTTGAGAGTGTATGCAAAGCAGTGACTCAACAGTGGACATGGGCTTTAAATAGGTAGGGAGAAAACATAGGATCTAAGGGTGCAGCAGGAGTAGGATCAGTGGGTAGAAGGTCTAGGTAGGGCCGGAGAATGATGAAACTGGGGTACTAGAAGGAGTGAGCTAGAAAGTTAGATGATGATACTCAAAAAGTACAGAATCCAGATTCTGAGATATGACAGGGCTGTGGTGATTGGTAATGCCAAGGTCAAGGGCATGGCCAATGCAGTGAGAGGCTGTGGTAGAATGCTCTAATAACTCTGTAAGGCCAAAGTTCATTTTCTTTTTCCAAATGGAGGGCTCAGATGGCATCTAGTGGCTGAGGTATTTGACATAGGTGATCTGTTCATATATTTGCCTTGGGTATACTTACAAAAAAAGCCCCTTGAGTGGCTCATGTTTCCATACTATATACTAGAAAACCAAACAGAACACATACCAGTACTTTTTAAATGGAAGAGGTATTTCATTCCTTCCAAATGTGCAATCATAATCATAAATACTTGAACTAGAGCCCTATTTAGTTTGCAGGGCAAACATGTTGTTTTTTTTTTTCCTGCCTTGCAGGTAAGAATTAGTGTTAGGGTTGTGTTACATAAATATTGCATTCACATACTTGTTTTTATGTTATACAAAATGGGATCACTTATTCACCATGACTTTTCTGCCATAAAACTACTCACAAAGTAACTACGATACAGAGTTGAATAATAAATCACTCTATGCAAAACCTAGGCATTCTGCACATACCTAAATCAATAGATTCAGCTTTGGCATGTTAAACTCTGCTTCCTGTTTTTCAAACAAGAACTATTCTTGAAAATCAGTAACCAGGTGTGACACTGTTACAAAGGTAGAATGTCCTGACCACTATAATACATATCAGCATTAATTAGGTTGTAAAAGGGAGACATCAGTACTTATACAGTAAAACCTTGGTTTGCAAGCATAATTCATTCCAGAAATGTGCTTGTAATCCAAAGCACTTGTAATATCAAAGTGAATTTCAAGAACTTTTGGCTCAGTTCTGAACCTATGACATTCGTCATCATGTACTACTCATATTGCAAGACATTGCTCGTTTATCAAGTTAAAATTTATTAGAAATAGTTGCTTGTCTTGCAGAACACTCACAGAACAAGTTACTCGCAATCCAAGGTTTTCCTGAATCTTCATTTAACTGTTTTCCTCCGAGTTGTTTATCCATGATCTATAGTATCTTGCTGAGACAACTAAACTGGGCTTAATTTCCTGATATTTGACAAGGGTTTTTTGTTTTTGTTTTGTTTTTATCAGCAACAACCACAGGGTGTTATACTTATCACCAGTTGGGTCAGAAGGTGCTGACAGAACAGAAACGGAATTTCTTGGCTTTTCTGCAGGGACAGGACCAGCCTAAGAGTATGTGAGGCTCTGCTGAGACCCCTGGGCACTGGCTCCCTTTGCGCTAACCTAAACACCAGATACGGTGGAGGGCACTGTGAAAAGGAAGAAAAAGAAGGCAATGTAAACTGTTTGTGAAGAATCACCTTAATATATTTTGTTTTATCCTGGAGGAAGACTACTTGGGTCAATCTGTTGATGAATTTTTTCTTATAAGTGAATCGGTTGGGATGGAAATGTTAATTTATTTGAGCAAACAGCATCACAAAGGACGTTGGTGACCGTATCTATTGTATGTATTTCCTGGGCTTTCTGCCTCTCTTGAAAAATGCCTTTCCTGTCAAAATAGGCAGATTTCCTCATAGTCTGCCAGTTGCTTTTAGTCGGGGAGGAAGGATTTCATTCATATAGATTATGCTTCGTAAAGTCAAAGTTAGCCTTTTGTGAGCATTTTCAGATTTTCCTCTTGCTTGTGCTCCCTCCACCCTGCCCATAAGGGCCTTCTGACTGAACTTGGTGCACTCTTCCTGCTAGAATTAACAAGACCAGCACCCAGGTTAAGAGCATGGACTCAATACCTGGATTGTCCGGGGCCTCCTCTAAACTCTGTCTCTTGGTCAAGTGACTTAACCTCTCCATGGCAGTTTCCTTATCTGTGAAATGGTGATAACAACGGAATCAAATTGAGGATGACATGAATTGCTATATGTAAAATACATAGAACACTGCTTAGCACCTAGCAGGCATTCTGAGTGTTAGCTATCTTATTGCCAAAAATAGTTGAGACACGGAGTAGTTTTTTTTAGCTTCTCTATGTCTCAAACATCTTTATCAATCATCTATGGCTAGAAAACAAATCACTCAGGATTTAGAGGCCCAGATCAATAAGCATTTTTTAAGTTTATTTATTTATTTTTAAGAGAGAGAGCAAGCTCGCATGGCAGCATGCACGAGAGAGAGAGAGAGAGAGAGAGAGAGAGAGAGAGGGACAGAGAGGAGAGGGAGGGAGAAGGGAGAAGGACAGAGAGAGAAGGAGACAGGATCTGAAGCGAGCTCTGCACTGACAGTAGAGAGCCCAACTGCGGGCTTGAACTTACAAACCTTGAGATCGGGACCTGAGCCAAAGACAGACCCTTAACCTACTGGTCACCCAGGTACCCCACAATAAGCATTTATTATCTCACAGTTTCTGAGGATTAGGATTCTGGGACTGTGTACCTATGTAGTTTGACTTCCAAGACCACTCACACGATTATTGGCAAGCCTCAATCCCTCTCCACATGGTCCTCTCAGTGGGGTTACCTCACAGTTTGGCAGTTAGCTTCCCCCAGGGTGAGCAATTCCAAGAGAAAGAGACGAATCACACACACACACACACACACACACACACACACACTGAGAGGAAGAGAGAGAGAGGCCAAGAATGGCATCAATCTTTTAAACCTAATTTTGGAAGTGATATTCCATCACTGCCATATTCTACTCATTATAATCAAGTCGTTAAATCTAGCACATGCTTAGGGTGAGAGATTACACAAAGGCAGGAATCACTGGGGATGGCCTACCGTACCATTGATTGTGAACTGATTTAGAAAGTGTCCCAGGACACTTGGGTGGCTAGTTGGTTTAGTGTCCAACTCTTGGTTTCAGCTCAGGTCACAATCTCAGTTTGTGGGTTTGAGCCCCACATCAGGCTCTGTGCTGATGTCACAGAGCCTGCTTGGGATTCTTTCTTTCTCCCTCTCTCTCTGCCCCTCCTGTGCTCTCTCTCTCAAAATAAAGAAATAAACTTTAAAAAAAGTGTCCCTAAATTATTTTGCCTATACATATATAAAGAGAAAATTATTTTTACAAATGAGAACCAGTTTCTAATATCTACTATCTTGATAAACATGCAAACACTAGTTTTGCCAATAAAAGTCCTATTTATTGGGGTGCCTGGGTGGCTCAGTTGGTTAAGCATCTGACTCTTGATTTCAGCTCAGGTCATGATCCCATGGTTTGTGAGTTCAAGCCCCGCATTAGGCTCTGCTTTGACAGCACGGAGCCTGCTTCAGATTCTCTCTCCCCTCTCTCTCTGCTTCTACCCCACTTGCACTCTCTCTTTCTCAAAAAAAAAAAAAAAAAAGATTTGAAAAATCCCCTATTTATCATCCAATATGCTAATTTACCATGACCTGGTTAATGGAGGAGATAGGATGGCAGAGAATCTGGCTTTTTCTGTACAGTGCTGATGGCCACCCTGGAATGTGTTAAACAGCACATCAACTGATCACCCCTGGAGACACAGCTTAAACAAACTGACACATACATTATATTTTGCCAACTACACTGAAGTTTTTTAAAGTAAATTACAGGCTTTATAACACCTTCCTGTAAGATTTTCTGTAACTCCTACGAAAGCCCTCCATCTATGAAACCCCTTATTTTAAAAAATATGGCTATAAATAAAAGTATAAAGAAAAAAAAAGTAAGTGGTACATATTTTTCTAACTTACATGACTCTCAAAATGGAAAATCCAGACAAGTGGAATGTCTATGTGGAATCCCACTGCACAGCAGCTCAAAGCTGAGAAAGTATTTTGTGGACTTAACAAAGCTCCCTTTGGCTGTTCAAAAAGCTGTGGTTGCATTTATGCTTCACAGAGTTGAGGAGCTGGTCTTCCATCAATTCTCAAATACAAGTGAGGAAAAGGGAGGCATCCAACACTGATAAAATGGGATTGGCATAAAAATAATCTTTAAATTTAAAAACACAGGTTTTAAGTAAGTAAAAGCTTATTATACATGTTATAGTTTCAAATATATGGAGAGGAAGGGAAAAAAGTCTGAGTAATAATCTGACCTTCAATTTTTGTTATTTCCAAATAAAACTAAAATTGTCAGTATTATCACTGCTATTTTACCAATGATAATGCTGAAGCAGAGAGAGGCTAAGCAACTTGCCCCGGGGACACACTGCTAGTAAGTAGCATAGCCTGGATTTGAAACCAGGCAGTCTAGCTCCAGAGTCAGCCCTTTTAGCTACCATGCTCTGCTGCCGAGGAAGAGGGTCACATAAGTAAGTGAAATCGGGGAACTCTACATGGAAGAAGTGGCCTTTAAATATTTCCACAAGAACAAAATCCTGTGTAAGTTCTTTACTCCAAAGTGGCAGGAAAATGTCTGCATCAGCAGAAATCCCACATCATTAGTGTTTTCCACCAGTGTAATAACTGAGAGGGCTTATGGGAAGTTTTGAAAGTCCGTGACGAGCAAGATAACAGATTATAGTGGGGCACCTGGGTGGCTCAGTTGGTTAAGCATCTGACTTTAGTTCAGGTCATGATCTCACGGTTTGTGGGTTTGAGCCCCGCGTTGGGCTCTGTGCTGACAGTTCAGAGCCTGGAGCCTACTTCGGATTCTGCGTCTCCCTCTCTTGTCTGCCCCCCCTCACTTGCGTTCTCCATTTCTCAAAAATGAATAAACATTAAAAACTTAAAAAAAAAAGATAGATTATAGCAATTTACCATGACAGTTCTAGATGTGATCTTCTTCTGGAAGGCCATCCCATTGTCTTAATTAACACAAATTCCTATTTGTATTCTAAGTTTCAGGAGATGAGAACAACTTTCATATTATGTACACATCTGTGTCAGAAAGTAAGTAACCAGATTTTTCTGATACCAAGCCACCTTTTTATAATCAAACTCAGCACTGTCAAATGGAACTTTCTGTGGTGGTGAAAATGTTCTACACTTTGCTCTGTTCGCTACAGTTGCCACTAGCCACATGTGGTTATGGGACACTTGAAATGTGGGTAGTGTGACTGAGGATCTGAATTTCTTATTTTATTTTAATTAACTTAAATTTAAAGTTAAATAGCTACACATGGGTAGCAAAGACACTTAATCATATGAGTTCAAACTCTTCCAAAACCTCTGGCGTGTTTCCAGAGCATGAGTAGTATATAGATTGGTCAGTTGGGGTCTCAAGAATTGCAGCTGTGTGGACCAAGGGAACAGGCAGGATCTTCTTTTAGACTGGAAGTGGCTGCCACAGCAATTTCCTCGAGGTTGGGAAATATAGAGCTGGAATGATATACTTGTGACCATACTTAACTCATATTTAATTATTTTTTCTCACTTGGGGAAACATTTTTTAAAGTAAGTAGCATTTTCAGACATTATGATTCCAGGTTAGTGTTAGAAACCAACCCCAAACCTGGAAAAGATATAGATTCTTAGGGATCTTAGTTGGACCGTGGGTTTTGAGAGAGATTAGATTTCTACACTGTTCTGGAACAGAAGAGGCTGCATTTAAAGTGCCGTAAAGGAAGTTTCTGGGTTTGAATGTTAATCTCTTAGATTACTTAAAGATAACTGAATTCCAACTTCTGAACTTTCTAGAGTAAATTATAACTGCCCGTTAACATTGAAAATCCAACACGGAAAAGCCATGAAGTGTGTGTGTGGGCGCGCACATGCATACACAATGCATAGTTTAATAAACTTTTTTTGTTTCGAAATACAATAGCCATGAAATAGAGGACAAATATTACTTTAATCTTGAACTTTAGGGTTTAGAAGAGCTGTTCACTACTGGGAAAAACATATCATTTAAAGGCAACACACTTGGTTCTGAGTGATCAGGATCAGTCTGCATTTGAAACTATCCTACTCATGCTGATACCACATACAGGTGTACATGTTCGGCTCCACTATGCCTTTCTTTCTTTTGTTTTTTTCTTTAGTTTATTTACTTATTTTGAGAGAGAGAGAGAGAGAGAGAGAGAGAGAGCAAGCGAGCAAGGGAAGGACAAAGAGGGAGGGACAGACTCCAACTCATGAACTGTGAGATCATGACCTGAGATGAAATCAGACACTGAGTCAGACACTTAACCGACTGAGCCAGCCAGGTGCCCCTCCACTGTGCTTTTCTGAAGGGTCATGTCTAATAAGGATTTACACATGGAAACCCTGATTATTTTATTATTAATTACTTTTTCTTTGGCTTTTCTTTATCCTGTGTGTGTTTAAATTATATGTGTGGGTAGATCACCTTATCTATGAATTTGATTTTAGGATAGTAAAGGGAGCACTGTCCAATATTTGCAATAAAAAGGACACTTTGTGTTCCAAGTCTTGAAAGCCTCTGCTCTGGTACAAGCTGGCCTAATGCTGGCTGTGCTGGTTCTCATGTCAACCACGCCAAGCATGTTGTCATATTTGGAAACCCTCACTTCCAAGCAGGCACCAACCACCTCCCTAGGAGTTTTCATCCACACAGAACTGTTGGTTAGTTTAGACACTCTGTTTCTGCTCAGGGTGCAGGTGTGTAGGCATTTTCTAATAATATATATATATATATATTCCCCACTACTCCCTAAATGTTCTGAAGAGCATCTTATGGTCAAAAGTGATCATAAGTTTCATTGCCCATGTCTGAGTATGTATGTATCATCAAATTCAGCAAGGATTCACTTGAAGTGACAATGTTTGAAGTTTCAGTAACATATTCCTAAAGCTCATGCATTCTATGTGTTCAGAGTTTGATCAACTCTAGTCTGTTCCATATTTGACTGTAATCCTGGTCACTGTTAATAAGAGAGACCTACATAACAGAGACCAGTTAAATCTATGAGGAAAAATGGTAACTATGACTTGATTTTTGTTTATTATATTCCAATCAATATTAACATCATTTTAAATTATTTTTCCTTCCTTTCTCTCTTTTTTTCTTCCTTCTTTCCTATCTTCCTCTCCTCCTCATTCCCCTCATCCTCCTCCTTATTTTGGTCTATGTCAGAATGGATATTTTCCTTCTTTCATTTCCCAGAGTCCAATTTGTATTGGACTTGGCCATTGTGGTTCTGCTTTCCATCTTTCACTGACTACAAATACTTCAGTTTTTGCTATACTTCTCTGAATCAGCTTTATTCTTATGTTGGCTCCCTCATTAATGAATTTAATAAATTTTTTGATACATGTTGATTCTATATTTATATTGGAGTCATGTTGCTAGCTTTTGCAATTTATACTTTTAAAGTTTGGGAGGTCACTGAGATGTCCAAGTGGACTCACTTGCTAAGACTAGTTAAACTACCTTGGACTTGCACCTTAGAGCTGCTTAAGCCCAGTCATGTGTCAAAGGAATTTCCTGCTGCTGACTTTCTTCCTCTGTTTCCTTTTCTTTTCATTCTATGTATTTGTTTTTGTTTCTTTTCTTGGCCAAGTCTGTTAATCTGTCCACTTATTGTCTAGCTTGCATTTGGGGCCATATCTCTTTCCATTACTGGGTCCAAGAATCAGTGAGTAAAGGACAATTGTATGCTGGAAAATGTTTAACAACTGGTTCTTTGAGGTGGCATAGGGGCTGATTTTTCAGTGTCTAATGATTTCTGTGGTATAAATATTTCCAGGATGGCCAATGATAAGCTACCAATGTGATGTCACTGAGGGCAAAGTTAGGAAGAACTAAGCACAATTCATTCTTGTGAATCAGTACAATCAACTGTAGCACAAGGCTGGTCATGAACCATTAAGCAGATCTTGGCTTCATTATTGAGAAACATCCGGCACATTCCAGAGTCCTTAGAAAATAATGGTTGGGCCACATTTTCTTCTACAATATGGTCCAGGAAGTAGTACTTAATGGACTTCCAGGCTGGTCAAGAGAGCACCCTGTGAGTCTGTGATGCACATGGCTGATGATTTACTCTTAACTGTTGCCAGTGATAATTGTAATAACTGAAAATCTGATTTTATCACCTGCTCCCCTACTACTGTCTCTCATGAAGATGAGGACCAATTTTTTGTTGGGTGAAACACGACAGACAAGAATATGGTCTGTTAGCCTGTTTTATTTCTCTGTTCATCTATTTGTGAGCACAAATCAACTAAGAAAATATTTTGTGCCCACTGGGAAGGAGAACAGCTCTGGAGAACAGCTCTTTGAGAATCGACCAGAGAGTTTTTGTATTTCTGTGTTGGCTTTTGACCTGTGAATGAGAAGTGAAAGTACAAATTCTCTGATGCCTTTGTGTCTATTAACGAGAGTAGTTTTTACCTCTTTTTGACAAAAGGTTAAATATTAATAAATTTGATTATAAAGCATTAATAAATTAGATTATAATGCCGTCAAAAAATGGGATCTGGACCAATTCCTTAAAAGATTCAATCTGCCAAAACTCACCTAGAAGAAATAATGATACGAATAGGCCTATATCTATTAAAGAAATTGAATAAATAATCAATAACCTTCCAAAACAGAAAACTACAGGCCCAGATTGGTTCACTGGTGAATATTAACAAACATTTAAGAAATAAATTAAACTAATTCTCCAAAATCACTTTTGAGAATAGACACAGGGAATACTTTGTAACTCGTTCTATAAGGCCAGCATTACCCTACCACCAAAATCAGAGAAAGGCATTACAAGAAACTTCAGACCAATATCTCTTATGAAATAGATGCAAAAATCCTCAACGAAATATTAGCAAATCAAATCCAAAAAAAGTATAAAAAGAATTACATACCACAACCAAGTGGTGTTTATCCCAGGTATGCCAGGCTACATATAACATTTGAAAATCAATTGATATAATCTATCATATTAATAGACTAAACAAGAAAAATCATATGATAATGTCAATAGATGCATGAACAATATTTGACAAAATCTAATGCCCATTCATCATCATCATCATCACCTCTCAGTAAACTAGGAATAGAAGGGAACTTTCTAAACCATCCTACAGATAATATTGTACTTACTGGTGAGAAACTTGAAGTCTTCCCACCACGGTCAGGTACAAAGCCAGAATGTTGCCTGTCACTACTCTTTTTCCACAATGTACTGGAAGACCTTGATAATACAGTAGGAAAATAAAATAAAAGCTATACAGATTGAGAAAGAAGACATAAAATTGTCTTTGTTCACAGATGACATGATCATCTATATAGAAAATCTAAAAACATCCACAAAACGCTCCTGAAACTAATAAGTGATTATAGGAAGGTTTTGGGATATGAGGTTAATATTAAAAGGTTAATTGCTTTGAACCAACATATACCAAAAATGAACAAGTGGAATTTGAAATTAAAAACATAATACCATTTATATTAGCACTTCAAAATGAAGTACTAAGGTATAAAAGAAACAAAATATATGCAAGATATATATAAGGAAAACTACAAAACTCTGATGAATAAAATCAAAGAAGAACTAAAAATAGTAGTACCCTCTTATCCACAGGGAATACATTTCAAGACTCCCAGTGGATGTCTGAGACCACAGATAGTACCAAACCCTAACTATACTATGTTTTTTTCCATATCATACATACATATGATAAAGCTGAACTTATAAATTAGGCACAGTAAAGATTAACAACAATAATTAATAATAAAATAGAAAAAATATAACAATATACTGTAATAAAATTATGTGAATGTACACTCCCTCTCAAAATCTTATTGTACTGTACTTACCCTTCTTCTTCTTCTTGTGATGATGTCAGATGATAACATGCCTATATGATGAGATAAATGAGATGAATATGTGGCATTTTGATGTAGCATTAGGCTCCTATTGTGATATTGTGACCTTGTGATGATATGTCAGAAGGAGGATCATCTGCTTCCAGACTGCAGTTGATTGCAAGTAACTGAAACTGTGGAAGGCAAAACAGTGGATAAGGGTGGGACTACCATAAATGGAGAGATATTCCATGTTAATCAATAGGAAGACTCAATATTGTCAAAATGTCAGTTTTTCCCAATTTGATCAATTGCCAATGCAATCCCAAACAAAATCCCAGCAAGTTTTATTTTAGGTATTGACAACTTGATTCTAAAGTTTATATGAAGAGGCAAAGAAACCAGAATAAAGTTTATATTCAAAGAGAAGAATAAAGTTGGAAGACTGACACTACCTGACTTTAAGACTGACTGTAAAGCTACAATAATCAAGATAGTGTGATATTGGTGAAAGAAGAGACAAATAGCTTAATGAAACAGAATAAAGAGCCCACAATTAGCCCCTCCCCCAAACATTGTCAACTGATCCTTAACAAAGGAGCAAAGACAATACAATGGAGCAAAGATAGTCTGTACAGCAAATGCTAGAACAACTGGACATCCACATATGAAAAAGTGAATCCAGGCACAGATTTTATACCTTTCACAAAAATTAATTCAAAATGATTAATAGACCAGAATGTGAAACATAGAACTACACAACTCCTGGAAGATAGTTTAGGAGAAAACCTAGATGACCATTTATATTTAGGTATGGTGATGACTTATTAGGTATAGCATCAAAGGTGCAGTCTATTAGAGAAATAATTGATAAGCTGGACTCCACTAAAATGAAAAAAACTTGTGTTCTGTAAAAGACACTGTCAAGAGAATGAAAAGACAAACCAGACTGGAAGAAAATACTTGTAAGACATAATCTGATAAAAGACTTATCCAAAATATATGAAGAACACTTAAAATTCAACAATAAGAAAATGAACAACTCATTTAAAAGGTGGGCCAGAGACCTTAAAATACACCTCACCTCAAAATAGATTCCATATGTCATCAGGGAAATGCAAATTAAAATAATAATTAAATAATAGTACACACCTATTAGGATGGCCAAAATCCAGACTACCACCAAAGTCTGGTGAGGATATGGAGCAAGCAGAACTTTTATTAACTGCTGGTGAGGAAGTTAAATGGTACAGACCTTTTGAAAGACATTTTGGCAGTTTCTTACAAAACAAAACATACTCTTACCATATGATCCAGCAATCCCACTCCTCATATTTACCCAAAGAGTTGAAAACTAATGTCTTACATAAAAAACAAACAAAAAAATCATACATGGATGTGTATAGCATCTTTATTCATGATTACCCAAATGTATCTGCTGGAAGCAGCCAAAATGTCCTTCAGTAGGTAAGTGGATAAATAAACTGTGGTACATCTAGGTAATGGAATATTTTGTGCTGAAAACAAATGAGCTGTGAAGCCATAATAAGACATGGAGGAATCTTAAATGCATACTACTTAGCGAAAGAAGCCAATGTGAAATGACTACATACTATGTGATTACAACTATGTAACATTTGGGAAAAGATAAAACTATGGAAATGATAAAAGATCATTTGTGGGGGTGGGGGTGAGGGAAGGGTGAGGAGGCATGGAAAGATGAATGAACAAAGCACGGAGGACTTTTAGGGAAGTGAAAACATTATGATATATATTATAATGATGGACATATGTCATTATTTATCTGCCCAAACCTATAGAATGAACAACACCAAGAGTGAACCGTTATTTAAATATTGACTCTGAGTGATCATAATGTATCATATAATGTAAGTTCATCTTTGGTTTAAAAAACAAAAAGCATCACCTTGGTTTAAAAAATATTATGTTGATGGAGGAGTTTATTCATGTGTGGCAGAAGAGGGTATATGAGAAATCTCTGTACAATCTTCTCAATTTTATTGTAAACATAAAACTGCTCTAAAAAGATGAGGTCCTTAAAGATTACAAGACCTGTTTTTATTGGTTTACAAAGAATAGTAAGTGCTTACATAGATTTAATGTCCCTAAATTTCCTTGAAAATAAAGAAATGGAACTTTCAAGGTAGTGCTCTGTAAGCCCCAGTTTAAAAAAAAATAAATACCCTCATAGAAAGTTCTGCTCAGAAGCATTTTGAGAAAAGAAACCGAATTCAAAATATCATGTGAATCCTGAACAAATCAGACTAGTTTGATAATTTTGATTTAAAACTTTTTTATGTTTTTATTTATTATTGAGACAGAGAGAAACAGAGCATGAGTGGGGGAGGGGCAGAGAGAGAGGGAGACAGAATCTGAAGCAGGCTCCAAGCTCTGAGCTGTCAGCACAGAGCCCGGCGGGGCTCGAACCCACGAACCGTGAGATCATGACCTGAGCCAAAGCCGGACGCTTAACCGACTGAGCCACCCAGGCGCCCCTGATTTAAAAATAGCAATATCGGGGCGCCTGTCAGTCAACCAACAACTTTGGCTCGGGTCATGATCTCAGGGCTGTTTGAGCCTGGAGCCTGCTTCAGATTCTGTGTCTCCCTCTCTCTGCCCCTCCCCCCATTCGTGCTCTGTCTCTGTTTCTCTTTCTCTCAAAATAATAAATATTTAAACAAATTTTAATAAAAAATAAAAATAGCAATATATCTTTCCCCAATTTTATCAGTGTGAAGTATAATACAAGTGCATAATTTTTTTCATCTTAGTACTAATTTTATTTGTATACTTTTTGTTTATTCATGGGCTATCGATCCAAATGCGAAACTATGACCAGTCATTGGGAAAGTTTGTAAGAGGTTTGACGCCTCCTAGTGGTCAGTCATAATAGTATGGAAAGTCTGAATTTACTGTTCTGCAACAACTTTTGATGCTGTAAACAATGGGGAAATTTTTTTTTCCTTTTATAGTTTATTGTCAGGTTGGTTTCAATATAGCACCCAGTGCTCATCCCAACAAGTGCCCTCCTCCATGCTCATCACCCCCCTTCCCCTCTCCCCTATCCCTATCAGCCCTCAGTTTGTTCTCAGTATTCACAAGAGTCTGTCATGGTTTGCCTCCCTCCCTCTCCCCAGTGCATAGTTTTTAAAAATAAGATTGAGTTTATTTTTTTAACAAAAAAACTAGTTAATCTGATCTTCCTGAAAGCCTTATAGTATTTACAGATCAGATAAATTAACATTATTTTCAGGAAATGTTTAAGAATATTGAAAATATTGGGGTCTCTGCATGGCCCAGTTAGTTACTCCTTTGACTCTTGATCTTGGCTCAGGTCATGATCTCAGGGTTTGTGGGACTGAACCCCACGATGGGCTGTGCACTATCAGCACAGAGCCTGCTTGGGATTCTCTCTCTTCCTCTCTCGCTGCCCCTCCTCTGTGGTCTCTCTTTCAAAATAAATAAATAAACTTTAAAAAAAGAATACTGAATATATAAAATAATGTGGTAATGATATTGAGGTATATGTAATTCCAACAAATGTTTTCATATCAACAGCAATTATATTTTGTAATGTGTTGGATTAAATATAATATTCAAAATTCTTAGGTTACAAAACTTTGGACTAATACAAAATGTAGATAATAATATTTGGAAAGCTGGTAATTTTTTTTAAATAGGCCACTGCATGAGTTAAAAAAAAATTTTTTTTATATTTATTTTGAGAGAGAACATGCACACAGGAGAGGAGCAGAGAAAGAGAGGAGAGAATCCCAAGTAGACTCTGTGCTGTCAGCCCAAAGTCCAACGTGGGGCTTGATCCATGACTGTGAGATCATGACCTGAACTGAAATCAAGAGTGGGACACTTAACTGACTGAGCCACCCAGGCACCCCTGGTAATTTCTAAATAAGCTAAAATATTGAAACATTACCTACCAAATATACCAACATATATTTTTGCATTTTAGTTTCATGTAAGATAGACAGGTATAACTTTGCCTTAATGTAAATGTGCTCAATTTTAGTACTTTAAAAAGGTGTAAAAGGAATGTGTCTGATGATAGGTCATACTATGTGTGCTCATGAGCTTTGCTGTAATAACAAAGTATTTATTTATGATAAGGCCTTCCAAATCCCTGCCCCCACCATCACCTTTCTGTAAAGGAACAAGATGGCATAATAGGATCAGATTAGCATTCCTGCCTTGAATAATTCTAACACCAGAAAAATATGTACGGCACAATGGTTGTCAGACATTAAACAAGAAAACAGTCATCCCTGAGAGAGAGAAAACAAGTGAATTAAACCCATTGATTGGCCCAGCTTCCTGCTTGAAAGTTTCCAGGCTACAGCATAAGGAGGCTCTGTCTACCTGGGGTCTCAATGAGTTGAGGAGACATTGCTGGGACTACAGGGAGGCCAAAGCAGTGAGAGTTTTCAGGACAGAGTCCTGAAGAAAAGAGAATGTCACAGAGAGAGAGTTCTGTGGATCTGTAGTGGGTCCCTCCCTTCCTTGGGTGCTGCTCAGTACACGTGTGTAAGGAAACTATACAAGGCTGGGGAAGAAACCACTTGAAAGGAGTGGGCAGAAGAAGCAAGAGAGTTCACACAGGGTAGAAAAGTTATCATTTTCACCGCCCACAGTGGAAGACCTTGTAATATATTGGACATTGAGTATAACACTCAGAAGAATAGTGTCTCAGTAGTGGGACAAAATCACCCTTCACTGAAGACTGAACTGATCCCATCAAACAAAATTTAAAAGCAAGACCTAGAAATGTAAAACTGGTTCCAAAGGACTTAACTGGGTATCAGAACAAAGCACACGAATATTGAAACAAAAACAGAATAAGAGGGGTGACTCACTTAAGTGTCCGTACAACTTAGGTTCAGGTCATGATCTCATGGATTGTGAGTTCTAGCCCAGCATTGGGCTCTCTACTGTAGGCGCAAAGCCTGCTTTGGATCCTCCGTCCCTCTTTCTCTCTGCCCTTCCCCCAGCTAGCATGCTTGTGTGCACACACTCTCTTTCTCTGTCTCAAAACTAAATAAACATTTATAAAAAAAAAAAAAAAAGAAGAATATCTGTCACCCAACATGATAAAACTCACAATATCTAGTATCCAGTAATTATTTACCAGGCATGCAAATAAATAAGAAAATACGACCTGGGGCACCTGGGTGATTCAGCCAGTTAAGCGTCGAACTGATTTCAGCTCAGGTCATGATCTAACGGTTTGTGAGATCAAGCCCTGCACCGGGCTCTGTGCTGATGGTGTGGAGCCTGCTTGGGATTCTTTCTCTCCACCTCTCCCCCACTCATGCATGCAAGCGCTTTCTCTCACTCTTAAAGTAAATAAATAAACTTAAAGAAAAAAGAATAATGAGATTTAACAATTAATACAAATGGACCCAGAAATGACAGTTTAGAATTCATAGGCGAGTATATTAAAAGTTATTATAAAGTATATTTATATTTTAGATTATATCTCATATGCTTGTGAAGGCAGATGAAAACATAGTCATGTTAAGATATGGAAAACATAAAAAAGACCCAAATAGGGGCACCAGAGTGGCTCAGTTGGCTAAGCATCTGATTCTTGATTTCAGTTCAGGTTGTGATCTCATGGTTTGAGAGTTCAAGCCCCACATGAGGGTCTGTGCTGACAGTGAGAGCCTGCTTGGGATTCTCCTTCTCTCCCTCTCTCTCTGCCCTCTCCTGCCCATGCTCTCTCTCTGTATCTCAAAATAAATAAATAAACTTTTTAAAAAATAAATAAAAATAAAAAGAGACCCAAATAAAACTATAAGAAAGAAAAATATAATGTCTGAGATGAAATACAGACTAGATTAACAGCAGATTTGATACTACAAAAAAAAATACTAAACATAAAAAGATATAAAAACTATTGAAAATTACACAAACAGGAAAAGTTTGGAAAATTAATGGAGTATCAGTTAGCTGGGGGCAGCTTCAGTGACTTATATCACATAAAATTTGAGTTTCTGAAGAATTTAAGAGAGGAAGAATAGAAAAATTTGAAAAATTTTTTCCAAATTTGATGAAAACTATAAACATATAGATCCAAGAAGCTCAAACAACTGCAAGCAAAAGAAACATGAGGAAAACTACATCAAGGCATATCAAAATCAAATTGCTTAAAATTAGTGATAAACAAAATGTTAAAGACAACAAGACAAAAAGACATTACATATAGAGGGTCAAAAATAAGGACAACAGGAGATTCTCAATGAAAACAATGCAGGTCAGAAGACAATAGGGTAATGTCTGTAAAGTGTTAAAAGAAAAAAAAACCTGTCAATCAGAATTCTATATCCAGTGACAATATCTTTAAGAAACGTAGGCAAAATAAAGACTTTTTCAGACATACAAACCTAAAAGAATTCATTACCAGCAGATCTGCCCTATAAGATATGTTAAAAGAAATTCTTTAGGCAGAATTGAAGTAATATTTGGTGGAAAGCCGGACTTACACAGATAAAGGAATACCATCAGAAATGGTAAATAGATTAGTAAGTATTTTTTTCTTATTTAAAACATCATATTAAAAGATAACTGATTGTTTAAAGCCAAAATAACAATATATAGAGAAATAAAATGTATGTCAATGATAGCACAAAGGCGAGGAAATTAAAAATGGAAGACCACTTTTGTAAGATTCTTATACCATACATGAAATAGTATAGTACAATTTAAAGATAGACTGTGATTAAAGATGTATACTAAAAATACTAAAGCAATCAATAAAAACAAAAACAAGGGGCTCCTGGGTGGCTCAGTCAGTTAAGTGTACAACTTTGGCTCAGGTTATGATCTCACAGTTCATGGGTTCAAGCCCCTCATTGGGCTCTGTGCTGACTGCTCAGAGCCTGGAGCCTGTTTCAGATTCTGTGTCTCCCTCTCTTTCTGCCCCTCCCTCCTTGTGTACTCTCTCTCTCAAAAATAAATAAATATTAAAAGAAATAAAATTAAACACAGCAACCAAGAAAAGCTACCACTAATAAACAAATATAGGATACAAAATGGAATCATGATAAACATTCATTTAATCCTCCCCAAAAGCTGCAAAATAAGAGAAAAAGAACTAAGAATAGATGGGACAAATAGAAAATAAAATAGCAAGATGGTAGATTTAAACACAACCATATCCATAATCACAATATATAAATGAGCTCATCAACTCGGTTAAAGGGCAAAGATTATCAGACTGGAGAAAAAGGGAGACCCAAATGATAGACTAAGGCATAATACCCTAGACATGGAAAAATGTGAAGACAAAGGAGATTCTAGAGGCAGGACTAAAGTGTACATTAAATGTTATTTAACAAATATTTATTGAAGGCTTACTATATATGTCAGGCACTTTTGATAGTGGAGTCAAGGGGCTAGAAGGATAGATAAAGTTGAAGAACAGGTTTACTACGTGTACCTGAGAAAACTGGAAGGATAGGAGGCTTTGTTTGGAGGATAATGTTTTAACAAAAATTTTAGAGGTTTAGTAGTTCTAGGAGAGAGAAAGTCTAATTCAGTTGTGTTAAATATCAGTATGCATATCACTTGGCTCAGGCGCTTGTTCAAATCCAAATGTTGCAGCCTTATCTCTAGCCCAGCCTCCCAGCAGTTCTGATTCATTAAATCTGGGATGGGGCCTGGGGTGAGCATCTTTAGAAGGAGTCAAAGGTAAAACTATGTACATGAATGGCTTATTTAGAGTAAAAATAAAGATTTTCTAGATACTTGGGTGTTAGTTGTCATTTGAAGATAGAAGAAAATGACATGATTTTAAAAGGAGGGGAAAGTTTTGAACCATATAAGGAAGTCTTCAGGCATTTGGAAATGGAGGGTCTGAGCATGTAAATGATATATGTGTTAAGAAGCCATATGAGAGTGTCTTGAGCCCAATTTGATGTGCTCTAAGCAAGATCTTTGGAACTTCCATAAAATGGTTTGGCTAAAGTAGAGAGTACTTGGGCAGTAGTGATTTAGTGAAAGGACTTTATGTTATAGATAAACATCCTACAGAATAATAAAAAACAAACAAACATATTAGATGGGAGAAATTGAAGGCAATAATAATAACTAATGTTTACTGAGCATTTACTATGTGCTAGGCACTATTATAATTACTTTACGTGTAATAGCTCTTTTGGTCTACACGAAAACTGTAGGTTTTTTAACTCTCATTTTATAGGTAAGGAAAATAAGGTCAAGATAGATTAATATGTCCAGATGTCACACAGATAATAGTTAAGAGGTTACTGTCCAGCCAGGAGATGATGAGGGTTTGAAGTAAGACATTCTAATGAGTGTTAAGAGCAAAAGACAAATTTGAGAATTAGTAAAGAGAAAGTTTATAGAAATTATAAATGATGAAATTGGTGGAGACTGAAGGAAAAATAGGATTCGAAGTTGACTGGCTATTGTTTGGGCTACTAGTTAAAACGTATTGTTACTAAGAAAGATAGGAAATGCAAGAGGAGCCTACCAAGCATACAACATATGGTAGGGGTGTGTGTGTATGTGTGTGTGTGTGTGTGTGTGTGTGTGTGTTGAGAAAAGAATTTGAGACTAAATATAAGTTAATTATACATAAGAAAAGAATTTCCTACTGAGTTGGAGATGACT
Organism: Cryptoprocta ferox; assembly: GCA_028646485.1. Taxonomy (NCBI): domain Eukaryota; kingdom Metazoa; phylum Chordata; class Mammalia; order Carnivora; family Eupleridae; genus Cryptoprocta; species Cryptoprocta ferox. The sequence continues at coordinate 78,762,659 of CM053571.1, forward strand.
TTGGGTCAAACATGAGGAAAAATATGTGGGAAATATGAGTAAAGAGTTCTTGAAGCAAGTGGCACTGAACTGTAGGTGTTATTGAAGCCAAAGAATACTTTCAATCATAGTAATAAAATACCTGACCAATGGCGACAAGGCAATAAAGATATTTAATTATCTCATAACACAAAAATTTTGAAGGTGGGCAATTCCAGGTTTGGCAAGATGGCTCAACAGCCCAGGTTCTCTCTCTGCTTTGCCATCTTCAACACACTGGGTTTGTCACTCCTGGTTATAAGATGGCTGCTGGCAGCTCCCTGAAATATACATCTATAAACAACATTTAAAATGAAGAGGGGAATGGCACCAGCAAGGCCTTCTTGCCTGACTTTGTTGTTGTTTTCTAATCAGGAGGTACGACCCTTCTTATAAGCACTGAGATATTTCCCCTTAGGTCTCACTGATTAGAACTTGATTCCTTGGTCCTCCTTGGCTCAAGAGAGTATGGGAAAAAGGTATACTGAAAAGTAAAATGAGGGGCACCTGGGTGGCTCAGTTGGTTGAGCATCTAACTCTTGATTTTGGCTCAGGTCATGATCACATGGTTCGTGAAATTGAGTCCTAGTCCAAGTTTGCACTGACAGGGCGGAACATGCTTGGGATTCTCTCTTTCCCTCTCTCTCTGTCTCTCCCCTGCTTACCCACACTCTCTCTCTCAAAATAAATAAATAAATTAAAAAAAAAGAAATGTAAAATGGGACTGTCATTACTGCCTTAGATTAATAATCATTCATCCCTCCAGGACTAAGCATATTCTGTGCTCTGCCCTAGAAAAAAAAATCAGAGTTTTATTAAAAGAAGAAAGGGAGGAAAATGGTCTTTTGGTAGTTTTGGGCAAAGTAGATGAACCACTCATGGAGACCATGTAAAATTTTTTTAGTTTATTTATTTATTTTGAGAGAGACAGAGACAGTGCAAGCAGGGGAGGTGCAGAGAGAGAGAGGAAGAGAAAAAGAATCCCAAGCAGGCTCCATGCTGGCAGTGCATAGTTGACATAGGGCTTGAACTCACAAAACCATGAGATCATTCGTAACCTGAGCTGAAACCAAGAGTCAGACACTTAAACATCAGTCACCCAGGTGCCACCCATGGAGAACATTTAAAACAAATGAGAAAAAAGGTTGAGGACAGAGGATAAAATCCCAAGGGAGATCAATATCTAAAGAGTTATTAAGAGGTAGAAGAGGACATGATGGGATTGAAAGGGTATAGTCTGAAAATGTCCACTCTCAGTTGAGAACCACAGGTCTATATAGCCAGTCTTCAGGAAAGACTGTAAGAGGACAATACTAGTTGAAATGGATCTTGACGACTGGATATCATTTAGGCAAGCAAGCTGGGGGGAAAGAAGTTCCAAGAAGCAAGGATGGAAGATTTCAGATGTGCTTAGGTATACAGCATGTGTGGCTCATGTTAAAGCATAAGCATGTAAGTTACATTCTTTAGAGTAGGGGGAAAATCTAATCAGAACCGAGGACTAGGAAGATTACTGGCCATCTGTGTTTTGGGTGGATTGGGGCAAAGAGAGATTGGAGGCAGAGATAACAGTAATCCAGGGGGCAAGGCATAATAAATGACTAAAGAAAGTGGGGCAGTGAGAATGGGGACAGAATGGGAAGGTTATGAGAGACCTTGTGGAGAAAGAATTGGGAAGGCTTAGTGATAGTTGGATGTGGGAGGCTCATATCTTCCCTCCTGCTTTAAAAGCTATCCATGAAAGCATGAACTGTATTCAAGTTTGGAGCCTGGATGACTGGAAGGTTGTTGATGGCATCAGGGGAAAGAAGGCCGACAACAGGACAAGCAGGTTTAAGACGGAAGATTATGTGCTTGAATTTGGACCAACTGGGCTTGGGGGTATAAGTGATGAACCAGATATGGACCTTTGGAAATAAAGTTCTGGAGATCAGGAAAGAGACTAGAATTAGAGGCATAGTTTTGTAAATTATCAGACTAGAGGTGACAGTTGAAATGACCTAGGGACAGATTATAAAGCAAGGAGATTTGAGGTCAGATACTGGTGGGATCACTATCTTGCCTACTTCTAGAAGGCCTGAGGGAAAAAGAGTGGTGATCATAATTAAGGGAAAAGGACCTGCCAGAGAGGCTGGAGGAAGTCCAGAATAGCATAGTATCTTGGAAGGGAAGGATTTCAAGGAAAGAGTGGTAAGCTTTATGAGTCAGGGTGGGAGGTGCCCTGAGAGACTGTAGAGAACTAACAGGAAGATTTACAACATCCTTCCAAGACAGATGGGAATTAGCTTATTTTTAAGGAATCTAGAAGAGGGGCACCTGGGTGGCTCAGTTGGTAGAGCATGCAACTCTTGATCTCGGGGTTGTAAGTTTAAGCCCCAGTGTAGAGATTGTTTAAAAATAAAAATCTTTAAAAAAAAGAATCTGGAAGAAAGATTCCATAAATTCTCCTATTTTTAAATTAAAAAAAAAATTTTTAAGTAAATTCTATGCCACACACAGGGCTTGAACTCATGACCCCAAGATCAAGAGTCACATGTTCCACCAACTGAGCCAGCTAGGCACCCCAGATTTTTTCCGGGCTAATAAGTGATGTTTTTAATATTCTAGACTTTCTATTGTTGTGCCTTCATTTTATATCCCTCACTTATTAGTCATGGAAAATGAATAGCTGGTACTTGTTCTAAGGTGATTGGGATTGAAAGATTCATAGGAGATTTGTGGGGCACAGACAGGAAGCCTCTAATGCTGGGCACTGTACAAGTATTAACTCATCTCTCTTTTATAACATACATCCAAATTAGCTACTACTTTCTTTATATTAGTGATTTAAAAAAATCAATCTGACTTTCAGAGAGATTAAATAACCTGTGAAAGTTTGTACATTACAAATCAGTGCAACTGGGGATACAAATTCAGATCTGGATCTAAAGCTAGTGCTTTCCCCCAATCTGTGTCACCCCTTTGTTTGATGATCACTTATTAAATAGCTCCTCAGTCCTCTCTTAATTTACTTTAGATATTGCTCTAGGATTAGGCTTTAGTCTGATTTCTTCTTTGAGGGACCTAAATAAAGAATCAAGTTAAGAAGAAAGTGTGAAGGAGTTGTAAAAACACTAATCTTTTTTCCCCGTTGGCCAGAAATCGTTTACCCAAAGATTACTGAGGTATTTAGTGGCAACTGGATGTGAAGGTTGCTACTGTTTTCTTGTCCAACAGGAAGTCTTTGGATAATTACCTTTTCCTTCCTTGGCTATCACCAGTCTGGGGCATAAGGGATTATCCAACTTGGTTTTCCCCCACTTTTGATAGGGTAGCCAATGCTCTCTGATAAAGCGAGTCTAATTTTACATGGGGATTGGGATCTAGAAGACGTACAATAAGGCTAAAAATAGGTCCAATGGGTGTAAAATGTCCTGGAAAACCTTATATATTTCCCATAGAGTATAAATGACTTTTGAATATTTAACTTGGGGTATGTGTGTGTATACATATATATAATGGGTTCCATATATATACATATATATATATATATAATATATAAAAAGATAAAACTTTGCAGTATTTTTCATTTGAGAAATAAAGAGAGGACTGATTTTGTTCCCCTAAATTGGTAGAGTAGAATTTTAGAGTAGACTTCCTCTACTCTTATGACAGAAAACATCATTGACATCTGCTAATTCTTTTTCCCAAGTCCCAAGAACTGGGAAAATCTGTGAGTTTCCTTTCCTCTAGATAAGATTTAGTAAGATTCAGAAGAGAAATTCTGCAAGTAGTTGGTATATAATTTTCATAATGATAACAGTAGACTTTGTTCAAACAGTGGTGACAAAATGGAGCTGAGCTTTCCAGGGCTCTGAAATCAATCTCAAAGCTAGTATCTCTGGGGTCTGTCAGAAATTCTGTCTCTTCTTCAAGTATAGTCAAAGGCCCTGCTTACAGGTAAAGATATGGAATACATTAAGTTTGTAAATTCAGCTGCCTTTAGTATTTTTTAAAAATGTTTATCTATTTTTGAGAGAGAGAAAGAGAGAAAGAGAGAGAGAGACAGAGGACGAGTGGGGGAGGGGCAGAGGGAGAGGGAAACATAGAATCCAAAGCAGACTCCAGGCTAAGAGCTGTCAGTATGGAGCCCGACATGGGGCTCAAACCCACGAATTGTAAGATCATGACCTGAGCTGAAGTCTGATGCTCAACCGACTGAGCCACCCAGGTGCCTCTAGTATCTTTTAACTGTGACTTTGTTGAAGTGTAGTGCTGCTGGCAGAGTAACAATCTTGGTTGATGATGACCCTCTTCATTTGAGAAAAAGCATTTTGGGAGTCTAGGAGGGAAGCTTTGGGAGAGTTTACATGTAGCAATGAGGGAGAACTGTGGGACCTTCCTCTCAATATTGGAGGGAAATGGAAGGGCAGACAAAGTCAGATTGTTCTCATACTCTTTTGGATATGTTCATTCCCTAATTCCTCTTTCACTTCTAGCTTCTTTTAAACCTCTTTATATCACCTTCTCTCTTCCTGTATTGCTAACATCCAAAGAATCCTTAAGTAGTCATTGGATCTAGAAGTCATTGACAGGCATATTCTAGAATTCACGCATTAATTCATTCAGGTCTATTGCTCAATCATGCTCTTTTCCCTTTTCATGTTCTATTTTCCTCTCTTAAATTTACTATTTGGAACCTGATTTTTAAAAATAGTATGTTTATGGAGATATAATTCATATATCATACAACTCATCTATTTAAAGAGTATAACCCACTGGTTTTTACTGTAGTCACAGAGTTGTGTAACCCTTACCATGATCCAATTTTAGAACATTTTAAAATTTATTTATTATTTATTTATTAAATAAATTTTAATAATTTTTAAATTTTTAAATAATTATTTAAATTTATTTAAAATTTATTATTTTTGAGAGAGAAGGAGAGAAACAGAGTGCTAGTGGGGGAGGGGCAGAGAGAGAGGGAAACAGAATCTAAAGCAGGCTCTGTGCTCTGAGCTGTCAGCACAGAGCCCATCGTGGGGCTTGAACTCATGAACCAGTGAGATCATGACTTGAGCTTAAATCTGGCACCATCCAGGCACCCCTAGTTTTAGAATGTTTTAATCACCCCAAGAAGAAATTCTGTACCCATTAGCCATCACTCCCCATTACCATTGGCAACAATCATCCATTTCCTGTCTCTAAGAATCTTCCTATTCTAGACATTTCAGAAAAATGGAAATCATACAGTATGTCGTTATTTGTGACTGTCTTATTTCATATCGTGTAATGGTTTCAAGGTTAATTCATGCCCTATGTAAGCATGTATCAGTAATTTATTTCTTTTTACTTCCAAGTGATATTTCATTGTGTAAATCAGTGCATGGACATTTTTCTACCTGGATTAGCATCTGTTTTCTGTTTCCCACACTAAAATATAAATTCTATGAGCATGAGAACATTTTTGTTGTTTACCACTTTATGCCTAGTATCTTGCCCAGCATCTGACATATAATAAGAGATCAATAAATTTGTGGAATGATTTAATCATGCATTCACCTAACCAACATTTGTTCAGCAGCCCCCTACATGCATTTGTGTTCAACACTGGGATCTGTCTTCAAGAATCCTCTAATCTAATGAAGTACCATCTGTGCAAACAAATAATTAAGAGAAAATTGAATTTAATAAAGGCTATGGACAAAGCACAGTGCAGAGGTTCAAGTTTGCTTGAGAGACTCAGCAAGGGCTTCCTAGCAAAGGCTTCATTTGGGATGACAAAAATAGGACATTGCCAGATTGAGGGAGAGAGCACCTCATCCAGAAAGGCCTTTAAGCAAAGGCCAGTAGCTTGACCAGAGCCTCTGGGCATGGAAAAGTAAGAGTGCGGTAGCTTTTGTGCTGCGGGGAGGGTCCCACAGAGGATGAATTGGGCCAGCAGGCAATGCTCACATCGGAAAGAATTCTATAAACCCCAAGGATTAAGGATTATTTTTCCAGATACATAAGAAATTGGCAAAAATTGGTTATATCTGAGGGTGGGCCGTGGAACTCAAAACAAAAGGTGGGAGAAACCGAGGTTGGCGAATTGCTAAAAACCAGACACATGCTCTTTACATTAAAAACATACGTTTAAAATTTTCTGCTTTTGATGATGGGAATCCACCGTAGAATTCTGAACATAACTTTCGGGAAAGTTACTTCGGGGATAGTGGGGTGTGAAGCGGGAAGACAGCCAGCTTAGAGGGAGTGGCAATCACGATCTATTCATGCCTTCCTTCTCCTGGGCATCCCCACCCGCGGATGCGCACTCGCAGGCACTAACCGAGGGGTAACATGTGGAAACTTGTCTGAAACACTGGCATCCCCCCGGAGTGAGTGACAAGGGCGGCTGGGGCGTGCGCTGGGTCTGACTCGCGGTGCTAGGAGTGACTCTACCCTCTGGGGGCGGTCTGCGGGAAACACAGCCTTAAGACTCTTCCTGCTGATGCAATCTGCTGGAGAGCCGGCGAGCTCCGCTACAAGGGGACCAGTCAGCCCTCCCGCCCGCCACGTGTGGCAGCCGCCACCCCGGCCCCAGGCCCAGCCATTCATTCCCGCAGCCGCCGCCGCGCTCTCCGGCAGTCCCGGCCCGCGCACCCCACGAGCGTCTGCGGCTGCGCTCGCTTCCAGCGCCCCCCACGGCCCGCCCAACCATGAAGGTAACTGCTTACGATTCTGCCTGTATTTTACAAAAACGTGGGCACGGATTGAGCCTGCGATCCCGCAGAAGCACAACTGGCAGAAAGGGGGCAGAAGAAAGACGAGCGTGGTTTGTTTCCACGCAGACGTTTCGAGTACCTTCTTTGTCAGTCATCGTCGGTCAGGACCTTCCTTTCTTTTCTTTTCAAACTTTCTCACAGGATGTGCCTCCTCAGGCTTTTTCACAACCGCATTTGTGAACGGAGGTGGAAGGCTGCTTGCTCGCTGCTCCCTCCCCTACCTGTTTTGAAGTCTGGGAAGGAAGAGGAAGCTTTTTTCAATTGTAAAGATGCACAGGAGGTGGGGGGTTTTGGGGACGAAGTCTTGGGGGTGTTTCTGGCTGTAAACAGGGGTTTCCTGGTGGGTGTAAGTAATGAAGGAGGGAGGAGCAAAACCGCGGGGTGAGGGTGGGCGAAGGGAGGGAAAACCGTCTCTTCGCAGTTAAAAGTAGAGAAGGCTGTCTTCGGCTTGTGGAAATTAACGTTTCTACAAGTTACAAATCTTAAAAGCCTAAGGGCATTCTTTTATTAAGCTGAGTGAGCGCCTTAATGGTTTTAATTCTTATGCTAATCAAGGATAATTAGCCTAGCTGCCTATTACTTCTGATGGCTTAGGTATAGAAATGTACACTGGTTAACTGTTTCCCTGGTCTTACACGTTGGAAAACTTCCTTGAGGTTAAGAACTGAAGAGCAGCTTTTTAAAAGGAATGTGAAGGATGAGCAAATAGCCCTGCCATCTGAGTATCTTGGGAGGAAGCGATGTGCGACCTGAACTTTTAGGAGAAATAAACCCACCTTTGAGCATTTTGAAGGAGGAAGATTGAAGTTATGGTTCTCAACTACACTTACCCACAACCCATCCCAATCTACAATTACACTCTCAAGAAATAATATGTAAATGGTGCCTGTTAGGCCAAAAATTTCTACTAAGTTAAATAGGGACTGAGTGGAAAGAGTTTGCTGTTCACAAGAGATCATGCAAATGTGCCACAGTGACAAATTTAGCTACCTTTTGCTTCCATAGTCAGATGCTCTATTTCTGCCGTGCTCATTCCTGTCTCACTTCAATTGAAAAATACACTTTGGTCACGTATGGGGTTAGTGAGTATAAGGAGAACATTATGAGAATAAATACTCTTGCTTTTCCAGCTTTTCCCTGTCCTATGTGGAGTTGTCAAGCATGCATTTTTGTAAATTCATGGATATTGTAACATGAGTCTCCAAACCCCTATCTGGCCCTTTTACAAGAAGTTTTATAACACAGGAGACTAGAAGATATCTTCAAGTGGTCTCATATCTGTTTTTCTGATATTTTACTGAGATTGGGAAAGAAAAGATTGCATTCTAGGCATGATCTAAGGAGTACCTGAGGTTCTTTCCAGTTTGTTTTTGTTATTTCAAAAACTTTTCACCTAAGTATTGCTGTCATGATTTTTTTTTTTTTAAACGTGATTTGCTCATGGCCCCAAGATAGGCTCTGTCCTTGGCACATTTTCCAGACAGGGCTCCTTTGCCTGGGAGCTTCTATTTTAAGATGGACCCATGCAGCATGGGCAACTGAATAAGGAAACTAGCATATACATCGGATAGGATGTATGTAAGTATCCGAAGTACATATGATGATTTACTGAACTAAGGTGGTGATTTAAAGAGCCGCATATCAGGGCTCTTTGGTGGCTCAGTTGGTTAAGCGGCCGACTTCAGCTCAGGTCATGATCTCACGGTTCCTGGGTTCGAGCCCCGAGTCAGGCTCTGTGCTGACAGCTCAGAGCCTGGAGTCTGCTTCTGATTCTGTGTCTCCCTCACTTTCTGCCCCTCCCCTACTTGTGCTCTGTCTCTCTCTGTCTCAAAAATAAATAAACAACAACAAAAAAAATTTTTTTAATAAAGAGCTGCATATCTAAAGGGATAGAGAGACAAGAGAAGCCATAGTCAAGGGTGTGTGGGTAAGTGAAGGAAGTGAGAGGCTGGACTGGCAGCAAGGAGAGAGAGGGCTGTTTGTGTGTGTGCAGGGGCAGGTCCTGGGGCCTGGCAGGCAGAAGGGTTTACTTTTCAGACTTAGGATGCAGCCCCTCGGGCAAGGCTCAGGGATGCGTAGCCAGTTAAGCAGGCCTAACAAAAGGGCCTTGGTAGAAACTGGTGCTGAGAAAAAAGGGAAAAGAGGGGAAAAAGACAAGGATTTGATTTCGGTTAATATTTCATTTAGTGAGTTTCCATCACTTCATTTGATTTTAGAACTACAGAGAGAAAGGAAGGAAAGTTAAGAAAACTTTCCATTTGTATGGAGGAATTTCTCTTGCTCAGTCAGCTCATTGATGCCGAGAAGGTCTAATTATTTGAAATGAGTTTAAAACCTTATGAAAGAAAGTTGAAAGGAGTCATTTGATTATTATAGAGATTTATGCTAAGACTGAAAACAAGTTATGATTTCCCTCAGGAGCTACATATTTCCCCATTGTTCTCATAATTTTAGATTTTATCCCCTAGTTCAGGTCAGGACTTTTAGTTTTGTAGGGAAGGAAAAAGAATTTTTCTCTACACCTTCTTAGGTTATAAAACACAGATTAACAGGAGAAAAACAAAAAAAGTTTAATCACATGTGTACCCCCTGTATACATGTGAGATATCCAGGAAGAGTGAGTAACTCCCCAAAATGGCCCGAGCTACCACCTTAAAATATCAATCATCTTCAGCTAAACACAAAGGAAAGAGGTTGGGGTGTGGTAAGAGACCGGTGGGGTGGGGGTGGTGGTGGGGGCACAGTGAACAAGGGCAAGATTGCAGATTTAAATTAGTACCTTCTTCAATGGTAGGTTTTTACAGATTTAGTTATCCTTTCCTTCAGAGAAAAGACACCCTGTACAGAGGAGGGGAGACTCCCTGAAAAATGGAGATTTCCCTCATAGATATAAATTTCTTTCAGAAAAGGGCAACTTCCATTCTGCTTTCAGAAATTGTCCTGTGTCTGACACCTCTCAAAAATAACCAATTTGTTATGCCAAAGAGACATATTTTTGGTGTGGTATATTCTACTTCCCTTGAGTTCCTTATTTCTAATATAAGTTGTAAACCAGTGATGTGAACAGCTGGATAGTGGTATTATTAACCTGAGAGGTCTTGGCTTATGAGTAAATTATTTTTGTGCATAAATGAAGAGTTGTCTCTAAACTCGGGCCAACTTGACTGTTTGGGTTGGTTATATCTTTGGGGTTTCAAGTTGTCTGCTTCTTTGAATGGCCTCTTCTCAGTGGGTGTAGGAAGATGGATTTTAAGAGCTTTTTCTTTTTTCTTTTAGGCTTGGCAACCACAGTGCCTATAAATAACAGATGCCACCCTAGGGAAACCCAGTGGAATGTTCATCTTTATGCCTAAAGAGATTTGGTTAACATATAGTGGAGAGAATCTAGGACCTTCCATGATAGACATCATTATTCCAGGCATCCTCTGCTTTGTAAATGATACTATCATTCTTTCTGAGCACTGGAGGAGACTGGTGTTATGCTCACTTTACAGTTGTAAATGTGGGCAGTCTTTGTGTTGTAACTTTATCCCCACTACAGCTGCCCAAATGCTCTAAACGTTTAACATAACATATTGTAAACATTCCTACTGATAGGCTTTCCTGAGCCTCTATAGCCCATTTGGTAATACAAGTCATGGCCATTCAACTAATGACTCTGAAATTGGGTTCTATATAAATCAACTGAGACATAAATGTGAGGTGCAGCTCAGATTTTTAAAATATTTTCAAATTAAGCATTTGGGATGCTCGGATTTACAAATAATAGTTTGCTGATATTTACAATCCTTATCATAAGATGTAGTCTGATTCACAATGTCAATGGTGAATGCAAAGCCAAAGTAGAATCAAGAATACCAGGGTTCAAGTTCCAGTTGCACCTATGTTTCTAATTAGTCCTCTCAAATCCACAAGCAGCATAACATTACCTCTACAGAATGAGCACTTATATTTTTAAAATAACTTAGAAATTAGATCACCTTATTTAATCAGCATAGCCCATCACATGAACATTTTTCTATTGTCATATTGGCTGTAACTTTTTTTGTGAGAAAAGCTATTAAACAAAACATTTCTTTTGTGTTTGGTGGCTAATGGGAGAAAGAAAATCTTAGATATATTCATGCTCCAAAAATACAGAAAAAATAGTCGAAAAGAGAGGGAAAAGAGAAGACAAGTTAAAAGAAAAAGAGGAAGTTATATTACCACAAGCAATATTCCAGAGAAGTTGTACTGGAAAACACATGATTATTTGTAATTGAAAAAGTGTAAAATACTTGTAAAATTCAGCTATTCCTTTAACACTTGTCCTAGAGTTCATCTAAAAAGAACCAGTTTCTTAGTTCTTTATTTTGATATGTAGATCTAAATATCTGATCGATTGCATTTATAGTCTACCCTAGTCTGAAAAATGTTTTTACTATTTTAACTGCAGATGGTTATTTGCCTTAGGAAGCTCTAACCAGCCTAGGATGTAATTAGAGCATTCAAATTCTGACTCCCTGTACATCTAGACAGAAGGAACACCTGTTGGGATGTTCTAGGCCAAACATGCCACAGATATCTCTTATGTGACCAGCAAATATCTCAACAGAGTTTGGGCGTGAGGCCAAGGATGTATTTGCACAGGATGAATGCCCAGCAGTTGTTAGCATTCCACCGCTACATTAAAGGGTGATTTTGCCTAGTATTTTTATTTCGTTTTAGCTGATTCAGATATAAAGTTATATTGTTTTGATTTTAGTACTAGATGTTAGCTCAAGCATCTGAAATCACAATGAATGTTAACTTGAACTTTGAAGATAAAAAGTAGAGTTAAAATGGAGCTATAAAGTTTACGGTGGAAGCATAATACATTCCTCAAGGATTCCATGGTTGTCAGTATTGTGAATGTTATATATACTTGCAAGGTGAGTGTTGGTATTTATAGAAGAAATACATTCAGACTAGAGAAAGGACTTCTTTGCTTAACTAAGATGATGCTTTATATTTCTAAATGCCATATAAATTACATGACATTGAATTATAACCTCAAAACATTTGTATAAGGAAAGCATTGCAGTTATTATTAACCCCATTTTAAGGGCAGGGAAAATAGAGCTCAGAATACTAGAATTATTTGGGGCACCTGGGTGGCTGAGTTGGTTAAGCATCTGACTTCAGCTCAGGTCATGATCTCATGTTTCGTGGGTTCTAGCCCCACATCAGACTCTGTGCTGAACGTTTGCTCAGAGCCTGGAGCCTGCTTTGGATTCTGTGTCTCCTTTCTCTGCCCTTCCTCCGCTCATGCTCTGTCTCTCTCTGTCTCTCAAAAATAAATAAATGTAAAAAAAATAAAAAAATACTAGAATTATTTAAGGTCACAAATTGCAGAGCATAATGAGAAATTAGAGTCCAATGCGCTATCCACTTTACCAGTGGTTTTAGCCTCTCTTGGGTCTGATAGCACATTGTAAACCTTATGAAAAGTAAAAATAATCTCACTAACAAAATTTGCAAACATGCATAGGCATAAAATTGTGCATCCCAGTTATTTGTTAGTAAAACCAAGATGAGAGACTGTTGGAAAATACTGAAATGATCTAGTTATTTAGAGCAGTAGAGAGCTATTGGCTCTTGCCTTTGCAATCAGCTGAGGTATGAAAATATGTAAAAGGTCCACATGGTCCTTTGACTGTTGAAAAGCCCCAAATAATCACCTGCCTTTAGATCAAACAGAAAGGCAGTTTCCTTGTTTTTTAGCAGGATGTGAGCTATCAGTTTCTTCTTTATGTGTTATCTCATAAGATCTAAGGTGTATAGTGTAGGAGAGGAATAAAAACTTTTTTGATACCTTCTTAGGTTCTATTCTTGGGGCCATGCGAATTAGACTGGCAAAAGATAGATTAACGAGAAAAACAAGTTTATTAGCTCATGTAGCATGCATGCACATGAGAGAAATTCAGTGATAAGTAACTTAAAGAGGTGGTCAGAACTTGTGCTTATATAGCATCTTAACAAAGAATGATACATTTGTAGAAAAATAACATGGATAAAGGCACAGGTTATAGGTTTCCAAGTGCAGCAAACTGGGCAGATAAATACATTGGGGGAACCTAATGGGGTAAGGTTTGTGCAAGTCCGTCTCACTGCTGACTGTCTGTCTTAATGCTGTGAAATTTCCTCAGGAGAGGGGATTTCTCAAAAGTATATGTTTTTAAGTCAGAGAAGGGAATCTCCAGGAAGGCATCTTTTTCCCTCTCTTGGATCTCAATTGACATTAGCTCAAAGTAATCCTTATGTTGGAGCACCTGGATGGCTCAGTTGGTTGAGTGCCCAGCTTTGGGTCAGGTCATGGTCTCTCCCTGAGGTCAAGCTCCTCATTGGGCTTGCTGCTGTCAGCCTAAACAGTGCAAAACCCACTTTGGATCCTCTTTCCCTCTCTCTCTGCCCCTCCCTTGCTTTTGCTCTCCCCAAAACGAAAGTAATCCTTATATCAAAGTGACACATTTTGGGGTGGCATATTTTGATCCCTTACACTATTTGTAGACTAGAACTTGATTTACAGAATCTGCACCCTAATATCTTTGATTTCAATCTAGTTTTGAAATGTGTGCATGGCTGTTTTGTTAAGCCGGGTTAATACACAATTTTTTAGTAGAGTTTAATAGTTGGGGTGCCTTCTTTTCCCATTTCTTAGATGAACTTCCCCACCACAGTGCCTGTCAAAGGGGCAGGCTTACAAGGCCAATTTCCCACCTGGTGACCACACCCTAGCCACAGGTGATTGTAGCGAGGGTGGATATTTGACCCAATTTCAACCATTGTTTACTTCTTTCTTATTCTCTTGTCCCCTACATTCAATGAGATACCGTATCCTGCGAATTCTCTTTTCTCCATATCTATATGTTTTCTCTTTTCCCATTGCTAATGTACTGATTTAGGCTCTCATTACTTCTTGCTTGATTTTTTTGAGAAGTCTCTCAACTGGTCTCAAGCTTTATTTTCCGAAGGCACTATTTTGATTCTGTCATTCCCTCACTCAAAATACTTCAATGACTTCCCCATTGTCTACTGAATTTAGCCTAGTGCGTGAGGTCTTTTTCTAATCTGTTCTTCCTATAACTTTTCTACCTGTGCACTCCTCCAGTCATAAAGGGGGGTTTGCTCTACCTCAGAATGAGGTCTTATACTTCCACATTTTCATATCTAACCTCTTTGTCTCCATTTAGGCCTCTCTCTGTCTATACCCTTCAGCAGGCCCCTCACTATATGGCTCATTCCCCAGGCACTTTTTGAAAACAGTGACTATTTTTACAGTGACATCAATATGGGTGGAAGGTGGTGGAAGGTAATAGTAGGGTTACATTTTGAAGTCAGGACATAAGATACTGATTATATCCTATAGTCTCTTTGTGTTCACCTTTCCTCTCCTCTGCCATGAACATCGTGCCATCATTGGTGCTTGACAGATATTAGTTGAGCTAAATCATCTACCTGTTTTAGGCTTCATAGATCAGATCAATTAATTGTGTTTTATACTTCTTCATTTTCAAACAGCAGCTACATCTTAACATGTCTGGATTTGTTCAAAGCTTTAGTTGATTCCCAAAAGATAAAGGTTTATAAAGACATAGAGAACAGTTAAGTATTTGCATGTTTTAATGTCTATTGCCAAACTAATATTATTTTATTTATTTACTTTTTTAAATGTTTGTTTATTTCTGAGAGAGAGAGAGAGAGAGAGAGAGAGAGCGCGTGCGCATAAATGGGGGAGGGGTAGAGAGAGACACAGAAGATCCAAAATATGCTCTGTGGTGACAGCAGAGAGCCAAACATGGGGCTCAAACTCACAACTGTGAGATCATGACCTGAACCAAAGTCCAACACTCAACTGACTGAGCCACCCAGGTGCTCAGCCAAACTTATTTTATATAGTTGTTATTTTCTAATTGATTTTTTTTTTTTTTTTTTACAGAATGTCAGTGGTCAAACTGTGTAGATTGCAAATAGACTGTAAGCATAAACAGATTATAAATGTTTCTGGGAAAACTCATAGCAATATGAACTGAATACCACGAAATTCCTAACAATAAACCCAGCAATGCCAATCTACTAAATCACTACTGTTTTCATATTTAGGCAGTTTGTAAAGGGAAGCTTTCCTGTCATATCCCAAGGAACTGACTTAGAATATAGAACAAAGTCATGTGTCTGGGAATGTTAACCAATTCCAATACTGTTTAACATGTTTTTTGTTGTTGTTGCGAACAATGCTGTTTTTAAGCAAACTAATTAATGCATACACTGACAAACAAATCCAACAAAAGAGGCACTTAGAGGCAGTGTTCATTGAATACTGGAATTTTCAAAGAAAAAAATCTACTAGGTCATTTTAGGCATTTACTTCTGCCAAAGAAGGACTGTTCTTTCGACTTTTTCTAGCTTTCAATTCTATTCCACTTAAATACCTCAACAACCAAGACTTTTCAAATCTTCCGTGGACAATTTTGCCACCTAGTATAGTCACGTTTTAAAGTTTTCTGATAATTAACTTATTTCTTTTTCCTTTCAGTTATATACATCAACCATTTACACTTGGTTATGCTGATCATTTGCCATGAGTCTATATGCTTTTAAAAAATATCATATAACATTACGTATGTATTCATGACTTGGTTACAAAGTACAACGTTATTAACTAAACTGTTTTCTTTTGCAGTAACAGTAGAGCAAATATTCTACCAGTAATGTCAGTAATTCAGTGCATATATAGATAAAGGATGTCAATGAGGTTTATGCGCCTTTAATAATTTCATACATGAGTCTTAACATTAACATCATCCCTACTGGTCAACCAGGCACCTTCCTTCCTCTTTTTTTTTAATGTTTATTTATTTTTGAGAGAGAGAGAGAGAGACAGAGTGCAAGCTAGGGAGGGGCAGAGAGAGAGGGAGACACAGAATCTGAAGCAGGCTCTAGGCTGTCAGCACGGAGCCGGATGTGGGGCTCGAACTCACCAACAGTGAGATCACGACCTGAGCCGAAGCCTGACATTCAACCTACTGAGCCACCCAGGCGCCCCTCCTTCCTTTTAATCAATGTTCTGAGAACCTTATTTATTGTAACCCATCAGTCTACCCCTTGATGTTCAAGGATAAAACTTTGAAGCTTGGAATGAGGGGTCGTTTGCAGCCATATGAACTTAACTACATAATAGGAGATCGATTTAATCATTCAACATCATTGTTAAGACAGCGTAATTGGAAGTATTTTGTATTTACTTGTAAATGTGTGAAATGATGCATGAACAGGAGTATTTATTGCAGCATTATTTGTAAAAACAAAAGATTGAAACTCACCCACACATTCCTCAGGTGTTAAAAAGAATGAGGTAAAAAAATCAGTGGAGGGAAGAATGAGTAAGCTCTCTCTGTAGATAAGAGGAAAATCTCCATGAGCCTTTTCACTGCACATGCTTATATACTGTTTGATTTTGACACATGAATTTATTATATTCAAAATTGAAATGAAAAAAGGAATGGAAATGCCATAGAGTGAAATTAACTTGATCTAAAGCTATCATCAAGAAAATCTGAAATACTGGCACAATTTGGTTAGGACCAAGAATATATACCTTGACAAAATTTCTAACCTGTTGTATTTAATTTTAACTAACTGAAAATGATCTATTGAGAAGGCAGATTAAACACAATGTATACACCAGACTTTACAGTAATTGTTATATGAAGAGTGTACAAACTCTTCTTCAAACCTAAAATGTATATATTACAATAATGAACAGCAAACAGTGATTAATTTGAGTTTCCCTTAATTAAACACTTACGTAGCTCTTACTAAGTCTATCAGGCTTTGTATTAGGTAGGAGGCAAATGGAAATAATTGAAGCATTATTTTTACTCTTGAGAAATAACCACTGTGGGAGAGAAATGTATAAAAAGCAAATCCAGTAAAGTATGATAGTTGCCGCAATAGAAGTCTGCACAAGGTACAGGGGAGCATAACAAAGATTAGTCAGAGAAATCAGAAAAGGCTTTACAGTGGAGGTGAAGGTTGAGCAGAACCATTAAAGAAAGGTGGATGACCATGGGAATAAGAGCATCTTAGACATATACATGTTCTGCTTTTATCCAGCCTCAGATTCTGTACCTAGATTCCCTTACCATAGAAGACTGTGAAGAAAAGTATGTCTAGCGTTCCTTCCAGAACACTGGTAAACACAAACAGCTCCCAGTATCCAACAAACTCCAGAGAATGAACTATGGAAACTTACAGGATTGGCAACCTGACAAATGTGTTAAGTGGGTCATGTTATACTTTTTTCATGCTGCCCTCATTCACCTTCACTCTCTCTTCATGCTCTATGTTTTCTGTCTTGACTCAACCCTTACTAGAACCTCCCACCCAAATTTGTCCACAATACACTTTGCAACTCAATGTTAGCACTTCCCCCTTCACCTTCACTAAATAGATATTGCTCCTTCTGTCCTTAGGTAAGGTCATTTCCCTACCTTCCTCTGGTGGATGTTGCTCACTTTCTCCACCTTCTTCTCAGAATCGGAGGGGGGCTGATCTCCCTCACTATGTCCAATGCTGTTTCCACATCAGGCTCCTCCTCTGAAACCCCTCTGCTACTCATATCATCAGTCTGTGTACCCTATCTCTTCCTGTAACCATCATTGAAAGACCTCCTGGTCACTTTGCCCCCATTATCCACTGAAGATTTAGCACTTGGCTCCCAATTCTCTCTTTCGACCCAAGTCTTGTTTTCCTATATTATTTCAAGGTGCATGGATGGCTCATTACCCTTTCTGGTATCTCAGTCCCTTTAATTTTTCATCTCCATTAACTTGCTACATTTCCCAGATGCAACCCACAGGACTTTTGAATGACACTAAATTACAAGTCCTTGGGTTATTTTTGGTCTAAGATGTATCTGACATTTGTACAATTCTCTCCATTTTAGCTTCCTTGTGCCCAGTTCAAGCCACTGTCTTCTCTTCACTGAATATACAGTAAGACCTTGGTTGCGATCCGGAAAACCAAGATCCGGAAATGTGCTTGTAATCCCAAGCACTTGTATATCAAAGTAAATTTAAAGAACCTTTGGCTCAGATGTGATCATGTGACATTTGGCGTCACGTACTACACCTATTGCAAGACATTGCTCGTTTTTCAAGTTAAAATTAGAAATGTTTGCTTGTCTTGTGGAACACTTGCAGAACAAGTTACTCACAATCCAAGGTTTTACTGTATATGTATATTTCTTGTCGCCTTTTGCTCACCACCACCCCCCACCCCTAATCTGTTTTCCATTAAGCAAAGTAATCACATCATTCATCTGCTTAAAAAAATTCCTGAACCTCTTTTGGTTGTGCTTTGAATAAAACCTGAAGTCCCTACTATAGAAGTTCCAGAGGGATCTAGTTTCTCTCACCTTTGCAACCTTACCTTGTTACCACTGTGTCCACCTCCCCTAAGCCCCCAAACTTTTTCTTCAGGGCCTTTCTACTTGGGAATCCCTCTGCCCAGAAGGTCTTCTTCCTACTCTTGATCTAGCCGGAATCTTATCACCCTGTCAGCCTCAGATTGAATGTTGTTACCTCACAGAGACTCTCATGATCCCCTGTCATTCCCAGTCTTTCAGAGCACTAACTGCCATGTGTAATTATTTATTGGTGTGGTTATCATTGTGGTTTTTGGACTGATGTCTGACTCTCCTACTAGATCATACATTTCCTAACTGCAGGGAACATAATTGCTTTTTACTACCAAGCAACTATATGTATTTCAATACCTGGCCCATTATAGACGGTTGATGAGTGTGGTAGGCTCAATCATGGCTCCTCAATGATGTTCATGTTCTAATTGCCAGAAACTTTATTACAAAGGAGATTTTGCAGATGTGGTTAAGTTACAGATCTTGAGATAGGGAAATTGTCCTTGATTATCTGGGTGGGCCCAGTGTAATCACAAGGGTCTTTACAAGAGGGAGCAGGATGGTCATGGTCGGAAGAAGATATGATAATGGAAGCAGGTGTGTGTGTGTGTGTGTGTGTGTGTGTGTTAGAGAGAGAGAGATTTGCACCTGCTTTACTGCTTGCTTTGAACATGGAGGAGGAAGTGGCCATGAACCAAAGAATGTTAAGTGGCTTCTATGAGTTCTAGAAGCTGGAAAAGGTAAGTAAATTCTCATCCTACAGCCTCCAGAAGGAATGCAGTCAATGCTAACATATTGACTTAGGACTTGTGACTTCCGAATCTGTAAGATAATACATTTCTGTTATTTTAAGCCACAAAATTTGCAGTGATTTGTTACAGCAGCATTAGGAAATGAATACAGATTTTGGTATCTGGAAATGGGGTGATTCTGTAACAAATAACTAAATATGTAGAAGAAGCTTTGAATTGAGCATTGGGCAGAGAATGGAAAAATGTTGAGGAACATGATAGACAATGCCTAGATTGCCTTGAAATGAATGAACTGATGGTAAGAATATGGAAATCAAAAGTGCTGCTGGTGAGGACTTGGAAGGAAGTGAGGAATAGGGTAGAGAAAATGTGTAGATTCTTACAGAATATCTTAAAAGTCACAGACTATTGGTAGAAACATGGATGTTAAAAGCACTACTGATGAGGGCTCAAGAAGCATTGAAGAATGTGTTCATGTAAACCTGAGGAAAGGGGATCCTTGTGATATAGTGGAAGAAAGCTTAATGGAAATGTGTAATATAGCTGTGTGGAAAGCAGAACTTGTAAGTGATGAATCTGGGTATGTAGTTGAGATTTCCAAGCCAAATACTGGTTTCCAAGCAAAATATTTACTTCCTTTCCATTTCCCTCAGGATGATCGCCTCAGATACTGTAGTGCATTTATTGGACCAATGTTTGTAGATTACCCACTATGTAAGTATCAGGCACTGCTGATGATCTTGAGGCCATAAGGATAAAGAATTGGCAAAGTCACTGCCCTCCTGGCCCTTGCAGGGAAAGGTCATGTAACATGGTAGTTATGAGCACAAACTGGGACCCGACTGTAGGTGTTTGAGTCCTGGCTTTGCTCTCAAATGACCTCTGCCAAGTTATTTCTGCCTACGTTTCCTTATTTTAAAAAATGGTGGTAATAATAGTACCTTACCTCATAGAGATGCTGTGAGGATTACATAAAATAACAAGGGTAAAGCATTTGTAATAGCATATGATCCAAAATAAGTACTATATAAATAGTAACTAATATCATAATTTACTCTCATAAATTGGTGGCATAATAGGAAGAAAATAAAATGAAATGATTTTATAGTGACAGAGTTGAGGGGAAGCCGGACTCATTCATCCTGGCTGGTCAGGGAAATCTTCAGAAATAAGGTAAACTTTGAGCCAAGACCTGAGTACTACATACACAGGACAAAACTAAAGGGTGATTGGAGGTAGAGACTCCCATGCAGAGGGAGCAACAAATGAGACTTCCTGGGGTTTAGTGAGCCAGGGGGAAAGTTATAGGAATGAAAACTCCTTTAAATGGTGCTAAAGAGTGTAGATTTTATTCTAGTGCAGTGAATGCCCCTGGGCAGGGGTAGGGAGAGGGAATGGAGGGTGGAGGGTGGGTGAGCATTGAGCCACAGAAAGCATAACATTTTTGAGTCATTGGTGAGTCAAGTAGTGTACTGTGGTCACATTTTTTTCTTAAACAACATTTGTTTTTCCTGCAGCTATTGCATCATTTTCTTCCATTTATTTACTTTACTATGTATTTATTATGATTCTTCCCACCTACTCAATAGGTTCTGAACAAAATTTTACATAGGTCAAATGTCAGTTCCTCTTTTTCTCAACTCTTTTTCCTGCTACCTTCCTTGTTCTTGCTGCAGTCTGTCCTGATATCTTTCTAAAACATCCCTTTGACATCTTTTATCCTCTGTGGTAGGTCCCCAGATTTTTGGATAGCATGGCTTCCTCTTCCTTGTCTGTGTGGAGTGTTATGCTCCAATAGTTATCAAACAAAGAGCACAGGAGAGGTCAGTGTTTTGATCCTTACATGCCAGAAAATGCTTTGTTCTACTATCACACTAGGTTGACTTTTTTTATTTTTTTAATTAATTTTTTAAATTTACATCCAAATTAGCATATACTGCTAACTTTCAGGAGTAGATTCCTTAATGCCCCTTACCCATTTAGCCCAACCCGCCTCCCACAACCCCTCCAGTAACCCTCTGTTTGTTCTCCATATTTAAGTCTTTTATGTTTTGTTCCCCTCCGTTTTTATATTATTTTTGCTTCCCTTCCCCTCTGTTCATCTGTTCTGTGTCTTAAAGTCCTCATAGGAGTGAAGTCATATATTTGTCTTTCTCTGACTGACTAATTTCACTCAGCATAATACCCTCTAGTTCCATACACATAGTTGCAAATGGCAAGATTTCATTCTTTTTGATTGTCAAGTAATAATTGTGTATACACACACACACACATATATACACACACACCACATCTTCTGTATCCATTCATCCGTCGATGGACATTTGGGCTCTTTCCATACTTCGACTATTGTTGATAGTGCTGCTATAAACATTGGGTGCATGTGTCCCTTCGAAACAGCATCCCTGTATCCCTTGGATAAATACCTAGTAGTGCAATTGCTGGGTTGTAGGGTAGTTCTATCTTTAATTTTTTGAGGAACCTCCATACTGTTTCCCAGAGTGGCTACATCACTTTGCATTCCCACCAGCAGTGCAAAAGAGATCCTCTTTCTCCACATCCTCGCCAACATCTGTTGTTGCCCGAGTTGTTAATGTTAGCCATTCTGACAGGTGCTAAGTGGTATCTCATTGTGGTTTTGATTTGTATTTCCACATTAGGTTGATATTTGATAAACTTTTGATAAACTTTCTAGTTTAGAAATGATTTTTCATAAGAATTTTAAAATAATTGCCTTATTGTTTACTAGTTTCCTGTGTCACTAATGAGAACACCAACAACACTCTTAGTTAAATATACTTTTTTATGTAACCTGTTTTTTGTTCTTCCACAAAGCATTCAGGATCTCTTTTTATTGCTTGTGTTTAGAAACTTTATGATGACATGAGTCCTTATTCATCTTAGGAAATTTTCTGGTCATATGTTTTTTTTATAGTTTCTTCCCCTCTTCTTGCCCTGTTTTCTTCTTCTTAGACTTCTGTTAGTTTCATATTAGACTGCTGTAACTGATCCTCTAATTTTTAAATTTTTTCTCTCCTTGTATCCAATTTTTTGGGCCAGGGGATGTTTTCATCAATGTTCTTCTAAGTTTTCTTGAAATTCTAAAATTTTAGCCTTTTTATTTCTAAGAGCTTTTAAAATTCTCTAGTAGTATTTTTTCATGAATGAAATAATCTCCCCTGTTTTTCTGAGGAAGTTAATTAAAACCTATATTTCTAAGAAAATTAATTAAAATGTTTACATCTGCTCTCTTCATTGCCCTTCCCCCATACCCATTTTTGTTTCTGTATTTTTTTGGAGGAGGAAGTTGCCTTTCATGTTAGTAGGCTTTCTTCAAATATCTCATGGCTTGTAGCAGTGGATCTAGGCATTAAGAAGCCTATAGGGAAGCTCTGGCTGGCGCCTTCTCTGGTTGTTTCGGTTATATGACCAAATGGAAGTGACTAGGCTGTTTCACTGGGGCACACTCCCAGATAATCTTAACTCTAGGTACGTTCTCAGGATGTTATGCAGTTTTTGCAAGAAGAATCATCCAATCTGCAAAGGACGTCCTGCCAGTGTTCTACAGACCCACCACAGGTAGAGAACTAGGAATTTCATCATTAAGTGGGTTTTCACTTAATCCCCTGAAAACAGTGTTTAGATCCCCTCAGACCTGGATCTTTTGTGCTCATTTCTCCAATGAATACACTCCCCATTTCCTGCTGGAATCTGGAAAGGGTAGTTACCCCATGGTGCTAAGTGGGCGTAGAGACCCAGAGGTGGTGTGTGTGAAACTTCTATGGGTGAAACGGGACATCAAATGAGACAATGGCCTCCACTGAGGCTCTAGTGCTGAGCACAGAGGGAAAAGTACCTCCATGTTTCAAACAGACATGTTTGGTGTACCCAAAGAACTTTCTGAACAACAGCAAAACCAATTCTCCAACCTTGAACTTCTTACTTATCTCTAATTTATATTTAAGAGAAGGCTAGAAATTGAGCAGGCAAGGAAGAAGAGGCTAATCCAGGGAGAAAAAATTATTGGCCAAGCAAGGTGTGCTTGCCATTAGCCCTTCTTTACCCCAGAGGAGGGAGGGGGCGATATTCCCATCTCTCCAACGGAATACTCACCAAACACTCTGTGAGGAGATTTGTGGGCTCCTTTGCCTTAAGGGTCCGGAGTGGAGCCTGGAGACTCTTGAGAGCACTTGATGTGTGTTCCCTGACCTGTTGGTGTGATATATACTGGGATTTGACTTCTGGGACAGTCAAGGCTGGCTGATGCTGCCTGTGATGGGAGAGTCAAGAAAGGGTTTGTCAACACTATGAGCTATGTGGACTTTGAGGGAAGGTGCCATATTGGAATCACCTAGACAGGACCCTGTCCAAGAGGCTGCTTGCTGGGGCAAGGAGAGCCCCGCTATTGGAGGCTATGTCGGGCATAATGCCAGAGCTAGAGCTGAAGGGGCATCATAAGAGGTAAGGTAGTATGTGCATCATTGCAGGACAGAGGCCTTCTTTGGTGGTGGGGATAAGGGAAAAAGGGTATGTGAAAAATCCATAATAATAATAATAATAAGGGTATGCTCTGTGATACTTAAAAAAAAAAAAAAGGCAGCATTTGAGCATTTGTCACTGGAGGAGAGGGCAATGCCCGATTATAATGACCGTAGGTAAATAAGGCCTTTCCCATTTCCTCTCACTCATGGTCCAAACATGACCCTAGGTGTATCCTGAGCAGCAGCTGGGGAGTGGAGAGGAGGTAGGACAAGAAAGGTGGGGAACAAACAAGAGGCCCCATTCCAGCTGGACCTACCCATCCCAAGCTTGCTGGCAGTGAAGTGGGGGCTACTCAGAGAGAAACAGCTTTAAGTATGATATGAGGTGCAAGTTTTCTTTGAAATACTTGAAAACAAGATGGTGATACTAATACTTAAGATACCTAAAAGTGACTGAAAACACATTTGGATCAGCCTGATCATCTCACTGGGTCAGATTCAAAAGTGGGTTTGAAGGGCAGGGGTGAGAGAAAAATTTCCTGATTGTGCTCTCCCAAGTACGATGCTGTTCAATAAATGGTTGTACAGATTTTCATCAAAATCTCATTTCTGCCTCACCTTTATTTTATTTTTTAAATGTTTATTTATTTTTGAGAGAGAGAGCGAGCAAGCAGGGGAGCTGGCAGCACAGAGCCTGATGCAGGACTCGAACTCATGAGCTGTGAGATCATGACCTGAGCCAAAGTCGGATGCTTAACCGACTGAGCCACCCAGGTGCCTCTCTGCAAAGTCCCTGGTGCCTCTCTTCTGAGTTTTGCCAAGATTCTGTGAGAGAAGTCAGCTTTTCATCCATATCTCCTTTGGACAGTTTGGTTCCAGTTTCTACGGAGTTAGTTATTTGTCCATGATTAGCTCTCTGCCTTCCAAAATGTATTGATGTCATTCATTGCTGTTGCCTTGTCTCTCATTCTCTTTTCCCTGTGGATTAAACTTTAAAAAATATTGCTGCTTCAGTAAGTTTGTGGCAGAATGTGAAGAAAGGCTCATGTGTTCAGTCTACCATGTTTAGAATTCCAGGCAAATATTTTAAGAAGAAATAATAACATTTTCAGTTTTTCCAAAATTGCTACTTGCTTTGTCCTTTATAGATCACCTTGAACTCTTTTCTTTTTCTCCCACAACTGAACATTTGGTCATTTCATCATCATTAAAGATATAACATTTAACTCAAAATGACTGTTGTTTCAGATGGAAATTTTAATAAGGGAATGAAGATTATAACTTAGAGTTGAAATGGAGTTTGTACATAAGACACTCTTACGTACAGAGAACAAACTGAGAGTTTATGGGGGTCAGGAAGAGGGAAAAGTGGGTGATGGGCATTGAGAAGGGCACTTCTTGCGATGAGCACTTGGTGTTGTATGAAAGCCAATTTGACAATAAATTATATTTAAAAAATGAAATGGGGTTTGTAGATTATATGTGGTTTTTGGTGATTCTGTCCCACATTTTATATAAGTGAGAAGTTTTTATACATATGTGTGTAACTATACATATTTTTATATATATTTATATATTTAATATATTTATAAATATATATTTATACAAATATATGTTTATAAAAATTATATAGATATATTTTTATATAATTTCTCTACAACATTTTAAAAAATGTGTTTATTTATTTTGAGAGAGCACATGCATGCAAGTGCTGTCAGTGTGAAGCCTGAGTTGAGGCTCAAACCCACAAACTGTGAGATCATGACCTGAGCCAAAATCAAGAGTTGGATGCTTAAGGGACTGAGCCACTCAGACACCTCTCCACAACTTTTTATTTGAAGGATTGCCAAACATACTGTATTAGGTAGGGTTTTCCAGAGAAATAGAAGCAATAGGACATAGGGAGAGATTTATATTAAGGAATTGGCTTGCATGATTGTGAGTGCTGGTGAGTCTGAAATCTGTTGAACAAGCTAGCAGACAGGAAATTCTGATGAGTTGATGTGATAGTTCTGACCAAAATTTTTAGGGCAGACTTGGCAGCCTACACATTCAAGCAGGGTTTCTGTGTTGCAGTCTTGAGGCTAAATGCCTTCTTCTGGTAACCTCAGTCTTTTTTCTCTTAAGACCTTCAACTAATTTGACAAGGCCCACCCACATTATGGAAGGTGATCTGCTTTACTCAAAATCTACTAATTGAAGTGTTAATCACATCTAAAAACACATCTTAACATCAACATCTAGATTTGTGTTAAACCAAACAATCAGCCACAATAGCCTAGCTTTTGATATGTAAAATAACCATCACACTTATGTAGACATGAAAGAATATTTCAAAAACCATCTGTATGCCTTTATCTAGATTCATCAGTGGCTAAAATTTTCATATGCTTCATCTTTCAAGTGCTGAAGTATATGAAGTATATGAAAGTGATGATACTTACCTAATACTTCATGCCCATGCATAGAGATCTTCTCCTGATAGCATTCTTATGAAAATAATTAATACAGTAAGATCTCCTTATATTTAGTCCATATACTAATTTTTTCAGTTGGCTCAAAATGTCTTTTATAGTTTTGTGTTAATTTGTTTTGTTTTGTTTACACATTGCATTTCTTATGTCTCTTTAGTCTATTGTTATCTAGAACTATCCCTATCTTTTTGCTGCTATTTTCATGACCCTGTTTTGTTTTGTTAATTATTTTCAAGTTAGTTAATATATACTGCAGTCTTGGCTTCAGGAGTAGAACCCAGTGATTCATCTCTTTCTTACCTGAGACATCCAGTGCTTATCCTGAAAAGTGCCTCCATTTAATGACTGTCACCCATTTAACCCACCCCACCACCTACTCCCCCCACTCCAGCAACTTTCCGTTTGTTCTCTGTATTTAAGGGTCTCTTATGGTTTGCCTCCCTCTCTGTTTTTATCTTATTTTTCCTCCCCTTCCCCTATGTTCATCTGTTAAATTTCTCACATTCCATATATGAGTTAAATCATATGATATTTGGTCTTTCTCTGACTTATTTTGCTTAGCATAATACCCTCCAGTTCTATTCACATTGTTGCAAATGGCAATATTTCATTCTTTTTCATTTCTGAGTAGTATTCCAGTGTGTGTGTATACACCACATCTTCTTTATCCATTGACTAGTTGATGGACGTTTGGGCTCTTTCCAAAATTTGGCTATTATTGATAGTGCTGCTATAAATATTGGGTTTTTTTTAAAGAATTCAGGCCAGTTGTTTTGTAGGATGCCCCACATTCTGGATTTGGCTAGTTTTGCTTTATTAGATCCAGGTTGAACCTCCTGGTAAGAATACCACCAAGGTAAGATTGTATACTCCTCATTGCCTAACATCAGGAGACACACAATGTTGGTACCTCCATTAGTCATGTTAAGTTTGATCATTTGATGAAAGTGATGGCCAACATCTCTCTCCCTTGTAAAGGGGCATTTCCCCCCTTTTAATTAATATGTAATCAGTGCATGATACTTTGGAACTGTATAAATATCCCAGTCTCCAACAACTTTTCATTTGATGACTTTAGTATCCCTGAACTGGTCTAATTCTTTCATTCTCAGCATCAATCAGCTGGTATTCTGATATAAAGACAAGGTGTCCCTTTATCTCCCTTCTCTCTCATTATAATTTGTTATTGTTATTTTCTTACAAGTTATTAAGAATGACTCACAATATTTTCAATAAATTGATGACAGTTTATGGTCTCCTCCATCTAGAAAAGAGGGGAAATGAAAAAGTAAGTTACTAATATACTTGCTTGAAATTGTCTAGTGCTCTAATCATGCCATCACACAGACCAGAAGCTACCTGTGAAAAATCAACTTGGATTTCGTTTGTTTTGTAATAAGATCTGACAGAGTAAAAATGAAAAGAATTGATCAGGGTCCTCACTGATTACAGAGGTAGATGGGGACTGCCCGCACTGCTTTCTACTTTAATATTTATTAAGTGCCCCCATGTAGTCTGAAGGCCTGGGTTCTAGTGCCAGCGCTGCCTCGTTCTAGGTCTGTTATTCTGGTCAAGGCAGCCTTCCTGATACCCAGTTTGAGTATCTCTAAAGTGACCATAAGAAATGTACTTGAATACTTTGTGTCTCTAATCCTCAAAGAGAGCTCCTATCTTCTGCATCTCCACAGTTAATCTTGTCTTTTCCTGTTCAGAAGAGAGTTAAGGGAGCAGTTCTGAGAATGCTTGTCTTGGAAATATCCGTTTGCAGGGCTGGCCCTTGGCTCTTGTCTAGGAACTTGGATTTTGAGAGGGTTCCCACAATTCTCTGATAAGAAGGGTTCACTGTACCTAAACTATTTGTACAAACAATGCAGTTTTTACTGAACAACTGCTTTCCTTCCAGGAGTGTGAAATTTTGGTATGTGCTAGGAAGAAGGTGCTTACATGACTAGCCCCCAGTAAAGACCTTGGGCACTGAGTCTCAAATGTGCTTCCCTGGCAGACAGCATTTCACAAGTGTTTGAGGTAGAGCCCCTCCCTAAGGAATGTGGTGAAAACCTCAAGACAATGGAAGGCAACCTGGCGATGTGCATGTGCATGACATTCCTCATGACTCTGTAACATAGACCGCCTATTCAGACTGTATGTTACCTTATATGGGAGACGAAGGAGCAAAAATTGTACAAAAGGCAACCAACCCCTGCTGCACTCAGGGCTCAGCTTTTTGGGGTCTTAGCCTGCTGAGCCCATGCTGGCACAATAAAGCTGCTCTGAGGAAAAAAAAGCCTCAGTGTCCCAACTCTCTGTTTGTGACTGGCTGCTACATGTTGTCTCAACTTGTTGCTGGAGAAATGAAGATTGTCCTGTGTGACTGGACTGGAGGAGTATGCCTGGATGGTTGTGCCTGGCTTCCTCTGAACTTTGTCCCTTGTGCCTATACCCTTTCCTGACTTTTGCCTTGTGTCCTTCTTTATCCTGTAATAATTCATAGCTGTGAGCACTGAATCAATCCTGTGATTCATCGTAGCAAATCATCAAACCTCTTCCAATTTTCGCATCTGTAAAATAGGGTTTATAATAATAATATCTACCTTATAGTGGTGTGAGTATACAATGTGTGTGGAACTAAGGGCCTGATAAAGGGTGCATCTGATAGAGGGTGGTGGTTATTATGGAGTATGTTAACTGTTCATATAAAGAACATCTTGTGTGTGTGTGTGTATGCTCATATATTTTTGTCAGAAAGCACTATTATATCTATTCAAATAAATTAACTCTCAAATCTTTGATGACTCATCTGATGGGCACAAGTTCACATGCTAGATTATAAGGGCCCTTGGTTCTTTCACTAAAACTTATGTGTGTCTTCACGACCTAACAACTATTAAATAGTTTGGAACTTGTTTTATGGTCTGAATGTGTCTCCTACCCCCCACCCCCCCGTCATCACATGTTGAATCTTAACCCCTACAGGGGATGGCATTAGGAGGAGGGGCCTTTGGGAGGGGACTAATCCTTCAGGACTGGGATTACTGCCTTATCAAAGAGGCTCTAGACAGATCCCTTGCCCCTTCCATCATGTGAGGACAATGAGAAGTCTGTAACTTGAAAGAAGGCCCTCCCCGGCCATGCTGGCCCTGTGATTCAGGATTTCCAGATTCTAGAATGGTGAGAAATAAATTTCTGTTGTTTATAAGTTTCCCAGTCTGTGGTATTCTGTTATAGTAGTCCAAATGGACTAGGACAGCCTTCCTTTTTTTTTCTTTTCTTTTACTCATGCTTTCCTTTGTCATGTGCCTGGTAATCGGTGAACACAAACTATATATTCTAATGGCAGAAAGTTACAGAAGTGAGGAAGGGGCATGGAGTGGATTTAGAGAGGAACTTTGAAGTTTCTTGAGTGGTGACTAATGGGAGCTATTAAAATAAAATGTACCAAGGATACATCATAAATCCACTCCCTCTACAAATTTCTTACAAAGTTTGTCCACCGGCTGCCTTGAGGTGGAGGGAATGCTGCTGAATGTCTCATTAAATAATACGAAGGTCTCCAGGGTATTTGATATCTCTTAGGATCAAGAAAGCCAAGTGCTGAGGATGCCTCCTGACTGGTATGTAACATGCCTCAACACCACAAGCACCAAACTATGAAAGCTGACTTTCAGGAAAAGTACAAATCAGATTCAGTAAGGGCAGACACCCAGAGGATATTGGCTTTTGGCTCTGTGGCTCCAGATTTAGAACAGTCTCACATTCAAAGAGTCCTCCATCCTGGAGAACTGTCCATTCGTGCTTACATATGTAAAACATGATGGGGGGAGACTGGAGGCTTTGGAAAAAAAATTGGCTATCCATCCCTTGTCTGCCATCTGGGCAGTATGCTTTCTGTAGACTGCAGAATTGCTACTGCTCACTGTCTGCTCCTGTTTTCTGTGTCAGGCCCCACGAGACCTAATAACTCCCCAAAAGGCATCCCTCTTCCAGTTCCTCTTCCGTCAACCCATTCTATACATTCTTGGGAGGAGGATGTCACCTGTAATTTTTTTTTTTAAGTTTATGTATTTATTTTGAGAGAGAGTGTGTGTGCATGCACGTGTGCCCGAGTATGGGCAGGGCAGAAAGAGAGGGAGAGAATCCCAAGCAGGCTCCATTCTGTTAGCACAGAGCCCTATGTGGACCTGGAACTCACAAACCATGAGATTATGACCTAAGCAGAAATCAAGAGTCAGATGCTTAACTAAGCTGTAATTTCTTGAATCGAGTGCTTTAAAAAGGTACCCCATTGCCCATAGAATAAACTATTAGCATACATATCCCTTAATAATCTTCACACTGCCTCCCCAAATTATTTCTCATTAGTTTTCTTATATTTCCCCCAACTTCCTATGACTAAATCTTAATTACTTTTTACTGCTATCTGCTTTAAAGAGTTGTTTGGTGATGAGGAATTGCAATTTAGATCTGTTCTAGGATATTTTATTTGATCTGAAATAATTTATGACCAATAGGCTATCATTCTGATGATTAGAAGTAGCTGGAATCACCACGGCAAAAAACACCACGTATGCATAAAACACTCAGGCATGCTAACACTTTTAAAACTCTTGTTTTATGGCAGAAGATAGACTGGTTGAGAGAAATGCAGTTCTTTACTGCTGAGCCTATTTTTATCCAATAAGTGCATTATTTTAAAGTCATGATATCTGCTTTTATTTTGTAAACTAATCCCATTCAAATGCACAAAGTGAATTGCTATTTAAAAGCCATCTGTAGGGGCACTTGGGTGGCTCAGTCAGTTAAGTGTCCCACTTCACCTCTTCACCTCATGGATCTCATGACTTCGAGCCCCACAGCAGGCTCTGTGCTGACACTCAGAGCCGGGAGCCTGCTTCCAATTCTGTGTCTTCCTCGCTGTGACCTTCCTCTGCTCATTCTCGCTCTCTCTCTCTCTCAAAAATAAATAGAACATTAAAAAATAAAATAAAAGCCATCTGTGGCAAAACTTTTGCATATCAGAAACCCTATGATGTATCTGTTTTGTAAATTGAGACTGTCATCTATTGGGCTTACTTACAGTAGGAAAAAATGTTTGCCACCATCATTGGTGAGAAAGAGCTTCCATACCAGTTTTTTAAAGTAGAGAAATAAGTTAACCAGACTTTTTGAGGAAGCACATTTTAACCCACTTGAGGACTGCACCAAATCCAAACAGTGAAGGATCTCCAGTAGAAAATTGCTCCAGTAATCTGAGGAAAGGCTAAAAACACCTGGACCTTCTAGTACAATGGTAGACGTTCTGGCCACATGGAGTGGTCTAAGGCCATATGCTCCTTATTTGCTTATGGAGCATCTCAGGCCAAACCACCTCCTCTCGGCTAGACAGCAGGGTTCTTTTTTTAATTTTTTTTTTTTACATTTATTTATTTTTGAGAGACAGAGTGTGAACAGGGGAAGGGACAGAGAGAGAGGGAGACACAGAATCCGAAGCAGGCTCCAGGCTCCTGACAGCTCAGAGCCTGATGCGGGGCTCGAACTCACAAACAGGGAGATCATGACCTGAGCCGAAGTCGGACGCTTAACCGATTGAGCTACCCAGGCGCCCTGACAGCAGGGTTCTAAGGAAGCCATGTAACAAGGTTCAGTTTACAGAGAAGTAAAGTATCGGTGGATCCTTTCTTCACTCTAAAATGATAATTCCAGTTTCACAGATGCCAAATTTTCTTTAAATACATTCAGATTCAGTATGAATCTTCACTGTAATAATTATAACTGGCATAAATTGAGAGCTCCCTAAGTGCCAGCATGGGCTTTTGTGAATGTCTCATTTGGTCCTCATGAAAACTCAATTATTCACAGTATTTCATAAATGGAAAAAGTGAGGTACAGAGAGATGCAGTCACTAGATCAAGCTTGCAGAACGATGAAGTCTGGCAATGTCACTCTACAGTCTATGTGCTTCACTGTTGTTTTATAGTGTCTCTTTATAACCTTGATAACCTTATGTTGAAACAAAGAAACAACTGTGACATACTCTGTTCAATGGTTTGCAAAATACTCTCACTTACATATTTCATTTTCACCTCTATAGGGAAGGTAGCTTAAGTTCAGAGAGATTAATGTGAGGTTTGGAGACATTAGCTGATTTGTCAAGGTCACATATCAACTAGACAGTGGAGCTAGCGCTTGAAACAAAATCTTGTAATAAACTCAGAACTAATGGTTTAATAAGATTCAGAAAAAAGTTCCAAAGGGACTATCCAGAAATCAGAAGACATAAGCAAAATACCTTGTAAATAGATAATATCAATGACACAGAGCTTAACAAATGAGCACATTAAAAATCTATTTTGATTCTTTTATGCCTGACACAATAGAGTTTATACAGGTGTTTCTTTTCTTGCTCTCTTGCTCTCCCTCTCTCCCCGTTTGTGTGTGTGTGTGTGGGTGGGTGTATGTGAAACATATCAGCTCATCTATCAATTTTTTTATTACTGCAATAAGTTTAACTGACATCCATATTAATTTCTACTTTAAACAAAAACATGGTGGATTTATACATTCCAAAAATTTATTCAGAAAATATTTTTTGAGATTCATATGTTGGCCTGGTTGTGTACTAAGGACCGGAAATCCAAAAGAAAATGAAGTCACTGCCCTGACAGGCAGAGACTGTTGTACAAACAAGCAGGACACTAATCAAGCGTCATAACTGCTCTGGTAAATGTAAGACTAAGCCAGCATGTCCAGCCTGCAGAATTTATACCCCTCGGGATGCAAGATAACCTTCCAAAGCAGTACATTGGACACAGGAATGTTAGGAAGCCAACCAGTTTCAAGGCTTCTAACCTTTCTTTAAGTCTTTCCTAAGCCCTGCCATGGAGGAAGCATCTTGCCAGTTCTCTTTGCCACCTCCCGTTACAAAACGGCTCTTCTCCTGCTCTAGAAAAGAAAAGCTTCTCTTTCATTCACTCCAAATTGTCCAGCAAGCCACCAGAGCATAAAGAACTGGCTGGTTCGGATTATCATGTCAGCAAAACCTCTAATCAAGTCACCATAAACCCACTGGCAGGCTTCATGTTTTTGTCACTGCTGTTTCTCCCCCACTAGGGGTGGAGGATGGCATTAGAAACTGGAAGTTTGGTGTGCATTGCCATAGTCCACATTCAGACTATGTTAAAGATGGAAGCAGCAGGAGCAAAGACAAATGGTGTTTAGAGATCTCGCCTCTTCCATCCCCTCATTCTGGGCTGTGAATCATCAGGGTGCGGGGAGAAACACAGAAGAGGGCGGGCCCTTGTTTCATCCAGGTGAAGGACACCTGGCCTGCTTCCCTGCCTTATCTCTCCATATTAAAATCAGAGTATTTGAAGTTTATAAGAAGACCAGGAATGACAAACATGAGGCGTGCCCTTGCATTTTTCACCAGGAGGGAGCTGGATAGACTCACTCTTCCCATCTGTGTCTCTGTTGTGTACTTGGAATCTTCTCAAAGAGGAGGTGTTCAGTGTCCTGTTTACTTCTGATAGGGAATGGCATATCTTAGAGCAAAAGGGACATATCTAGAGAAGGTAGGATTGTATATTTTCTTGAACATGTATTACCCTTGCAGGAAAATCATTTTCATTAACAGTTTCCAAAAGACAACTCTATTCCAAATACCACACTTTCCTTTATGCTTATCTTTTGCTCAGTGTCAAGCATCAACTGCTTCTCATGTTTTTCCTATTTACCCCATAATTATTAAAACTAGTTTATCTTAGTGGTAGTATATTGTGGATTCTACTGTAAATAATGCACTTAACAATCATGAATAAAACTTAATACATCTGGATTGTGGCCCAGTGCCTTTTCTTTTTGCTGTTAATTTCCTCCAAGTAGATTAACCTGGAATCTTACCAACTAAGCAACTCCTTAGGTACTAGTGTAAAACAAAATGTTCTCTAAAGCAATCCAGGATATAATACTCTGGATTAAAAAACCACCAACAACAAAGAAAACAAGACTCATTTAATTAGGATTAATTTCTCCCTTCCAGAAGTTGATATATGATTCTATTTTGGTAAAAAGCAAAATTAGAAA
>CM053571.1:78796745-78821463 GCA_028646485.1 Cryptoprocta ferox
ATTGTGGCAATTTATGCGAGCCTGGTTAAGGAGATTTACAGATTATGCCAGCCAGTGTTAATTGATAATCCTTGCAAAAGGGACAACTGGCCTTAAAAGATTTCTGCAAACAATGCAAACACAAACAAAAAAATTAAAAGCATAGAATCAGAATAAAGAAAATATTGGTAATATAAACACAAGGATATAACAAAAATAAGACAGCTAATATTTTGTCACCTCTTATTACAAGTTCTCCATTATTCATATTCAAAGATAAAAATGTCAATGATTTAATCAGAACTGACAAGCAGTGGGCCACAAAATTTTGTCATCATCAAGAAGACTGTTTAAAAGGCATTTATGTCTACTGTCATTAATGATTACTTGGATCTTGTGTATATTGGGGCCTTTAGCGAAGGATGGTATAAGAAAACAACCATAATTTGGCAGATATTTTAAAATATGAATTTTTCATGATTAACTCATCTTTTTTACTATTTATGTGTATAACTTATTATGTATCAGATTATTTTCATGGTAACTAAAGAAACACGTTAGGCTTGCCTGCTGCTTTGGTTAAGCATATATATTGCTATATAACCAACCAACCCAAAACTTTGTGGCTTAAAACAGCAAGGCACTATTGTCTCTCATGGTCTGTAGGTTGTCTGGGCTCAGCAGGGTAGTTTTCTACCTGCAGTTGATGCTGGATGTTGGCAGGGAGCTCATTTGGGTTGTTGACTAGTGAGCCTGCACGTGGCCTCTCCCTGGGGCTTGGGCTTTTTACAGCATGGTGTCTGGGTTGCAAATGGGGGAGACCCCATGCCTTCCAAGAGGAAGGAAGCAGAAGCCTCCAGGCCAGTTAAAGGGTGCCCCTAAAATTGGAACAGTGTTACTTCTACATTTGTGTCATATTCTATTGGTCAAAACAGTCACAGGGCCCACCCAGATGCAAAAGCACAGGGAAAAGAAACCACCTCGTGACGGGGTTGAGCTGAAGAGCATGTGCAACGGACGATAATATTATGGCCATCTTCGAAAACTACAGTCTGCCACATATGCTAAAACTTTTCCTTCTGAGGTGTACAGTCATAAAATTTGTAGCCATTGGAATGACTCAGAATTGTAGGTAAGGTCACATACCTTGTGGTCACACTGACCCATAACATTGATCTTGGGAAATTTAGCTAACATCTCTGAAAATCAAGAAAATAGAATCTGTGGGGTGGGGGCGGGGCCACTTTCCAGTATTAGATAAGAAGATGTGCACCCAAAGTACCCACAATATTGTAACTGGCTGGATCCGTAGCAGATATTCTTACGGTTTAGACACTTTTTAGAGCAAGCACTCCGATGACAGCATGGAGGATGTATCAGAGGAGAAGGTGGAAGATCAAGGATGGGGCCAAGGGGACCATGGGGCCATGGGGGAGACTGTCTCCAGGTAAGGAGCATCAAGGAAGGAGAGAAGCAAGTGGAGAAATGTGCACACAGAAGTCTTAGTGTGAATTGGTGACTTACTGAATGGGATGAGAAAGGAAAGGAAACATCTAGAGCTATGCTTTTGTGATTGATCTTTTGTAGACAGTAAATTTCATTAAGAATCTGTCCCTATAAAATCTTAAAGTCCTAATGGAGCATTGTGTGAAAATCCTTTTATTTTGTAAATTGATTCATTTTATTGGTAAAAAATTATTGCTCAAAATAGGAAACATGACATTAAAGATGTCATGATCATTAAATTTAAAATAAAGTTAGTTAACTGTTACGGGTTGAATTGAGTTTCCCCTTCCCCCCGCCCGCAAAAAGATATGTTGAAATCCTAAACTCCAATACCTGTGAATGTGATCTTATTTGAAAATGAGGGTCCTTGCAGATGTAATCAAGTTAGAATGAGGTGAAACTGAATTAGGAGGGGACTTAATCCAGTATGAATTGTGTCTTTAGGAGGGAAATAGAGACACCTGTAATCTCCCCCTTTGGAGACTCTGCTGTAGCTGTAAGCCAAAGGACACCTGGGGTTACCAGCAGCTGGGAAAGAGGCAAAGGATTTTCCACTGCAAGTTTTTGTTGTTGCTGTTGTTGTTTTAATGTGCTCTCACATTAAAAGAACGAGTGGGGGAGGGGCAGAAAGACAGAGACAGACAGAATCTGAAGCAGGCTCCAGGCTCTGAGCTGTCAGCGCAGAACTCGATGCAGGGCTTGAACTCAGGAACCCTGAGATCATGACCTGAACTGAACAACTGAGCTGCCCAGGCGCCCCTCCACTGCAGGTTTTAAAGGTAGCCATGCCCACAGCTAGCCTCTAGAAAGCAAGACAGTAAATTTCTGTGGTTTTTAAGCCAGCAAGTTTATGATACTTTGTTACAACAGCCCTAGGAAACTGATACAGTAACTGAATATGTACTACAAAGAATTATTCATTTTACTTGACTAAAGAGATTTGGTATGAAATAAGCCCAACTAATTCTTTTATCAGGATTTCTTTTTGGTTCACCTTTCCAGAGACGGGAGATGGGGCTTTCTCAGGGCAGGTAAAAGCTTCCCTCATCTGTCTGTGCCTTCCCAATGGCAAGCAGAAAGCATGTAAATAATAGGTACTCAGTTTGTTTTATGAGCCAACCTGAGCCTTATTTTTAAACTTTTTATTATTAAAAAAAGAAACACTTGGAAATCTAAGTAGATATTTTTAAGATTTTCTCCCATATATATTGTTCTGGTCATTAATATACATAATCCAGGGGCTACTACTTACAACTGAAAAACAATCACTGTTTTTTTACAGTTAAAAAATAAAAACATAACAATAGCTAACATCATTTATTGAGCAAGATGCTTAGTACTGCTGAGTCCTTTATACATATCTTCATGCTGAATCTCATCACTGCTTTATTACTTACCCTAATTTTATTTTATATTGTATTTCATTTTTGAGAAAGAAAGAACATGGGAGAGGGAGAGGGAGAGAATCCCAACCGGGCTCTGTGCTGTGAGCACAGAGTCCGATGAAGGGCTCAAACCCTGAACCGTGAGATCATGACCTGAGCCAAAACTAAGAATCAGGCGTTCAACTGACTAAGCCATCCAGGTGGCGCCCCTACTCTGATTTTAAATGTGAGACTCAAAACAGGTAATTTGCCAAAGGTCATAGAGCTAATAGGGGATAGAGCCAGGATACCAACTTTCCACTATGCCCAAACATATGACTATGCCCAAACCTGCAATGTCTGAGACCAGAGCCACATGTGGCTATTAAATATTAATGAAAATTAAGGAAAATTAAAAATTCTGTTCCTTAGGCACACGAACCACATTTCAATGCTCAGTAGTCACATGTGGCTTGGTATAGCTACAGAACATTTCCATGCTTGCAGAAAATTCTTTTGGAAAACACTGGTCCAATCCCTTAATATATTGAAAACTGTTACGGCTGGTTAAGGGAACAGAAGGAATAGCAGAGGGAAGAGAACAGAGGAAAAGGAAAGAAAAAGATTTAGAGTGAGGGAGAGCCTTTTGGTGAATAAAGAAGCCTACATCTAGGGGTAGCGTGGGGTTTGAGGACATTTTTAGTCTGGTATCTTGTAAACTTTGGCAGTGAAAGTTCCAAAGCATATTAAATATATACTTTTTAAAAATCAGAGAGTTACAATTTAATGGATAGTTAAATCTCAACCTTGTGCCTGGCATTGGGTGAGGTGGGACTGCTAGGTGCACAGACAGGAACAATTTATCATCACAGAAATTAGAGCAACACTAATCAAATAATTAGAATAAAGTATAATAGTTATTTTGAAGTGGAAAGAATTCTATGGAAATAAATAGCAGAGGGGTCTAGGATACCCTTGATAGGATTCAGGGGTGCCTCCCTGAGGACGAAATGCCACATAAACTGAGAAAGGAGGGATGAGAGAGCCAGGCAATGGCAGGGGTGTGTTTCAGGCAGATGGCCAACTGTGAGAAGGCCTGATGCCCAAAAAAGAAGGACTGAAATAGTTAAGTGTGTGGCTGGCGAGAGGAAGAGTAGGGAACGGTGAGCCAGACAGTCAGGGGCATGAGTCAGAGTTTGGGATGAGTGGGAGAGCTTGCTAAAATACTTTGTCATAGGGGTGCCTGGGTGGCTCAGTCTGTTGAGCGTCTGACTTCAGCTCAGCTCATGATCTCACGGTTCTTGAGTTCAAGCCCCAGATTGGGTTCACTGCTGTCAGCGCAGAGCCCACTTCAGATTCTCTGTCCCCCCCCTTCCCTTCCCTCATTTACACACTCTCTCAATAAAAAAATTAAAAGATTTTAAAATATTTTGTCATAAGGACGATGTAAAGCTTTGAGGATTTTATTGGCCCAGAAGAGATATGTTCAGATTTGCATTTTGACATGATTTCTCTGGTTGCCATGCCAAGAAAGGCTTAGGGGGGAAGCAAGGCTGAAAATGGGGATGCTACCTGGCAGCTGTTTGGTAGAGGATGGCAAGAATATGGCTGGAGAAATGGCGACTGTCAGGATATCTGGAGGTAGAATGTATAGACATTGGTGATCACTTGGTTGTGCTTGAAGGATGACCCTTATGTTTCTAGTTAGGGCAACTACATAGAGTAGGGGTCAGTAGCCTACACCCCACAGGCCAAATCTGCTCTGTCCTGTTTTTGTAAATACAGTTTTATGGGAACCCAGCCATGCCTGTCCTACATTTTATCTGTGGCTGCTTTTGCCATACTTCAACAGATCTGAATAATTGCAGCAAAGACCACATGGCCCTCAAAGCCTAAAATATTTACTATCTGGCCTTTTAAGAAAATGTTTGCCAAAGGAGATAACTGATCAGTATCTTCATTTATTGAGGGATTAACACTTACCAGACAAGGTTCTAAGTAATTTACATATAGTACATATGTTATGATAGTCCATCCCATTTGGCAAACATGAAGTGTTGCCTTTGTCCCACTTTACAGAGGCATAGATGTGACATTCTGATTCACACTGGTAGCTTCAGTTACCACCTGCATGCCACTGACCTATCAAATGTCTACTTCTAAACCAGACCTCTCATTTGAGCTTCAGACAGACATTTGTCTAACTAGCCAGGCCCAGAGACCAAAAACTCAATGTACCCCAAACCAGACCCCTGCTTGTTCATGTTTTAGTGTTCCATTTTTCTTAGTGAATATCACCAACCAGAAGAGCAAGCAAGAGTCCAAGGAGCCCTTCATGGCACCTGTCTCTCCCTGTTCTTTCTTTTGTCCACTCTCTAAAGATTGCAGAAATGTGACTGCTTCTCTCCGTCTGTATCACCTGCCACCTGCCAAATCCAACTTATTAATAGGATCATCACTTATGTGGGTTCTTTAATAGCTTAAATAGAAATAAATCCATTTCTCTCCAGCCAGATCCTCCTCCAATCTCCAAACTGCAGCCAGACTGCACTGCAATCCTGTCAACCTCCACCCTGTTACTTACCTAATCCTACCCTTTGGATGGCTTTTCTTGTTCTTAGGATTCCATGAGTTCTTTCATTGTGTTTTTATGTTGTTTCATTGTTTTTGAGTTACTCTACAGATAGGAGAGCAGAGTAACAATAGGAGAGTAGCAATAGGAGTGCAAAATAATTCTTGTCAGTGCACATGCAAATAAATTCTGAAGGTCAGGATTCAATTAATTTATCTCCCCTGTTGTGGAAGAAGTTGGTTTCATGTCCATTGCAAATTCATGACACTATTCCTGACCCAGAAATGTGTCTGTTCTTTGAACAAGTTTTAATATCTTCCTGGTAACTTTATTACTTTATTATAGTTACATAGACTATAAATTCATTTTATATGTATACGACAGTCATACTTTTACCTTCATCAGGGAAATTATCCTATAACACTCTTCGAAAGGCACTCTGGCTCTCTGCCAGCCCTCCCAGGCTCACCCTGGACCAAGCATCCTGCTCGTCTCCACTCTAGCCTTGTCTCTTCTGTCTTTTGTAAGCACCACATTTCTTCCCTTCTCAGAGATGTTTTTTCCTGGAACTCACTTTCATCCCAGATGTTTTTCATTCCCTCTTATAGTAAATATTTTTATTGTCTAGGTCTCTAGTAAAGGATCCCTTGCCGGAAAGCCCTTCCGGACCTTTCTGGTAAAACACAGGTTGCGCTTGTTACATTTGCTATTTTACATTTGTAGGACTAGTTGCTGCTTTTAAAAAATTTTTTTTTATGTTTTTTGTTTATTTTTGAGAGACAGAGACAGCACGAGAAGGGGAGGGTCAGAGACAGAGGGAGACACAGAATCCGAAATAGGTTCCAGGCTCTGAGCTAGCTGTCAGCACAGAGCCCGACGCGGGGCTCGAACCCACGAACCATGAGATCATGCCCTGAGCCGAAGCCGGACGCTTACCCAACTGAGCCACCCAGGCGCCCCTAGTTGCTGCTTTTTAACACAAGTACCATTTTTCTATGTAGCTAAAGGCAATGCATGATAATGCAATGGAAGTACGCTCACATTACATCCCCAGCACCTAGTCCAGTGCCTTCACGAATGTTTCATACACAATAAGTATTTTAGACACAATTTTTGGCTGTAAGTACTCACTGCTCCGGAGACAGGTGGACTGAAAAAATATATATTTGGGAGCCATCAGCATATAGGTTCAGCCATGAAAATGCACAGGAAGCAAGCCATTGGGTTGAATGAAATGAAGGGGATTAGGAACCTTGTTCAGGTCTAATAATAGGACAGGAGTAACATTGTAACCACTTGAAGTGGGAGGAAATAGAAGCAGTTAATATGGATTGCACCTGCACAAATGTTGGCTCTCAAGAGCCAAAAGGTATAGGTGGCACTGTGATAATTCAATAACTTCATTCTTTAAAAATAAATTTGTTTTACACTTACTTATTTTTGAGACAGTGAGATAGAACGTAAGCGGAGGAGGGGCAGAAAGAGAAGGAGACACAGAGTCCGAAGCAGGCTCCAGGCTCTGAGCAAGTGTTCAGCACAGAGTCCAACGTGGGGCTTGAACCATGAACCAGGAGATCATGACCTGAGCTGAAGTTGGACACTTAACCGACTGAGCCACCCAGGTGCCTCTGTTTAGTAGTATGTATGTTTTCTTGATCGAAAAGGGAGGGTTTGGAGTGCCCCCTCCTCTCTCTCAACAATAAATAAATGTTAAAATTTTTTTAAAGGGAGAGTTTACAAGTAACACTTAAAATAACAAGAAAATTGGAGCTGTGTGATATCTATCTTTAAAACAATACCAAGCTTTTAATGCGTCTGGTGCAGTCATTTAAACCAAGCTTTTTTTTAAGTGCATTTATTTATTTATTTTGAGAGAGAGAGGGTGTGCATCCCAAGCAGGTTCCACACTGTCATGCAGAGCCCAATAAGAGGCTTGAACTCACCAGCCCTGAGATCATGACCTGAGCTGAAGTCTGATGCTTAACTGACTAGCCACCCAGGCACCCCTAAACCAAGCTTTTGAATGCAAATTGTTAATAGTTCTTCACCTAAGGGTTTCTTATTTTTAGGCATGGGGACAAGGCTGGAAAATGGCAGCCCTAGAGTTTACTTATTCTATTTTTTTTTTTAATTTTATTTTAAAATTCGATTTTAAATTTCTTCAAAGAGACGCTGGTCTCCAGCCACATGTGACCTGCCTGGGCTGGTACTTGGGACTCCACCCAAACCTAAGAGGCTGTTCTATGCCTTTTATGAAGGGAAGGGAGAAGTGAATGCTGTTTTCTGAGTTGATAAGATTAGAGCTATATTGTCTTTAGGACTGTATGAAATAAATTCTAAAACCAGTCCAGATTTAACCGCTCTTACCCAGAATAAACCGCCCTCCCCCTTTCCAAGAACAAATCAGCCAGTCACCACTTCTATTAATTTAAAAGCCCAGAAAGGCTCATAACTTAAGCTGACCTCGCCCTGGGAGAACACGCAGAGGAGGCAGTAGGTTCCTTTTTCCTTTCAAAGGTTGCTTTATCAGCTGTCTTTCTAAATACTGCTTTCACCGGCTTACATCCGAAAAACGGTCCGTTCGATTGGGCTCCTTATTTTGCCTGAAAACACTGAATGGCTGGGTGGATTCAAGTAGCATCCGAGGTCATCGGGCAGAAAGAGCTTTTAGAGGACGTCAGCCTGGTAACCCTGCAACACTCCACAACAAATCCAACTGGAGGAGGTGGTGCAAAGAAATCTAAACCCTAGATTCACGTTCTTCCTCATCAGTTTGCACGTGGGGGTCAGTGGCAGAAGACAGCCAGTGCGCCACTGCCAATCCCGGACTGCAAACTCGGGGCGGGGGGGGGTAAGCCTGTGGCCGGTTTGTCCACGGAAGCTCTCCCCTAATGTTAATTTCCACAAGTTTGCCCTCGCCCTGGTTGAGGGGCGTGTCCGGGCCGGTTACCCCGGGGTTGTTCGTTAAATAAAGATGCTCCCGAAGTGCCTGTGTTTGGAAAGGCGCTCGCTCTGGCGCGCACACTAGTGCCCCAGGCGGAGACCAGGTAGCGGAAACTAGGGCTTTGGTTTTACCCACCGAAAAGCGAGAGGGACCAGACGGTTGGAGGCTCCTCCCCCAGGGATGCTGGAGGGGCTGCGTTGTTCCCTGCGCCTGGCCCTGGCGCTGGGCCCCAGGCGGTGGCAGCCCGCGCCGCGCAGTCGGTGCGCCGGGGCTTGGCCGTGCCTCCAGCTCTCGCGTCCAGCCGCGCGCTGCGTGCCGCCGCCGCTCTCCTCAACCCCGCGCTCCCCAAGACTCCGCATGGCCAGCCCAGCCCGCGCCGCCGCGGCCCTCGCCCGCCAGGTACCCGAACCCAGACGCTTGCGGAAGGGGGGCGGATTGGACCCGGCGTCTCCGAAGACTGCAGGCCTGGTCGCGCGCATCGCCGTCGTTTCCTGCACCATCCTGCTTCGCCGCACATCGCCGTTCCGCCTCCACCCAGGCGTTTCCTCTCTCCCCAATCCTAACCGAGATCTAGAGCCCCAGCCAGCGAACTCCGCCTTGGAGAGGCCCCCGCCGGCCAGGTCTAATGCCCAGCCGGTGACGTGCTCCGGAGCGCGGCGTGGACAGCCACCGGGGACGTGAGGGTCGCCATGGAAGCTGCTTTGGGGGAGGAGGGGGAAGCGGAATTTCTGGGCTGCCAGAACTGACAACCACATCCTGCGTGCCTTTGCCACCCCAAAATATTTTGACCGCAGCCTTCTGCCTTTTTGGACCCCCCCCCCCTTTTTTTTCCTTCTCGTGTGTAGCTATTTAGCAGATTAGGGTGTGTTTTTTTTAAGTCTGTACCTTTCCCCAACTCGCCCCACTCCCATTGTTTCCTTAGTATCTTTTAAATTACCCCCTAATTCCCTGAGGTTTTGTCCTTAACCTGTGAAGTTTGGTGTCGGTCCCTGACCGTGGAGAAAATGGTTCATTCTCGTCCTCATCCCTTTTCCAGTCTTGCTATTGTGCGCCAGTGATTGACAACACCACGAGGCTGAGCTCGCCCAGGAGATTTTTCTATAAATGGCTTAAAACCCGGGGCTAGACTATTTGCTCCGATATAAGGGGGACAATTACCTTCTTGTTCTTTGCTGGTGAACCCTGGCTTTGTAGGGCGAACCTGGAATTTAACCAGTTTGTCCTAAGCTAGCGGTGGAGGACGAAAAGAGCTGCGGCCTCCTGAAGGGTTGAAAGTGAAGGGCAGCCCTCCCAGGACGCTCTCCTTTGGGGATGGTGCCCCGGTGCTTGATCCTCTTCCTGCTTGCTTGGGTACCTGAGCGGAGTACGCGGTGTGATGGTGAGTGATATTGATTACCCCAGGCCCCAGTTTACCCACCTGGTTTTACTTAATGAATTTAATTCTTCTTTAAGGACTGCGATAACGGATGCTCCCCAGAATGTACCGGAGAAGCGGGATCAAAAGAAACGCTGGGGACTTTCAAGGTAAGTTATTTGCCCAAGGTTAAGTGCAACAACAATCAACCGAATAAATCTATTTCTTGTTGAGATTTGGGGCAGTTTTCATGGTGTGGATTTTACAGTAGTTTAGATATGCTGCCATGCATTTTAGATTCCACTCTTGGGGGGGGGTCATTGGGGAGCAGTAATATCTTCACATCTAAAATTACCTAGCAGTTAATTGCTTATTTTATTTCATGAATCATAACTTTTTCTTGGAAAACAATTAATTTGTAAATATTCATCTAGGGGTTTATCTGTATAAATAAGTATAACCTTTTACTATACTTATGGAAAAAGCTACACTTGTCATTGTTCTCTTTAAAGCAACACCTAATATTTTACAGTAAATGTTATTTATTTCTCTACCTTCT
Source organism: Cryptoprocta ferox (assembly GCA_028646485.1). Lineage (NCBI taxonomy): Eukaryota > Metazoa > Chordata > Mammalia > Carnivora > Eupleridae > Cryptoprocta > Cryptoprocta ferox. The sequence goes on from CM053571.1 coordinate 78,807,024, forward strand.
CTCTGAATTATGGGATTTGTATATTAAATAATCTCATAACTTCCCAGGCAAATAGGAGCAAATGAGAAATCTTGTAAAAGCACTTTGAAAATCATAAAAATACAAATATAAGGTGTATTGTTATTTTCTCTATAAATTATCATCTCCACTGCACTCCACCCACCATGGAGGTTTTGCTTCTTCTCTTTATGTCTCCTGCCTATTTCAGCCACTCACTGTCAATTGTCATCCATAGCACAGAGTGTCCTCATGATCTCACATCCTGGCAGGGTTCAGAGAGGGAGTCGGAACTTGACTCATCAATTTCACACACACCCAGCTCTTACTATGTGCTAGGCATTGGAAATCTGAAGATAAATTCAAGATAAGGTCTCTGCTGTCAGGATTAAAAAAAAAAAAGAATATTGTCATTTCCTTATTAAAATAAGCTTGTGAATTTTATTTGTCCATAATATTCCTGGTCCTTTAAAGATAATATTCTCTATAGCCTTATAGCTGATCTCATCTACTCTGCTAGTCTATGAAGACTAAATTCTAATACATTCTGGGTACTTAGATATTGAGATATTGGACCCTAGAAAGAATAAGATAAAATGGACTCCTGTTTGCTAATCTCTCAGGGTCCTTTTATGTAGTAGATAAATTCCTCAAAGGGTACATAGATGAATGCATTTTTCCCCCCAAAAGATCTTTATAATTTTATACATAGTGAATTTTTGCAAAGTTAAAGTTAATTCATAATGTAAATAATCTATTTGTTGAATTAGATTTCTATATGTTTTAGTTAAGGGGGAGGTGTACTGACATTCTACATTCATATTTACATATTAAAGCATGGGTTGTAATGGTGGTTGTATTCAGTGCATATGTGATGAGGCAAAGGAAAAAATTGATAATTTTGGGAGAAAAATGGTGGGTTTTATAGGACCATTTTTGCATTTGAAAAGAACAAAAATATTTTTTTCTCTGTGTTTATTTACTCCATTTGTATTTTTAAATTGCCTTTTGGGTTTCTCATGGGTTGTTTTCATATTGCATCCCCTCCCCTCATTTTGATGCAGTCATTTTAAAGTGAGGATCCAGTTTCCCAACAAAGCCTAGAAATAAGATGACTTATTACAGAATCTTTCTTTGGACTCCAGAGTCATCTTTGTTTCAAAGAGATCAGCTATCTGTTTCTTTCCACTTTCCCCTGCTTTATACATCTCCACAAAATGTGACACCTGAAATCTGTAATTCTCCTCTTCATACCTTTCTATTAGATTTTAAAAGAGGGTCTCTAAAAGATCATGAACATAGCACCTAAGACTTTCCAAGTAGAGTAAGAAAAATGCACTTATTATAGAACAAAGTTATGCAACTTCTGATAATACTTGTAATGCAGAGACAGCTCTTAAACATTTAAGTGTGTCCAATGCAGAGAAGTACAGCTCCACTATTGAGCAGTGAATGAGAGATGTTGCCAGAATGTCGGCTAATACAGCCTTCAGGTGCAAACAGGTTGCATTAGCCTCTTATAGGCTTCCCCATTTCAGAGCAGGTGTTTACCCAAGCATGGCTTTTGAGTTAGGAACTTATTTTTTTAACATACTTTGTTATTGTCGATATTTGTCATTTGACAGTCCAGTCATTGTGGCCTTCCAAATTCTTCCACAAGCATATGGCCTGAAATATCCTGACTTTTAAGTCATCAGAAAACATGGGGCATCGGAAAGGGACAGATTAATTATGCAGGAGAAAGTATCACTTTACAAATACTGTTATTTTTTATCCATCTTTGGAAAGGAAATATAGGAAGTTTCTAAAGAGCACTGATAAAAACTGTTTCCAAAATTTATTTTATGCCAAAGATTTTTTCCCCCTTAGACTTGATTTCATATCTACTCAAAACCAGTCACAAACTTTCAGCTAATATTGTTTACTTTTGAATTTTATTCAGTGTCCAATTAGGACATTTACTATTCTTAGGTAATTTCTCTTGGAGCTCAGATTAAAAGCTGTTAGTTTTAGTTTCCAGAATTGCAGAAGTTTTTTAAAAGGAAGGAAAATAGACTTCTTGATGAAATTCTGAAGGCACCCAGTTGTGCATTACTTTGAAAAAACTGCATGTAGGGCAATCCTTCTTTACAAATTAGAAAGCTAGAGGGTTGCTATTCATATCATTAATAAATCACATCTTACAAAATGATGTAGCAGCTTATGAAAATAGAAGATATAATTTAATCATCTGTATTCAACTTCCAGAAACTTCACTAGTAGTATTAAGTTATAATAACAGGAGCATTAAGTCGAGCATAAAACCACCTTATTCTATATCTTTGCCATTTACTAGCTTGATCTTACAGGGCCAATGGATCACTATGGGTGGTCCTAGAGATATTTTAAGGAGAGTTCAGAAAAGTAAAAATTATATACTACGCCATGCTCATTCTTTAAAAAAATTTTTTTATTTTTATTTTTGAGAGACAGAGTGAGTGAGCATGAGCAGGGGAGGGGCAGAGAGAGGGAGACATAGAACTGGAAGTGGGCTCCAATTTACAAACTGTGAGATCATGACCTGAGCCGAAATCGGAGGCTTAACCACTGAGCCACCCAGGCACCCCTAGGCCGTGATCATTCTTAAAGTTAGTTCTTTAAGGATTTGTAATAACAAAAGTCTTTTAGTAACTGCAAAAGATTTTTATAAAAACTATAGCAGTCTGTTATGTTGAAATATCCCAAACCACGAAAATCAATCCACGTGTAGTGAAATTCAGAACAGAATTATTTGCACATATTTGATGTGTATAGTACTGTGCTAAATGAGAGTCCAACATAATCCAAAGCATTGACTCCCTTTTCCAAATGTCCAAATTAACTAAAAGATTTTATAGAGCCAAACCAAACATTTTGGGAGCTGGGATGTCTATGTAGAGGGATTGTGTGAGCAACTGCTAGGCAGTTTGTAAAATTGAGGATCCCCCCAGACCGCTGGGCCAGATGGGGTGCTACAGATTCCATACTTCCTGCTGGAGGAAGAAAGAAGAGAATTTGGATAAACTAGCTGCACCACATGTCCAGTGTTACAAGTGGAGGAAATGACGGGAAGAAAAAGAGGTAAAGGTGGGAAGGCATCTGTAGCTAGGTTTTAGTCCTTCCTGTTAAACCATGGCATATGAACAAGAATGCTTAAGGGCTGGTCAGTTTCAGGTATGGGGTAGACGTGTACCCCACATACAACCCCACCCATGTTCCTTGTTAACAGATTGTGTTTGCACTTCTCTGACCAGCCCTGCTAGGCTCCCTCACAGCTTGATAGACCAACGTGATATACATTTCTGACCGGTAAGCCATATGGAAATTCCTGGGGAAATTTTGCTTTTGTGATCAAAGGGAATAGACTTGTCTGCTCTTATGCTTTTCCTCCCCTATCTTTGGATCTTGATGAGATCATTAAGACTGAAGCTACGGCTAGAATAAGTAGCTTTCCTTTGACCTGAGGAGAAGGCTAAGAAAATCACAGGGCCTTGAGATTAGGGGGTTCTGTTGGGCCTGGCTCATCCAGACTTGACGTGAGAAAACCAACTCCTGTTTGTGTTTGACTTACTTGCAGTTGAATGCATTCCTGAGTGGTGAGTAAAAGGTTAATGCAGGACATTAGTGAGAGGTAGAATTGAAAAAAATAAGTTAGTGCCATACTTGGGATACTTGATTTTGTAGCCAAAATATTCGGACTTAAATCTATAGCCATTTAGGTATTCAATGCACATTGAAAATTATGATCAAGCATGTGATTACGTTCAGAGAGATTTTAAGGCAGAGATACAGACAGAATGTTTGCTACTGAGGGTATAGTAGAAATTGAGGAATCAGACTTCTTAAAGAAATTCTTAGAAGTACAAGTGCCTCAGTTACTGATGGGAGAAACCGAGGGTTGGGAGAATGTTGGGAGAATGATAAATTTCCTTGAAAGGAATGAGGATGTGAAGAAAATCTAGGAAAAAATACACAATGAATTTGTTAATGGAGGTCATGTCTGGGAAGTGGGAATGTGGTGGCCCAGGTACTAGTTGGGAATTTGACATTTTTCATTTTTCTTCCCTTTACAGTAGAAATTTAAAGTAACAAACATGCATTACTCTTACTGAATGCATTAAGGATTAAGAAGTAAAGAAGGAGAACATAATATGATATCAGAAATAGGGACCAAGTTTTGGAGGAAATATGTGTTCCATTTTAGATATGTTCAGTTTGAGATAACCAGGGCCTTGTGATTACAAAATAATGTATAGCTTTTGGTAAGAATTCACAAATGGGACTTGAATCTCCTAAGTGGTTCTCAGCCCTTCCAGTGCCTTGGAATCTCCTGTAGAACCTTCAGTGAAAATTGATGTGGAGCCCCACTCCTGGGTTTTCCTTTTTTTTTTCCTGAGTTTTTCTGCATCTTGGGTACGGTATAGACATTGGTATTTCCTAAAAAAAAAAAAAAAATCTTCCCAGGTGAACCAACTTAGCAGCCAGTGTTGGGAACCATTACTCTTTACTCTTTGGGTTGCTGAAACCCAAATATATATATATATATATATACACACACACATATACATATATATATATATACATATATATATATGATGTTTATTTATTTTTAAATAAGAGAGAGAATCCCAAGCAGGCTTTGCAGTGTTGGCACAGAGCCCGACTTGGGGCTTGAACTCATGAACCATGAGATCATGACCTGAGCTGAAATCAAGAGTTGGAAGCTCAACCAACTGAGCCACCTAGGTACCCCCAGGTGTGATATGGTTGTGAGCCCTGAGTGCATAGTTAAAATCACTTGGGTAAGTTCAAACAAAGAACCACTCCCCTGCCCTATCCCAAAGATTCTGTTTCAGTTCTGGAATGAGTGTGGGTTAGTGTTTTTAAAATGTTTCTTAATGTTTATCTATTTTTGAAGGAGAGAGAGGCAGAGCATGAGCGGAGGAAGAGCAGAGAGAGAGGGAGACACAGAATATGAAGCAGGCTCCAGGCTCCGAGCTATCAGCACAGAGCCCGATGCAGGGCTCAAACTCATGAACCATGAGATCATGACCTGAGCCTAACTCAGACGCTTAACTGACTGAGCCACCCAGGTGTCCTGAGTGTGGGTTAGTGTTTTTAAAAAGCTCCACAGTTGAATCCAATGTGTACCCAGGTTTGAGGATCCCTGATGCAGAGGAGGAAATGTAGAGGCTCAAACACAAAACTCAGTGTTACCCAGATTCTTATGTTTTACCACTGCCAAACTCTCTTTCTCCCCCTTCCCATTTTACTTTCATACTTTTGAAACAAGAAATTAAAGCTTGGAAGCCATGTGTCTAGTATTCTCCCTGATGGCTACTTCAAATTTCCCAGAATAAAGAGGTAAACTGGGGTTATTTTAATTGCTAGCAGCCTCTATGTTGAAAATTCCTGGGGGTATAAGGAAGGTGGGGTATAGTCTTCATTGCCCAGAGCCAGACCCCATGGAGAATTGGAATGTCAGCCGGTATACCACGAAGTAACTAGTTCTCTCGGCTCACCCCTTCCCCCTACTCCAGCAGCCACAGTGCCTCCATGACATCTTCTGCCACTCCATTTTCCCCACACTTCCTGAATTCCTGCCACACTGAGTCTTTCCTGTTCCTTGAATGTGCCAAGTTGGTTCCTGTCTCAGAATCTTGGGCCTTGCTTCCTCTTGCTCAAATACTTTGGCTCTGGATATCTACATGACCTACTTTGCTTCTTCATTCAAGTCTTTGCTTTAAAGGACACCTCATCAGGAAGGTCATTCCCAACTCTGCTACCGAAAATAAGCATTTTCTTCCCCGCTCTATCCTTTTAAGCAGCTTTCATTTTCTTCATAGCACTAATCACCTCCTGACCTGTATTCATGTATTTCTTTATACTGTTTTTCCTGCTCTAAGAGAACAGGACTTTACTTGTTTTATTCCCTGAGATGCCTTTGGGCCTACAGCAATACAGGTACACAATAGCTCAACAGTTATTAGGTTGAATGAATAATACTTGCTCACAGCAGCTACTGCCTGTCCATGGCTGACCATGAGCTTGCCTGAGAAGGAGGGGCTGAGCCACAGGCATCTTTGCATCTGTCATGCTTATTTATTTTTTTAATGTTTATTTATTTTTGAGAGAGAGAGCAACACAAGCATGGGAGGGGCATAGAGAGGGGGACAGAGGATCCAAAGCAGGTTCTGCACTGGTAGTGGAGAGTCTGACGTGGAACTCGAACTCACGAGCTATGAGATCGTGACCTGAGCCGGAGTTGGCTGCTCAACCAACTGAACCACCCAGTTGCCCCTCTCTTGTGCTTATTTAGTGCAGTGCCTGAACCATTGTGCCGAATCAGTCAGTGTTCATTGAGTGAATAGAAAGGCAAAACACCAAGAATAATAAAGCAGATAAGGAAGAAAGAGGGACATGGGAAGGAGAAATAAAAACAACACTACAGTTGTTTGATATGAGGCCACAGTCTTGTTTTTAAATATGTAGATTGTTATTGATATAAAGTATATATTCCATTGCTTATATTGGTTTCAAGGCAGGTTGGGTTATTTATTGGAGAGCTTAGAAATCCTGAAAGGTGAAAGAATCATGTGTAGTTGGTATCTTGTTGATTAGCTCATGGGAGAATTGTTTAGCTAATGATAGAAATAACTGGGAACATGATCTTTATTTTATTTTTGAAGAACCATGAAGAGTATTGGTTCTGTCACTCAGGGGGAAAGCTAAGGTCTGCTACCTTTGCAGTGTTGAAGATATACCCTGAATTCAGCAAATAGGAAAAACTCCCCTCTTCTACTCACACTCACATCTCTGTTTGTACCTACTCTCCTCATTCTGTTTTGGGTCTTGATACTCTCTCCTGTTACTAAGAAACTTCTATATGTAGTTTTAACAGGTGAAAATTTGCATTGTTTATATTACTATATTGATATGGTTACAGATTTTTCTTAGTCCAGCACTAAGAAAAGCCACTAAAAAAAAGCTAACTCAAGCAAAGTCATATGTGCTTCATTGTGCAAGAACATGGTGACACCATTCATGTAATGAAAAGTTTGTGAGAATTTTACTCACTTTAAATCCTGGTCATCTTCTGTGAATAAGTCTGACATTCATCAGGGAGTACATCTGAAATCAGCTGGTTGTTATTTTCAGTATTTAAGAAAATTTGTACTGTCTTGTTTGTGAGGCACTGAGTTAGGACTGGAGGTTTAACTGGGATATCTACTCAGAGTTCTTGTCTAAACAGTCTAGAGGGACTGGCAAACTTTTTTTTTCTCCAAAGTTTTATTTATTTATTTTGGGAGAGAGAGGAGAGAATCCCAAGCAGTCTCCGAACTGTCAGTGGGAGAGCCTGATGTGGGGTTTGAACTCATGAACCGTGAGATCCTGACCTGAGTGCAAATCAAGACTTGGATGCTTAACTGACTGAGCCACCCAGGTGCCCCACTGGCAAACTTTTTTTAATGTGTCAGATAATAAATATTTTAGGTTTGAGGGCCATAAGCAGGTGACATAAGACATAAGGTGTCTGTCACTGTTAGTGGACTATGCCATTGTTAAAGGTAAAAGAACAGTGTGATTGTGTTCAAATAAAACTATTTACACCAAGAGGCCAGAAGGCTGAATTTAGCCTGTAGGTGAAATTTGCCCAACATTTTACCTGGTCTAGAGGATAAAGGGAAGAGAAATGGGATTTAAGGATCTAAACACTTTAGCTGGATTGTATCTCTTTAAATAAGTTCATTTTTTTTTTTGCACTTAGTAAAGGATTTTAAGTTAATTTATTTGGATTAAATGGTGGTAGAAGAAAGTCCATCACCACCGCCCCTCAATTTGGTATTTTGTTGGCATATTCCAAAGTAGCATTCATCACAAGACTAACCTGAAAATTATAATAATATGTTGTCTTTAGTGCCTTAAGCTTCACTATATGTGAGCTTTCTGGTTATTTTAGAATACACTCAGCCTGAATGTTATTCTAAAAATAAAACTGATTATCATTCATAATCTATCAAATGACTAAGGCATGTGTAAGGCAGTGAATTAATCAGAAGCAATTGGATCATTTTAAATGTAAGAATAAGAGGGGTGCCTGGCTGGGCTGGCTCATTCGGAAGAGCATGAGACTCTTGATCTTGGGGTCGTGAGTTCGAGCCCCATTTTGGGTGTAGGGATTATTTAAAAGAATAAATAAATTAAAACTTAAATAAAAATAAATAAGGATAAAAGCTGATGATCTAAAGGAAATCTATACTTGATTTTGGGGGGCAATGTGTACTTTTGTGTATTAAGTGAGTTTGACCTTCCTTAAGAAGTCAAACCTGTCCCTGGTTTAATATTGTCTTTTAATTGGTCAAAAAGCTCCTTCCCCTGTGGTTTTTGCCAGCAGTCCTCAGCCCTTGCGAAGAAAGTGATGGAACTGTGATTCGGGCACGGATGTGTTTGGCCATTTGTAATGGGCAAGCTGGCTATGTGGAGAGTTAGTGAAATGCTGCTCTGTGAACTTGTTACCTATTACTCTTAATTTATCTTTCTTTCAATAAGAGGTCCTTTGTTCACTGTTTCAACACAGAATAGAGGATTTATATCTTGGTGTTCATTCTCTACATCTCTGTTTTCAAAGAGGAAAACATTTGCTTCCCTCTGCTCACTTCTATAATGCACCCAGGGGGTTTTGAAGGCTTATGCCAAGAATTCTTGGAGGGAGTTGGAGCATAACCATCGCCAAGAGGTTCAATTCTTAATGACTTTAATTTTAGTTTAACAAATTGTCATGAGTGTTGCTGTTTTGTGGTAGAAGATACCCCTTACCTCTTTCCCGAGTACTCAGTATGAATCCTGTGGTGAGAGTGAGGAAGGGACGTGTTCTCCTTTGTCCATCATTTTACCCCATCTGCTATTTTGTCCCCATGTCTAAATATCATTCAATGTGGTTCTGATATTTATTAGGCAGTGTATTGTGCAGAGATTTCAAACAACAAGCCAAATTCTGAATACGGGCATGATTTATTTGGCTCACATAGTGTTGTTAAATTTCTGAGTTAGTTGCCAGCATTTAAAGGTCAAATGATTTCACTTTTTAGTGGCCAGTGATTTAAATTTCATTTGTCTTTTGACTTTCTGTATCATCACGCCAGTGGATGTTCAGTAACTTTTCTTTAATGGTGCTGATTTTTCTTCCCCAGGCTAAAGATCTAATAATCACACCAGCCACCATTTTAAAGGAAAAACCAGACCCAACAACTCTGGTTTTTGGAACTGTTTTCACGGATCACATGTTGACAGTGGAGTGGTCCTCAGAGTTTGGATGGGAGAAACCTCATATCAAGCCTCTTCAAAACCTGTCATTGCATCCTGGCTCATCAGCTCTCCACTATGCAGTGGAAGTAAGTACATGGGAATCAATGATGGTGATGTATTAGGTCTTCACTGTGGTTACACAGTAGCTCTTCCCTCTCAAATAGCTTGTGGGCAGTATGGGCTTTATCATATTTACTCGAGGAAGTCATAAGTGTCTTTAAAGTTTTCCTAGTAGGCAGTTAGATTGAAGGTTAAGTCTTAAGGACTAATTTTTCAGATAATTTAGAAATTCCCATAATGTCAATGAAAATATTATTTATAGCAAATACAAGAACAGTAAGAGAATTACCAATCAAAAATCCAGTACTGTTAACTATTTTACTAAGTCATTTCTAAGATCTTCTAGTGACTGAGAAGGTGTTATTGAGTACAATATAATGGTTACGTTTTAATGCTAACAGCATGTTTTTTATGACCAGCATTAGTGTGTAGTTATACATGTTAAGAGACATGTAATTAAATGTCATTCTTCAGGCATGAGTGGGATAATTATAAGCACAAAATATTGAATATTTAGAGAATGGTTTTTCTGGTCCTTGCCAGGATACACTCTTAGATTCACAATAGACTCCTCATTCCCTTGACCCTCATTTTGTTTCACTCATTTTTATTGTGCTGGACATCTTTCCCAGAATATTGGGGTCCTGGAAATAAGCAGTGGCCTACCTATTAAGGGACTAAAAGATGGTAGTAGTAGATATTTATAACCATAATGATAAAATTACTTGTTTATTGAATTCCAGTAATGTGCTCTGAACCTCGTATGGGTCATCTCATTTAATTATTTCAAGTGGTAAAACATAGTTAGGCATTCAGGTTAGTTATCTGGCTCTGATTCAGTTTCTGTTGTTCCATAGGGAGCTCTTTGACTTGGGAAGCTTATTTAAAATCACTTTTGGGGCGCCTGGGTGGCTCAGTCGTTTAAGCATCTGACTTTGTCTCAGGTCATGATCTTGCAGTTTTTGAGTTCGAGTCCCGCTTCGGGCTCTGTGCTGACAGCTCAGAGCCTAGAGGCTGTTTCAGATACTGTGCCTCCTTCTCTCTGCCCCTCCCCAGCTCTCATTCTGTCTCTCTCTGTCTCTCTCTCAACAATAAATAAACGTTTAAAAATTACTGTGTTTCCAAGATTTTTACCTATAAAATTGAGGTAGTAATAATGCCTACTTCCTAGTGCTATTATAAGGTTAAAGTAAGGTAATTTGTTTACACATATATAGCCATGACTGGTTCAGAATGAGAGCCCATCCTTAGCTATTATTTTTAACCCTTAAAGCAGCATTATCATCTATTATAGAAGCAGGTTCAGAAAAGTTAAGTAATCTCCAAGATTACACAGTATTAATGGAAGAGACAGGGTACAAATGCTGACTTCAACTTCCTGTGACATCAATCCTAAATACATACACTAAAATTATGAAGAGGCCTGTCCAGTTGTTCAAAAGTATAAATTTGAATAATTTGGAAACCTGCTCAATGCCCAGTAGATCCACTAGATGTTGAACTTGAGGGTCTTAAGTTTCCATTCCCAGCTCTGTGTCTGAACTGTATCAGCTTGGATGAGTTCTTTGATTATTTGAATGCTCCAAGTCTCCATTTCTTCAACTATGAAACAAATAAGAATGGTAGCCACCCTTCCTGTGTCATAGGGCATCTAAATAGATTTCCAACAAGTTTTCAAAAACCAGCGGCTATCAGAATATTTTTTAGATTTCAAAAATCACATAAATCCTTTTTCATGTACTTCCAACAGGCCACCGGTTCTCCAAGTGTAGTCCCTGGAGCAACACCATTAACGTGGCCTGGGAATTTGGTAGAAATCAGACACCACTGAGTGGTGTGTGTGCTGTGTTTTGATGCCACTGCCCTCAGATTTGCCATATTCCTTTCAAAATTTTAAGCATTTCCTCTATTTTATTTGCTTTTTATTATGACCTGTGTCACATATGTAGGGATCTGCTGGTGGATCTTATTTTTCATTGCATTGTCTTATCTGTTCTATTCTGTTCTTTTATTTCACTTGTCTATCTGCACAAATGCCACACTGTCTTAATTTCTAAATCATTATGAGTCTTCGTGTCTGCCTAGGAAAAGTTCTTCTATTTTGCCTTTGGATACTCTTGGCCATTTGCTTTTCCATATAACTTTTACATTTAATTTATCAAATCAAACAACTTTTGTAACTTAGTTTGTTAAAAAGAAAATAAAACTCCCTGACATGAATTTTATTTGGGTTACACTGGATATATAAATTGATTTGGGAGAATCGACATCTTTATAATATTGAGCCTTTGGATCTGTGAGCGTGAGATTGCTTTCTGCATTTAGTTAGGTCTCTAATGATTTGATAAAGTTTTGTATTGTCTTTATGGGTCTTTGCTTCTTTTGGGCACCCCCCCCCAAATTTGCTCTTAATTCTATCGTAGTGTTTTTACTTACTTTTTTTTTTAAACATTTATTTATTTTTGAGAGACAGAGAGAGACAGAGCGTGAGCGGGAGAGGGGCAGAGAGAAGGAGACACAGAATCCAAAGCAGGCTCCAGACTGAGCAAGCTGTCAGCCCAGAGCCCGATGAGGGGCTCAAACCCACAAACTATGAGATCATGACCTGAGCCGAAGTCAGAGCTCAACCGACTGAGCCACCCAGGCACCCCATGTGTTTTTACTTTCTAACTGTTGCTATTAAGAATATAATTTTGTATTTGGTTACCTCGTCTAAGCAAATAAATTCCGAAAGAGTATGTTGGTTTTTCCTGATTCTCTACATATTTAATCTTACCTCTGTTTCATGATCTATGAGAGTTATTTATTTATTTATGCATGCATGCATGCAAGACAGAGCACAAGTGGGGAAGGGGCAGAGAGAGAATGAGACACAGAATCTGAAATCTGAAGCAAGCTCCAAGCTCTGAGCCATCAGCACAAAGCCCAGTGAGGGGCTCGGACTAACAAACTATGAGATCACAATCTGAGCTAAAGTCGGATGCGTAACTGACTGAGCTGCCCAGGTGCCCCTTTTTTCTATTCAATCTAATGCTTTTTATGTAATTATTTTTGCCTTATTATAGTTGCATTTAGTTGCATAGTACTGAATTAAAGTAGGTACAGCAGGCAATTTGTGATGTCCCCACTCTGAAAAGGAAAGCTATAGTTTTTATCATTAAGTATGATGTTTGCTTCAAGTTCATTGTAGATATTCTTTATCACTTGCCAAAGTTTCCCTCTTAGTTATTTGGGAAATTTTGTTTAAAGAGCCTCAGATGAGGGGCACCTGGGTGGCTTAGTTGGTTAAGTGTCTGACTTCAGCTCAGGTCATGAGCTCACGGTTCTGTGGGTTTGAGGCCTGTGTTAGGCTCTGTGCTGACAGCTCAGAGCCTGGAGCCTGATTTGGATTCTGTGTCTATCTCTCTCTGCCCCTCCCCTGCTCACACTCTGTTTCTCTCTCAAAAATAAATAAATGTGAAAAAAATTAAAAAATAAAAGTCTCAGAAGAATGTTTAATTTTATCATATGCATTTACTGTATCTAATGAGATGATTATATAGTTTTTTTTCCACCTAAGCTGTCAATATAATAAATCTCATTAATTGAATTTTCTTATGTTAAATCAACTTCTGTTCTTGGGATGAATCCAACTTTTTCATGCTGTGTTATCCTTTTGTATATATTCATCTGTTACTTAATAAGATCATATAATCTTTATATTTAAACCCATATCAGGTACATACAGTTCTAATTTTTAAGTTTATTTATTTATTTTGAGACAGTGCAAGCAGGGGAGGGGCAGAGAGAGGGGAAGAGAGAGAGAATCCCAAGCACCGTCAACGCAGAGCCCAATGTGGGGCTTGAACTCCTAAACCATGAGATCATGACCTGAGCCAAAATCAAGAGTCAGATACTTAACCAACTGAGCCACCCAGGCACCCTAGGTGCATACAATTTTAAAGTTATAAAGTAAATGGAACCTTGTGAAGTTACCTTTGAATTAAAGTTTATTTTGTTTTGCATTTACTAATGTAACCTCACCAGCTTTACTTTATGTATGCCATAATTCTATGTCTTTTTGTCTCAGGTATGTTTCAGATGTTGTCAGCAGAGTCCAATCTGACTACTTTATCTTTTAACTGAAGCTTTATTCCTATTTTATTTAATAAGTCACATATTTGCACTTAAATACACTTCATTTAGTGCTTTTACATTGTGCTGCATGATGTAGACTTATTTTCTCATGTAAGCTCTAAGGCTATAAGCTTCTAAAGGCCCAACTTTACCATTCAGTTTGAACTTTCTAATTTCCATTATTTTTCTTCTTTGACTCATACTTTAGTAAATGGGTTTCTTCTTTTCCAAAATGTTGACATTTTGTGGCTATATTTCTGATACTGATTTCTGATGTAGGAGTGGGAAATATGTGAAAAGAACATGCATTCTGCAGGTGGTGTATGCAGGGCTCTGTGTATCCACTAGGCTAGTTTATTGTTCCTGTTGTTCAAATCTTCCATATCTTTATGGAGTTTCAGCCTGTTTGTTCTGTCAGTTATGTAGAGAACCAGTGTTAAAATATCCCACTAAAATTATTGATTTTTCTCTTTTCTCTCTGTGTATCAGTACACACCTACTTCAGAGTCTTTTAACATCCCTGCCCAGTGGTTTGTCTGGGGCGCCATTTTGAGAAAAGTGATGTGGCCCTAACATAGGATGGTCTTGAGCTGCTTGGGTTCTATGATTTGGAAGACTAAACCGGCCCTGGTCACATCTAAATTATCTACTATCTAGAGTTTGAATGAGCCTGATTAAATGAAAGGATGCATGGGTTTTTAGGGCGGCAGGGTACCATGGATTCTTTGCCTCCATTTTCATTGTGTGGGTAGTTAGTCATGTGTGATCTGAGATGTTTTCTTCCCACCTCCACTGAGGTGTTATTTAGCGATATGGCTCCCGCTAAGTAAAGGATAACTTTGAATTCCTACCAGATTTTGGTACTAAAAGAGCTCTTATCCTCCCCCTCCTCCTCCTCCCCCTCCTCCTCTTTCTTCTCCTCCTCCTCCCCCTCCCCCTCCTC
>CM053571.1:78821563-78928350 GCA_028646485.1 Cryptoprocta ferox
AGCGCCCATGGAAAAGTCAGTTTTTGAACACAGATTGTTTTCATTAATAATCCCCTAAGATTTATTTCTCTTTTATCTTTAGTTATTCGAAGGATTGAAGGCATTTCGAGGAGTAGATAATAAAATTCGACTCTTTCGGCCAAACCTCAACATGGATAGAATATACCAATCTGCTATGAGGGCCACTTTGCCGGTACGTGAATTTAGGAGTTTCTTGTGTGTTTCTTTTAATGTAATGGGTCATTGTGAATTTACCACAGAACAAATCACTTCTGAATACAGTTGACCCTTGAACAATGCAGGGGTTAGGAGAACTGGCCCCCACATGGTTGAAAATCTATTTGTAACTGACTCCCCAAAAACTTAACCAAGAGCTAAGGTTAACCAAGGTTAACCTTAGCCAAGGTTTCCAGTTAACTGGAAACCTTACCAAAATATAAACAGTTGATTAACATATATTTTGCATGTTATGTGTATTATATATTTAATTTTTATAATAAAGTAAGCTAGAGAAAAGCAAGTGTTACTAAGAAAATCATAAGGAAGAGAAAAATACATTTACAGTACTGTATTTATAAAATCTACATGCAAGTGCACCTGTGCAATTCAAACCCATGTTGTTCAAGAGTCCACTGTACTTAGATTGATATTCAGTACAAACGTAAACATTGAAGTTACTTCTGATCTACTTTGTAATTGGCGAGGTAAAAATACAAGGAAATAACCAATACCACTTGGCAATTCCACAGTCTATTTCTTTATGAGTGTTTGTGGGGGATTAATGTGTATGTAGGAGATAATAGGATAAGGAAGAAAAATGTACCTCAAACTAAAATAAATAAAATCTGAAGACCCTATGAAATTATAATATGTGAAATGGAAAATATGGTGTACCATGCAGATATTTTTGGGGAGTATTTTGCCTAACTGGTTTGGGCACTAGCAAGTTTGCAGTGACTTAATTATTTTGATATTTTATCCCAAGCTTTATTTAGTTTTTTAATGATAACAAAATGGTTTATCATGGTCATTGGTTCCTGTCTATAACATTGTTTGTTAAAGAGCAGAATTCATTATATGGTGGGTTGCATTTAGATTGTAAAGCTCATGTCTAGGTAGGAGGTATCTTAGATTACTTGCCTTGCCTGAGACATGACCAGGCTGCCTTTCTGAAATGAAGAAGTTGTTTTCTTCTTTTACGTATTCTGTATACCTAACTTTCAGGAACCTAGCCCAAGCTATGCTTTTGAAGAAGCCCAAGTAACTACAGCTTTTTAGCCAGGCTCTTCCTTTCCCTCCCTATTTTTATAACCCATGCTTCACCCACATCCTTTAGAGGCTATAATATAGTACTAGAAGGGAAATGATGGTAAATTCTTTGAATTCGTTTCACTCTTGTGCCATTACAGACGAACTATCAGGAAATACTTTACAGTGGGGACAAAAGGAAAGGGAAGTAACATCTGTTGGACATCAGCTCTACCACAAACTGTGTTATGTGGTTTTATGTTCTTTGCCTGTTGAACCATAACAGTAAGCCATTTCCAAGAAGGTTATACTGTACATTTTAGTAGCACCTTTGTGCCTAGAGGAAAACTAGAGCCCTTGAAAGGTTAAACAACTTGCCTTAAGTCACAGAGTAAAGGGACAGGGCAAGAAATTGGGTGCACATCTGTTTAATTCCAGTCATGTTCTCTTTCCACTAAATCCTATAGCTAGACAGCAGTACTAGCCAGAGACCCCTAAAGGTGATGCAGGGTGGTGATATGTCCTGTATTATTGGCAATCCTGATTTCTACAATATTATTGTGCTGTGATTGCTTGTTCTAAGTTCGCATTTAAATAGCCAATTCTTGATGTCATGAGTTCTGTTCATATGCGTGTTTCTGACTCATTTCAACCTTGGATAACCCATCATATACCTCTCTGAAAGTATGTTTCTCTGCACTGTTAAGTGAGTAGAAATTACTTATTTTATAAACTGTCAACTATCTAGTATATGAAAACATTTCCTCCTTTGAAATAAACTGCTCTTTCCCTTTGTCCATTTTCCTGTTGGGTCATTTGTGTCTTCCTTCCTGATATTCAGAATATTTTAACATATTCAAGCTATGATCCTTGGTTGGTTATGTGTTATGAACACTTTGCCCAATTTGTTGCTGCTTACATCTTTTAAAGAACAGAAATCCTTAAGTTTTAAATAGACAAATTTTATCCATTTTTTTCCTTTATGATTTGTGCTTTAGGTCTTTTATTTAAGAATTCTTGTCTACCTTTAGGTGACACAGGTATTTTTAAATTTTTACTCCATGAAAGTCTTAATGTCTTATCCCATTTAAATGTATAATCCACCTCTAATTTACATTAGCTACAGTTTGAGGTAGGGATCCAATATTTTATTTCCTCCATATGAATAATCCATCATGCCATCACAGTTTTGGAGGAAAAAGACACAGAAAAAAATTCTTGTCTGGTTTTATTATTACTGCTTTTTTAGCAGTCTAAAGCTTTCATGAGGATCATCTCTTATTGCTCCAGAGGAAGAAAATCCCAGTATTCATTATGCTTTCCATTCCTTCAGGTATTTGACAAGGAAGAGCTTTTAGAGTGCATTCAACAGCTCGTGAAAATGGATCAAGAATGGGTCCCATATTCAACAACTGCTAGTCTCTATATTCGTCCTACATTCATTGGAACTGAGGTATAAACTAACTCCCTGTTTTGGGGTACTTTGGTGGACAAGTTATCATTGTTTATTCTTGTGTGAAACTTCTAGTATATAGTTTGAAATGGCCCCCAGTAATATCATAAATGACTCCTTTCTCCTGATTATCAAGACTAAGTGTCAGCAAACATTTCTTTAAAGGACCAGATGGTAGATATGTTAAGTTTTGTGGGTCATATGGTTTCTGTCACAACTATTTGATTCCACCATTGTGGCACAGAAGCAGCCACAGTTACCAATGTAGATGAGTCAAGGGATGAGCAATGAACAGGGCTGTTTCCTTCCTTTAGTCAAGATTAACCAATAGTTCCTCATATTTTCCTGAGTTTCCTCAGAACCATTCCTCAGTGTAATGTCTCTGGTCTTGGCAGCAGTTCTCCAAGGAAGAAGTGGTAATGGTTTTGAAATTTGGAGGAGGAAGAGCTGCTGCTTCTTATTTTCATTTTCCTGAAGTTGGGATTACTAAGGAGTGGGCATGGAAGGCCCTCTTCCCCCACAGGAAATGTTGAAAATAAAGTTCACAATGGGAGTTAGGGTTAGAACTTAAGAGTAGTAGCTTTAAACAACATGGCCGTAAGATCTGCTGGTGGGTCACAGTCTACTGGCTGATGCCCTTGCAAAGAGACATGCCTGAAAAGGCTAAGGCTATTTGTTTGGGTTGAGTGTGTTCTATAAAGACGCTCTCACTTATCTCCTTCCTCTTCTAGACAGCTTTGGCTTTATGGAGAGTGAGTGATACAGAGGGATAACCGATGGGGGAGGTTAAGTGTGGGTGACGAATGGAGATCTTTAGGAATAGAGAGGAGACCTAGTGCTATAGTGCATTTTGCTATAGTTAAATGGCTTTTACTACAGTCTAGCCATTCTGCTCTACTAGGTAATTGTAAGCTTACCAAGTTCTCTACTGTGCCATCTGAATGCAGGAAGTAGAGAAATATATAAGGCCATAGAATAAATACCTAAATGGTCTTTTGGCACCCTTTTGATGCCTTTTGAAAGACTATTAAGAATCTAGATGATGAATTTCATGAACTATAGTCTCCCTAGCAAACTTGAAAGAATTGGGACAATTTAAAAAATGATCTGCTCCTTATGTCTCTGACATTTTAATGTTAATGAATTTTTAATTTATTTTATATTTTTATTTATATAATTTTATTCTTTTTAATTTTTATATTATTATTTAACTTTAGGATACGAAGAAGCAGTTTTTAATGTTTGTCAAAACATTGTTACTAATCTGGAAGCAATGTCTTCAGGTTATCCTGAAGTAGTTTCCCACTCTAAGATCTCATTCTTCTATTCCGAGTTTGTTGAGAGTTTTTGTCATGAATGGATGTTGGATTTTGTTGAATGCTTTTTCTATATGTCCTGACATGATTATGTGACTTTGTCCTTTATACTATAATTATAGTGTATTGTACATTTTTTTGGTGTTAAAACAACCTTGCGTTCCTGGACTAAATCCTACTTGGTTATGGTGAATAATTCATATTATATATTGTATTCAGTTTGCAAGTATTTTTTCAAGAATATGTCAATGCTCCTAAAAGGTATTGCTCTGTAGTTTTTTAGCATGATTAATTCTGTGTGTGATTTAGCACATTGTTTAGAGTCCCAGAGTCCTATAATCTAGAGTTAGACCAACTTTTAAATCTAATTTTATAGTCTAGCCTGTTACAATAATCCTCTTTATTGGTGGTCTTCAACTTTTTGTATTTGAATCACCCAAGTATTTTTTAAAATATATGTATTGACTCTTATCCCCAGAGATTCTCATTGAGTAGATCAGAATGGTAATTCTGATGCCTGTCCGTATTTAAGAATTTCGGTGACAAAAGCCTGCCAAGTAGTTCTCTCCCACTATACTCTCCCAACTTACGTATTTGATCATGCCCTGGACCTCAGAGTCAAGAATTTTTAAAAATCTCCTTTATAAGCAATAGGGTAAGAATTGAAGAAAATAATTGATACCATTTGGTGTGTCAGCATTGTTTATATTTGGTTGGTATATTTATATCAACTAGACTTTTTCTAATTAATGGTGCAGGAAGAAAAAAAATCACCTATAATTCAGAAATGAACAGAATACAAATAAAGCACAGGGATTTAAACATTTGCACACTACACAGATGTTATATAATCTAGTCTGGTAATTATCATGTGCTGTCTTTTCATGGTGGCTGCATTAATAAGTGAGGTACTGGCTGGAGGGTTAGTCCCAGTGATTTCCGGTTCACTGGGATTCTTTCATCAGGGATGACTAACTTTTGCTGCCTTTTTTATGTTACTTGGTTTTGTGAGGGTTCTGTCTTGTCACTGGGTTCACAGAATAATTGTAGGCTCCCCTCCATATCAGTTATCTGATGTTTTGGTCTTATCTGCTGCTGGCTGATATCCACATTTTTTTTTTCATGTTCTTTCCATGGGTAGATTAACTGATTAAGTGGGTCTTTGGTCAAAGAGGTATTTTGATTTCTTTGAATGAGCAAATATATGTTGGGGTACTTTATTAACTGATATCACCCCCTAGTTGATCTCTGTTCCCAGGTATGATATTTACTTATGTGTATAGAATATTCAGTGTTTAACAACAAACTTATTTGTATGAGCTCCAGCCCAGATCCAAATGATCTAAATCTGTGCAGCCTCGATCAGAGGCTCTGCATTTAAACAAACTCTCCAGGGATTTCTTAACTACTTTGAGAGTATCACCATCTCAAACCTTGTGAAAGAATTAAATATATGTCTGGCAGTCTTTAATGCTTTATTTGCTCCAGGGATTGTAAACTGGCACCAGGTAGAAATATTTATATCTTTGAAAGCTCAGCTTCATCCCAAGGACAAGGTGTGTTAATCACTTTCAGGAGCCATGATAGAACAGTCAAATATTAATCATTCGTCTCATGCCCAGTATGATTTGGTAGCTGCAATGTACTAAAACAGTGACTCCAATGCCAACTTATAAATTTCATTGTATTTGTAATATAATGCTTCTTTACATGTTTTATAATTAACTGACCCTTCATTTTTACCAATTTGTATGAATGTTCTTGTACAATTCTTCATATGTCATCCAGCCTTTGATAATAATTAGATTCATTACTAAAATCCTTTTAGATTTAGGATTGTAATAAACAGGAAAGTATTTTATTGGAACATTTATGATTAGCTAGTAATATGTAACCAGTGAGTAGAGATTGCCAATAAAAAAATGCCAGGCTGCCAGAGGGTAGAAATTTAAAAAAATTTTTTTTCTATAAGGTTCATATTATTAGACAAAATACTAAACATGAATACATAATCCTTTTGTAAAAAGCTTAAATTAGTAAAATCATTCATGTTACCGAAAGATTTTTCAAGGGTTCCTGGGTAGCTCAGGTGGTTGAGTGTCCAATTCTCGATCTCAGCTCAGGTCTTGATCTTGGGGTCATGAGTTTCAGCCCCTCATTGGGCTCCATGCTACACCTGAAGCTTACTGTATTTATTTATTTCTTAAGTGTTTATTTATTTATTTAGAGAGAGAGAGCATGAGCAGGGGAGGGGCAGAGAGAGAATCCTAAGCAGGCTCCACACTGTCATCACAGAGCCTGATGTGGGGCTCGATCTCACCAACCATGAGATCATGACCTCAGCCGAAATCAAGAGTCAGACACTCAACCAACTGAACCACCCAGGTGTTCCCTGAAGCCTACTTTAAAAAAACAAACTCAGCATCCCTTTAATATCTTCTGAAGTATTTATAGGTAATTAAAAACTTAATGAGAAGCTAAAAGCTGTGGAGTGCTTCAGACTACTGCTGATTACGTGTCAATTAGAAATTAAGATAAAATCTGAAATCGTAATATTTAAAGAACATTTACATGAACAGTTTCTAAATTTTCACTTTACCAGACAAGAAGGGAAAATTCATGACTGTCAGGTTCAGTACTGGATACCAAATGTTACATCTAAAAAAGCTAGGTTTTGCTGACTTTAACATGTTTTATCCAACTTCACTATATTTGGTAACTCCAGGCAGGTACAGTTATATGAATGTACAAATAGACACAGGCTTTATTTCGTCAGTGATTCTAAGTGTACAGCTGATTTGACCAGAATCTATAGCAAAATACGCACAACCATGAACTCTGGAATCCTCTTGTATGATCATGGCTCTCAGCCTTTCACTTTTCCAGTTTCTCCCAGTGCCATGTCATTTCACTGGGGATGATTGGAGGGGTGGTGGAGAGAGGCAGCACTGAATAATAGCAGGGATGAGAATCAGTGTCACGGAGAGGGGCTGGGTCTGATGGTCGTGAGTAGCTTTGACCAGGTCCCAGGCTGACTGCCACGGATGTGCAAGCTACCAGCAGATTGGACTTTTCTTAAGCTGTACTCCCAAAATGGACTGACATTGGCTCATGTGGAGGTTGATGAATTCCTCATATTCAGTTAACTCCTACCTCTGCATTCAGAGTGCCCCTAAATAAATTTCTGCAGTTGAGCTCTGCTAGAGAGGCAGTCTGCTTTGGGTCAGTTCCAGCCTCAGATGCACAGAATACAATCTGAACAGTGCAGAATATTTTCAATCACTTCACATAAAACACTTCCTCATTCACAACTTCTGGAAATCTTTCAGTATGACATTTTCATTAGAGCTCACATTTATAAAACTCCTGCTACCAAATGGTCCAGTCCTTGATTTCTGGTTCACTGCATAGGGAGCTTAAGGACATAAATTCCATAGACACGTCTTTCTTTTCCTTTTATCACCTTGTAAAATCTTTATATCACACATATAATGTAACCTATAATCATAACAGTTTCCATGAAAAGAATTCCCTTTGTTCACTGCCTTTATTTATGCTTATACATCTTATATCTTCCCATCTTTTCTTTTCACTCTGTATCCTCTAGAGATGAAAGAATCTGAACAGATTTGACAACTAGTTACAGTAGCAATTAGTGATCATTAACTTGGGTTTTGTCTACCCTTTAATTTTTTAAATTTTTTTAAATGTTTATTTATTTTTGAGAGAAAGAGACAGACCAACAGAATCTGATGCAGGCTCCAGGCTATGAGTTGTTGGCACAGAGCATGATGTGGGGCTCAAACTCACGGACCATGAGATCATGACCTGAGCCGAAGTCAGCCGCTCAACCGACTGAGCCACCCAGGTGCCCCAACACTTTAATTTTTTAAGTGCTTATTTATTTTTGAGAGAGAGAATCTCAAGCAGACTCTGTGCTGTCAGCACAGAGCTGGACGCAGGGCTTGATCTCCTGAACCATGAGATCGTGACCTGAGCCGAAACCAAGAGCCCAACACTCAACCAACTGAGCCACCCAGATGCCCCTTGTCCACACTTTTAATGTGTTCTTTTGTGATCCTATTTGAGATATTTATTCATTCACTACACTGTTTATAAACAATTTTAAATTCTCATTTGCATAATTTAACATGTTTCAGATTAACGGCCCTATCCAAGTATTTTCAAATTTTGAGTTGGTTTTCAGAGATCCAGCTTATATGCATTGATTGTAGCCTGTGATAATCAGCTTGTTCTCATCAATCCATTCGTTCCACTGGACAGCCCCTTCCATTTCATCATTGTTGCAGGGGATGCTTGGTGTTGTCATCTTCATTTCTACCCTTGGAGTATGGTGCAGCTGGTTAATAATTCTACCTCTCATTTCATGGCACCTTCCCGTCACGGGCGCTGAGATCCTTCTCTTGGTTTCTTGATTCCCTTCCATCTTCATTCCCCAGTCTCATCTCATCTCCTTCTCCCCCTTTTGGTTTGTATGTGTTTTTAAGTATTACTTATTATTTTGTATGCCTGGCATTTTAATTTACATCAATGGTTTTGTTCCACAGATCTCATTGTGTTTCTTAACATTTTCTCAATGCACGCTGTTTTTCATTTCTGTCCGGGTTACCGTGTGTATATCCAGTCCATCACTTCTTTCATTCCTTTTGTTCTTTCTTTCTTTCAACAATTTTTTAATGTTCATTTTTATTTTTGAGAAAGATAGTGTGTATGTGAATGGGGTAGGGGTAGAGAGAGGGAGACACAAAATCTGAAGCAGGCACCAGCATCTGAGCTGTCAGCACAAAGCCCAACATGGGGCTTGAACCCACAAACTGTGAGATCATGACCTGAGCCAAAGTCGGATGCTTAACTGACTGAGCCACCCTGGTGCCCCTCCAGTCCATCACTTCTGACTCCTACAAAGTTGTCCATGCCAGACACCTGTCACACCTGTCCCATTTGTCTTACTGGGATTCCATTTCCCTGTTACCTTAGTAACTTAAGTGAGCAGTTTGAAAATATACAACCAAGAGAATTCTTGAAAGAGTGTTTCCCAGCAAGAAGCCCTTGGCCCATCTTACTTTCCCAATCTAGGAAAGTTCTGCTTTTCAGGAAAGTCCTAGTTCTCTGTGATGAAATACGTCACTTGTCTGACACTGTCACCATCCCTTGGCATTACAAAGCTCTCCTAAGTGTCAGGCATGGTGCTTGTTTTCTCCATTGTGCTGAAACAACCCTGTGAGCTCCTCGAGTCATTTTAGAGAAAAGGAAACCGAGGCTCAGAGAAATGAAATAAGAACCCCTGTGTTCTTAGCCTGTCTCTTGTGGGGTTGGGTCAAGGGATACAGTGCTGAGCAAAAGCCACTGTTTTGCTCTCAGGGAACTCAGTGTCTGGGGCAGGAGTCACATTTTCATAATAAAACGCATGAAATGAATGTGTACTGATAGGTGGAGGTCAGTCCTATGAAGAAATGGGGTCAGAACAATGGTTAGTGTGGAAATAACAGACGGGGCTACTCAGATCTTACCCATCTTTTTCTAATATCAGTCCATCTTTGTGTCTATTTCCTTTCCTTCTCTGAGCTAACTGCTTTCTTAGTCCTAATTATATTTGGTGTAATCACTCCAGATTTTATAATATGTTATATATTATGCATTACATAACACACACAATCACACAGTGCACACATTTTATATAACACACACACGTTCAGTTACAATGCTTACAAGTTTAGCATTATCAGTTTTCACGTGCCAACTTGCCAATCTATTTCTGGGATTTTATTTTTATTTAAAAATAAATTTTTGGGGTGCCTGGGTGGCTCAGTCGGTTAAGCAGCTGACTTCAGCTCAGGTCATGATCTCAGAGTTCATGGGTTCGAGCCCTGCATCAGGCTCTGTGCTGACAGCTCAGAGCCTGGAGCCTGCTTCGGATTCTGTGTCTCCCTCTCTCTCTGCCCTTCTGCTACTCATGCTCTGTTTCTCTCTGTCTCAGTAATAAATAAACATTAAAAAAAACTCAAAAAATAATTTAAAAAATTTTTAATGTTTATTTATTTTTGAGAGGGATAGAGAGAGGGAGACACAGAATCCAAAGCAGGCTCCAGGCTCTCAGCTGTCAGCACAGAGCCTGATGCGGGGCTCAAACTCATGAACCATGAGATCATGACCTGAGCCGAAGTTGGACACTCAGTCGACTGAGCCATCCAGGTGCCCCCCAATTTTTTTTTTGATTTGGGTATAACTATCAGATATAGAACATAATGATCCAATACTTGCATATATTGCAAATTGATCACCATGATAAGTCTAATTAACTTCCATCATCATACATAGTTACAAAAATATTTTTTCTTGTGATGAGAATATGAAAGATTTACTCTCTTAGCAACTTTCAAATGTGCCCAATACAGTATTATTAACTATAGTCACCATACTGTATGTTACCTCCCAGGACTTATTTAATTTTGTACTTGGAAGTTTGTACATTTTGATCCCCTTCACCCATTACTTCTACCCCCCACCTCTGGCAACCACCAATCTATTCTCTGTATCTATGAGCTGGTGTTGTGTGTGTTTCCATTTTTGTTTTAGGTTCCAAATATAAATGAGATCATCCAGTATTTGTCTTATTTCCCCTGGCATAATGTCCTCAAGTTCCATCCATGTTGTCGCAAGGCTGGGTAACATTCCATTGTATATGTTTACCACGTCTTCTTTATCCATTCCTCTATCAGTGGATAGTTAGGTTGTTTTTGTGTCTTGGCTGTTGTAAATAATGTGCAGTAAGCACAGAGGTACATATATTTTTTTGAGTTAGTGTTTTCATTTTCTTTGGACCGTTCTCAGAAGTGGAATCAGTAGATTGTATGGTATTTTTATTTTTAATGTTTCTGGGAGTCTCCATACTGTTTCCATAGTGACTGCACCAGCTTACATTCCTACCAACAGTGCACAAGGGTATTTTTCTGGGATTTTAAAGGTGGGATTTGAGGGAGGGAAACATAGCTGGTAACAAACTCAGATAGTACCAAAGGTATACAAAGATCAAGAAGCTTCCTTCCCACTCTCATTCTGATCCAGAGTTCCACAGTTTGCCTCCTTCCAAACAATTCCTGTTGCCAGCTTTTCTTAGATTCTTCTAGAGGTACATATTCATACCTCTACTTGCGTACATGTGTTTATCATTGAGTGTTATCCTTCTTTTTACAAAACTGGAGGTAATTCTTTGCACAAGTTTTGCCCAAGCTCAAAAGATTTTTACACACATTCTCACACACGGAGTTTAAAGAAAAGAATTAAAATAAAAATCTGTGCACATAACGCCAGTGAAGATTAGAACCTGACTAGTACAACTGGGATCAGAACATGACTAGTACAATTGAAATCCTGTGTGTACCTTCTCTGTTGATTCCCTTTCCCTCCCCAGAGTCAAGTAACCATGTGGTGTGTACTTAATACTTTATTCTCTCCTTTTACGTCCTGCTCCCAAATATGGGGTTTTATTATAGATGGACATTTGTGTTATTTCTAACTTTTGGCTATTATAAATAAAGCTACTGTGTACATCCTTGTACACATCTTGTGAACATATGTACTACTTTTTTTTGGTATGTACCTAAGAGTTAGATGTGTTTTTGCTTTACTAGATACTGCCAAACGGTGTTCCAAAATGCTTATACCAGTTTATTTTCTCACCAGCAATGTATGAAATTTTTATTTGCTTCATGTCCTTGCTAACACTGGTAGTGTCTTGTTGATTTTACCCATTCTGATATATGCAGTCTTATCCCCTTGTGGTTTTAGTTTTTATTTCTCTGAGACAGATTACGTTGAGTACCTTTTCATATATTTATTGGCTATTAGAAATCCTTTTTGGAAGTATCTTGCAAGTCTTTTACCATTAAAAAAATTGATTTGTCTTTTTAATTTTTTAGAGTCTTTATATATCCTAGATATAAATTCTTTGTCAGAGATACATTTGTTTCATAAGTAAATTTCCATTCTCTGACACAATTCTTTGTCAGATAAATGTATTACAAATAGTGTTCCAGTCTGTGTCTTGCTTTTGTGTCTGTGCTTGCTTTTTCACACTCTTACTGGTAACTTTTTTCTTTATTTTTTTTTAAGTTTATCTTGAGAGAGAGTACAAGTGTGAGAGAGGCAGAGAGAGAGGGAGAGAGAATCCCAAGCACGCTCTGCACTGATTATGTGGGGCTCGTTCCCATGAACTGTGAGATCATGACCTGAGCCAAAACCAAGAGTCAGACACTCAACTGTTTGAGCCACCCAGGTGCTCCACTTACTGGTATCTTTTAGAAAACAGAAATATTTATTTTTAATGTAATTAAGTTAATTTTTCATTATGTTTTGTGGCTTTTATGTGCTTTAAAAAAATTCTTCCTTACTCCAAGGTCATACTTCTGGTTTAAAGTTTTGCTTTTCCATTTAAATGAGATCCATTTGGAAGTGAACTTTATGTGAAGGACTTAATTTTATATTTCTCCATATGGATACCAAGTTATTCCATTACTATTTATTGAGTGGTCTGTCTTTTCTTCCCTTATTCACAATGCCAGCTGTTGTATGTTAAGTTTTCCATGGATGAAGGCTCTTCTTGGCTCCTCAGCTGTACCTTCTCTCTCTCTCTCTCTTTCTTTTTGTGTGTTTCTCTCTCTTTTCTACATAATTGGCAGCCATACTATGAACACTTTTGTTTGTATTACTGTTTTTGCATTTACTATTTGTCTTAGAGATTCTTCCACATCAGTACATATGGATCTACCTCTATTTTACCCACTTTCTTAGCTGTAAGGTGTTCCATCGTACACACACACACACACACATATATATATATATCACTTATTGTATAGGATGCCAAAATTATACGTCAACCCATTATTTTATGCACTGGAATGGAAAAACATTGCTAAACTATGATGTAGTGCTTCTTTGACATTCCTGAGTCATGAATTAATCATACCAGCCATTTATTTACTTTTTTAAATGTGTGTTTTCAGAGGACATCTGCAATTCTTCCTGCCACAGTTGTGCTGCTTGGCTTATGATAGGCAATTTTATTTTTGCATATATCTTAATAATAAAAGCTAACACCATTTTATCTTCATATGGATGTCTTCCTACTGGAGGTCTCATGAGAAGACTGGTTGTTGCTTTGTAGGAAAATATTGAATTGCATATGTTCAATGTTATTACAGATATTTGTTTCACTAATATCAAATACATGCCCTGCATGTCTTTGCAGCTTTCTTTGTGATAATTTTTCTTTTCAGTGCCAAATTGTACCATAACTTTTTAAAGACATTTTAAATGACAATTACCATGTATGGCATCACCAATGCCCATAAGCTACTGGAAGTACCATCAGTATGAACAGCTAATTCCCAGTCTGGTAATGCCAGCTTTACCATGAGTGCTACTTAGCTAATAGAAATTGTAAAATGCTGAGCCTGGATTTCAGACATGTTAAATGTGAGGAAAAATGGACATCTTAGAATCTATGAAATATGGTAGCATAATTTATGTGACCAGTGTCCTGTTGATCAGGATAAACATAAGAACTGTTATTAGTAAATTGAATAAAATGAGACAGTTAAATTTGAGAATCTTAAGAATGCAGGCTTTCTTCAAGGAATTTATGCCGTAGACATATCCCCTAGTTCACATGAAGACATATCTTCAAGGATATTGTAGCTCACAAAATTTTATGACAGATTGAATGTGAATGTGAAAGGAGAAAGGTCACATTTTCTTTTGCATCAGAGCAACTGGACAGTGACCATTTGCTGGGATGGGGAAGAGTGAGGGAAAAGGTTTTTCATGCGTATTTGTTGGAGGTAATGAAGGGTAGAATCTAGAGTTCAATTTTGGACATGGTAACTTAAGCTCAAGTTATCAAGTAGGTAGGTAGATCTATAAGTCTGGAATTCAGGGCGGAGTTTGGAATTAAGTCATACATTCTAGTGTTTAACATAACATGCCTTTAAAGTCAAGGGTTTGAATGAAGCTATTAAGAGAAGAAATAAAGATACTGATGAAAAGAAGTTGAGGACTAAGCCCTGGGGGAGTCCAGCATTTAGAAGAAAGAGGGATAAAAAGGAATCAGCCAAGAAGTCTGAGAGGTAGCAGCCTGTTAGGTAGAAAGGAAAACAAGAGGGCTTGGTGAACCGGAAGCCAAGTGAAGGACCTGGAAGCAGTGATCAGTTCTGGCCAATCCTGCCCACAAGACCAGAGAGGTGAGGTCCAAGGACTGACCCTTGGATTTGGCAACATGAAGGTCCTTGGTGAAATGGATGTCTTGGAGGGGGACATGAGGTAAAGGGAATGTGTTTGTTTTAGATGGGAGATACAATGGCATACTTCTAAGCTGATGGAATTTTCCAGAGGAAAGGGAAAATTGATTGTTAAAATATTCAGAAGATTTCCCAAGCTCTACTTTTGTCATGGTTCTGCTTTTGAGGGTGACAGTACTGGCAGGCAGTGATACGTTACCATATAAAGGTGACAGAAGTAGAGTACATCCATCTCTCTGCTCCACTGTGTCACAGAATCCTCCACAAGATTTGTACATACCCCCCTTCATAACCTTCTCTCCGCCTGTTCTCACGAATCCATGATGTTCAGACCTTCAGCCCCCCAAACCCCCACTGAAATATGCTTGTCAAGATCACCGAGGACCTCCATTTGCCATTTCCAATAGTCTGTTCTTGGGGCTCCCTTCAGTGTACCATCCTTTCCCGCACACCAACCCACTCAGGATCCTCTTCCTCACTTGGTCAGCTGGGTTGGGACTTGCCTATAAGGGGAGCATCTTCATTGTACTTGTCAGCTCCCTGTGTTGGTCTAAACTGTCTCTCTATTCCAGGCCCGTTGTGTGCTTGGCCCAGACAATTGGACCAAACTGGATGGAATCACAAAGTCCCAAGTCTTGAGGTTTGGTCAGTGAGGAGAACTTGGTTTTGAGGCCGTTCTTGGTACAAGGAAAATGTACTTGTAGCAGTTTCCTGTTCTCTAGAGAAGGGACAGAGAACTTTCCCTGTGAAGCCAGGTAGCTACTTGTCACTGCCTTTGTAGCACAAAAACTTCAGTAGGCAGCACATAAATGCATGAATGCATGTATTCCAATAAAACATTAAAAAAAAAAAATTTTTTTTTTAATGTTTTATTTATTTTTGAGAGAGAGAGAGACAGCGTCATCAGGGGAGGGTCTGAGAGAGAGGGAGACACGGAATCCGAAGACAGGCTCCAGGCTCTGAGCTAGCTGTCAGCACAGAGCCCGACGGAGGGCTCGAACCCATGAACCATGAGATCGTGACCTGAGCCGAAGTCGGACGCTTAACTGACTGAGCCACCCAGGTGCCCCCCAATAAAACTTTTTAAAAAGCAGGAAGCAGCCTGAAGTTTGAGATCCAACCCCCCCCCCCCCCCGCCTCCAACCCTCCTGATGAAGTCATTTCACAAAGGGAAATGAAGCATGGTTTTTCTAAGAGTGACTCATTCTGGCTCCCCCTGGGTACTTCCCTATTGAATTTTCTGGACCACTTGTTTAATAATCCATGCTAAAATTTCTCTTTAGGATTGATTTCAAATATACCAAGCTGTATTCCCCAGGATGTTGCTATAATGATCCTGTCTTTTTCCCAAGTGTTCATTCTCCACAATTCCAGCATTGAGCATTGAATGTAGTTCCATGGTCCCATCTACAGTCATCTTAATGTCACCTTCATGCCCTGCGTGTTGGTACATATTGAATTTGTTTACCACTATTACTGTTATAAATGTTTATTTATAAAAGCAACAGCAATTGCTATTTGTTGGATGCTTGAACAAGATGAGGTTATGGGTGCTTTCCATAGGTTATCTAATTTAATCCTTACACTGAACCTGTGAGCAATAACTATCACTGTGTTTAACCTTAGACAAGACAGGTAGGTGTTCTTGTAGTTGTTTTCTCCTTATCTTTAGGGGTTTTTTTAAGCTGTGTTTTTTAAATTTTAAGATCATTCTTATTTAAAAATTAAAAAAGAGTAGAGTGCTAGTCTTCTTTTTGTCAAGTGGTAAGTATATACTGTCTTCATATTTGACCAGGACTGGTATCCCCTACCCATTTTAGAGCAAGCCTCAGAAAATTCTGGACTTCAGCCTCCCCCCATGGTATTCTTTGAATGTTTGCTATAAATTCTGTTAGTTTAGAGGCCAGCACTAAAGGAAATCAGGGGAAAAAAGAACATTTTCTCTGTGGTGTCAGCACAACACATGAGTATTAGCATGTTTTTTTTTTAATCAAAATAATTCATATATGGCAAATAAGTCCCCTAGGTTGTTTTCACAGCCCCTTTCTATAAACAACATCTTATTAAGATGGAGACTCATTGAACAAATATGTAGTAAACCTGGTATAACAACGTACAATGCTCGGTGTAGGGGACAAGGATGGTCTTCATGGAGTGTACAGATTTGCAAGAGGTAGAGAATTAAAGAGACGTTTGTAAGAAGGTGTGGTGGACATTTTATCTAAACATATAGAAGTACAGGGGGCTGCAATAACATGTAACACAAGCACCTAACCTTGTGAAGAGGGCTCATTTTCTGTAATGGCATTAAAATTGAGATTGAAGGGTTTATATTACTTCAGAAACAGAAGTATTACTTCTTAGTCTGCTCTGGCTGCCATCTCAGAATACCAAAGACTAAGCATCTTAAACACCAGAATTTATTTTCTCACAGTTTTGGAGGCTGGAAGTTCAAGATCAAAGCGCCAGCAGGGTTAGTTTCCGGTAAGGTCCCCCTGTAGACGCCCACCTCACTGTGTCCTCCCAGAGTCGTGTGTGTGTGCGTGCGGAGGGAGTGGTGAGCTCATGCTCTAATGTCTCTTCCTCTCATAAGGGCACCAGTCCTTTTGGAATAGGACCTAATCTTTTGACCTCACTTGACCCTTAATTACCTCTTTAAAAAGCTCCAAAAGTAGTCACATTGAGGGTTAGGGCTTTGACATACAAATGTTGGGGGCAGACACGTTTCAGTCCATGACATGGGAGGAGAGAGCGTTCCGGTAGGTGGAGTAGTTAGGAAACCATATATAGGCAAAAAAGTGAGGAGGAATTGAAAGGAGTCAGTGTGGTTTGAGCATGGGGTACCTAGATCTTGAGGGCCATACTGAAGGCATAGGTGGAAGGAAGTGAGGCCCCGGTTTGAACTCTCTCAGGGTAGGAAACCTTGGGTCCTTAATTTACTTTTTAAAGTTTTGATAATACAAAAAGAGCTCTGGATTTCGAGCAGAAGATCTAGAGCTTAAAACTGACCTTGGGCAAATCATTTGTTTGGAGTCTGTGTAAAAAATAGGAATTATAACCATTAACTTCTTGGATTGTTTGATTATATAAGGTAAAACCTGTGAAATAGCTTAGAAACCAAAAACTGT
This sequence comes from Cryptoprocta ferox, assembly GCA_028646485.1. Lineage (NCBI taxonomy): Eukaryota > Metazoa > Chordata > Mammalia > Carnivora > Eupleridae > Cryptoprocta > Cryptoprocta ferox. The sequence continues at coordinate 78,839,025 of CM053571.1, forward strand.
ATAATTATTGAAGTTTTATTTTATTTATTTATTTTTTTATAGTTTGCCAAACCAACTAGTTTTTCCTACCGAGAGGTCATGAATTTGTGACTCACATGCTCAAGGCCTTGCACGGACCACTGGCCCTCTCCATATCTCTTGTAGAGCCCCTCAATCCAATGTTCTTTACCATTTTCCCCACTAAAACAAATTAGGCTCCTTCAGGGATTAAAAAAGCCATGCCACTGTGTTTGAAAAATGTCTCTATTATTCCCAGTTATCTTATTTCTTCTTAGTCTTGCTTAAACAGAATTTTTCAGGGCGCCTGGGTTGCTCAGTTGGTTAAGCATCTGACTTCAGCTCAGGTCATGATCTCACACTTCGTGGGTTCGAGCCTCACACCGGGCTCTGTGCTGGCAGCGCAGAGCCCGGAGCCTGCTTCAGATTCTGTGTCTCCTTCCCCCTCCCCCACTTGAGCTCTATCTCTCAAAAATAAGTAAACGTTAAAAGAAAAACAATTTTTCTCAAGTTTCCACACTGCTACTGTGCTTCTGTGCCTTCCACACCACAAGGACTAATAGTACCTTTCTCAGCTCGCAAAGCACTTCCTGCCATCATTCACCTAACCTCTGAAATCCTGTCTTTTTTTTACACTAATTTTCTGACTGACTCTGAAGTAGTAATTTTCACTGGAACATATTACTTTATTTTCCATCACACCCAAGTGTCTTGTATTTTGTGCAAAATATACATGTATTAAATACCTTTATATGTGTATTTATCTGTGAGGTATATTATAAAGTAAGATAAGTATTTTTTGGTACACATCAAAATTTCAGCCTAGGTCAGTGTGGTCCCTTGAGAAGTTACCTACTTTACATTTATGAGATTTTATATTCTCCATTTTCCATGCCCCCCCCCCACTTTTTTTTAAAGTCATCTTTAATTCCTTATATATTGAAACAATCCGGGAAACTAGCAAAAAGAATTTTAAAAAAACCAACACTGTTCATAAGGAAATGAAACTTAGTGACACTAATTTACACTACTTATCAGATGTGGTCCTTCATATCTTCTCTTTATTTATGTGGCTTTTGCTTTATTTGAATAGAAGCCTGACCTTTTCTTCATAGAAGTATGTATACTGCCATTTAATTAATATTATAAAAGAACTTACTCTTAATTGCAGCAGTAGCACAGAATTTAAATTGCTTTCCAGGATAGAAGAGAGAATTCAGAGAAAACAAATAAAGGCTCCTGAGGGTAGAAACAAACCCACTCCCAAAGCTCCTTTCCTGATACAGTTAACTTTTATTTATTTTCACTCTTGAAGCAGTGTGACCATTTGCAGTAAAGTCACAGAGTGCTTTTCATGAGAAGATGATCGATATAAGTAATCATTTGAGGATGAAGGTGACTAAGCTGTGCTCGACACTAGTACTTGAAGTACTTGTAAAAAACATGAATTGACTTTGCTTAAATTTCAGAAAATAAAATGTTAGTACACATAACTACATTTTCTCACATTAGAAAATTCTAGTCTATAATTTACCTGCTTGCTAAGAATAAAAGTGTTCCTTAAAGGTTTATTGATTTTTTCTTTCCAGAAATAGATTTAACACATAAGACTATTCCATTTTCCATGTGTGCTCTCTATACCACCACCTAGTGGAATAAATGCAAGTTTACCCGTCATTTCAAGTCAGGGAAAGGAGATGAATAAGATGAAAATTAACTCACAACAGTATTTCCATGACGATGAGTTACTGCTTGTAGTATAACGCAGATTGCGAAAAATACATGAATTCAGAGTGAGAAAAGTCCGGACATTTATGTGTTCTCCAATAAAATGCTTATCTGTTTGCCCACAAATAAGCTATTTCATTCAGAGACGTAAAAGGTAGATAAATGACTGGAGAAGTGTCCTGTAGATTATATCTAAATTAGGTTGAGAAGCTTCTCTTCATTACTCAGATGAGGGTTCATAAATTTTTTTAAAAAAATACTAAGGTTCAAAGCTCCTCTGAGATGAAAGTATCATTGCATTTACTTTACTGATAGATAAATAAAAGTATAGAGATAAGGTAGTCAATTTTTATCAAAGCTTGGAAGAAAGGCAAGTTTTTATTATTATTATGAAGTTTTTTCTCCCAAACACTGAAATTAAAAAAAAGGCAAATGAAATTTTAAGGCTCTTCACTCTTTATTGGTAGTGAGTCCTATTCAGCCCCAACTAAGAACAAATCCAAACAAGTAAAAAACCAAAACCTGTTGTTGCTTGCTGACTCTGGCCATCCAAACCTTTCTTGGTCTCATGTTCACATGGAATGCAAAGAGAATCATCTTGCATTTTCTGAGGGTTGCATGCTTTTTAGATGGCATCAGTGTGCACATATACAGACACATTTTTAATGCCCATGAATATTTTACCTACTTGATTTTTGATGATCTGGGCGTAAGTAGTGAGTGAGGACCCTTGGACCATTAGGTAATAGAAGGGAGATATAATGAAATTCAGGAAAAAAATACCCCCAGACCCACTTTTAGCTAGTTCATCAAACAAAACAAAAGCCACAAAATCAGCTGGAGTTGAGTCTCTTCCTATTCTGTCCATGACAGAATCTTACCACCGTCTAGTGAGACCAGACTCTGGTGAAGACTGGACACAAGTGTTTTATATCCCAAGACTGTAATAGTCCTGGGCTTGTTTTCTTATTTCCAGTGGTCTTGAATTGCATAGAATAGCCCAGTGACCTTTTTTTTTTGTTTTTGGCCTTTATAATACATAGCCCTTAAGACTTTCAGTCTTTCAGTTTTCCTCCTTAGTAAACAACTGGCAGTAATTACTTATGAAAGCTGTTTTTATGCTGGAGGCATTTATATGGTTTTGCATTGCCGGCTTATGATTTTCCAGTGTTTGTGGGAAAGACCATTTTCTATCTTTGTCATTCATGTTATAAATTCCTGAGTCCTTCATTCTCTGGCTTTTAGCGGGGGAGGGGGGCAGGCGGGATATTTATCTCCTCTGGTATCTTTTCCTCTAAGGAAGCTACACTCTTGCTGTCTGCTACCGGTGACAGTTATGGAAATGGCACACTCACCTGTACTCACCACCTGCTAGAGGCCCTGGCATGTCCTGAAACAGCAATATGTCAGTGAAGCTACAAAAGCAAATATTATATGTCCTCTCCAAAGACTAAAATCATGTCTAGGTTCTTCCCTTTTTCAATTCCCAATCAATGCAACATTGCAAGGTGTTATATAGCTAGTTGTCCAAAAGGTACTTCTCCTCTTAAAACCCTACTCACAAAAAAATTTGACAAATTGGCTTTTTTTCTAAAATCCTGACTCAGAAAGCAAAGCAAAATGAAACTTCACTCCATTCTTTGTGTTGTCTTCTTAAAAGACCATCTGGCTTTGTGTAACTCAACTTTAGAAGGAACAGCTCCTGCGCTTAGACGGCCCCTTTGGGAGATAGTTACAGATCTATTCTAGACTTTACGAGTGGTGTCTACATTTAAATTAACATTTGTGTGCACTTTTATTTTATTGCAGCCTTCCCTTGGAGTCAAGAAGCCTACCAAAGCCCTGCTCTTTGTAATCTTGAGCCCAGTGGGACCTTATTTTTCAAGTGGAACCTTTAAGCCCGTGTCCCTGTGGACCAATCCAAAGTATGTCAGAGCCTGGAAAGGTGGGACTGGGGACTGCAAGATGGGAGGGTAAGTAAATCTGTGTCTCTGTCAAAAGGAAAGAGCCCCTCACTACCATTGAGTTATTTCCATCTCACATCAATCCCAAGTACATATATTAATATTCAAGTTGAAGTGCTCTTTTTGGCTTTCTGTTTACTCTTCAGTGTTAAATGGTGCTAGTTAAAAGGATCAACCTGTGACCCTTTGTAAGGGGGAACCACTGAATGTTATATAAAGGCAAGAACTGGAAGAAGGGACTAAAGCAGGAACAACATGCATGCTCTGCATGAACTGCCCCTGGAGGCTATGTCTCTGGCGGCAGGTGGACAGGTGGCCTTAAAGAGCATCTGGTGCTGGGGGCGAGGCCCTCAGTTGGCTCCAAGGAGTCCTGTCTGGGGAAGGTGCCCGCTTCACTCACGTGCTGTCTTCATTGCCACAGATTGTAGCCATACCTGCTGCCAGCTGGCTGAGGGACAGCCCTGCTTTGGCTCTGTCAGGCCGGTCTCATTGGCCATATGTAGCTGGCTGGAAATAAAAGAGCATTTGAAAAGTGTTAGACAATTTCAGGGGTGGACTTGGCCGTGACATGAGAATGCCCCTCTGGGTGAACAAGAATAGCCGGATTAACCAGCGTGGGCTCTTTCTTTGTGTGCATCAAGTGCTGATGTGTATCACAGATGCAGGCAGTAGCAGTCCTGGGAGGTGACTCGGTGGCAACTTTCGGGCTGTGGGAAACATGTAGATTCTGGGAGCTCTGGGAGTGTTAAGTGATGTGCTGCTGGGATATGAGAGAGATGTTGACAGCTGGCTTTGAACCCCTGTAGTCTTTCTGTATTTCTATTCTTTCTTTCTTCTTCTTCTGTTTTTTTTTTTTTTTTTTTAAAGAGAGAGCATGAGCAGGGGAGGGGCAGAGGGAGAGAGAGAATCACAAGCAGGTTCCACACTCAGCTCAGAGACCAGCACGGGGCTGATCCCATGACCCTGGGATGATAAACTGAGTCAAAGAGTTGGATGCTTAACTGACTCAGCCACCCAGGTGCCCATTTTTCCTTTCCTACCAAAAAAAAAAAAAAAAAAAAAAAAAAAGAGGTTAGAAGAGGTTAGAAAATTCTGTGTCCTGTCCTGTCCTCTTTGTACTCCCTGCAGCTGCATTCTCTCTGGGTGGAGAAATCCTAATGAAGTCCATTAAACCGAGAAGTCCCTTTCTTTTCCTGTCAGTGTAGAAGACTCCTTCCTATGTTCTACGCTAGTCAGGTTGAAACAACTACTTTGGTTTATTCCACTGATATCTTCTTCACTTGTTTGGACTTCTTCAAAGAGCATATGCACCCTCACACCATGTTTATCCCTTTGCCAGAACTTCCCCTGGAGCTAGTTTTTCCTCTCTAAATTTTGCTTTCTAGCTCCCCCTCCCTGCCCAGGGTAAAGATAGCATGGGGATGTTGAGAAATTGCAGGGAAGTCTTTACTTTTAGTATGGAGACAGCCTGCTACTTATTATAAAGATGATATAATGCAGTATCACAGAATACATGCTCACTATAGGCCAATTAAAAACATATTTTCTGGGGCGCCTGGTTGGCTCAGTCAGTTAAGCATCCAGCTCTTGATTTCAGCTCAGGTCATGGTTCTAGGGTCATGGTTCTAGGGTCATGGGATCAATCCCTGTGTTCGGCTCTGTGCTGAGTGTGGAACCTGCTTAAGATTCTCTCTCTCTCTCTCTCTCTCTCTCTCTCTCTCTCTCTCTCTCTCTTTCTCTCAGGCTCTCACTCTGTCTCACTCACTCTTACCCTCCCTCTCTCCCTCTTTCCCACTCACTCACATGCTCATTCTCTCTCTAAAATGAAAAAAAATATTTAAAAAACCCTGATAACTTCTGTAAAACAAAGAGTGAACCCTAGTGTTACTATGGGCTTCAGTTAATATTAGTGGATCAGTGTTGGCTTATCAGTCATCACAGGTGTACACTAATGCAAGAGGTTAATAGGGGAAACTGAAGTGGGAGATAGGGCATATGGAAACTCTACTTTTTGCTCACTTTTTCTGTAAATCTATAACTGCTTTAAAAAAAAAAAGTCTTGGGTGCCTGGGTGGCCCAGTTGGTTAAGCATCCATGGCTCAGGTCATGAGCCTGCAGTCTGTGAGTTGGAGCCCCGTGTCAGGCTCTAAACTGACAGCTCAGAGTCTGGAGCATCTTTCAGATTCTGTGTCTCCCTCTCTCTCTGCCCTTCCTGTGCTCATGCACTGTCTGTCTCTGTCTCTCTCTCTCTCTGTGTCAAAAAATAAACATTAAAAAATGTTAAATAAAGTCTATTATAAAAATATTAATACTTTGATTCATTAGGCTCTGACGGACCGTGATCAATGGAAGTTGGCTTGAGATTTCTTAAAGGAAAAAATATTGGATCTTATAATAAAAGAGAAATAGGAGAGCCTGGGTGGCTCATTTGGTTAAGTGTCCGACTTCAGCTCAGGTCATGATCTCATGGTTCTTGAGGTCGAGCCCCACATGGGGTTCTGTGCTGACAGCTCAGAGCCTGGAGCCTGCTTCAGATTCTGTGTCTCCCTCTCTCTCTGCCCCTCTCCCACTCATGCTCTGTCTCTCTCAAAAATAAATAAACATTAAAAAAATAATAATAAAAGAGAAATGGCATGTGGGAGGCAGTAACCCAAAGGGTGGGCTTTTAACCCATCTGTCTGTCTGTCCTTTCCAAGAGGTTTTCAAGCTCCTATACTCTCCACTTGGAGAAGTGCAAGGAAAACACAGGATTTTGCATTTAGGATCAACCTATTTATTTAGTTGGCAAAGACATTTGGCAGCAGCCCTAGATTTACACGTTATTGCTTCTTCTCTAAACCAATTAACTCAATAATTACCTTCAAAGAGTTTTAGGACCTCTGTAGTCAACTGGAATATATTAAATAGCTGTGGATTCTCCTAAGCTCAAGAATTTTCTGCTTTCTAAGGAAATCTGAGGAAAAGAGAGAAGGATTTTTTAACTTCTAAGATTACTCCACCTTTTTTGAAGCCACCAGAGATAATATTTTTCTTTTATATCTAAATATACATAAGTGAGGGAAGAAATACAGTGGCACACAGCTGCAGGAGAGTTCTAGCACAGTGTTTCTCACCTGTGGTTAGCATGGAACTCAGCTTCACCAACTACTACTCTCTGGGTCCCCCGACTAGAGATTCTGGTCTGTTTGGTCTGCTCTTTAGCCTGAGCGTCAGAATATTTTAATGTGTAGCCAAAGTTGAGAAGCACTGAGCCAGAAGAAGGTCCTTCATCATAGGAACATCTTATTCCCAATTTTTTAGTTTCTTAGTTAATCTGGAAAGAATGGGGCCTGCCACCTTCTTTCTACTCTGTTAACTTTTTCTTTTTCTTTTTCTTTTTTTTTTTTTGTACTCTCATCTGCACTTAAGTACAAGCTTTGAAGTCAGATAGACTTGGCTTAAAAACCTAACTGCCTTGGGATGTTACTTAACTGCTTGAACCTTCAGTTTCCTAATTTATAAAGTTAGGCCAGTGATACCCACCTTACTTGTGAGAATTAAGTGGGATAATATAAAGTGCCTACAACCATGTAGTCGACATGTAGAAAGCTCCTAATTAATGTGGTGTTATAACCTAGCAGTTAACAACGTGGACTTGGCAGTCAGAGATATGTGGGAGTCATATGCTTGTATCTGTGTGATCTTCCATAATTAAGTACCCTCTTCCTGTAAGTCCTCAAAAGTATAATAAAGTCTAGTGTTGTTTTAAGATGATTCAGTGAAATAGTGGACTTAAGTACTTAGTACCCTGCCTGGTAGGTAGTAAGCATCCTCTCAACAGACAATAGTTGATATTCTGAGGCTTGCTTTCTCGTTTCATCTCCTGGACCCTGTCTTAGGAGCAATTGTTGGATTTCACACAAGAAAATTTACTCTTTTGGAGAGATAAATTTAATATCTCTTCTCCTAGATATTTATTCCATTTATAATGAAAAATTTTCTGTGTAGACAGTTTTCCACCTTTTTAATTTTTCTCTTTTTCCAAGGACATGTGTTTCGTTTCTGAATATTGGCAGCACATGGGAGGGAACCCAAATATATTATCAAAGTATTCACGACCCTGTGGGTATTAATAATACAGTTACACCTGAGAGAGAATTTTGAGGAAACACTCATTTGGGGGAAAACACCACCTATAGAATATAGTAATCAATCAATAAGTCAATCCAAATAAGCACCAAACAAGTAAAACCCCCTTGGTTTTAATTCAATCAACCCTCAACCCCTCAAAAGTGTGTGTGTGTGTGTGTGTGTGTGTGTGTGTGTGTGTGTGTTTAGAAGGTTCTTGGAAAGGCTAGTTATTCCTGCTGTCAAAACTCTCTATTAATTTTAATAAAGAGCATTTTATACGAGATGTCATTTCTTTATTTTTAGATATGGTAAAATCTCACTGGCTATGTCTATGAACTAGACAGAAGTCAAAATAGAAGTCATTTTTTTTAAACTTAATTTCATTAGGATATATGAGGCTCACATAAACTGTTTCTTAGCTTTTATTGTTACGGTTTCATTTTATTCAGCATAACTCTATGCAGTATATAAAGCAAGTATTTGTATTTGCCAGAAGAGTTCATTAAGGCAAAAATATGAACTGACTTAAGTTCACACATAGCCAAATAGTAGAAGTTCAGGAGCTGTACCTAGGCCTCCTGGCCCCAAACCTGTGCTTTTTCTATTGGACTTTCCCCTGAAGCCTTGTTTGTTGTTACTAAAAAGTATTCATAATTTTAACTCCATTATTGCTTACTTACCATTAATTCTGAATATGGGTGGCCTAAATTTTATTTATAGATTTTATTAATTTATAAATTCATTAAATCCTCCTATGTATAAGAATTGTATCATCTCCAGATGCACCAAAACTTTGCATTTTATTATATTATCTGCATGTTGCAGGTCTTTTAATGAAACTTGTATTACTTTGATGTGAGTAAACCTCATGACTCAGGTTGCTATAGCTATATAGTATAATGCCCATTTTCCATAGTTTTTCTAGGATGTTGTAGTTATTAGTCAATACTGTTTGAATTGCAAGTCAGAAAACTAACTAAAGGGGCGCCCGGCTGGCTCAGTCCATTGCCTGCATTAACATGAATGAGTGAATAAGAAGGGCTTATGTGAGCAGCCTAGGTTACATGTCCGTCCATTAATTCAGTTGTGCAGGGCAAGGTATTGTGACTGTCAACCCAAGCAGAATGACTTGGCTCCAAAGGAAGGCCCAAAGAGAATATCATGGGAAGGCAAGCTGTCAAGTTGAAAATGGCAGATAGCCACCATGAATATGGCTCTTGTGTTTACTTCTTCTTTTTTCTTAATGTTTATTTTTGAGAAAGACAGAGCACGAGTTGGGGAGGGGCAGAGAGAGAGGGAGACACACAATCTGAAGCAGGCTCCAGGCTCTGAGCTGTCAGCACAGAGCCCAACACGGGGCTCGAATCCACGAACCATGAGATCATGACCTGAGCCAAAGTCGGATGTTTAACTGACTGAGCCACCCAGGTGCTCCCAACTTATACTTCTAATTAGACATTTTGATCTTGACCAGATATAAAAGAGATCATTTAAAAGGCCTAGGTGGGTATTTTGTGAAAGATGACATTAGTGCTTTGCAGTAGGTATTGTTATACGTTTGGTTGTTTCGGCTTGTTTGTATGGGGGCATCATAATCTAAGGATGGATTTAGGGTTTATTTCCAAGCCCTGATTGTCATATGTTAGTGCTTCCCAAACTTCTTTGCTAATGTCCTGTGAAAGCCCAGGAATGTGAATTATACAACCAGGGGCTTAAGGAGGCAAGCAAACATCATATTTATTTGAGGACTCATGTTTTATCCAAAATATTCATCCATATTTTGTAATATACTCCATAATTTTCTCACTTAAGTTTAATAAAAGATAATACATTTAAAATATTATTAAACTAAACTGCTATCCTAGGAAGATGTGCTATGTTCCTTTGATTTTGAGTAATCTAGGATTAATCGTGCATGGTGAGAAAAATGGGCTTTTGGAATACTTTTGGCTAAAATCAGGGTTTTTAACATTTTGTCCCACCCTTTGGAGAATTTATACATTGGGCATTAGCTGTTTCTTGGACACATTGAAAGGTCTCAACTAAGAGCACAGCTTGGTGCTCTGCTACTTAATGTTATTTGATATAAGTTTGGCTAACTCATAGTCCTGGTGTGATATTTAAATGAAATAATTCATGGGAGTTGCTTGGAATGTGAAAGACACTTAATAACTTAACTGTTATCATTAACTTAGCTATTTACCTCTGTTTTCATTATCTCTACTTTTCAAGTTAGTATTTTGCTGTGTTCTTTCTCAAATGAGTACAATTAGATCATTTAGGTTCTCTAATGAGTTTCCTTTAATGTTATGCTGTTAACTGGAGAATATAGATGCATACATATGTGTGTATATATATACGTATATATACAAATATATATGTATATATGCACACATAAAGGAGATGTGCATTGATTACATGGACATGCAGATTGGTACCAAAGATGAGGAGGTGGTATATTCATAATCAATATGTTTCCTCTTTCTTAAAAGGAATTATGGCTCATCTCTTTTTGCCCAATGTGAAGCAGTGGAAAATGGCTGTCAGCAGGTTCTGTGGCTGTATGGAGAGGATAATCAGATAACTGAAGTTGGAACTATGAATCTTTTTCTTTACTGGATAAATGAAGATGGAGGTAATTCACTCAGATTTCAGCTCTTTACTCTTTGTCACTCATTTTCAATAGGGCTGGAAGGAAAAGAACTAGGACCTTAGAACAAGGAATAAGTAGCACAAGTCCGAAGGCTAAGGACTACTGTGCTTTTGTTGTTCGAGTAGAAATGATTTTAAATTTACAGACATTATAAAGGTTTTGGTTTTTGGCTCTAGATGTGCTTATTATTGAGACGTCAACTTAATGAATTTAAATCTCCATGATTTGAAGATTTGTAGCCTTATCCCCTCTCCCATCTTCTTAATAGCTTCACTATCTGAAATCCCTTGCATTTGGAGATAGGTCTCAGATCAATTCACCATATACTATATGTATAAAATGTAATAACAAGCATTGTCTACTGATTCTACTGATATGAGACTTAGTGTATTCTCTTGCTAGAAGTCTTTTAACAACTGATGCCCTTTCTACATATTTTGATAATACATCAGAAGTCTTCCAGATTTATTCTGGAGCTCAATTTGATTAAAACACACTCCTTAAGGACAAATTGGTCCCTTTTAGGATTGTACTTAGATTCTGTTTCATTCAAGACTGTTAATATGTGTCTACTATAAAAATCAGTATTTCTGTATTACCTAAAATATCCTGAATGCTCATTATCTTTCTTTTCTATTTTTCTTTTAATTAGTTGGCAGAGACCATAGAGGTTTAGTGAAGTGTTGGCAATGTCAAGGTATTGAATTAAATGGTCAATCATGGGGAAAAAATACAGATATATGCATTTATTTCCATTAGAATTTTAATAGTCACAAAAATTTTAACTATATTTTTAAGCTTGTTTATGTTCTTAGCTGTTCATTTCACAGTTCTGAGTGTAGAGACGAGAAATCTAAGTTCCCAAATGCTTATGAAATCTGAGTGTTCATTATAATTAAAATTTTAAATGAAAATTTTATTTTAAAGTAGCTACAGTAACTTCTACTGCTCTTTTGTTTTTTGGCTACTCATAAAGGAAAGTGATGAATCAGATGTGGCTGACTTCAGAGCTATGCACTAATTTGAGCATTAGTTGTAGAGGCTAGTAAGATGAGCCTTATATTCCAGTCAGAGGTAGAATAAACAGAAGGTGTGGTGAGTACACCTTGTCCTAGGGTTGACCATTGGTAATCTTTGGCATCTGAAAAGTCAGATACAGGTCATGCTGATTCTTCCATTCCTGTTGTTTATACCTGGCACTATTTAAAAACAAAATTTATACTGGAATATTAGTGATTTCTAAATTTGAGTCATTGCATATGACATACATCAAAAGCTATGCTTGAAAGATGACAGCCAATGTTGCACTCTGTATTTAGGAGATAATAGACTGATTCAACTCATTCTTCCCACCACTCCAACACCCTTGCCCCCCCTGCAAAAAGAAAACCACACAACCCTAAACAAAAATAATTACATCATACACAAGTGGTACCATAATTATTTGTGGATGAGAGATGTCAAGATTTAAGTAGTTTGAATCAGAGCTACATGATTTAACCAGGAACACAAGAAACTTGTCCTAGTGAAAAATTACCCCTTATCCAAACAATCATCATGAACCATTTCTGCCATAGCTTTTAAAGGTCAGACTAGAAATGAATGAATTTGTCTTTTGACTCTTAGAAAATATACAAGACCTTAAGAGTTGCTATTCATATTATGGTTGCCTGAGATAGCTTTAGTTTTAATGCTCTTTCAGCTTGAGGGTGTTCACCTAAAGATCAAATAAAATTTGAAGTAAGGGGAAAAGAAATGGAATAAATGTTTGGACAGTACCATGAGAGAAGTCAGTAGAATATAAGGAATAACCTTTGGGCTAAAAACAAAAGAAGACATTGCAAGAACTCTACTCTGACTTTGATTTATACAATGTGGCTTTAGGAAAATACAAAGAATAATGAGTTGAAAATCAACAAAATATTGATTTTCAAAAACCTTCCCTATCAGAGGTGTGAATAGAGTTCTTTCAGTAAAAACCTACCTTCTTTCTGTGAGCACCCACACTCACTGCCCCTTTGGGACAAGATAGCTGCTCAAGAATTGTGTATAAAATAGATAGTCTGTGTTCACAGCACAGTGCTGTGCCCAATAACTATCTGTGGCACTTGGCCTGTAACTCGTGGTTTTGGCTCTACTAACAGCAACCCTGGTGGTAAGATCACACAGCACTGATTCTCTGTTTTACTGTGTTGGTGAGTAATTTAACATACACATTTGCTATTTGCTCTTGGGACAAACAGTTTTATTACCTCGCATTGGACTCTGGAACTATCCTGAGGATAAGACCCAGTTCTGTGGTTGAGTTTAGAGTTAGTCTGGGAAAATGATCATGACAGTGAATGTTGATGTCCCTCAGTTTGTTCAGGCGCCATGAGCCTTCTCAGACATCAGATGCTTACAGACTTTGTTTGGAGCATTCTTCCCTCGGATGTGGGAGTGGCTTGCTCTGTCATTGCTTTCAAGTCTTTGCCCACTTACCCATTCTCATGAGGCTTTCCTCAGGTATCTTAATAAATTGCAAACTCCCTCCCCTGTCACCCCTAGAATTCCCCATTACCTTCCCTCTTTTTTTCTTTTTTTCTCCATAGTCTAACATACTATTTAACATAATAATTGTTTGCCTCTACCTGTTAGAAAGTAAACAGGGATTATATCAGTTTTGTTCACTGCTTTATTCATAGTGCATAGATAAGCTACACGGTGTCTACCTCAATACTATATATTTGTTGAGTAAATAATAATTGTGCTGATGGTGTTTGGGAGCTCATACAAACCCACATTCCTGGTTTTTATTAGAAATTGACTTTGGGATGTCACAGATGACTCCTGCCATTATTGCTTCTAAATTCTTCATCTCCTAAAAATTTCTTTGTCAAAAACAAGTTGTATTTGTAGGCTCTGTTTTCCTCATGTTGGGCAATCTGGAGCTAGTTCTGGCTCTTGTAAGCATGTTTGTGGTTGCAGAGGAAAATGAATATTTCTCACCCAAATGTTGTCATGTCATCATCTCTGTCTGGCAACCCGAGAAACAGATGTTCTGTGTCTTGACCTTAGGCTAGTGGTTACAGTTTTGGGTGTTAAGTATATTTCACAAAACTGCACTTGCACATGCGAGGCCGTTGTTTTTATTTAATTTTATGTAGCCTTAGAACTCAGCAAGCTTTAGGGAAGGTCCAGTTTGGAGGCACTGGAAGTATGTTTGTCTGTATGTGTGGGGTGTGTGTGTGCGCATACACACAGAGATCCCTACATTTATGTATCCAGCTAGCTAGCTATTGCAAAACACAGGTTTATTTTGAGATCAACACTTCTAAACATGACAAAGAGTAGCCCTAAGAACATTGCCAAGAACAAATTTTCTTCTTTCCAGAAAGTGGTTTTCAGCAGATGATTTTTAGAAACAAACTTCAAAAAAAATCATACTGCTGTCTCCGAGCAAAGAGGATTATTCATTTTTTTTAATTCAGAAACACTTATTACATACCACCCTAGGCCAGGCATAATGCCAAGTTTTGGGGACACAGGAATGAATATAGAATTTTGGTCTTCCAGACAGCTTGCTTGCTGGGGATGTCTGATGTAACCACAGTGGAGCAGGTGAGCCCAGACCACAGTATACGAAAAGAAAGGACAGTGGCCCCAGTGTTGGGACACTTAAGTTCTGATTCTGATTGTCCCCCAGTGTCACCAATCTTGCAAGTCTTTTATGTTTATAGAGCCTCTGTTTTTTTCTGTAAAATAAGGATTGTATGAGGTGACTTCTGAAGTCCTGTTTAGCTGCTTAAAATTAAGGCTTGGGAGTGGGGCACCCCCACTCAGTTGGTAGAGCATGTGACCTTTGATCTCAGGGTTGTGGGTTCAAGCCCCATGTTGGGTGTAGAGGTTACTTAAAAATAAAATCTTTAAAGAAAATAAAAATAAAAAATAAAATGGCTTGGGGGACCTTAAATATACCAGTATGATTTCTACAGTTTTTGCTACCTGGTGATCCTTTGAAGCATGCCTGGTATATTCCTCTGCAAACACATGATAAGTAACACATCTGCTACAAACATCTGTATAAAGTGATTTAAGGTTTAAATTTATTACTAGATTTAGATTCCTGGGTGCCAGATGTGGGGAGGAGAAAGGAATGTCGAATACCAGAGACGTTTTCTGTAAGGAGAACCCATATGGTTGTTGGATCACACAGATTCTTGTAGACACATCATCATGCCAGCCCCCGTGTTGGTTAGGAATGCATGTCACCATTCTCAGAGATGACCAGTGTCTCACTGTGGCTCTCTGTGAATCACCCATGGAGTTTTGTTTTGGTTTTCGGATTTCTTTTTTTCTTTTTTTTTTTTGTTAGCCACATACATGCTCGAGCCCATCCTGAGTCCATTAACATTTGAATCTCAAAGGGTGAAGTCAACATCTCCATGTGTGATGTGAATAGGCCTCCAGGTTTGAAAATCACTATCGAGAGACTTGTCTATGAAGGGCAGTCTGGAAGCAGCAACCAACCTGAATAGGCATACACACTTCTTGAGGCTGGGTTCCTCCACAGTATCCTTACATGCTTTGGTAATGACCAGTGTTCCTGAGTAAGATCTATCCACATGATTCTAATTACTAGCTAGTGTTAGTCCTCTAAGGTAAATTTTGACTTCAGAACTTTCCTCTTACTGTTTGTTAGTGGAACGTCATCTCAGTTCTTCCTAGTTAGGGACAAATTGAAGATGATTAGATGAGTGACCTGTGTTGTTGTTGTTGTTCTCCTCCCTCCTCCTCCTCCTCCTCCTCCTCCTCCCCCTCCTCCTCCTCCTTTTTTTTTTTTTTAAATGAAGATTCACTTGAAGTGTGAATCAATTTGGGGAGTTAGACATCCAAAACAGTAACATCATCTTCATGTTTATTACTAGCAAAGTTGCCAGAAACAGTTTTTAAAAATGATTGTTGAAAGAAGGCATGGCTAATGTAGTTAAAGTTTGAAAATCTTCCAATTTCTACTTTGACAGAAGAAGAATTGGCAACTCCTCCGCTAGATGGCATCATTCTTCCAGGAGTGACAAGGCAGAGCATTCTGGACCTGGCACGCAAGTGGGTGGGTGCCTTTCACATGAACCACTTTATAAGCATGAAACAAAAAGTCATCACTTAATGTTGAAATAATATTCTAGAGTTCCATCCAGTGTTATCTGATCTTTAATTCTTAACTTGAGTAGAATGAACTCTTCTAGAAGGACTGTTTTGGTAAGACCAATAAATAGATATTGTGTATAGTAAAGGCAGATAGAAAACAGTTTGGCAAGTTATCCTAGTGAAGCAGTACTCCAGTGCTAATCGTGAGCTCTGTAGCAGGTGTCTCCAACCAACTCACCTGGTTTATACTTCATGTGCTTCCATTTTGCCAGTCCTGAACTTTTCAAATCTAAGTGTGTTTCCAATTGGCAATAATTTGTAGTTCTTCCTTTCCTCTATTTATTCCAGTGTAACCATGCTAGACACAGAAATTAAAGAATTTTACTGACATATAAATGTTTACTAACATAACATTATTAGTTTGGCTGCCTTTTTTCTCCCTCCTTCCTGCCCCCTGTCCTCCCCAATTCACATACATGCTTATTTTAAAGTCAAAACACTCAAGCAAATGTAGTGTTTTCAGTAGTTTCTGATCCGTGTGACACAGGCAAGCATGTTAAACCATTTGGTATTGAAATGACATTTACAACATACTCAAGATGAATATTGGATGAGTTGGATATCTGGCAAAGGTTCTTGGATGGAACTTTTGACCCATGTGTTAAAATGGTCTCCAGGGGATATGAAGAGACTTTGAGCATACTGTGGTCAAACAGTATTAATAGGACAAATGTTTAGCAACTTACATATTATCTAGGAGAGTACTAGCATACTTTGAAAAAGCTTTGGAAATAAAGAAAATGTGCTATAAATAATCATACAAAACCCCAAAGTAGACAAGACCCAACTGCCACATGCTGGCTGGCACATTGGGCATGACATTTACAAACTGTTGGTATAATTTCAAACAGCTTGCCCTGTCCTAAATATGTTTGCAGTTGGAAAGATGTATTTTCAAAGCTCAGTAATTTTTGTTTTATTAAAGAAAAAAATCAACCAAGTACAGAAGGTTTGATGACAAGTTGCAAGTGGAAATGCTTTCCCACACTAATGATTTGCTAGCATGAAAAACAGGTTATTATGGAGGAAGGTTTTCCTTGACTCCTTAGCTGTAATTTATTTTAAAAGCTATTTTAAAACAGTAAGACATAAATGCCAAGAGGCATGCGGGGGGTTACCATTACTTGCCAGACAGGGGAAATTGTCCAAAGATAAGTAAGGGTGAGCAGAGGAAAAACAATTCTGTTTATTTACAAGAGATTTTTTTTTTCCTTTTCCAGAACACAGAGCTCATCTTGTTTTCAGTTAACTTGGCTGATTTTCTGGAATTTATTTATTTATTTATTTATTTACCTTTGAACAGCATAATTGAAATTCCAGACTGAGATGAACTGAAACTTGCAAAAAGCCATATTTTTATTGTAGGCATATTTTCCTACTCTTCCAAATCATACTTACAGCATGATGCCTTCTTCTAATATTTTGAATCTTGCCAAGGGCTGTGAATTTCATTTTTTAATCTATCGTGGATCTGTGAGTTTTAAGAACTACTCTCCTTAAAAAAATTAAGGGCAACAAAGGATGGATAGATTTTTTTTTAATAAGATGAGACAAACTCTGAACTTTAACCACTAACATAAAAGAATGAGAATTAAACAGATTGAAGACTAAGTTTTAAGCAGATCATTTAAGCAGAAAGCTTAAAAAGCATCAGCTTTTCCCTCCCAATTTCCTGTCTTTGAGCAAATAAAATGTTCAAATCGTTCATCAGAAGTCAGTGAAGTTATGTCAATAATTCTGTGATGAAACTCAACCCAATAGGATACTAAAAGAGAAACAAGAGGATTTCTGCTATAAGGACAACAGAATCAGTGAATTGAGGAAAATAAAGAAACATCTCATGCAATTTCTCAAAGTCCAGATATACTTGCAGTGTTTTAAAATAATGAAATAGTTCAGAGAGTTAAACGCAGTCTGTATTTTCACTCCAAAAAAGACCTAGTAAAGAGAGGAAGAAATTTAGAGCCAGTCAGATCAGCCCTGAGTTCAAATTCCGTTTCTGCCATTTGTAGCTATGTGGATTTAGAGACGTCACTTAGCCTCCCTTTGAACCTTAATTTCTTCATCTATATAATGGGGGTGATAATACCCACCTTAAAAATGAGAGAAGTGGGCATGCAATGGATGCTGAATAAATAGCAGCTATAATTATTAATATTATATAAGAATCTGTTCTCTTTTATGATAAATAGGGTTCAAGACACTGTTAATATGGAACACAGATTAAGTAGCACTGAGAGTGCCTTATCTTGTGAGACTTTAGGCATGGCAACAAATAAAAGGCCAAAAAAAGCTGGCATGCATTAAAATATACTATGTATTTTTGTAGAGATGATATACTCTTATCATCTTACTCTGTTCATCTCATTTAGTGATACTGCGACCTCCGAGTAGATTGCTTAACACCTCAGCGTGTTTACCAATAATGTGGTGGTGCTCTCTTCAGCTTTCCCTCAGAGGACGATTCTCACATGATTTGAGTTCATTCAGAGTGTCAAGTAGAAAGGTTAAGTACTGCAGGGCTTTTTTTGCATGTCTTTTCCTTGCAAATATTAATATTCCTATTTTTTATATTCCAAATAGGGTGAATTTAAGGTGTCGGAGAGGTACCTCACCATGGATGATTTGAGAACAGCCCTGGAGGGGAATCGAGTGAGGGAGATGTTTGGCTCGGGTACAGCCTGCGTTGTTTGCCCAGTTTCTGATATACTGTACAAGGGTGAGGTAAGAGATGATTTCTTCACCTCCTGTCATTTCCAAGCATTTGCCTATAATTTATTTAATTCTTTAAATATGTAAATGAAATGGTAGTTGGACTCAAGATGCAAAGGATTTTTTTTAATAACTTGGCAGTTTGTCCCAATGAACCTGTATTACCAAATTACTTACTCTCATCTTTCCAGCGATTTTGTGTCAGCTCCAGTATGGGAGGGAGTCAGTTTTGTCCTTAGAAATGCATCACATCTGCCGTATGTCAATTTAGGGATTGGAGATGTGCCAATAAGCTTTCATTCTTATTTCTTTCGTTTAGCTTGCTAGGAAGGTTCTACAAGTAGTTAGAGTTCAGTTTCTGGTTTCCAAAAGTTCTCCCAAACTACTACTGTAGTCATGGCAAACAGTTATGGAAAATTGGTTTGAATGATTAACTCCTACATTTATTATTATTATCGTGGCTGTTGTTGTTATTACAATTCAGACCATTTGATGAAAAATTTTTGGGGCGCCTGGGTGGCTCAGTTGGTTAAGCGTCCAACTTCGGCTCAGGTCATGATCTCACAGTTTGTGGGTTTGAGCCCCGTGTCAGGCTCTGTGCTGACAGCTAGCTCAGAGCCTGGAGCCTGTCTTCAGATTCTGTATCTCCCTCTCTCTCTGACCCTCCCCTGTTCATGCTGTTTCTCTCTCTCTCTCTCTCAAAAATAAATAAAAATTAAAAAAAATTAAAAGAAAAATTTTCATTTGGCTAAGTTGGTACTAACTTCTCCAAAAAGAATCCAATTATTTGGTTGGAAGAAAATGTTCTCCTCCCAGTGAAGTAGTCAGATTTTATGCGTGGTGTATTTCCACTCTTTTCGTTAGTTTTGGTGGTGGTGGTGGTGGTGGTTTTGGGGGTTTTTTGTTTTGTTTTGTGTTTTGCAGTTGTTGTTGTTGTTGTAGTTGTTTTTTTGTTTTTTTGCTTTCCCCTTTATCACAAAGCTCAAATATTTAACATCATCATCTAACTTTATTGCTTAAAGACCTGTGGGTATTATTCTTAGGTTGCGAATTAACTTAATTATGTTACAAATTTGATTGGTTTTTAAATTTAAATAAATAAATAAATTATTTTTCCTCAGTGATTTTCCTTTTCTGATTTTAATGGGGACTGGTTCATTGCTTGAAATTTTCTAACTTGCTTGTAAGGAGTGGCTTTTGACATGATTCCATCTACAGATTGACTGTTTCAAGGGAGAATTATTTTATTAGGTATCAATACTTTTACTGATTATAAAGCTACTATTTCATGTTTTATTATTGTAGTATCTAGGTAAATGCATTATTGGTCCACTTTTTAATGAACTAAAGTTGTCATGAAGTCAGATTTTTTTTAAGTACAATTATTTCACCTCTAGAAGTAAGTTTATAAAGCTCAATGTTTTTTTAGTGGTCTTGTTTCACAGGGCATTCAGAGCCAAAGGTACATCTAATTATCCTATTATCCTAAAGAGCATAAGTAGAAAAGTGACTGGGTGGGCTAGCTACTAAAATCAGACTATCAAAAGCCTGCAAGCCAGCCAGGCAGGAATGGGCTTGACTCAAATGTAAATTAGGGGCAGGAAATCTCTCAGCTCCCAATGTAATGATGCTGGCCAGCATTGTGGAGGTTTGACGTGAAACAGACATAGGTTTAGAAGCCCCTTTTGTGAAGGCATAGACTTGCTTTAATATATGTCCCTGCAATGACTTGTTTTAATTTGTGGCAAAAGGTTTTTGAGTTCTTAATTTCTGCCAGAAGAGTTAGGTAAGGAAGCCAATCATTCATCCTGTAGATGCTCAGAAATTCTCAGAATCCTGAAAGAGGTAGGATTCTTTATGTCTAGCCACTATTTTAGGTATCCCTAGCTTCTCTTTGGTTCCTCAAATAAGCCTGAAGACTAGCATATAAACCAGTTGTGCCCTAGAATCAGTTGGTAGGCAAGAAACAAACTATCATTGGCTAGTTTGTTTTTATTCAAATTCAGAATAGAAAAGAGTCTTTGGCATAAGGGGTTGGCATATGTGATCAGGTTATAGTAGCATTCCTTATTTCATTGGGATTGTCTTCATACAATAGAATTGCTGAATCTCCAACTTACTGCATATATGGATATCCTCCAATTATCGTGCCTTTGATATTCTTTCTTAGACTGTACACATCCCAACTATGGAGAATGGTCCTAAGCTTGCAAGCCGGATCTTGGACAAATTGACTGATATTCAGGTAAGGGTTTCTTTTTTAAAAACAATACCCTCTTATTTCAATCAGAACTTAAAACTAAATCATATTTCAGTGGAGAGAAGAGAGTTAATTCTGTCATTTGTGGTCAACAAACTAAATTTGTAGAATAAAGCACAGAAGAAAACTATGAACGTGTGATTCCAACACTGAAAGATAACCATTACTAATTTTTGATATCTCAACTTAACAATATTTTGTGTTTATATACTTTTTGAATTTTTTTTCTAACAAAATAGTCATAATTTTGTTACCTCCTTTTTTTAATCTATCATTTGCTTTTTCATATCAATAAATAAATTTCTCCATTCCATGTATAAAATTTAATTGAATTCCATGACATTGATGTACTACAACTTTTAAAGAAACATTATTATTGAACATTTATTTTGTTGGCAATTTTTTTTATTCTGTTACAAATACTGCAATCTTTGGTATTTCCTTAGATAAGTTAATGAGATTGTAACTGTTGGGTCAAAGAGTGTGCATACCTATTTTTTTTTTTTTCTACTGCTAACCTTGTTCTGCCTGTTTTTTCCTGAGCAACAAGTTTACAGTGGTGTCTCATCAGACGGTTAAGCATATTGCTAGGCAGGCATATCGAGTACCATGTAATGCTGTGTCATCAATAAAAGAAACTGTTCTATAACTTTCAGACACCTCACATGTTGGTGGAGGATTTTGTTGAGCCCATGTACCATCATTGCTAGTCAGTGAACATACCCAAGGGGAGCTGAGATTCATACTGAAATGTGAAATAAAGTTTAATGGTTTGAGTGACACCAGATGGTGCTAGGTCTTAAAACTAAGCAAAAAAAAAAAAAAAATGTTGGCAAAGCAGCAGGCCCCTTAGAGCAACTAAGGTCCTTGGATAGTGATAAGAATGGTATATTTTGGAAGACTTATTCAGCAACTTTTATGCAAAATTAATAATATTAAAAGATAAGAATGATTGTGGTTTTTGAAGCAGTGAATTGTTGCTCTCCTCCTCTTCACTAAAGGCTTTCTATAGAAATCCTTTAACTGGGGCCTCTGGGTGGCTCAGCCAATTAAGCATCTGACTCTTGATTTTGGCTCAGGTCATGTTCTCACGGTTTATTAGATCGAGCCCCCCATCGGACTCTGCTTACAGCATGGAGCCTACTTGGGATTCTCTCTTCCCCTTTCTCTGCCTCTCTCTCTCTCCCTCTCTCTCCCCACCCCTCAGAATAAACATTAAAAAAATCTTCTGTAAACTAAATAAAGGAATATCTTAATATTATAAGACATATAATTTATTGGGTTATCTACCTTTGTACATGGAAACAATTAAAAGTAATTGGAAGATTATAATAAAAATTAATAAGAATATTTGGATGTTTTTGTAATCTAAATTTTTGTATAGTTGAGTAAATCTGATGAAGGTAATAAGTTATCAGTGTTTTGCTCAAATAAGAAACATAAATAGAATAAAAATATATAATTGACCAGATTATGAAAGCCTTTATCCAAAACAGAAATTGAAAGATTTTTAAGAGAGGAGGCAGTATTTGCAACAACATGGATGGAACTACAGTATATTATGCTAAATGAAATAAATCAATCACAGAAAGACAAATATCATATGATTTCACCCGTAACAGAAAAACAGAAAGGGAGACAAACCATAAGAGATTCTTTTTTTTTTTTTTTAAGAATTTTTTAGTTCATTTATCTTTGAGAGACAGAGCACAAGCAGGGGAGGGGTAGAGAGAGAGAGGGAGACACAGAATCTGAAGCAGGCTCCAGGCTCTGAGCAGTCAGCACAGAGCCTGATGCGGGGCTTGAACTAACGAACTGTGAGATCATAACTTGAGCCAAAGTTGGGTACTTAACTGTCTGAGTCACTCAGGCACCCCAAGAGATTCTTAAATATAGAGAAAAAACTGAGGGTTGCTGGAGGGGTATCACATGGGGGGTAGGCTAAATGAGTGATGGACATTAAGGAGGGCACTTGTTGGGATGAGTACTGAGTGTTCTATGTAAGTTATGAATGACTACATTCTATTCCTGAAATCATTACTACACTATATGTTAACTAAGTTGGATTTAAACATAAAGAATAATAAAAATAAATAAATAAAAATTAGAAAAGAGGGGAGGTAGTGTCATTATGGTGATAAAAGATTACTTTGGAACGTTTTCTTGAATACGTACAGAAGAGAATGCTTCATTCTATTGAAGTTATTAATACACAAAAGGAGATTTCAGTACCTCTTTGAGATTATATGAAATAAGAAAATTACCCTTATTTCGATTTGGTTGTAAAGGATTAAAAGAAAAAGTCAACTGTATTTTAAAGAGAATATCAAACTGTATTAAATTTGAATTGGAAGAAACATCTAAGTAGAGGTGTTGGTGGACACAATCATGAAGCTTTGACTAAGGCAGGCAAGAGCAGAAATGTGTCATCTCCCTTGAGAGAGTGACAAAATATATGCATCAGAACTCTAAGTAAGAGAGAAATCCAAAGACGTATTTTGAGGGCAAAATGACAAGCCATTACAAAAGTTCTCGGAGCATTTTTAAAGTCCGATTGTGGATATAAGTAAGATTAGTGAATAAGTGAATGTTTTTGATTAATTCATTCAATAAATAAATGTCTTGAGCACAAACAGTATGCAAGAGACTGTTCCAGGTGCTGGTGATGTAATAGTAATAAAAGGGATAAAAAAGTGGAGAAGTCAAAGCTATAGAAAAACAAAATAATATTCAATTTAAATGTGAGTCCACATGAATATGTTTAAAAATAAAAGATCCGTATGAAGCAGAGAATGAGACGAAACAACATTTTCCTCTTACTTGTATATATTCTCTGTATAACTTAGTGCCTGTGGCTAAGAAAAAACTAATTTCTCTTTTTACCCTAGGTAGTAAAGTGTAATGATAGTAACACTGAAAATTAATGATATATTAAGAGCTCCCTAGTAATAAGGAAACAAAAGGGACAGAGACACAGGATACCTGAGATAATGATTCTGAATTAAACCACAAACCAGAAGAACCAACTCCGCTCCACATTGTTAAGTAACAGAGGACTATCCATTCAGAATCTAAGACCACATCCTTCTTTTTCATTTATTTTTGCCTGTGGGCATGGAACCTAAAGTTTCAAAATCATTCTCTCACAAGTTGGCAAATTGGTGCTGTCAACCAAGCTACGGGTGCCTGTTTCTGTCCAAGAAAAGTAATTTAGGTAATTATTGAGGAAAAAGCATAGACTTGCATCATGTTTTACATTTGATCTCTTTGACATTACATGGAAACATGGATATTTCATAGGAAGTGCTCTGGTAAGTTGAAGAGAGCGACAACAACCAGAAAACCCTCAAGATTCTTGCCACTGTGACCTAGGAGGAGGGGAATTCCTTCTTAACCACAGATTTGATTTTCATTTAACTTGTATATTTCTGTATGAGTAAGAACCTCTGAGGTTGAGTACTCATTCCCCTTGGCTAATTTTCCATGTAATTCCATGGATTTAGATTGCTCTAAAAACACCTCTTAGGAGGGGAGCATTTCAGTTTTGTTTCTTTTTCTCCTCTTTCTTTTTTCAAGCGACAAAAAAAAAAAAAACACTTTTGTGTTACTTAACCAGACTTAAGCATGGAGAACATTAGCCATATTGCCAATGTTTCTTTTCTCTTGCATTGCTCTTTGCTAATCTGATTCCTCACCATCATATTCACCTATGTGCCTGTCATTGGGGTCTTCTCTGTTCTCCAATTGGCTCTGCTCTCTACTTCTTCCTGCCTTCCTTTTTTTTGTTGTTTTTGTTTTTAACATTTATTTAATTTCTAAGAGACAGAGTACAAGTGGGGGAGGGGCAGAGAGAGAGAGAGAGAGGGAGAACAGAATCCAAAGCAGGCTCCAGGCTCTGAGCTGTCTGCACATAGCCCGATGCGAGGCTTGAACCCACAAACAACCAGATCATGACCTGAGCTGAAGTCAGACGCTTAACCAACTGAACCACCCAGGCACCCCTCTTCCTGCCTTTCTATACCTACTGCAGTTTGCCTACTTGAGAAGGTATTGGTTGTTTTTCAAGACACATCTCCTTGAGGAACCTTTAAAGTCTCTCCTGAACAATGTCCCTTTCCCCCAGTACAACCACATATTCATCCACTCAAATATAACTTCTTCCACCAGCTTACAAAGTACCTGGGTTCCGTACCACATATGGCCTTTAAGCTGTATTCTAATTAGTCACACACTTGTCTTTGTTCTAGGGTTGTTTGAATGTAGGAATTGTTTTATTCCTTTCTTGTGACCCCAGTATTCTGTACAGGGCCTGGGCTATCATACACACTCAGTAATGTTTCTTGAATAAATGAATAAAAGAACAAATGGGTGCGTGATATACCAGACAGATACTGAAGAACAAAAACGTGTTGCTCTTATATATTAACACATTCTGAGGAGAGGTGGGAGGAAGGTCTTGAATAATGTCAAATGACTTTTTTTAATTGTTTCAAATGTATATTTATTTTTGAGAGAGAGAGAGAGAGAGAGAGAGAGAGACAGAATGTGAGTAGGGGAGGGGCAGAATGAGAGGGAGAAACAGAATCTGAAGCAGGCTCCAGGCTCTGGGCTGTCAGTACAGAGCCTGACACGGGGCTCGAACTCAAGAACCGTGAGATCATGTCCTGAGCCAAAGTTGGACACAACTGACTGAACTACCCAGGCATGCTTCAAATTACTTTTCAGAAGAATTTTGAGACAACCTGATTTTAGATATTTTAAAGTGAAATACACATACCAAGACTGCTGTCAGAATCAGATAAAAAGCTGGAATCCAGGCCTCAAGTATCAGGGCAGCATGTTTGTGTTACTAATAGGGCTGCTATTGAGGTTTTAGAAAATGGTAAGTAGCGATTGCAAAGATCTGAGAGGTGGAAGTCTTTTTTTTTTATTTAATTGTTTATTTTATTTTTTAAAATTTACATCCAAGTTAGGTAACCAATAGTGTAATAATGATTTCAGGACTAGAATCCAGTGATTCATCCCTTACATGTAACACTCAGTGCTCATCTCAACAAGTGTCCTTCTTAATGCCACTTGCCCATTTAGCCCATCTCTCCACCCAAAACCCCTCCAGCAACCCTCAGTTTGTTCTCTATGTTTAAGAGTCTCTTATGTTTTGTCCCCCTCGCTGTTTTTATATTATTTTTGCTTCCCTTCCCTTATGTTCATTTGTTTTGTATCTTAAATTCCACATATGAGTGAAGTCATATGAATTTGTCTTTCTCTAATTTCATTTAGCATAATACACTAGTTCCATCCATGTTGTTGCAAATGGCAAGATTTCATTCTTTTTGATTGCCGAGTAATACTCCAGTGTGTGTGTGTGTGTGTGTGTGTGTGTACACCATACCACATCTTCTTTATCCATTCATCTGTCAATGGATATTTGGGCTCTTACCATACTTTGGCTATTGTTGATAGTGCTGCTATAAACAATGGGGTGCCTTTGCCCCTTCAAAACAGCACACCTGTATCCTTTGGATAAGTACGTAGTAGTGCAATTGCTGGGTCATAGTTATATTTTTAATTTTTTGAGGAACCTACATCCTGTTTTCCAGAGTGGCTGCACCAGTTTGCATTCCCACCAGCAGTGCAAAAGAGGTCCTCTTTCTCTGCCTCCTCATCAACATCTGTTGTTGCCTGAGTTGTTAATTTTAGCCTTTCTGACTGATATGAGGTGGTAGCTCATTGTGGTTTTGATTTGTATTTCCCTGATGATGAGTGATGTTGAGCATTTTTTCATGTGTCTGTTAGCCATCTGGATGTCCTCTTTGGGAAAGTGTCTATTCATGTCTTTTGCCCATTTCTTCACTGGATTATTTGTTGTTTAGGTGCTGAGTTTGATAAGTTCTTTATAAGATTTCAGGTACTAACCCTTTATCTGATATGTCATTTACAAATATCTTCTCCCATTCTGTTGTTTGCCTTTTAGTGTTGATTATTTCCTTCACCATGCAGAAGGTTTTTATCTTGAAAAGATCCCAATAGGTCATTTTTCCTTTTGTTTCCCTTGCCTCTGGAGACCTGTTGAGTAAGAAGTTGTTGTGGCCAAGGTCAAAGAGGTTTTTGCCTGCTTTCTCCTAGAGGATTTTGATGGATTCCTGTCTTACATTTAGGTCTTTCATCCATTTTGAGTTTGTTTTTGTATATTAAGAAAGTGGTCCACGTTCATTTTGCTGCATGTCACTGTCCAGTTTTCCCAACACCATTTGCTGAAGCGACTGTCTTTATTCCATTGGATATTTTTTCCTGCTTTGTCAAAGATTAGTTGGCCATACTTTTATGGGTCCATTTCTGGGTTCTCTACTCTGTTCCATTGATCTGAGTGTCTGTTCTTGTGCCAGTACCATACTGTCTTGATGATTACAGCTTTGTTGTACATCTTGAAGTCCAGAATTATGATGCCTCCAGCTTTGGTTTTCTTTTTCAGGATGGCTTTGGATATTTGGGGTCTTTTCTGGTTCCATACAAATTTTAGGATTGTTTGTCCTAGCTCTGTGCAGAATGCTGGTGTTATTTTGATAAGATTACGTTGAATATGTAGATTGCTTTGGGTAGTATCAACATTTTAACAATATTTGTTCTTCCAATCCATGAGCATGGAATATTTTTCCATTTTTTTGTGTGTGTCTTCTTCAATTTCTTTTATAGGCTTTCTATAGTTTTCAGTGTATAGATTTTTCACCTCCTGGTTAAGTTTAGAGAGGTGGATGTCTTAAGTAGTTTAGGAAAAGGAAAGCCCAGTGACATAAGAGCAGGATCTGTATTGATTGCCATCCACCAGATGGAATTTCTTTTAAAATTCTGTTTTCCCCACTAGTGGCTACAGTTTTGTAAGAATAAATGGCCATTAGTGGTTATTGGATTTTTCTTGTTTTCAGTGGAACAGCTTGATGGTTTTTAGTTACATAAGGGCCCTACCCCTTTTCCCTGCTGATGTCCTGAGTTATCCTTCTCTTTGTGTGCAAATTAAGTGAACATTTCCAGATTGCTTTGATGACTCAGCCCCTTGACCAGTTTCCCAGCTGTCCTTGTTCCCTAATAGACACTTCTCCACATTACATGATTACAGAACTTTGCAGGCCATTGAATAGGATTTAGAACAAGAATGACAAATTTTTACCTGGTGGGCAGCTGATTATATTTTTATTGGCATCTCAGAGAGTAAGTGCGTGACATGTAGATTGTCCTTTTGGGTTGCTAAGAGCTTTCTGCCAAATGTAAAAGGCATTTTAACAAAGGCTATGTAAAATTATTTGCCATATATATGTTGGAGGTGAAGTAAGGAACTTGTCATTAGTCGTGTTTTGGTTTAGTGTTCTTCCTGGAATTCATAAAAGACGAAAATTCTGCATCTCACACCGATAGTGTTCCACATGGGTTCAGAGTACCACCCCACGGGCTCGGTCTGATTTGCCATGTTGCTTTAACGTCATCTTTGACTCCAGTGAACAACATTAAGTCCATGTGACTTACAGCAGACCTGCCAAATGCTGAAGGTGTAAGCCTGCTACTGTGGTTCTGTAATGACCCTGATAATGACAGCCTCACTCATGCAGACATGTGTTCTTTCCCCTCCTTCTCTAGACACCTACTCCTGAGGAAAGAATATAATTTCTGTCTCTGCTAACATCTGCCATCTCTACTCTTGAGTTATTTTGCCTTGAAAAATTAAATCAAGTTATTTATCGTCTAAATGGAAAGTTTTATTGCTAACGGCCTAGGTCTAGATATTATGAATTACCTGTATTATCACATTTCTTGGATACATCTCAGAACACTATAATTTTTACATAAAAGCATAAATTACAGGATGAGGGGGTCAATCTTAATATATATTTGTGAAGGTTCTTAGAGTGATATGGCCTAAGACTGCCATTTTAACCAAAATAGATTTTTGACTGTTTATAAAACTGAAACAACTAATTGAAAGCAAATTGACTTTAATTGATGAAATTCAAGATGAAATTATGGTGGTCATGAATCACAATAATGTAGATCTGCTAAAATGTCAATATGAAGACCCTCAATTATTATTAATGGCATAAGTATCTAATGTATTAATGGGAATTCACGTAAGAGAAATAAAACACATATTTTGATCTTACCTTAAGTCATATTGTACCATACATAAATCAAGTAGAATTTGGGAATTTTTATCTAGCATTTGTCATGAATAAACAATTAATAGTGGGAAGCCACACTCTTGAGGCAACTCTTTCTGATATAGATTATAGTCATTGGGCTTCCTTCATTCTCCTTTTTATGTAAACCAAAATGTTGTAAGTAGACCCATTCTTGCCTTCCAGGATTTTTCCAATTTGATAGATTCTGCTCTCAGAGGTCTTTAGAGCTCTTTAAGAGGAACCCAGCACATGGACAATGTAACATAGGAGAAATAGCATCAGATAGAGGCAGGAGCCCTAGGCTTGAAATTAAGAGTTTTCTGGAGCCTTAATGTCCTTATATGTAAAATAAGAAGCTTGTCTTTAAAAGTGCATTGCTTTTCATACTTGATTTTTAAGCAGCAGAAATTTTCTGCAAAAGAAATCTTTCCTGGAATCCTAACATACAAAACTGATCAAAGTGGAATTATTCTGAAGTAAAATCCAGAGCTCCACTTATTCTACTCATCCTTGTGTTTAATTAATTAATTTATTTGCTAAAGGTTTTAGTTTTAAGTAATCTCTTCACCCAACATGGAGCTCAAACTTATGACCCTGAGATCAAGAGTCACATGCTCTACTGGCTGAGCCAGCCAGGCTCCCCAAATCCTCTACATTTTAGATGATCATTAAAGTTCTTTCCAATTTACAAATGTAAATATTTTATATGAATTTCAACTGAAGTTATATTGGGACTAAAAAGCCAGTTCAGGTGAAAAGGGGACATCATTTCAGTAATTTAGGCAAGCACGTGGTAGCAGACTCAATGACATGCTACCTGGGTGGTAGGGAAGATATGTTCTGATTCCATCTCCACACACACAACTATGTAAACACGTGGAGGAAAGTCCAAATGGTAGTCAAGAACATGTAACTTTGTGTGACAGAGACCTTTGGCTAGGGTCTGGGCTCTACCATTTACGAATTGCCTGAGTAAGTTTTTTAATCTCCCTAAAACAGTTTTTCTCATCCATAAAATGAGATCAATAATGGCACCTACTCTCTGGGGTTACTGTGAGGATAAATTTAGTAATAAGTCTGTAAAGCTCTTGGCACCATCGTGTTAGCATGCAGTACTTGCTCAAAGAGTGAGGGCTTATTTAAACACAGAGATGTTTGATGAATGAATGAATGCATGCACGCATGCATGAATGAATGAATGAATAAAAGAATACATGAATCAAAACTAGCTTTCTACATCTGACATCTGAAATGTTTTTGTTTCATTTAATTCACTTTTCAGTATTAAAATTCAGGTTTGTGAAAGCAAATTATTTGGAGATGTAAATAATCAAATTCTGATTGTGATGGAGTTCCATAACTTTTGAAGGAATAAGAAAAATTGAGATGCTAACATAACGTGAATGACTTTCATTTACAAAACAGAGGGTTTGTCAATATAATATTTTGTCCATGAATACAAAACACTCTTGAGAAAGGGGTTTCAGAGCAGTGATTCTCAAACTTCTCTGTCGTTAGAATCCCCCAGAAGTGCTGGTCGAAGCATGATTGCTGGGACCCATGCCCAGTAAAGTCTGAGGAATGGCTTGAGAATTTGCATTTCAGATATGCTGACTGGTGATGTCAGTGCTCCGGGTCTAGAGCATACACTTTGAGCATCGCTTCTTTAAAGATGATTGTAATTAAATTTAACTCAGTTACTTTATTTGGCGAGCAGAAGCTAAATACAGAATGAGGAAAAGGCGTTATTTAGAGACTTATACCAACTATACATTTGAATTGAACCATAATTATAAAACTTGTGATTCTCTCCAGGTATTTGATTGTTTCTCTTGAATCGTATTTTTAACATGAATATGCTTCTACTGTTCAAAATAGGAGCAGACCTTTTGTATAACATTGATTGTATTACTGAATTTATTTGTAAGCGATTCCTGCACTGGTAGCATTTACACTTAAACATGTTTTCTTGCTTTCGTTGTAGTATGGAAGAGAAGAGAGCGACTGGACAATCATAGTATCCTGAATGGAAAATACGGGATATCATTTGTGTGCTATTGAGACAGACCGTCACAGTTGAATTACAATAGATTTCTTTGGCTACCTATTTTTAGTTGTGCCTAATGTAGTTTGTATTATCAGTTGTTACCAGGGTGATTGTTTCCTCATGCCGGAGAAAATGAATTGCGATCATCAAGTGGTATTTTGCAAACTTATGGTATTAAAAGCTTACTTCACCTTCTCTTCAAAAGATGATAATGTAAGCCATATAGAATAGACTTTTCCTCAATAATCTTAGTGCCTCCCTTAATACTTTACTCAGATACAAAAATATTTTATTCCTTAGCATAAGTTATGTTCTGCTCCTCAACCAAATGAGTTTCTTTGTGTTTGAAAACTGATATGAGTAAATTTCATAGGTAATGTTTCCTGTGACATTATCTTCATCTTTGGAACATTGTTGTGGGTTTTTTTTTTTTTTTAATAATCAAGAGTTTGAAAAACTGGTATTTCCCTTCACATTTTTCTTTGCAGTCCCCCTAAATCCATCTTAAAGAGTAAATCTTTCTTCTTGATGTCACAGTCTCCTCGTGCATCAGCAGGACCTGTGCACATTTCCACCATTGTCCTTTTCACATTGTATTGTAATTGGCTGTTTGTCAGGCTACAACACAAGACTGAGGCTCTTGTGCCTTTGAGATCTTTGTATTCCCCTGCCTGGCACATAATAGGTACTCAGTGAATAATGAATGAATGAACATTTAGCTTCTATAGAAGTGTACCTTCTTTGTTTCTATATTATGAAACCTCTTTACTAGAATTTGTGGTTGATTCTGACATTGTGTACATTTACCTCATGTTGTTTTTATTTTCCAGGGACTGCTAAGTCATTAGAGATACTCAGAGGCAGAGTTTGTTGGAGGGATTATTTTGTGTTTGAAGACTGCCTTGGAATTGAAATAGCAGCTCTAGAGAGGTCGTGATACCATACCAACCAAATGGAAATGACCTTTGTGAAGTGTTAAATACGTATGTGTTAAGTGTTAAGTGACAAGATAATAATCATATTTAGCTTTTTGGTAGAAAGCACAGCAGTATACTTTGGTATACTTCATTTCTGTTGAATGGGGATTGGAGGAGCACATGGTTAGGGTACAGGGAGAGTGATTCTAGTTTATCTTTTCCTCATTTAGGAGCTATAAGTTAAAACTGAATCCTGGTTTATTTAGGGGAAAGTCAGTCATACCTTGCTAGAAAACATTTACCCTTGGAAGGTCAACTCTCAGACATTATATTTTGGTTTCCCTCAGTTCTAGTAACTTTCATCTTGCTGATCATATTTCATTCTCTTTTCAGAGCAAGGGGAAAAAAAGACATTCTAAAAGTTTGATGTGTTAGAAAAATTTCCTTAAGGCATTTCGCAGCACATAGCAAATGGGGCTTTGATTCTTTTCCAAGACTTTTGGCCATAGGGTCCTTTTAGATAGGAATGGTAAAATGAAAATTAGGGAAGAATATAAGATGAAAAGGAATAGTAAAAATATCTTTTAGGGGGCTTTTAATTGGTGATCTGAAGTCTTGGAAGTCTGTTCTTTTCAGGCCCCAGGTGCTTTAACTGTCCTCTACACACTTCACCAAGTAGTATTCGAAGGGTATGCATTTGCCTTGGCTAAATCCTGTGACCTCGTTTTTAAAGCAATAGTCTAGAAAAGAGTTACAGGTAATTTCAACCTGTCAAGTAGCACTTAATAACTAGACGTACATTTCTATGAGAAATGGAAGTCATTTGTTTGCCATAAATACATTTCATACTTTGCATCTCTAAATTTAGTATGGCAACACATGTCCGTTGTAAAAGTTAGAGAACAATATGTCCTGACATAATGTCTTTATGATTTCTTTCATCAGACCTTAAGAGCATTTTAAGCCCTTTCTGCCAGATGGAGTGAAAACTAAGGATATACATTTAAAAAAACTGGAGGTCTCCTAAAACCGAGAGAGCACAATCTGCCATTCTCTTAAGTAGTAAGACAGAAAATTGACCTTGACACTAACTTGTTAAATAGATTTAAAAGGAACATCTGCACATCTTTTTTCCTTGTGCACTATTTGTTTAATTGCAGTGGATTAATACAGCAAGAGTGACACATTATAACTAGGCAATTATCCATTCTTCAAGACTTAGTTACCCTAACACTAATTGATCATTTATGGTGTAAGATAGTCTAGCATTAGGAACATGTGAGGCTAATCTGCTCAAAAAGATCAACAAATTAATATTGTTGCTGATATTTGCATAATTGGCTGCAATTATTTAATGTTTAATTGGGTTGATCAAATGAGATTCAACAATTCACATGTGCATGAATATAAACAGAACTGGTGGCACTTAGAATGATGATTAACTTATTTTGCATGTTCTCTTCCTCCCACTTTTTTTTTCAGTTTTTACATTTCAGACCAAGTTTGTCAGCTTTTTCCTAAACACATTGGTAGACCAGGATTTTAAAATGAAGTGTTCAGACATAAAAATAACTTGGGCATTTCCTAAAGATATTTGCTGTTAGAATTTTTTTTTTTGTCACAGTCATTTATTAAGGATTCAAATCATAACACCTCAAAAGAAGCATCAACTGCAGGGGTGTGTCCCATTCTCTGAAGGACCTACAGCTGGTAGGAATGAAATAAACTAACAATACCTGTTTTAACCTTTGCTTTCAAAAGTACAAAGTAAAAGAGAAGAGAATGAGAAAAGTTGTTAGGGAATCATGTTATTTTCTCCCTTGTAAACACCCTCTATTCTTTTCTCAAAATATTGCCCTAAGGAAAAATAGTGACGGATGAAAGCCGCAAGAAAGCACAGAGTAACACCACTTACATGACATGCAGTGTCAGCACTCCTCAGGTTTGGGGAAGCCTACATGAGATGCCCTAGGATCAGGTTTATTGCTTGACGTAGTTGTGCCTAAACAAGCGGTCTTGCTTCCCTCAAATCAGCACTCTTGAACACTTGAGGAAATTAATGAGTAGATCTTGGTCAAAAGAATTGTAGGAGCCTCTTACTAAAGCTTACTAAAGCGGTAGATTGAGCTCCACGTTAGGCGGTTTGTGCTATAAAATCAGCTGCCAGAATATGCTTATGTATTCTCCCCATTCCCACTCAGTGCTCAGTTACTGTATTCTTTTTCCTTAAAAAGTTCCTTTTTAGGACTATATGTTCGGTTTACCATTACAGTTGGGAAAAATATATTTTATGCAGAAAATGACAGTACTTGTTCACTTGTTATTTATATTTTCAGCAATCAATATTCATCAGATGGACCAAAGCAAAGGGCTTAGGGGTCGAAGAAACATTGTAAGGCTCACTTATTTCATATTCTGATGCTAAATGTAATCAAGGAATTCTTCCTTGTAATGTGGATTTCTTCTTATGTGGATATGCAGAAACTTAAGTTATAAATAGTAATGTTCACAAGTAATTTGAGTGGACACTTCATAACACCTGTCACTTTGTTTTTTCACAAGTAGAATTTGTTCACCTGTTTTCCCGATACCTCTCTCCGAAAGAGACAGAGAGTACCAGCTTTTCAATAAGCATTTTGAAATTTGTCTATTGACAAAGATCATAGAGATTATAGTTAATTTGGTCAGTTAATTTGATAAATGTTGATTGAGTACCCACAACTTTGCATCTAACACAGCTAGTGGTAGGGATTAGGAGTTAGTTTTAGAAAATAAATAGTATATAGACATTATCCTCATGGAGTTTATACTCTACTACTTAAAGTTTTAGATAAAAAAGTGGTATTTAATGTAGTTAGATAATAGATAATGGCCAGAACACATCTCTTATCAAGAAGTCACAGTGAACATTTCCATCTCAGTTTTAAAGGAAATTTGTCTCTTTTTCCATTCCTTTCTTCTAGTGCAAACCTCCTCTGTATTTAGTATTTAGAGGTTATTCAGCCACTGTCTACGTGGTGTGATTTCCTGTTGGTTTACCACTTATTGCCAACCTGCCTAGTACATTTGGTAACTACATTCTCTGGAGCAATGTTAAATTGTCATGGTTCATATAACAAAAGATTGTCTCAAATTACAACATCCTTGCTGATCTTAAACTCAAAGCCAGATATTATTGAAATAAAATGTTCCTAGAATGAATTTTTCTGGAAAATGTCTATTACAAATCAAACTGTTTAGACCATTAGCTTGAAAATGATGGATCCAGCTACTCAGAAAATCACAAGTAGAAGACTAATATAACAACGACTTTTCATGGTTTGAGGTTTTAAAAGTAAGTCCATTTAAAGCATTTATTGCAAAGCAAATTGTATTCTTCATGGCCAAAACACACTTTAAAAAATTCAGAAGTAGAAGAAAGTGATTTTTCATCTTCAGTGTACATACCATATGAAAAGACTTCCCAGATATTAATTTGGGGAGCTTGATAAAAACACAGCAACATGATATAACAGTGTTCGTGGGTAAATAATTCTGTGGGATCAGATAGAAGTACACATATTTGCTTTAGTGAATGACTTGAATGAATGATTCAAATGTGAATGATGAAGGCACGAAATTCAGTATTAGAAAATGAAGCAGTCTTTAAAATCTGCTGGACACAATTGAAGTCTTAAGTAAGTTGTATTCTGTCTGGAAGTATACTTTTCATACCTCTGTAGACCCTATGAATAAGGCTAAAACTTATTATATAATGTTCCAACTTACAGAATCCACTGTTGGGACATAAGAATTAACTATAAGCTGTGGTATGAGAATGAATTAAAATATAGTTTCAATGGCAAATTTCTCTGCACATCCTCTGTCATAATGGCTAGATTCCTATTATTAAATTATTAATTAGGTTCCTTTATTATAGGGCAAGAAACTTTTAATTAGAGAATATGTCAGACGAGGAACAACTGAAGAAGGTAGAGGAAGAAATAGAGGAAAAAAGTCAAACTTGTTTCTGTGTTGTCCAGAGGAGCCTTGTCCTTATCCAGCCAGCCATAGAGATCTTTAGCTTTCAACATAGGTGCCAAATACAAACAGTGCCAAGTAGGAGGTGGCTAAGTATAGGGGCCAGTTCATCAAGTATTAGAATTTGGCCATGATCTCGAAATAATAATCCGATGGTCATGTTACGTGGAACACTTTACTACAAATTTAGAGAAGACTATATTTTATAACTGCATACTCTGTAAGATCTATTGTGTCATTTCTTCAACCACTTAAGATTTGTGAAGCTTCTTGAGGTTGAAAAAATAAGTGACAAGGAGTAGATTGTGACCTTTGCACACGCACACAAACACACACACACACCGCTTAGAAATACAGTTTACCACCATCCCCTTTTCCTTGGTGAAGGCTAACT
Source organism: Cryptoprocta ferox (assembly GCA_028646485.1). NCBI lineage: Eukaryota > Metazoa > Chordata > Mammalia > Carnivora > Eupleridae > Cryptoprocta > Cryptoprocta ferox. The sequence goes on from CM053571.1 coordinate 78,875,182, forward strand.
GATTTGGAAATTAGTTGAATATCCCCATTTAGTTTTTAACTAAAATATGCAACATGCTGCAATTTCCCCAGGTTAATTTCACAGCGGTCATTCTCAGGGTTAACAAAGGAATGCAAATATCTGCCTCAATTTTTACATCATTAATAAGTTTCTGAAGAGTGCGGGAATTCTCTCAAGAGTATGGCTGTAAGTAGATTTTGAATGATGTCTTAAAAATAAGCTAGCTAATCTGTATGCATCTGTAACGTCTACAGATGTTTCCCATGACTTAGGAGAATGAATGATTCTGAAATGTACTCAAGTGGCCAATAAACAGACCCTAAGCCAATGTGCTCAAGAGTTTGCACTTAATAACAGTGGCTGAGAGAAAATAAATAGTTTGAGGAAGTAGTTTTTTAAATCAGAGTTTATAGATAGAAACAGGAGAATATCAGCTTAACTCTGGAATTTGTAGAATATGTTCTTTTATATCTAAATCTAATTGCAATGAAAAAGCCCAACCACTGATTGTCTCAAACTTCTCTAGTTGTGTAGTCATTCTTGAAATTCTCTTTAAGAAAAATCAAGTGGAAAGAAACAAACACTTTGTAAATAAGGCTTGGCTTTCATGAAAAAATTGTTTAAAGGTTACATTAAAGGATTTAAACTCACTGAAAGTGTAATAGAAATGTGGAGAGTAATGTGGGTAAAGGAAACTACCTCATTCTTTGAAGGTTTTGTAGAAGCATAATTAAACATCCTAAAATGGCTTTGTCACATATGAACCATCTGGTGTGAAAGACCTCTATATTTGTAGTGTCTAAAGGACCTGGAATAATTGTATTTTGCTGGCAATAGACACATTCTTTATTGTTTTCTAGTTCCTCACGAAGTCTTTAATTACGCACTTGTTCCTGTCCTCAATAAAGCAACTTAAAGGAATCCTGTTTGTGTAGTCTCTTAAAATCAGCATTTGTTGGATGCATGAAAGTAATGCTTAATTGCCATTTTTGTGATGTTCCAAGGTATTTGGTCATGGGAAGTAAATGTAGTATATGGTATTTTTAAACCAAAATGACATTGAGAGCATGAAAAGAATTGAGCACACCAGAAAAACCTGTAAATCATACACCTGGGTAGATTCTAAATCTATTTCCAAACATTTGGCTAGAAATACAGTGGGCTTTTAAGAATTATCCTTTCCCCTGTTATGGATCTGTCTTCAGTAAAATTTAGCTTTTTCTTTTAAATTTTGCACAAAATAAGGGGAATAGATTACTTCTTCCTGTTCACTGTCATAGTGAATCATCTCACTGATACAACACACCCGTATGTGGCTAGCTAGCTTTAGAATTAGACACTATATATAAAATGAAAGGCATTCCCTCTAAACTCCGAGAACATCAGTGATGTTTCCTTTTAGTCGAACCAGACCTTGTATAAACTCCCCTCATGTGCACATGTCTGAGAGAATAAAGCCAAATGCATTATATGAGGGCCATATATTTCACACTCATTTTCTTGTGATTTGTCCCAATGATTGCCAAGTACAGCAAAACCTAAGGTTTTTTCAAGGCGTTACTATAAACTGAAAAGTGTCAAAGCGCTTGGTGACCCTCTTCCCCCAACCCTGTCAACTTGTGACAGTATTAACCTTTATCAATATCTTTATCACGGAGTTACGTGTAGACTTTGAAACGTCTAGGTGAAGGTTATTAGTCAAGTTCTCTTACAGCATCAATGCTCAAATCCCACAAGAGTGACAAAGATAGACCTGTCATTCCTGAGGGTGATGACATACATTCACTGGAGCTTATATGATTTATCAGTTGAGACAGCAGTCTCCTTCAGGGGACCAAGTGTCTCTTCTACATCAATTTACTAACAAGCAAAAAAAATAAAGGCTTGGAGGAACGGGGAATTTTCAATCTTTGCGATTATTTTTCTGCTCAGCAGACCCAATTTGATTGTAAACATATTTTTAAAATCAAGAATCTGATTCTACAACATGGTGTATCATAGTTGCCTTCCACCACGATAACTTATCTTTCGATGAAATGTTCTATGGTAGCCTGACTTTATTTCTCATGGTGATAACTTGCAGGATCATATTCTTGTAACCAAAAAACACGCACCCAAGATGTAGACACTTCTTATGTGTATGTTGGACACTCATTGTGTTTATTCTCCAGTCATGCCTGTGTGCAACAGGACAGGAAACCCATGGTCATTCTCTCCAAAGGTTTTGTCACTAAGTCAAGACGATTTTTGAAAAATCTGTGAGAGTAACTCATGCAAAACGTTTAGTCACAAGACTCAGGCTGAAAGTATTCCAAATACAGTGTAGCTTTTTTTTTTTTTTTTTTTTTGAGAGAGAGAGAGAGAGAGAGAGAAAGAGCACAAATGGGGAAAAGGCAGAGAGCGGGGCGGGGCAGAGGATCTGAAGCAGGCTCTGTGCAGATAAGGGAAGCCTGACGCGGGGCTCGAACTCAAACCGTGAGATCACGACCTGAGCCGAAGGCAGACGGACGCTTAACTGAAACACGCGGGCGCCTCTGTGGTGTAACTATTTTTAAACTGAACTGATTAAACTAAAAGGAGGCAAGTAAACTGCACTTGTTTTAAAGATAGCTATAATCATCTAGTAAACGTTTCTCAGTGTTCATGATAATGATAAACAGAGATAGTAGATACTTTTAATCTGGCTTTTTTTCGAGCCATGGCTGGAGGTAACGAAACCTCTTTCTTAAGGTTTCTTATGCAGGTTCCCTAAAAGTTAAGAGAATGGTTAAGAGCCATCACTGACCTTGTGACTTTAAACCAGTTTTTTAAATTCGTGGAAAAAATGGAGATCATAGCAGTACCAGCCTCATGGGTTATAAAGATTAATGAGTTAATATTGTAAAAAGTTTGTAAGAGTTCATGTGTAAAGTATGAGCTAATGGAATTTTATTAAAAATAAATAATGAACCCAAAGGCAGAGAGGGGCTAGTAGATACTTTACAAAAATGTACGAAGAAGCTGTGGTGATCAGTTCTTCCTTCTATGCCTGGTGGAGGTGGTAAAAGTTCCTAAATTCAGACCAGTGACACAGGACAAGAGGCATAATCCAGCCTCCCCAGGCTGCTTAAGGTGAATTAGAAATGTGTGATCTAGTCGAGCCTGGAGGTAAAATAAATTTAGGGCTAGACCAAGCAATGATTGATAAAAAAAAAAAAAAAAAAATTATTAAGAAGGGTTGAAATGGTTTTAGTTTTTAGAAACAGAAGTTAAGCTCCATGTTCGACACAAATACAACTATGATAGTTAATTTTATGTGTGAACTTGACTAGGCTATAGAGCCCGGTTATTGGGCCAAACACCAGCCTAGATGTGGCTGTGCAGAAGGAATTTTCTAAGATGTGATTAACATTTAAATTGGCAAAATTTGAGTAAAGCAGATTACCTTTCGCAAAGGGGGTGGGCCTCACCCAGTTGAAGAAGGCCTTACAAGTAAACATAGGTTTCCCATTGAAGAAGGAATTTAGTCTTCAGACTGCAACATAGAAAGCCTGCCTGAGTCACCAGCCTGACTGGACTGCCGTGCGGGTTTCAAACTCAAGACCGAAACGTTGACTCGTACCTGAGTTGTCTGCCTGTCAGCTTGCCCCACAGATTTTGGACATGCCAGACCCCACAATTGCATGAGCCAATTCCTTAAAAAAAAAAATTGTTCTCTCTCTCTGCATGTGTGTGTGTATTATACATATATATAATATTTTATATATATAATATAAAAATGGTACAGATTATATACTGTATATTAGATATAGATACAGTATATTATATATATGCTGTATAGTAGATATATAAATGTTACATATTAAATACTGTATATTGTATAGGTTCTATGTATATACATATATTCGTTCTGATTCCCTATAGAATCCTGAGTAATACACAAACAAATAGCATTCTTAACATTCCAAACTTAGTTTCTTCTTCTAAGGAAGAAAATCATGTGTTTTATTATTCCCTTTTGACTCGGGTATCTAACCTAAGGCATGCCTGCATTCAGAAACTTGTTAATCGCATAAGGCGTCAACAATAGTCTGCTCTAATTGCAAACAGTACTTATGAGAGAGTAAGAATTTCAGGACAAGCAATGTGGTACAACCCAAGGCTACTAAATGAAAGCAGATTATCAGAAGTGAAATGTCAGGCACCAGTGAGGGAAATATTTGTGTGTTGGGCCATCAAATGCCCCCTATAGTATTGTTAGCTTAGTGTTTCCAGCCCAAATCTATGCTCTGAGAATGCAATATGGCCAAAGGTAGATGAAAAGAACCCCCTTTCGGGTATACTTGAGGAATGGGGTTATTTTGACAGGTAAACAGCCTTCTGATGATAAAAATCAGTTTCATTGATTTACTAGATGTATGGCTACAATAATCATCATGGGAATCATCTAGACCCTGCTGACTTCACACAGCACGGCAACCAGGTTCAACCCCATACTTACTGATGCTTTCACTCCCACACTTAATATAAGAATCATCTTTTATAATGGACTTTTATTTACCTATGTTCCCAGTATATTAAAGTTATATTTGCAAGACAGTTTCTGTAAACCCCTGAATAAAGATAATAAATCGGTCTGCTCCAATGAGATTTGACAAAGCAATTTAAATGGCAATAGGAAGCCAAATGAGGTTAAATGATGGGGACAGAGGTCATCCAACATGATCTCCATCCTCACCAGTTTGGTTGTTCTCACAGAGGAGAAGGTGACTTCATATTTCATATGAGAACCAACAGTATTTTTCTCGGGCTTGCTTTTGTCATAATCGTGAGGTTAATGTTTGCATTTTTGCAAAAGCAGCCCCACCCCCGAACCCCCTAAGTCTAATGCAAACTTTCTTTAGTGGCAATGATCGTCCTCCTCTTGATACTTTTTAACAATTATTTTTGCTAATCACTTGAATGGCTAGCCCTTAGTCAAATGTGTAAAGGCAGTTTTACATTGGAGCGTCCCCTTTCATTAGGTGGCTATGAGAACTTGTAATTATGCCAATGTTTGCCTCCTCCACTTGACTAGTAACTCTTCAAAGGATTATAACCTACTTGTTCTCCTATCTTCCCAGAGAAAAAAATCTTTAATCATTTATAAGTTGTATGTATTAACCACCTTGTGTAGTGCCTAGCATCTAGTAGGTACATAATATTTGACAGCATCACACCTTCCTGTATCAAAGCCCCACTTAGCTCCAATTATTAAAGTCTTCTTGTCTGAAGGCAAAATTTCACCATTTCCTGACTTCATTGGAAATAGGTCTGATAGTACATTAACAGCTGAGGTTCAGGGGCATGAAATTAGCTTTGTTGCCCTAATCCCAGCATCTGGTGTTTCTTGGATGAGCCCCAGATTCCACTGAACTTTCTTCCTAACTCTCAACCTGCCTGCCCATCCATCCTGATTAACTGGGTTTCTGCCCAAGTATAGTTCTCTGTGATAGTCAACCTGCTCACAGCCCCAGCCTGTTTGACCAGGCCCAGCTACCATTTCAAGCCTGGACTTTGTCTCTTCCCATCTTAACATTGACAAATCCAGTTTCGATAAAGATTGACACCTTGGGAACAAAATCACTGCCTCTTGTCCCATTATGGTTACTGCTGGACCCCATCAACTTGACAAACTCTTTGTTATTAAAAATGGCCTCGATTAGGGATGCCTGGGTGGCTCAGTCGGTTAAGTGTCCGACTTCAGCTCAGGTCATGCTCTCATGGCTAGTGAGTTCAAGCCCCACACCAGGCTCTGCTGACAGCTCAGAGCCTGGAGCCTGCTTCGGATTCTCTGTCTCCCTCTCTCTTTGTCCCTCCCCTGCCCCTCTCAAAAATTAAACATTAATTTTTTTTAAATGGCCTTTATTAGATATGAGTTTGGTGATGTGGGCTGAACCCTACTTCCTCCACAGTGTAGATGCTTGCCTGGCACTGCTTTGTCTGTGGGCTTGCTCTTAGGATCTCGACTTGCAAAAGCTCCCTTCTTGCCCTGAAGAGACATAACCGTTTAGCATTGAAAATCATCCTAGCTTCCTATTGCCTGGGCTTAATTTAATCTAACTTAATTTAATCTTTTCAGAGAGTGTCTTGTAAAATCTAAAGTAGCAACTGCCAGATGAGTTTAGAAGTTATCTAAAGCCTTGCTACTAAAAGTATCAACACCAGACCAGCAGCATGGGCATTTCCTAGGCTCTGGTTAGAATTGGAGAATCTCAGACTGCCCCCCACACCCCTACAGACCTACTGAGTCATAATCTGCATTTTAACAAAGATTCACCTGCACATTCAATTTTCAAAGCACCAACCTCGATGCAAACAGAGCCACATCAAATGCAGGTACTTACTACTAAGAAAGAAGTCATTGTGAGGTTAGAAACAAGATTTATTTAAAAGGCAGAGTCAATTTTATTTTTTTAATGTTTTATTTAGTTTTGAGAGAGAGAGAGAGAGAGAGAGAGAGAGAGAGACAGCGTGAGCAGGAGAGGGTCAGAGAAAGAGGGAGACGCAGAATCTGAAGACAGGCTCCTGGCTCTGAGGTAGCTGTCAGCACAGAGCTCGAACCCACGAACTACAAGACCGTGACCTGAGCTGAAGCCAGACGCTCAACCTAGTGAGCCACCAAGGAGCCCCTGGCAGAGTCAATTTTGTAAAGAAAGACGTTCATTCTGAAGCTGAAGTGATTTTACATCACTCGAGGTAGCCTGGAGTTTGTTCAAAACCCAACATATGTAGGTTTGATTATGAAATGCGCCTCCTAAGTTGCTAATTCCTTCTGACTTTTCTTCCTGGCACTTCCTTTCTGTCTCAGGCTCATGTGAGTAAATTACCATGGTGGTCTCTGTGAAAATTACCACACAGGAAACAACAGGAGATTCTTCATTACTGAATTCCTGCACACTATTTATTCTTTATATTTAGAGCCATTGGAGAACCTCTGGGCATAGATACACAATTAAAAAGATAAACAAGATTCCCAGCCAAGCTGCAGCTGTTCTTAAGTTTCTTGGAATACTAAGCCAGATAAGTGCTTCCTTTTACATTAAAGTAGTTCTCTGCCAATGATGGTTGGCTGATGACCTGAGAGACTCAAGAATTCTTGCGAGGTACCACAGGTGTAGTACTTGGCCCAGGTGATCCCAATGAGTTATCCTTCCTCAGTTCTGAGTGGAGAAGTTTTCCTAGAATCTGAAATCAGGATGTTGAGAATCAAGTCAGTTGGGTTGAGCTCTTACCAAAAATGTGGTTCCTTGTTCTATTTGTAGACCTTAAGTAATTCTTAGATCGGGCTGGACTGCATCTAAATTAGCAAGATCTGAGGAATTTATTTCTTTTGAACTATTGCCAGAACAGGAGAAGCAGCTGGCCCTTTTAGGAGACCATTCTAATGTCTAAAGTGTCAAGAATTTTTTTTATCTAAAGTCAGAGTCCCTTTCAACGCCAAAGACATTTTCATATTCTATCTACAGACAGACATCTACAAACTGAAGAAATCTAATTTTCCTTCATCCTTCCATAGGATATAATATTATTATTTGGCTGTAAACAATTTTTGCTTCTCTAGGTGAAATTCTAATTTTCCTCTTTGCATCTCATTTTTTTCTCTTCATCTGTTGTGCCTATTCTCCTAAGCTTCTTTAAGCTCTCCGCTTCTCTCATCCTTCAGACTCTGCACCTGGACAATGAGCTTTAGTAACATTCTGGTCGATGGAGAGGATACAGTTCTTACTTTAAGGGGCATTCCTTTTGTACTCCCTGGTATAATGCTCATTTCACTACATTGCTTTGCTCCTTCTAGATAACCAATTGCAGTTATTTCTTCAGCGTCCCTTTCTTTTTGGCCATGGTGGTTATCCTCATTGCCCCTTATCACCTTTGTTTAAGATACCTCCTCCAGTTTGCTATTAAAGATCATTTTGAGGTCTACTTCTAATTCACATACATTCCTCTGTCCCAAAAATGAAATTTGATGCCACCAGTGACTAAGCAAAAAGAAAACTCAAAGAAGTTATGTAATGCCGAGCTTATACTGCAATCGGGAGTTCTGGATTTGAGATTCTTACCTCCATCTCCTCCACTAGCTCCACCAACTGGCTACATGACCTCTAAGAGATAAACTCTTCTAAAAAGAAGAGCTTCGACTAGTTGATCCCTCAAGTCCCTTCTTGTTCTAAGCCTCCTCAATTCTGGTAAATACATTGTTAAAGGACTCAGTCTTCCACAATCCTTTCCATCCCTTCCCTCCTTCTTAATTTTCCTATTTTAAAGAGCTTACTTGTTTGAAAATGGCTCTTAGGATAGAATCTGAGGGTAATTACCTATTTAAAAGAAAACTAAGAAATATACAAATTCTAAAACATTATAGAGATGAATCCTTTATGATTCATGCCCCTACTTCACAACTTCATTAAGTGAAATATTACTATGTAAGTTTAATCTTCTGGATACCCTCTCATCTATAGCAATTTTTCTCTCCACCCCTAGGAGGTCCCCTCTCTTCAGGATTGTCACATAGTTTAAATGTAAGTTTAAGTCATAGTGTTACTCCTACAAGAAATATTATAGTCAAGCCTAATCTCTAATAATAAAATAAAGAGGTTGTATCTACCTGTAGCAGAATTTTGGGCAGATGGAAAACATGTGGGGAGCAAGGTGTCCTTCCCACTAGTAAGAGCTGGCTCTGAGAATCACAGTATACTTACATTTTGTCCCCTGTGCATCAACAAATGGATTTCCCATGGTGTTGCTGGTGATTTATTTACATAGATAGTGCTTTACAAATAGTACTAATTCCAGAAAAAGTATTGTTTCTAACAAAGTGACAGGGTTTTGTTTTGTTTTGATTAAAAAAAAATCACTCAGGGTCTCTTTCACAAAAAGGCCTGGGGTAGTTTACATAAAAGACAACTATAATGCCATTATTTTAAAATTAATTACAAAGGGGAAAACAAGTGTAAAAGCAAATAAGGAAATATATCAGCTCTTGGGGCTAATTCAAAGTTTGTAAACTGATTCTTTGCAAAGTCAACAGATTCTAACTAATTTGCAACTGGAAACAAACCAACGCTTCAGAGGGAGACAAAGGCTTTTTTAGTTCCTAAACAATAAAAATTCTCATAAGGGACAACTAAGTATGCTTATAAGAGATATAGTTTTAATCACCTTCCTTGAATTACAGTGACTATAACAACAAGTAGAGAACCACAAAGCTAATTCATTAGCTAAATTGCTACATCCCTTATGATGTTAGAACTTATCATAGACCCCAGGGCCATTCACATGTAGTTGAAACACTCAATACTAAATTCTTAAACTTCGCCAAAGTACGTTGTACTATTAAACTCCTATTTGTCAGTCATAGGGAATAGGCAGGCATGGTAATAATTAGAACTCTTCACAAATATTCTGGCTTTCCGCCTTCTGGGTTCCTGTTAAGATTGCAGTTTCCTGCCCCACTGAAGTTATACTTGGTCAGTGACTTGCTTCAGCCAATAAAATGTGAGTGCAAGTGACATGTGTCACTTCCAAGCGGAAGCATTTAATTGGTGGTGCTCAACTGCAAACATCCTTTTTCCTCCTTCAGTGATTACGGGCTCATGAGTTAGCATGAAGCCTCTGTCATCCTGGGTCCCTGAGAGGCCAGAGCAAGCAGAGTCTCTTGCTGACCCATGTTGGCCATGTTGCACGAAGGAGAAATAAACCTGGATGGAGTCACGGAGATGTGTGGGTTGCACATTATTGCGGTTTAACATAGTCCATCTTGGTTGTTATAGAAAAAAGAAATCCCCTAAAATATATTTATTTGATTATTCTGTCAAGTCAGGTTTTATTCCTTGAGGCTAGGTATGCCCATTTCCTCCCATTGATGAGTGTAAGAAAGTCTGGTTACAGTGTCTATAAAGGGATATCACCACCAGTTTAGCCATGACTATGATTTACTCCTTGTTTCCTGTGAAAATAATCCACACGTGAACTCTACATGAAAATGACTCTAAGCAACACACTATCACTTTGGGAAGATCTCATGACTAGTCCCATAAGAACTGGTTGACTAGTTAAAGGAGAATAGCAGATCATTAAAATCCAAAGCTGGAGGGTCAAGTGCCAAAGATAGAAGGACGTTGACTGTGTTTGCCTTTGAGACGCCTGGCCTCTGCCACTGATGTGGATGGACTGCTCCCTGAACTTCATCCTTACAGGCACTGAGCACTCTTTTGTGATAAAAGAAAGGGGGAAAAGGTACTCACACGAAAGCATTTTTAATTATCTGTTAATTGGATGAAATGGCAATTAAAGTGCCTAAAGGCCATATGCATATTCATAGATTGCCTTCAAAGGGTACATCCAAAGACGATGAAACAGATTATGAGTTAATATTGGATTGTGATTTGGGGGGGAGGGGGGTGAGGCATGTTCAGATATCTTCCTCCAAATAGCTGCTAAGATTAATTTGTCTCTCTGGTTTTATATGATAATGTGTGGTGGTACTATTTGCCTGAGAGCATAGCATGTTTGTCAAAAGAACAAGTTCCACAGGGAGCAGTCATTGGCAACTTTCCTGATTACGTGTACACTAGTCCTGAGGTGCAGGATAAATTTTTTACTCAATATAAAAGTTTAGATAATATTTTCCATGATATTCATGACGATATTGTTTCCACCAGAAAGAAGTATTTCTGCTTGTGGTAAGGAGTAAATGTAATATTCCCTTTGTGAATTTCCACAGGAATACAAAAACAGTATTTTTGAAAGCAGTAGCAAAATTGTCTTTCAAAGCTCCCAAAAACAGCATGGAAAAGCGATTTGGGGATACCATGGTGCAGTCCTCTCTCTGCCCTGAGGAATATTTTGACATTTAAGTTTTAGTGTTCAAGTGACAATGCAGTATGCGTAAGTTCAAATTCCATGGGGCTCAGGAATGGATGGGAATTACAGACGTTTATTCTGTCTGCCCTTGCTCTGCTCAGCTGCTGAGGTTCATGCAGGGGAAGATGTGGAAGGGAAAAAAAGCCACACATATCCCCAGGGCACCCTCTAAGTGACTGCGTGTTTGTCACTATTTTCCTGCCACTTCAGATAATGTAAGGCAGCTGGTGAAATATAAATGCTCAGTGACCACAGTTTGGAGATTTCTAACAAGAAAGTATTTCCAGTTACTTTGTTAGGTGGGTCCATCTGAAAGAGCAATTGACCTTCTAAAAACTGTATTTTCAATTAATAGACTTTATTTTTAGAACCGTGTTGAGTTTACAGAAAAATTAAGCAAAGGTCCAAAGAATTCCCATATACTTTCCCCCCATTCTCCTATTACTAGCATATTGCAAAAGTGTGGTACATTTGTTACAATTGGTGAACCAATATTGATACATTATTATTAATTAAAATCTATACTTTATTTAGTGTTCCCTTTCTGTGTTGTAGGGTTTTACAAGTGTGACAACCGTATGATGTCATGTATCCACCACGTGGTATTATATAGAATAATTTCACAGTGCTAACAATCCCCCGTAAGAGACATTGACTGTATAGCTATTTAAGAAGCACGTTCCCAGGGCACCTGGGGGGCTCAGTCGGTTAAGCGTCTGATTTCAGCTCAGGTCATGATCTCAGAGTTCGTGAATTCGAGCCCCACGTCAGGCTCTGTGCTGACAGCTCAGAGCCTGGAGCCTGCTTCAGTGTCTGTGTCTCCCTCTCTCTCTGCCCCTTCCTGCTCATTCTCTCTTTCTCTCTTTGTCTCTCTCTCTCTCTCTCTCAAAAAAGAAAAAGAAGCACGTTCCCAGTCTCATTCCCTTTGGAACACAGTCTAGTTCCACAAGGCTGTATGTTGCACACCAATAAGTGCTAATAAGGGCTCTGAAATAATGAGACCTGCGGCATGACAGTTAAGTAAATTTGCCCTGCTCTGCCACTGCCGAGTCATGTAGCCTTTCTTATCTGTATTATGGGGATAAGAACTGTACTTAATGAGTATTAAATGAGATTATACATGTAAAGAACTTAAAACAGTGCCAGGCAGATAGGGCACTCTACACATTTTGGCTGAAATTACTATTTAAAAATGAATATAGGTCCACAACTAATACATACACACACAAATATAAGTTAAACTAGGGGGATCTGAATAAGATCAGGGGATTGTATCAATGCCAATATGCTGGTTGTGATAGAATCCTAAAGTATTGTAGTGTAGTATTTATGATTGGGGGAAACCAGGTAAAGTGTATCCAGGATCCCGCTGTATTATTTCTTACTCTACAATTATGTCAATAATAATTTCAGTTGAAAATAAGTAAAGAAGGGATGGGGAGTGGTGTTGGATGGGTTATCTAAGATTTATAAGGACATTAGAATTAAAGAAACAGCAATGTGAGATCATTGATCATGCTTTGGCTGGGAACCAAAACTGGGTGACAAGACCTTTGGGAAAAGTTGGAGAAATTTGAATATGGAATGTGAGTTAAATGCTCTTAGGTAACTTTCTTTTTTTATTTTTGTTAGGAGTGACCCAGGTATTGTGGTTACAGATGGGAAAACAAATGAATTTAGCTCCTCAACTCTCCATGGCCTGAAGCTGCAAGTCTGTGACAAGCTGATTATTAGGAAACCTCCTAACATAACTCTTCACTTTAGGTTTATAACCACTGCCACACATGCGGTGTCTGCTCAAATTTTCTAGAAAAGAGACTCAATAAGCCACAGCGGGCCATTATTTTGCCCAAGACCCAAGCCTTTAGATATAGCAAACAAAAAATCTTTCTCTAAGAGGGTCACCAGCTCTCCAGGACACATTCTCAACAAGGGATTATTAATCATGCATCATGTGCAGGCTTTCTCCCAAAATGAACTACCCAGATATGAAACAGAACAACAGCCTCTACTGAGCATCCGGCTCCCTTGAATTTAAATGCCACAGATGTATTTCCTTACAAGAGAAATGAATGAGTAATTATTGCTCAGCACAGTGATGGCCTGTGTATTTTAGACAGCTTCCATTCAACTTGACTTCAGGAGAGGCGCTTAATGTCCCTGTTTGTAAAAACACTTTGTTCACATCAACAGCTGTATCTTGGGAGTTTCCTTATTGTCCAGCTTTCTAGTTCTTGCAATTCATGGGAGCATTTCCAAGTATGGAGGTTTGGGGAGTGCCTTTTCACTTACGTAAGATACACTACTCAGAAGTTTCGTATAAGGAACTGTTCTATGTCAACTTCAAAGAATTGTAAAAACATATGTGTTTTGTTTTTGTTTTGTTTTTGTTTTTTGCCAAAGAGCTTTTGTTGACCAGGCTCCTGGCTCCCTGATCATTTCTGACAGAACGTTACCAGCGTGAACATGCTTGTGGTATTCCCAGAACTGTTACATTAAACCAAAATAAGTTCCAAAGGGTGCTTGGGCAGCTCAGGCAGTTGAGTGTCGGACTTTGGCTCAGGTCATGATCTCACAGTTCATGGGTTCTAGCCCTGCGTCAGGCTCTGTGCTGACAGCTTGGAGGCTGGAGCCTGCTTCAGATTCTGTGTCTCCCTCTCTCTCCCCCTTCCTGCTCGTGCTCTGTCATTCTCTGTCTCTCAAAAACAAATAAACATTAAGAAAAATAAAACAAATAATCTCCTGTAGGTTTTTTTTTTCTACTGAGTAGAAATACATATATTTCTATTCCTACTTATTTATTTATTTAACTTACTTTTTAAAATTTTAAGTAGGCTCTATGCCCAATGTAGGGCTTGAACTCACGAACTGGAGATCAAGCGTCACATGCTCTATGGGCTGAGCCAGCCAGGAACCCTATCTATGCCTATTTTTTAAATTATTATATATGTTTTTAAATGTATGCTTTACAGATCATATATTTATGATAGGTACCATCCCCCTGTTGACCCAGGCGTAGCTCTGAACCCTCATGGAGTCATTTTTAATAGACTAAATAGAGCAGTTCAATCACATGCAAGTAGCCCTAGCCACTGAATTTCATTTTTCTTTTAGTTAGTATTGTTTCTTTCATCAGCTTTACCTATACATTATGGGTTATTCCTTATTTATTCTCAATAATAATATTGTCTCATGCATTAAAGTTGTTTCTCTCTCTCTCTTTCTTTCTTTCTTTCTTTCTTTCTTTCTTTTTTCATCTTGAGAATAGGGAGGTGTTTGCCTAGGTGATAGCTTAGCCATGACAATTTTCCTTCTTGCAGACAAAGGTGGGGAAGGAGAGTGGGGAGTTGTTAACAAGTAATCTCTATGTCCTCTTCACATTCCATATTCTATGAATCAACTCAGTGTTAGTCCAGAAGAATACCCAGAAAGCTATGGCATCTATATCTACTTATAATTTCTATCTTCCAAACTACCTTTCTCAACTTGAAATTTCCAGTTGGTTTAGCTTCCCTAGATTTAATTTTTTCCTGGAACAAAGTTTACCTTGAAACCCATTGGAGCTGGAAGGCAATTATTTTCAGATAAATAAAATCACCATTTTTCCTATGAGTAAGTGGACATGAATCATTACTTTGAGAGAGGAAAAGGTACAACTTACAACTATATTAAGTAAAAAAAAAAGACTTTAATAAATTGCCAGTGATAGTAGCAGCATTAGTTATGCTAAGAAAAACATTACTCTTTAAGGTAAATCTATCTTTGGCAGATGAAAGTAGGGAAAATAACTCTATAGCTTTCTCTTAGATCCTTTCATTGAGGCATTTAACTTGAGTGGTTTCCCTACATATGCGTACACACACACACACCTCCTATAGTATCACTTAAAACTAAATACCTGAGTTAAAATATATTGATGATATATTTTATATTGATATCTATATTTTATATTGATATCAATATTTTATATTGATGATAGATAGATGATAGATAGATATAACCTGGTATAGTGTCATTTATAGTTTTAAAAATATGGACCACGTTGGGGTGCCTGGTTGGTTCAGTTGGTTAAGCATCTGGCTTCAGCTCAGGTCATGATCTCCCAGTTTGTGGGTTCGAGACCCGTGGCGGGCTCTGCACTGACAGCTCAGAGCCTGTAGCCTGTTTTGGATTCTGTGTCTCCCCCTCTCTCTGCCCCTCCCCCGTTCATTCTCTCTCTCTCTCTCTCTCTCTCTCTCTCTCTCTCTCTCTCTCTCAAAAATAAATAAACATTAAAAAATATGGACCATGTCAGTTATACCTCAATGTGAACAAATAAACAAATATTTAAAAAATATGTAGACCAGTCTGTTTTGCTGTGTTTAACACTGACCCTTTACGGCTTTCGTTGACCTTTTTCCTCTCCTTTAAACTTTATTTGTTATAGGTATATGCCTGTTTCGGATTCTGTGTCTCCCCCTCTCTCGGCCCCTCTGCCGCTCATGCTCTGTCTCTCCCTCTTTCTCAAAAATAAATAAACATCTTAAAAAATTAAAAAAAAAATATGACCATGTCAGCTATACCTCAATATGAACAAATAAACAAATATTTAAAAAAATATTTAGACCAGTTTGTTCTCTGTGTTTAATACTGACCCTTTATGGCTTTCGTTGAACTGCTCTCATTTAAACTTTATTTGTTATAGCTATATGGCAGTTGGTCCTACATGAATGCTATTAGGTGGGATTTTTCCCCCATTAAGTGTCACTTTTATTAGATTAGTTTGGTTTTGGATGTAAGCTCCTAAAATCTTGTACTTTCAGCACAGTCCTAAAAACTACCCTGTTCAGTACTGCTGGAGTTTACCTCACAGCTCAATATTTGGGGCTTTTTAAAGGTACAAGAGTAATTTTGTTCTCTTCAAAGAGCAAAATCTGTCCTCATACAAAATTGGTCCTTTAGTAGGGAAATCTGCATTCTTCCATGTGAAGAAGATGATGAACAATTTTATGGAGCATGGTTTCTGTATCTTCCTCCATAAGAGTTTAAATTAATGGTTTATTTTGAAGCCTTCCCAGGCAACCTCTGTTATTTTCACTTTTATTTTGTCCTTATTTTGGCTTTTCTAAAATAATCTAATTTTCATTGCTTGAGCAGCTTGAGCATACATTTCCCGATAAAATGCACTTTCCAACTCTTACTCATTTCACTTAATGTTTAAAACTTGCCTTATCTCCAGCTATTAGAGTGGTCCTCATTGATTTTGGCTGCCAGAATCACTCAGAGTTATTCTTTACATCAGACTTTGCATAGGGTTTTTGTTGTTGTTGAAGTAGACACAAATTAGTTTTTTACTTTCAAAAAGCCATGTAGGCCTTTTCTTCCTCTCTTAAATTAACTCTGAGGCCTGACTTACTTCTACCCAATACAAAGGAATATTGCTCCTGCTGTATATTTTCACACCTCCTAATCAGTGACTTCTCTTAACATCCTTTTTCTATCTTTAAAGCCCTACTCCTTGACAGTAAGTCCTTGAGAATTCTTAGAGTCTAGTAAACAGAAAATGATGTCTTTTCCTCAAGAAACTAATAATTTTTATAAGAAAGAAGGCTAGGGAAAGTCAAACATTACCTGAGCTTGTTAAGAATGGGTAGAAGTAATTTGAGATGCTTCTAAGATTATGCGATTCACTACCGTGGTTTAGGACTTGGACAGAGAGGTTCCCAGAGATTTCTCACTTCCTTGTAATATGAGAATACTTCTTTAGCCAATTTATTATATTTATCAATTTTGACTTTACAACCCTAATATGATGCTGGAGAGAACTGATATGATTATGGGTGGTGGATTGCATACAGGGACCTTCCAGTTTAATGGACGTGCATATTTTTTCCTCCTTTGGGGAAAAACAGAGATGTTCAGAAGATCTGGTTCTATCAGTGTGATTTGTAATTTCATGTTAGTTGAGATGAACTCTCTTCTTTTTAGGTTTGAATGAGAGGTGATTAAGACAGAAAGGAACTGAACATCTGAGCAACAGATGTTCCACATGAAATTCTCAGCAGTAAACCAAGGAACACAGAAGGTGTCACATGCAATGCACAGAGGTGGTGAGAATGAACAAATGGATGCCAGGGTGGGCGGAGGAGGAATGAAGTGGTAGGGCCAAGAGTGTGAGAAGAATGTTTCCATAAAGTGGTTGATGGATTGTGAAGAGGAGGTACTTTTCATTTTTACTCAGTTTAGACTATGTTTAGGCGTTAACCTAATTACTGTTTTCTTACATGCAAAATAAAGAGTATATCCTTGCACAGAATGTTTGCCTAATGCCCAAAAGTTACAAGTTTTGTGGATAAATATTTCAAAAAGAAAGCATTTTCTCTAATGGGTTTTCACTAAGACACTGAGATATTTAGGGGTTCACTTACAAAAATTAAAATATTCTCTCTTTGGCATTCCTCTCCTTGCATCTCCTAAGGCCCATACCATTTTCTTGACTTGCTTTTGGGTACCTTTTGTATATCAAGTAGCAAACAAGTCCAGGGCTTATCGATGTATTATCCCTGTCCCCATGGCCTTAGTTTTGCCTTAAATTGTTTTTTTAATGCATAATTGGTTTATGAGGGAGTTTTAGAGGTATTTTAACTAAACACCAGGAGCATGGATTAATTTCTGGAGGTAGATAAACAGGACCCACTTAACTATTGTTAAGGAAAGATTAGGGGTTCCTCTTTGGTTACTGAGAAGTATTAATTGTGATCATTGCAATGTAATAGCTATTGTCCTACTATGTAGAAATAAATGGGAATGTATTTAAAATTGAAATACTGTGTTACATAAATAATTTTACTTACAAAATTTAATTGTTGATTATTTTTACACTAAATTTGATGATATATATATATATATATATATATACACACAAATTTGTATACTATTACTCAGCTTATAGAAAAAGAAGAATTAAAAAAACAAATTCTAAAAGGGTGTGATCATACCTCTCAAGTGACTTGATAATGCTTAACCTGTGGGATGGAAACAAGGACAACTTGACCAAAGAAAAATGCAATCACCAATTGCCTTTGAAGCAACCAATGATTAAATGAAAAAACAAAAACAAAAGCAACATTATTCCTTGCATTTCACTGAAGAAAGAAAGCTGCAATGTTTCTTGCTCTAAGAAGTTAAACATTTAAAAAGTAACATATAGTGCTTCTCCCAGATAAGAATTACATCCTCTAAATCCTCCTCTTACTAGCTAGTTTTCAAGACAGGTGTGTTCTCTTTTACTGTTTCCCTTTCAGTATTTAAATCATCTTAAAGTTACTATTAAATCTTTTAAATTAGATGCAGCAATTTGGAATACTTAATATGACATTATAATTATTTTTGATCGTTTTAGTACTCAGGCTTTTTGTGCACATATCTCTAGAAGTGCTTCTTTAAAGAAATGAAATGCCTTCCTTTTTTTCAATGTTTATTTACTTTTGAGAGAGAGAGAGAGCATGAGTGTGAGTGGGGGAGGAGCAGAAAGAGAGGGAGACAGAATCCCAAGCAGGCCCCACACTCTTAGCACAGAGCTCAACGCAGGGCTCGAATTTATGTGTCATGAGATCATGACCTGAGTCGAAATCAAGAGTCAGATGCTTAACTGACTGTGCCACCCAATCACACCAGAAGCACTTCTATTTTTTAAATATTTAGTGAAAAATTTTAGAAACAGACAGGTCTCAGAAATTTTATAGAGACATTTTGTGCATGTAGGTTCCTAAGTACATTTGAAACTCTTCCTAATGCTGACATGGTTTGGTTTATCCTTTGGTATGGTTTAATTTTTGTCTATACTTTACAATATATACAGGGAATTTGTCATTTTTCAACAGCACTTAATTGCCAACTAACTTAATTGCCAATTTAACATGGCTCTGTGAGTTCCCGGATATATTTCTAAAATGTACATGGTACTATGTATCAGTAAGTACATCAGTCTTCTTCCAAAGGGGATGGGATGTCCATTTAATTCTAACTCCATTTTATTTAGCATATGGACCCAGAGACAGATAATGATTTGGACTTACTTTAAAAAATCATGGTATAATGCCTCTCTCATTTCAAAACATGACTGTCTTGGTATGTATTTGGGTAATGGGGCAGAGTGGGTAGGGCATAAAGGAATGAGTTAAGTTGGTACCAATTACACATGGTCAAAAACCATCGACTGATGTATCTCAAGTGGCCTGAGGCAGTGTTGCTATAACATTTTCTCAAAATGGACTTCTCTTTCCCTGAGAAGAGTAAAATAATATAGTGTAAGTTAGCTGAGGAAATTACTATGTGCTCACGAGCCCTGAGAGAAATCAGGTCATCTTCTACTACAGAAAGGTAGTAAGCCCTTATGAAATTTAATATGGTATTTCTTGCTTTTTGATTATTTTCTCACCAGCCTTTCATTTTGTGGTAGGCAATGTGTAAACGTTTAGCTGTGGCAAAAACTGGATTCTTAATAGCTGGGTAAGAACCAGAAGGAGGAGAGAACATGGTGGGTGATTGAGCAGAGTCAGAAGACATTGAAACGTGGGGAACAGACATGGGTACAGTGGATTGTCACTAGCAACTCAGCCTCACCACTGCCTGCATTTACATTCTCCTGCAGAGGAAATCACTGAAAATACAATTCTCAGAACCCCTTTCCAATATGTTTCTAGGTTAGATTCTGCTAAATGATATACATTTATATGAGGTTTGAAAGGTGCAGAAAGGGAGAGCCATTATTCTCCTGTGGCAGCTGAGATCATCCAAAGTGGCTTCGGGGGTCCCCCTAGGAGTTACCCACAGTGGTGCTACAAGTAGCTGCCGATCATTGATGGAAGCTTTCCTGCAATCCCTGTACTTCCTTGTGTCCTGATTAAATAACTTGGCCAAGGTCAAACAGCTAAGTGAACGACCATGAATTCAAGCTCAGGAATCCAACGTGGGGGCCCATGTTTTTGGCCACTCTCTGTAGTGACCACTGCATAGGGGAGATGGGAGGCTACTCCTCTCTCTTTGAGGGTATTTGTGTTTTTTAAATTTTTAAAAAATATGTTTTAAGTTTTATTTATTATTTTGCTCAGGCCAAGCTTTGGTCATCCTTTAACCGTAAAACTTTAACCTTTTTAATTGCCTCCATTTATGACACCAACCTATTACATGGTCTACTTTATTAAATACCTGAAAAGGTACATTATTTCAATTCATCCAAAAGCCTGACCTTAAAGTGCTTGTATTGGGTAGCTTTATTAGCACTTCCCAAACCTCATCATTCATCTCAATCCCTGGGAGGGCATTTCAATAATAAATAATCCCATATCCTGTATCAGACCTACTGAATGAGAATTTCTGGGGTTGGAACTCAGCATCTGCCTTCTCAACAAGCATCCCTAGGTGATAATCATGCATTCAGGTAGGTATGATCTCAGGTTTCAACAGAAGAGAAGTTGATTAGATGAAGTTCTACATATTCTACTTCAACAGAGCAACTTCCAATGGATTTTATTTGCTAAAAGAGTTCCACTGCTTTTTTTTTCTGAATAGCTCTCTTCAATTCTACATATTTTCCTGTCTAATTTCTCAGCAACCACGTAAAGTTGCAAATGCTTTTCTTTTGCAGCTCACCAGGACACTTTTTAACATTTTGCATTCCATCTCTTCCTGATTCTCACAGACAACTAGAATTGAGCTGTAAATACTCCCAATTAGACAGACACTCCTTTACTTTTCTCTCAGCACTGAAATCATTGCAGGCATATAATTACAGAATGGAAACACTGAAAAAAAAACTCCCTCATTTTTCTTTGAACAGATTTCCATATATCTATGTGACCTTGTTTGTCATTTATATTAATATATCCTGAAAGAGAAAGGAGTATTTAATTTGCTTGACATAATATTCATGATCTGAGTCAGGTGTACTTAAAAGCTGCGATCACTATGCTAAAGTAATGGTTTTTGCCATTTAATGAAACTGTTGGGTTTTTTCGCCCTTGTTTAATGATTATAAACTGTCCCCCTAAGATTCTATGTTATTAGTCTAAGGAATTAAGGAGGAGAGCAGGGGAGAGAACAATACGTACAAATTCCTGATGATGGCTCGAGGTGTATTTCAAAGCACACACCAATAACATCATGTTCACATACAATACATGGGATATATCAGAATTTTTGCCTAATGAGAATGATACCAACTTGAAATAAAATG
Source organism: Cryptoprocta ferox (assembly GCA_028646485.1). Classification (NCBI taxonomy): domain Eukaryota; kingdom Metazoa; phylum Chordata; class Mammalia; order Carnivora; family Eupleridae; genus Cryptoprocta; species Cryptoprocta ferox. Next base: position 78,896,282 of record CM053571.1, read on the forward strand.
TATACTATTTTGAATATTTTTAATGTTTTATTTTATTTTTGAGAGACAGCGTATCAGCAGGGGAGGGGCAGAGAGAGGGAGACACAGAATCCTAAAAAGGCTCCAGGATTCGAGCTGTCAACACAGAGCCTAATGTGGGGCTCGAATCCATAGATGTGAGTGAGATCATGACCTGAGCCGAAGATTGAGCCACCCAGGGGCCCCAAAATATATACTATTTTGAAACTATGATATGTATTTATATCACTTTCATCTCTAGCTAGGTGTCTCTGAGAAAGCTGCAGACACCCCGAAGGGCTTTAATTTCTCAAGTGCTGTACCTATTGCCACCCTCCCTTTCCCTGTGCACCAAACCTGCACCTTTGAGCGGCTGTGAAGTATCAAGCAAAGCACTTGACGTACATCATGTCAGACTATCCTCAGTATAATGGCAGGATGTAGCTATCATATCTTTTCCCATTGTACAGATAAGGGAAGCCGAGGACTAAAGATGTTAAGAAACTTTCTCAAGGCCACATTGCTAGGAAGCAGAGGAAGTTGGATGTAAATCCCAGCTTCTAATTCTAGAAGCCACTGTGTACCAGGACGCTATTTTGCCCAGCCTTCTAGGGAAACCAAATGTCAAATGTCAGATCACCAAACATTAGCCAAATCTCTTTTATCATCTGGCTTTCCTTTTCCCTCCTTTCAAAGTTCAGGAGGTGGCGTGCTTTGGTGGGGTAAGCACTGCCTCTATCACTTTGGCAGGTATATGAACTTGGCAGCATAAAATAAAATACCAGTTATTTTAACCCTATGAGCTTCAGAGCTTCTGAAAAAATGGACACACCAACCCTACAGGGTTCTAGTGAAGATTAAACAAAATAGCATGTATGGATGTGCTATACCCAGGGCCTAATCAATGCATGTGCAATAAATGCTGGCTTGTCTTCTTGCCTTCTTTCCTCTTTTTATCTTTGTTACTAGCTCTGCAAGACAAATAGACACAAAAACCCTAAGCTGCTTTTAATTCTATGTTCATTGAATCTCCATAATTGGAGGTGTTCAAGTTAAAAACGAATGACTCCTGGACTATTATGGCTGGAATTTAAGCCATCTGGGCTTAACCAACACTTAATTCATCTCATCTCTCTAATTCTATGATTCACTGGCACATAACTGATCAGAATGCGTCATTTTATTTTGCATTGAAGAATAGTTGACACACAATGTTGAATTAGTGTTAGGTGTAGAGCATATTGATTTGACAACTGTACATTGCGCTGTGCTCACCACAGGTGTAGCTACCATCTCTCACCATACAACATGATTCTAATACCATTGACTGTATTCCCTATGTTGTAACATTTAGCCTTCTGACTTATTTATTTCAAATGGGAAGGCTGTATCTCCGGCTCACCTTCACCCATTATGCCCATCCCCTCACCCTTCTTCTCTCTGGCAACCATCAGTTTGTTCTGAGTCTCTCTCTGCTTTTAGTTTTTTTGTTCATTTGTTTTGCTTTTATATATTCCACATATACGTGAAGTCATATGTTATTTGTCTTTGACTTTTTCACGTACCACAATACCCTCTAGGTCCATCCATGTTGTTGCAAATGGCATCTTATGTTTCACTTTTTATTTTTACAATTTATTAATATATATATTTACATTTATTTATTTTTGAGACAGAAATAGAGTGTGAGTGGGGGAGGGGCAGAGGGAGAAGGAGATAGACTCTGAAGCAGGCTCCGGGCTCTGAGGGGTCAGCACAGAGCTTGATGCTGGCCAGAACCCAGAAACCCCTGAAATCATGACCTGAGCAGAGGTCAGACCCTCAACCAACTGAGCCACCCAGGTGCCCCTATCTATATTTCTATATTGCGAGGGAGGGAGTAGAAAAGAAAGCAGCCCCTGTTCTGGGCCCTATTCAGTCACAGCTTCTTGTTCCATTAGGTTAAGGAAGACGAAGAAATAAAAGTTGTTTGGAGGAATTCAGGTGTGGCTGCTTTGTTTGTTGTGATGGGTACAGGGATGAAGTGAAGTGTGAAGGTCCCTCACACCCTCCGTCTTGCCTTACACTGGAACCTGGGGCGAAAGCGCCATTAAAAAAAAATTTTTTTTTTAATGTTTATTTTTGAGAGAGACAGACAGGGCATCAGCGGGGGAGGGGCAGAGAGAGAGAGAGAAGGAGACACAGAATCCAAAGCAGGCTCCAGCCTCTGAGCTGTCAGCACAGAGCCTGATGCAGGGCTCAAACTCACAAACCGCGAAATTGTGACCTGAGCCGAAGCCGGAGTCTTAACGGACTGAGCCACCCAGGTGCCCCCAAAGCGCCATTTTTATTCCCGCTTCTTGGCATTGTTGAGGGCCACGCAGGCACAGAGGGGGGCAAGCCGGAGAGCTAGCTACAGGCCCGCCCCGCGAGTCTGCAGGGACCGCGAGCCGCAGCCTGTGGTCATCATCCTGGTCAGCTGGGCTCAGCTCTGACGCGGTCTGCGCGCCAGCGCCAGGTAGGAGACTTCAACGGGATTTTAGTTTTAAAAGGTTTGGTTACACGCGGCTTTCCTTGTTTCTGTTCTGTTTTATTTTGCTGACCGCCTCTTGTCGTGTCAAAAACAGAGATTTGAAACCGACGACCCCAGCTCAGCTGCACCAAAGTTGCAGTCAAGTGAATAGCCGTGCATTCGTTTAACAGCCTGGTATTCAAATTGATAATAATTAAGCGGAATGAAAACACATGGTTTTGTATCTATTCTTAAGTTTGGCTACTACCCAGATTGTGATCAGTAAGTCATGTAAAGAAAGTCTAGGTTGCAAGAAATTCACTTAAGTTTGACTAATTTGTCTATTATTTGGCATCTAAATTTTGTATTAGGGTCAACTCTAGCAGCTGTACCCCAAAATCGCAGTGTCTTAATCCAGTAAAAATTTATCTAATTCTCACAATTAAGCATAATGTGTATGTTCCTGGTCAGGGTTAGTCTGCCACATGGTCATTCCAGGGAAAGAGCCAGGTTCCTTCCCCTACTACTTTCATTATCATTTCGGGCTTTAGCTTCCTTCCTTGGATTCTTTGTAACTCACCAACATCAGGAGGAGAGAGCATGGAGAGTCACTCAGAAGTATTTAAGGACTAGAACTTGAAGCTGTTTGTATCACTTCTGCCCACCTTTCATCACCCAGAATGCAGTCCCATAATCATCTCTACCAGTAGAATAGGCTGGGAAATGTACTGCAGCTGTGTGTCTAGGAGGCAAGGGAAGCAGATTTTGCTGAATATCCAGCAGTTTTTGCTATGGACTATTTCCAATTTTTTGCTGTCACAAACAACTGTGAGGTGAACATCACTTTATTTCAGTCTTTGTTCATATTCTTAAAATTTCCTTAGAATATATTATTTACAGTGGAAATTTTGAGTCAAAGACATGTTTTAACATTTGATATAATCAACTGCCCTTCTGAAAAGTTGAATCAATTTGCTGGACATTAGAATTACTTAGGGAGCTTAGAGAGCTTTTAAAAATCCCAATGCCCAGGTTGCACTGTGGACCAATCAAATAAGAATTACTGGGGGTAGAACCCAGACATGAGTGTTTTTAAAAATCCCCAAGTGATTCCAGTGTGTAGCAAAGTTAGGGAACCACTGCCTTAGGGAGTCCAGAGCAGAATATTGAAGGTGCCCATGTTGCTGACAGAATGCCAGTCCAGGACTCACTACAACAGGCCCATCACGTCAGAGAAATAGACTTTTAACTTGCATAAGCCTATTATTTAGACTCTCAGTTATATCCACTGAACCTATATATTAACTAATAAAGGTGGGTCACCATCATTAAAACTGACTATATTTAACAGAGAAAAGCCAAGAATGTTTTTCCCATGCATCTATTATAGCGATCATTTCTCCATATCCTTGTCAGCAAGTATGCTGTTTAGAATCCTGGTCACTTGGACATGAGCATCAGTTTCTTCAACTGTAAGATGATATCTGTCCTACAGGACTGATGTCATTATCAAGTTAGATGGTCCTGAACATTTATAAATTATAATTTCTGTATACATTCTAGTTATTTTGAGGATAATCTGATAGACCTTCAACAGTTACATTAGCTTTCAAGTCCTTTTAAAAACTCAGTGCCATTGTTTTATTACCAAATTTGAGGAATTATAAAAAGGGACTGCTATATTCCAAAGTGTCCATTCTTCCTATCCTAAAGTGAGGAACATCAAACACATCCCAGAGTGAATACAGCCAGAACAAACTATTTTCTAGGTATTTCCTCTCCACCAGAAATCTTAAAGTGCTCAACACTAGTTATAAATATGTGAGGACTATGAGCAGTGTTGTCATCCAAAAGATGTCTTCTATATCCAACTGCCACCAGTGTCTCCAGTCAGAGAGGGAATGGGTTTGAGATGGAGCATGAACATTGAGCATCCCTCTGGAACCTGCCCTTTGCTTTCTCTAGATTAGTCATGAAATGCCAGAAGCATCCTGAGCATCCAACAGCTCATGTGTCTGTATTACTGTTACAAATACAATAAAACTGGATCAGTACTTACTGATCATCAAAGTTGCCTATCATAACATAGTAATAGCAGTACTATAGAAAAGAAATAATAATCATGAATAGCATTTCAGTGTTGTAAGGTAGGTGAGAAAGTTATATATATGTTCTAAAAGAGACATCAAAATAGAACCCCTCAGCAGAACAGGAATCAATCACTGGAAATTAGGGACATTGACTGAATGTGTTAATATTTGTAGATGTGTGTATGCCTCTGTGTACATATATGCATCGATGACCAGATCATGGGGTGGGATGGAGTGAAGGGCAAAGTTGTGTCAGGGAAAAATAGAGGAAATAAGGTCTGACTCTTCCCCTAAGGAAAATTTAACTTAGTTGGATGTTCTTAAAAGATGGTCATTTTAAGAATGCCTACCTAATAGAAAATGAACAATTATAGGCTAGGTTCATAAAAACTGAATGGTAACAATGACAAATATTGTAAACACTACAATGCAACCTTCTTTTTCTCTGCCCCCAACATAAACAGTAATATACCACTGCCAACATAACTCCACCAAAATTCAAGAGACTTAAAATTTGGATATTTGTATAAGGTTTTTAATTAATGTTCTATCGGACCCCATGGTAAGCAGAATAATGGCTCCCTGAAGATGTCTGGATCCTGATACCTGGAACCTATGAATATGTTATTTTGCATTAAAAGGGGGATTTGCAGATGTCATTAAGGTTAAGGACTTTGAAGTACAGAGATTTTTGTGGATAGACTGGGTTGGTGCCTCCATCAACTTAATCACATGAGTCCTTAAAAGTAGAGAACCTTTTCCAGCTGAGGTCAGAATGACGGAGGGTGTAACTATGAAAGAATGGTCAGAAAGAATGGAAGAAGGCAATAGGCCTGGCTTTGATGATGAAGGAAGGGGGCTATGAGCCAAGGAATGTTGGTGCCTCTAAAAGTTATATCACCTACAAACTAGAAAAGGCAAAGAAATGGGTTGATTCTCCCATAGAAATGCTATCCTGCTAACCCTTGCTTTTATCCCAGTGAGACCTGTTTAAGACTCCTAACCTACAAAATTCAAAGAGTGTGTTGTTTTGAGCCATTAATTTATGATAATTTGTTACAGCAGTAATAGAAAACTAAAATGAGCCCTCTTTTTAAAAGCTCTACCTCAAGAATGACTTTGACTTTCCCCTTTATTTATCATACAGTTGTTTTGTTCTTGAGCAATAGATGGTGCTAAGTATCCATGTTTCTAGTGTTGTCAGCCAGCAACTCCAATCTAAAATAATTAGGACCATATGATAACAGTTGAAACAGTTCCTTGTCAAAGTCTACAAATCACATTGTTTCGCTTTCAAAAAACCTTCAACAGAGTAGCGATGAATGCCAGGATGCTGGAAGGTTGGTTACTATCGTTCATAAGTAACTACTTATTAAAAACCCAAAGAACAATGGAACATATTTTCTCTTTGCCATATCCAATTGCTGACATCCCCTTGAAAATATTAAAATGTGAACTCCACCCCCACCTTCAAAAACAATGAACAAGTGAATTGGAGGTTAGAAACCACAGGGAAAAGATGTCTGCAAAAGGAGTTATGTGGCTGTTTGTTTTTTTTCATATGTGGTGTGGTGCAACACCTAAGAAAAGGCAGTGAAAGATACCATTCACATATTTTCTTGCAAATTATTCCACTAAAATATTTTCCTAGTGCCGGCTCTGAACAAATGCAACATTATTTATATATAGGTCCTAGTTGACAAGATTATATTTGTTTGACTATTTTTTAATAGTCTGAAGTATGTGTATATGTAAATTTTTGATATTTGATTATTACAATTTTTAAAAAGTGGGATCTGTAGTTTGATAATATTTTGGACCACACTTCTAAACTCAATCCTCTTCAGTCTAATTGGATAAAATGGATGGTTGACATACTGGATTTGATGATTAGTGTTGTATAATGTAGCATCTCAGTACTCAAGGAAACCCCTTATAAGAGGGAAAGAGGGTGCATTCTGAGGTGTTCAGGGAGCCATGTGTTTGGAAAGATTTAGGAGCACTCAGTGATCTCAGTGTCAATACAATCACTACCTTGATCCCTTTCCTTTTCTAAACAGTAAATTAAATATACTCATTTTCTGAAGATAAGCAAACACATCCCTGATGGATGAATATTTTTCAACTGAGAGTGAAATCAGGAAAAAGATGCCCTCTCAGAGAAACCATAGACTCATGGGAACTGAACATTGAATGCTCTGAAATTCTGAGACCATCGACCAGAAACATAGATAATGACAGAAATGTCAAGGGGACATCATATAATGTCAAGGACACATCTCATTTCTGTTTAGGTAAATAACTTCTTAATCTTCTCTAAGCATAGTTCAAGACGTTATCTATTTGAAAACCTCTTTTATCACTCAAGAGCCAATCCCAGAAAGTCTTCTCTCCTATTTTAGGTAAAACTAAGGAGCCGAGGGAAAGACAGTACCTTTGCACAGTGACTTTCCCAAGCCACTATTTATTCTGAACACAAAATTGTTTTCTGCCTGGGCTCTTGAATTAGTGAAATTAAGGAAATATTTAAAGGGACTAAATCAGGTAACTGGAAAGAAATACAAGTCATCAAGTGGTATGCAAATAAAAATATTCTTTAAAAATTAAAGTTAATTTAAAACATCTATTTAGGTAAAGAAGATGCCAGAGCTATGATTTGCAGTTGAGGAACCAGGGAATTGGCAATAATTTTAACTTTCAGCCGTGCCATAAAACATAGGAGCATTTTATTGTAAATCTGGGCAATAAATCTTTTTGTCATGGGCAAGATTCTCACAACCTAATATTAGGAATTTATAGACATTATTCACATTGTATTTAAATACTTCTTAGGAATGGAGTAAGCAACTTTGTGTGTGTGTGTGTGTGTGTGTGTGTGTGTGTGTAGAGCTGTGGTCTAGGATGGGTGGGGTTGGGGGTACAGAGATAAGAAGGTGGAAGGGTGAGGCTGGTGGCTAAGAGAGGTTTTGAGAAATCAGTTTCATTTAAAACTGACTTAAATGACCACCAGAGGGACTCCAAAGTTCACTCATCGACACTACTTCAGGCAAGAAACACTTTAGAAGATTTAGATTTATGAGTATATCATGCTAAAGAGTTAAAATATAGATAAATTCAGCAATAGATATTAGCCATTAATTCAAAGGAACAAACTCAGATACTTAAAATTGAGAGCTTCCAAAGACCACCAGTGGGGATAAAAAAGACCCTAGTAATTGATATGAAAGATCTGTTAAATAGCTAAATTTAGTCTGTGTTCCCTGCTAACAATTTAAGATGCTGGTAGGCAGGCACTGTTTTATTTCACTACATTTCCAGTGTCTCTGTTCTGCCAGAAGGTGTTGCTATAATATAGCTGGGCTTGGAGGACAAAGTAATGTGGAATGAAATGTGGTCAGGCTGGATAAAAATGTAAACCATATAAGTATATAGAATTCAGGCACAAAGATATCCATTATATGGGGAAAAGAGGGCTTTACTGTAAGTATGTGTCCCCGCTATAAATAGTTCAGCAAAATGTAAACATGAAATATTTCCCCAGTGATATTTGCAGCCATATAAACAGTAGCCCTACTTTTCTTTTCATTAACTCTCATTTCTTAATAAAGAGACTTCTGTAAGATGAAATTTGGGCAAAAAATAGCAATGATCTGTAACTTTTTTATAACAGGGTATAGCATACATGGAATAAAAACTGGAATTTAAAACCAGCATATATTTTTTTTTTACAAACACAGCTTTGCTTTAATGTATAAAAGTCCCATATGTTATAGAAACAAGCACAGTGGGTACATGAAGGAAGACAAACTAACAAAGGATTGAAAAAACTGGAATACAGTCCTCTTTTTTTTAAAAAAAAAAGGATTTCTTCCAATATTGGTAAACAAAACTCAGACTGAATACTCCTAAAAATGTCACGCAGTCACTCAAAATTTTAAAACTGATCATTAAAATAAGTGTCTTTTAACTGAGTTAAAATGTATTTTTACTTAGACTTAATCCAGAATATATTAATTTTACTCTCAGAATTTAGACCAGTACAACTGTTTTTTTTAAGACATTTATGCGGTGCAAGGCAAAATAAATCAAGCATTTTCAATATGGGATTGCACTTAACCCCAAATTAACAAAGGTGAACACACCGAAAATAAACTAAGACACACAGAAAATCCAGCCTCCTTTAAAAGACTGGGTATCAACCTTCCTCCTCTCTGATTTTTTTTAACCAAATTGATAAAAGTGGAGCAATGAGATTTGTTGTGAGTACCCTTTCCACCTTGTTTTGCCCAGTTTATACTCCATTTGTACTGAAATTCAGCCCAAGTATGATTCTGTGCAGAAAGTTTGCTCTGAATCCTAGTGCCAGACGAGCCTAGGTCACACCGGACCTATTTCCACCATCGCACTCATTGTGTTAAAAGTGAGGCCAGGCCCTGTTGGTCTAATGCTTAGCATTGTGCCTGCACGTTGGATAAATGTTCACTGGGCTGAACTGAAATGATTTAAGACTAGATAATCCAAAAATAGTTCTTTGGCAGTCAGTTTTGGGTTTCCTTCAATCCCCAATTTCAATGACCTCTGCAGAGCTTTGTGGGAAACTGAGAATCCTGCTCCTGAAAAAGAAGCTGGACAGACCCTGCAGGGGGGGTTGAGGGGGTCTGCATCCAGATGGGTTTGAGTGTCATGCTGTGAATCAAATGGCTGCAGGAGAGTTCAGAAGGATTGTGGCTTGGGTTTGGTATTTCTTTGCTGATTTCTTCTTTAAGGGAGAATGGAAAGCGGGGAAGTATTAGGACGAGTCACCAGATTTCTGAGTTCTGAGGGTTCCATGGGAGAACTTTGGAAGTACAAAATACATTCTGAGAATAAATTTAGTATGTTTTTAAATCTTATGTATGTAAATGACATAGAGGGAAGTACTCATATTATGAACGCAGTTCAAGAATGTTAAGCAAAACACCCGTAAAAATGCTATAACAGTTTTTGGTTGGAGAGTTAAATGAAGTAATTATGAGACTTAGTACAAAACCTCTTTCAGATCAAAGTCAGAGATGTCATTTCTTATTTTAAATGTTTTATTTTTTCCATCTTTTTTTTTTGTCTCAGGTACATTATGGCTGTATTTGAGCACCCTTGGTTTTTTTTTTAATTGAGATATAATTGACATATAACACTATATTAGTTTCAGTTGTACCACATAATGATTCAATATATGAATATATTGCAAAATGATCACCACAAGAAGTTGAGTACCCTTGTTTATATCACCTGGGATGTATGATGGAAAGACTCTTGATTAATATAGAGAAAGCTTTAGTTCATAGACATAAAGCATTTTAAAAGGTAATATTTCTTTTTCATAAGTAACTATTTTCTATTTTATAAGAATGAGTTAAAATTATTGAATTATTCAGTGTTCTCATGGCAGCTTTCATTGATCCAAAAAGAAACTCAATAGTAGATTTGATTCTGTTTGGGAAGAAATAAACAGCTTAAGGTTATTTCCTAACTATTTCTAGGCACTTAAGTAGTGGTAAACCAATAATTTGAACAATAAGCAAGCAGTATTTCCCTCCAAGTCAAGATTGGATCCCTAAACTGAGGCAGCAGCCAATGGAGCAGATTTTTTGTTGTTGTTGTTTTGTGTTTTTTTAATGTTTTATTTATTTTTGAGAGAGACAGAGAGACAGCGTGAGCAGGGGAGGGTCAGAGAGAGAGAGGGAGACACAGAATCTGAAGACAGGCCCCAGGCTCTGAGCTAGCTATGAGCTCCGAGCCCGATGTGGGGCTTGAACCCACAAACCGTGAGATCGTGACCTGAGCCGAAGTCAGATGCTTAACCGACTGAGCCACCCAGGCGCCCCTGAGCTGATTTTTATATTTACATGAAAAATACTAATAAATGGCTAACTCTGTACAATACATAGTGAGATGGAGTTTTCTTGTATCTTCATTTATTTAAGAGAGACCTATATTCAGTAATTAAGATTGTGATGTGATCTGGTGGAACTCTATACATTAATTAGGTTAAGTAAAAAATAGGCAAATCTGCACCTAGCTTTATGTTAGGTAGTCCTGGATTATTCTTTCAACAATTACATATTGAATGCCTATTATGTGCCAGGCACCATTCCAGGCCCTTGTAATAATACATGCATGAACAAAAGAAACCTAACTTTGTGGAGTTCACATTCTAGCAGAGAAGTTGGGGGGTAGAGCCCATGTGGCAAGAGCTGGGTGAGCCAGGAGGAGGGAAGTAGGAAATAAGGTCAAAGGAGTTGGGGGGAGCACTGATCACATGGATCTCACATCCATTGTAAGTGCTTTAATGGTGAGCAAAATGAGAGCCACTGGAGAGGTGAGCGGAGGAGTGATCTAATCTGGCTGCTGCATTGGGCATGGGCTGTAAGCAGCAGCAGGCCTGTTAGGAGGCTATTAGTAAACCAGGAGAGAGGTCATGATGACTTGGACCAGGGCAGTAGCTGTGGGGAAGTGAAGAAGTGTTTAGATGCTGTATATACTTTGAAGGTGGAGCTAATAGGATTTCCTGCCAAATTAGATAGTTTGTGGGAGAGAATTAAGGATAATGCTAAGGTTTTTATCCTGATCAGCCAGAATATAAGGAATATGTCGAATAGAGAGAAAAGAGTCAGTGACATTTAAGTACAAACAACTCTCCTGAATAGTGTTAGTAAAGAGAGGAGCAAAGAAATGGCATGCTAGGCACAGGAGATATGGAGTCAGGAGACCATTATTTTAGATGGTCAAAATAATAGGAGGTTAATAGGCTCATGGGGATGATACAGTAGGGAGGGATACTTTAATGATGCAGGAGAGAGGGTAGAATTTCTGCAGTAATGTCCTTAGTAGGTAGAGACAATGGGATCCAGGGGCCAGGTGTATTGGAGAATAGACAGTGCATCTATGGTGACTGGCAGGAAGGTAGTAGATGTAACTGAGGCAAGAGTGGAACTCAAATAAATGTCCGTTGTGCTCAGAGCTCAAGCTTTCTCTACTATGCTACAAGAAAGGAGGAAAAAAGTGGAGCTAATCATGGCATTAAACCACCTGCTCAGATGATTTATGAACCCTTCATAATCAGTGAAACACAGAGAAGCATCACAATGTGTTGGAAAGCATAGGTGTCGCAAGACCTCATCTGACCCTCCACTGGGTGTGTGATTTATCATTTAGAAGGTGAGGATAACGTTACCTGCAGTACCCTTATTCCAGGGTTGTTGTGAGGATCAAATGAAACTATATACAGGAAAGTGCTCTAAGCTATAAAGAACTGTGCAAAACATGCTCTAATACTCAGGAGTATTAACTGTCCCACGTCCTTTGCACTTCCTGTTCCTTCTGCTTGGACTACTCTTTTCCTATTTCTTTTTTTTTTAATATTTATTTATTTGAGAGAGAAAGAGAGAGAGAGTGCACATAAGCAGGGGAGGGGCAGAGAGAGAGAGGGAGAGAGAGAATCCCAAGCAGGCTCTGTGCTGTCAGCACAGAACTGAATGCAAGGCTTGATCCCACGACCGTGAGATCATGACTTGAGCTGAAATCAAGAGATGGACGCTTTACTGTCTGAGCCACCCAAGTGCCCCAATAAGTCTTTCTCTATTTCTTTGCATATCTCCCTTCATTTTATCATTTTCCTCTCAGCTCAGAGAGGTCTTCTTAGACCACACTAAAGAGGACCCCAGACCCCACATTGACTCAATCATTTTCTATCCCATTGTTATATTTTAGTATCTTCTAGCACTTATACATATTTTGAATCATCTTATATTATTATTTGTTTATATGTATGAATGTTTATTTGTATCAATATATATTGATTGTCTGTCTTTCCCTGCTGAAACACAGCCTCCATAGAGGAGGGTGGTCTTATTCACCATTTTTTCCCCAGAGTCTAGAATGGTGTGTTGCACATAGTAGGTCTTCAAGACATATCTATTTGAATGAATGATTGAATGCTATCATTATTCTAATTAGAGATAACTTTCTAAAATAAAATACCAATGTAAAGAAACCACTGAAAAGTTGTCACCAATTTAAATTTCATTATTTAGCTGCACAGTGACAATGAATGACTCCAATTTAGTGTAAGCTTCCAGAATAAGTTCCTGGCAATTCTATACAGTGATTTCCCCCAGGAGAAGAATCGTATTTGATGTGCTTAACAACTGTATTAATTCCTCACTGTGATGAGCATGAGAGAGTTGTAGCAAATTGCATGTCTTAGGTAACATTCAATAAATATTAAGCAAAGAAAGGAGCTCTGTCTCTTATTTTAATAGACTTTGAATCTCCCTTCTTAGAGCACATTAATACCCTTTCATTGTTTTACTTGATTATAGTAAAGAAATATTATGATGCAAGAGAATGTCTAAGAAGGGAGACATACTCAGAATCTGGGTCCAAGGCACAGTGGGCTGTCTCCTTTCTGAAAGGGTTTTCAGAGATAGTCTTTGGACTTCCTTACTCCTTACCAAGAGTTCATGTGATTGTGTCTGACTTTTACCATCCATGTGAATTGTACTCTCCAGAATGGGAGAATTATATGCTGTGGTCATTAGGCTTTTGATTTTAAAGATCCAGTTATTTTCCAGTGGGGTTAGCATGTTCCACACACCAGAAATAGTTGCAGAAAAATTAACACACAGATTTTGCTAATAAGTAGACAGATAGCCATGGTAGGAAGTGACCCAGTATAATAAATAATAGATGACTGTCCAGTTATAAATTTGAATCATGGAAAAACTGTGGGCTAGCTTTAATTCCCAACATTTCTTTACTTCTTGCATTAATTGATGTTGTGTGCCTTGTGGTTATTTTTTGTAGCAGAAAAAATTTCCGATTGTTCCAAATACTATGGCTATCTTGCATGCCTTTCTTTCTTCTTCTCTCCCACCCTTCTTTCCTTTCTCCCTTCTTTTTTCCCTTCTTCCCTCCCTTCTAGTTTTTCTCAAATGCTCTTTCTGCATAATGAAGCCTTTCAAGGAGGCTATAGTCCATCCTTCCTAGAATTTGCCAAAAAAAGAGAATAATCCAAAGTAATAGAAAGCTCACTTCTTACATTTCTGTTAGAAAGAGATTTCCATCATCTGTTTGGCTTCTCTGTGTGAGCATTTGGAGCCCTGTGTGCAGCTGCAGAGATAAGAACTGTGAGTTTTGCCACAGAGTAGACTCTGTCCATGATGATGGCCCATCAAGCAGCCAAGTGAGCAACAGTCGATCATTTTCCTTTTCTTCCCTACCTAGGGCATCAGAGACTAAAAAGGTAGAAATTCTCTTTGAGTTGTCTTAATTTACCAAGAAGATATTTGCAAGGAAGTCCATGTGGATTTGAAGCAATGAAAATCAAGTTCATTTTCTCATGGAACTGTAAAATACAACTGCCTCCTCATCCATCACCCATATTTCTAGCCCTTTGTATATCCTATGTGAACCCTCATCTCTGATTATAACTATTTACCCACCTTCCTCACTAGACTATGAGTTCCTAAAGAGTAAGGTATCTTAGTTGCTTTTGAATTCCAAGGGTATACATAGTGTATATCTTATAAAAATAGGTGGCAAGTAAATGTTTGAGCAGTGAATGAATCAGTAAATCAATGAATGAGTTACATTAGAATATGTTTCTTATTGAACTGTATTAAATGCTATGCTTAAAAAAAACTCACAATTGGTTATTATGCCTTAAGATTATATACCCTTGCTGCTGTTCTCTCAGTAGCTGGACCTGGAAAACTCTGTACTGCCCTTTAACAGAGGGTGGTATGTGAGGGGTGTAAGCTACAGACCAATTCTCATCAAGTAGTCTTCCAAGAAACATAAATGTATGATCACTGAAACTCTGAAAAATTCTAGAAACTTAAAGTACATTTATATAGAACATCACTATTTCCAAGCTGCTTTTATTCACAAAGAAAAGGGTTTATGTTCAGGTGTATGTCCACATGAATGGCATATTCTTGTGTAAACACTGAGCTCCTGATGACTTCTCCTTCATTCAAGAAGAAAAAGTAAAGTCAGGACAATTTATGTAATTCTTTCTTGAACAATCAGTTGTAGTTGATGCCAAGGACACGTGGTTTCTGGTGATGGAGTCAAACTATTAGAACATAGGATAGGTATGATTCAGGAGAGTTTACCATGTCACCATTTCTATTTCATGCTCCAGGTTTGAGAAGGGTCACTACTTGGGCACGAAATGAAACCAGGGCATGCTGGAAGAAACTGGTGGATAAGTGGCTGAAGTATGGCTATGCTTTTTCTTGTCATCAAATAGCAGTTTGGGTGCAGAGAGTGTATTTTAAAAGGGAAGGGGGCAAAAACAATCTAGGTCTAATTTACAACAAAGCCCCTGAACATAAACAATGTGTTCATAACTAACTGGATCATGAATTTGTTGCCTGATCTTGGCCACAGGACAGTCTGTTTCACCACTAGGTCTTCCACATTCAGAGAAGTCAGGGTGGACACATCACTGGCCATATAAGGAATAAAAGTAATGATGTTAAATTTTTAAAAGAGAATATATTGTAAACTGTGACTTCCTCATTGCTTTTAATAGATGATTCTGTTTATTTATCACCCCTGTCCAAATAAAACAGAATCCACGCCAGTGAGGATGAAAAGTCTTGCACAAACAGTACAGCTTTACTTGAACTTCAGTAGGGTAAAGCAGTCTAGATCTTCCCACCAAAGTCAGCACTTATGTCTTTCTCATAAAACTGAAGGAGGACCCTAATTTATGCAATGCAGATTATAAGATTAATTGAAGGATAATGAATCAGAGAATCTGGCACAGGGCATCCTGAGGAATTGTGTGATGGGTATAGATTGAAATTCTATCATATGACTAACAGTGAAAAATCAGCAACCAATTTCCTTTTATTCTCCCCCTTTCTTCAGTTTTAACTTGAAATAGCAGCAACAAAGTTTATATCCACCTTTCCTGATGACAAGTGATCAGTAAGGGAAAGAGTGTTCAAATATATATATTTACCCAATTTGGATATGAGTACTTTTCATCTTCAGGAAGAGCCTTAATTATGATGGTAGTTTTTTTAAGCAATGGTTTCTGAAGTCCTCTAGGGAAATATATCCTGTGTCCATAAAGTCTTGATCAGATTTGCAAGGCAGATAATTTTATGTTAATGTGGCTCATATAGCCACAATTATCCAGGTTATTGAATGAGCCTTCCATTTTCTTGTGCCTGAGAAGTAGGACAAAGTGTCTTTGTTACATGGTTCCCCCTGAGTCTCATGATGAGTGGGAAAACTAAGTGAACTAAACACTTAAACATCCCCTAAGCCCCATCTGCTGAAATATATATTCTAGACATTGGCAGTGGCATTCACTTATAGTCAACTCCTGATTGGTCATGTGAGTGGGGAATATTGATAATTAATCTAAGAATTATTTTTTTCTTATTCAAGATCCTTAATTGGAGAGAAGAACACATTGAAGTCTAGAGCATGGTCCAAAATAGCTACCACAATAGAAATTTTTTTGATATATTTTTTTGCGTAGTACATGAAAATTATGCTTTTAGGTATATCATATATCTGCTTGAAGCTCAATGTCTAAACAGATACATGGGTTTCTTTAGTTTATTGTAAAGTCCTCTGTAAATGCAGTTCAAATCCATTCCGACTAGATAGCTCTCCTTAAGTTCAGAAGCAGAGCCTGAGACAAGGATTTGGGCACACGTAGTTTATTTGGTAGACAAAAGAGTAGTGAGAGTGAGATAGAAAGAAGAAAAGCCAATAAAGGATGAATCACTGAGCCATTTCCTGTTACAGGCAATGGGGCTTAACCCTTTGTGGAACCATGAGTATTACTCCTCAGAATTGTTCCTCTGAAGGACAGGGAGCTGGTACACTTATCCCTTGTTGGTTTCAGATTCTTCCCAGGGGCATTAATCTCCCTACACTTCTTGGTCTGCCCTGCTTGCAGCTGGATCAAGCTCCTGAGGCTTGGGAAAGGGCTTGATACATAAAATTGAAAGATTTGGTGGGCCGTTAGGCCAGGATGCCATTAGTTTGCATGAGGGCTGTCCACTGTTAATGCTGAAATCCAAGATGAGTTCAGAGGATATACTGTGAAATACCAAAAGCATGTACTTCATCCTCCTATGTAGAAATTTTGAGCCACAGTTCAAAAATAAAATAAATTTTAACCTATTTTTCTCAATGAACATTCTGGTAAAATTGATACTCCAGGGAGCATGTTCATCCTGTGGTTTGAGTAGCCCTAGCATACCTATTTGGAAGCTCAGAAGTAAATGCTAATTTGGAAATCATAGTAGGAGATACACAACTTGTCTAGGAATTCACCAGCATGGTGGGGACAGACAGTGCTCAGTGGTTTCAAAAGAAGAGAAGGTAGCTTCACACTTGTTTTTCATCTGTTTCCCTAACTTCTCCAGATTTCATCAATCTCTCTGTTTTTAGCTCTTACTGTAGAATAGAGTCATTATATTTTCTTTATGTAGTTATCACTGAGACCTCTGATGTGCTTGAGCTATGACTGTGCATCACACACTCATATAACAGCAGAAGCTTGGCTCATACTCTCTAATTCCAAGCTCAGTGCATTTTCTGCTAAACAGAGCAACCCCAGAGAAACAAAAATTGGTTGAAAGTTGGAAAACTTATGTCCAGTTGAAGATCTTTTTGATCAAATAGTATATTACACACATTACAATTTACTTACAGGCTGGGGAGCTATATCAAACATAAAGAACCCAGGAAATGATTCTGAAGAAAGGATTTTGGGTCTGATCTTTATCTATCACTTAAGAGCAGAAGAGAAAATATTTGCTGAGTACTTGCTGTATGGAAAGCATTAGCTTAGTCTTTTATATACAGTTGATTTGTTATCTGCAGCAGTTATGTTTTATAAAGTTGCCACGAACAGTGAATTTGTGAATACCAAAGAATTGCTCCTAGGGAAAACACAAGGTTAGGTTCCTATGAGCCTCTGGTCACAACACTTTTGCCAGTTGGTAAATATATAACCTTGTTTTATTTGTGTTTCTGTTTAAAGATGTCGTATTTAATATATATTGTTGATTCACTAATGTGAAAATCAGTCAGCAGCACTATAATTCATGCCTGAATGAAGCTTATCTAACACATGTATTTTCTCTGTGAGGCACATCAGAGCCATCTCGTGTTTAGAAACACTAGACAGCACTTTAGCACTACATTTGGGTGGGAGAAAGATATAAATGGGGAAATCACCAACAAAAACCACCTGAATGCAAAAAACATGGCATTAAATAGACCATGAAAAGGACACTTGTTTGTAGAAAGAGAGCTAAAAAGGAGAAAGCAGACCATTGCTGTTTTGAACACAGATGGGAACACATGCTTCAGGTGACTCCAAGTTTGTGCTACTCTGTGCATGTCTGTCGATGATCACAGAACCACTGTGAGTATTGGTTTTGGTGTTATAAATACATTTTAATGAGTAGGGATCCACAAATGAGGATTCACAAATAATGAATCCATAAATAATGAGGATTGAGTATACATATCTCATTTAATCTTCACAGAAACTCTGGATAATATGTTGCCTTTCCCCAGGAGAATAAAGTCCATCAACTGGCCCCCCAAAACACAAATCTACTATGTGGGCAATAAGAATCTTACATCCATTGTATGTTTTTCTTCAGCTCAAATTATTCAATATGCATCTTAACAATAATGTCTCTTTCAAAAACATGAACATAATACAATTATCACATTGAAAGTACTTAGCAGTTCCTTAGTATACAAAACAGTGAATGTTAACATTTCTCCAATTGTTTTAGAAGTCATTTTTTACAGTTGGTTTGTTTGAGTTAGGATCCAATAGGGATGTTGCTGTTGGATGACGTGTCTCTTTTATCCCATAAGTTCTACCATTTTCTTTTTTTTAACTCCCTTGAAATCTAGTAATTGAAAGAGTGTTACTTTTCCATTTCCATTTTTTCACTAATAGCCACGAAGCTCATAAAGGATTGGAGGCTTAACTTTAGTAATTATGAAAGATCTTGTTAACATAGTTAGCACACATACCTGTTTTCTGATTTGCTATTTGTTTTCAGTTTTCCATTCTACTATTGTCCCTTCATTAAAGCTTCTTTATATTTTTTAACCTCACTGTATTCTATATATTATTGTAAACCACCTCAAAAAAATTTTTTTTGCATGTGCAAGGATATTCCTATCAATATGTTTGTCTCCATGTGTATGTGGAGACAAACCTGAGTCTGCTTGACTCTAAAGCCCTGTTTTTTTTTCATTTCTTTGTTTTAAGTTTATTTATTTATTTTGAGAAAGTGAGCACATGAGGAAGGGGCAAAGAGAGAGAATCTGAAGCAGGCTCCACAGTGCCAGCACAGAGCCCAACTTGGGGGGGCTTGACCATGAGATCATGACCTGAACTGATATCAAGAGTTGGCTTCTTAACTAGCTGAGCCACCCATGCGCCCAAAGCCTGTTTTTCTATTCTGTGTGTTCTGTATTGCTGAGCTTTGTTTTCTACCCAAATTTATCTGGTAAACACAGGTATGCTAACATTTACTCTCCTCTTAGAGTTGCACTGGGGAGAAAGGAGATGATATATGGGTCTGACACATGTAATTAAATAATAAATGCTTGCTGAATGAATGATTAAGTGAATGATTAAATAGGAATGCTTCTGAAACCACAAAAATGCTATATAAATGTTGTTAAAAATTATGAATGACTGGATGAAGCAGCCTGAATAGAGGAAAGAGAATTCTCTCTCAGGCTAAGATTTTGATTGCTCCCTTGTAAAGCTAACTTTATTAATGAAGTGGATTATTTAAGGTTTGGGGTTCTTTCCTCTCTCTTGCCATTTCCCTGCCAATTAGTACGAACAGCAGAGGATGAGCAGAGAATGGAGGTGAAAGGTCAACTTGCTTTGACTTCTTGAGGATCTGGAAGGTTTTTTTTTCTTTAATGATTATTTAATGTTTATTTTTGAGAGACACAGAGCAAGAGTGCGAGGGTAGAGGGGCAGAGAGAGAGAAGAGCAGAGGATCTGAAGCGGGCTGACAGCTGACAGCACAATGTGGGGCTTGAACTCACGAACTGTGAGATCATAACCTGAGCCAAAATTGGATCCTCAATCAACTGAGCCACCCAGGCACCTGGAGGATCTGGATGTTTTGTCAGGGAAAACATATACATTTATTAAGATTGTTTGTTGTTGCTCTCTTTGAATTTTAATTCTTTACTTTTTTCTGTCCTTTACACTAAAATGCAAACTCTATGAAGGCAGTTTTTGTCATTTTGTGTAGTGCTCTATTCCCTTCCTAATATAGGGCTTAATTCATGGTGCACAATAAATATTTATTTGTTAAATAAATTCCTACCTGTCAATGATACATTGACTAGAATTAGACCTGGTTCATAAATGCTGTCTTAGCCAGTTTGGGCTGCTGTAACAAATTACCATAGACTGGGAAGCTTAAATAATATACATTCATTTCTCACAGTTCTAGAGGCTAGAAATTCCAAGATGAAAGTGTGGCAGATTCAGTGTCCAGTGAGGGTCTTCTTCATGATTTGCAGATGGCCGTCTTCTCATTGTATCCTCTTATGACAGACAGCAGAGAGAGCAACAAGCTCTTGTGACTTTTATCAGGGCATGAATCCTATTCATGAGGACTCCACTCTCACGACCTAATTACTTCCCAAAGGTCCCTCTTCTAATACCATCACATTGGGGGTTAGGATTTCAATACAGTAAAACCTTGGATTGTGAATAAGTTGTTCTGCAAATGTTCCACAAGATGAGCAAACATTTCTAATAACTATTAACTTGATAAAAAAGCGATGTCTTGCAATACGAGTAATACATGACACCGAATGTCACATAATCACAGATGAGTCAATGGTTCTTTTCTCTGTGGGATTGTGCATGATCATCTCCCATGCTCTCAGGCTGCAGTGTTTGGCAGAAATCAGTGATTTTTCAGAACATTGGAAGGTGCCCACAACTGGCACTAGTGTATTTTTTTGTCACTTCAAAGCCCTTATGGACAGTCCTTTGCTTTTCCATACAAGAGTAAGCTTAAGAATGCTTTACTTCATTCTAGGTCAGGCTGCCTGCAGATATAGACCCTTTCCTCTGCTGCCTCATTGCCAGTTACATTAAATATTGTATATGACAAGAGTTTATTAATACTGTACTGTAATCAATGTCCATGAGAATGTATACAATAGCCCCCATTCAGAAAAAGATTCCATTGAGCCAATGGATAGCAGTGATTATTCTGTTAGTGATAGTGAAAGTCTTCTTCCATAATAACCCTCCTCTCTCATGTCTACCTTACACCAGCCAAGAGGGTTTTCAAAGATAAATATAGGTTAATTTGTTTATTTTTCTTTATATTTTGTATTTTCTTTATTATTTTGTATTATATTACAGTATTGCAGTCATTTTTATATGAATATTTTTGGGTTGTGGAACGAATCATCTGAGTGTCTTTTATTTCTTATGGGAAATCCGCTCTGATATACAAGTGCTTTGGATTACAAGCATGTTTCTGGACTGCATTATGCCTGCAAACCAAGGTTTTACTGTATATGAACTTGGGGGAGACACAAACATTCAGTACATAACAAATGCAATGGACAGGCTAGTCACAGTGCCAGCCAAGTCTACCTTTCCTGCTAAGAGAAATTGTTACATCAGTGGTTCTCTCTACTGAAAAAAAATCGTTTGAGCTTTTTCTTAAGCAGGGGTGGCCATATTTTATGCCTTATATCTCCTCTGCCTTCCATCTAGACAAACCAAAGATAGGTACCTGAACCAAAATTAGCCAAACCCACAGTATTTCCAGTGACACATGAGATGATGGTCTGTCACAAAATTTCTTCCTAAAGTAGATTGATGGCAGTCAAAACGTGATGGACAGAGAAAAAAACTAAAGCTATGAGTAAATCAGTTATGTGTATGCAGAAGCCATCAAAAATTGAAGCCATGATATAGAAAAAAAACACAGCATTTGTTCAAAGGTGACAATTTAATTTCATAATGACAAGCAGAGGAAGTAAAGGCAGAGAAGGGTTGAGTGACTTAGAGCAAGGTTTTGATAAACCTCTGTGCTTTAGGGGGGTCTTAGGTCAGATTCCTGGAAACACCCTGAGATGATTTGTGTCATCACAAATGATACCTCAGATGGAGGTTTAGTGGGGAAAACAGCTGTAAGGGAAAAAGGAAAGTTGTGTTACGTAGAGGAAGGGACTGAACTCACATAGACTGTCACCAGGGCCCCTTATGATCCCATGGAAGCTCTGGAGCTGGAGTGATGCATCAAAGTTGTGCCTAAGTGAGGGAAGAGGGAGGCCTTTGAACCCTCCCATAGACCAATCCTTGCGGGGGGAGGGGGGCTGCCTCCTAGGAGGGTGTGTAACTTTGAGCAACATGGCTCTCTTTTGCCAAGAGTGATTCCTGGAGAGGGACTCAATTATCAGCTCTCAGCAGCCAATGCTGAAGGGATATGCGAATGAGAACCTCAGTCCTAAAAGGGGGGTCTGGGCAGTGAATGCTGGTATCCACAACAAGAAATAATGAAATAGTTCTATTTCTAGAGCTGTCTGAGCCCCTTTTGGTTTTCAAATTATACTTTCATCTCTGTGAAGCACAGGTACAGGATTGTTTTTGGGTCCCCCAAAGATTCAGTTTTTGATTATATATCTCCATATAACAATGTCTCCTCCCATTTCTTAAGATATCTTGTCTTTTACCTAACATAAGGAGAGAATCCAATCTATTAAGTACTAAGGGGAAGAGCATGGACATGAAGGCTTAAGGCTGGAAGAATACAATTAATCAGCTTTAATATTAATAGACCCACTAATGTTAAATCAATATTAAACTTTCTTATTTATGAATGAATTCACTGAAATCTATGAATTCTGTACCTACATAATGGATATTGATTCTTTCTTTATGAGAATTTTAGAGTGTGGAATATCCATGAGGGCAAGGTTTGGATTAATTCCTATGAGTAAAAAAGATCATTCTAAGATAGTCGCCAAGTCCCTGAAGATCCACAGCCTGAAGCAACAAAATAGTTTTAGGAAAAGACTGTCAACATGGCCTCTAGGCACTGGGATGACCTTTGGATTTGGGAAGGCCCAGATGTGACTTCTGGCTCTGCCATTGTGTCACCTTGGGTAAGCCTCTGAACCCCTGTAAATCTCCATTCTTCGCTTCTAAAATTGAGATTGCAGTAGAGTCCAGAAAGCATTGTGAGAGCTCACAAAATCATAGTAAGTCTCCCAAGATAGAGCTCCCCCTGTGGTAGCCAGTCTCTACACACTAGCCATCCTTTTAGATTTAGTGGATTTAGTGCTGTCAGTCCTCACTGACTGCCTGGGATCCCGTTTCGTCTTGTTAGCAGTTGAATGCAGCTAATACTCAGAAAATTGATTCTTTCTTATCCTATAACCAGATTCCAGGGGCTCTAGAGTTGCTTTGGTAATATTTGGTGGGAGGGGATGAAGATCAAACTAGAATCTTTACTTAAGCCATAACCTTCCTATAAATCAAATGCAGCCCAGGAATTTCCTTGTCTGGAGCAATCTCTTACAAGTGGATCAGACTGAGGGCTTCTGCTGATGGCTCAACTCTAGGAGGATTTGGTTCCTTTAGCATCATGTATGGTATATGGTAGGTGTTCAAAACATATTGGATCTCCCTTCCCTCTTTTGGTCCAGGTACACTTCTTGAACTCTTCATAATCCCAGGAAGATTCCTTGAAATTTTACTGAACTCACAGAGAGTTCTTCAAAGCAAAATACCAATGATTGATGGAAATTCCATAAATCGTCAGCTTCTAAAGTTTCCCTGCTGGGCCCTCCAGGTGCTAAATTATTACAGTCCTGTAGTCAGAGTTGGATCCCAAGGAGTGGGAACTTCTGTCACAAGTTCAACTCCAGGGAATAATATTTCTGGTTTTAGGTCAGTCCTGTAACAAAAACTGTAAAAAACCCCAGCAGAATGTGGTGGCAAGCACAGGCACCCTGGGGGGCCATTCCAACTGCCTGCATTCAGGTCTGTAGTCTCCAAGCACAAAAAATAATCCTGAATTAGATGTGTTCTTATAATCTAGGGAAGGCCTTTAAAAAATGTTGGAACAGATAGTGTCCCAAATTGGTTCCGTAATTAAGGTATGCAGAGCTCGGCTTCAAAGATCCCTTACGTCTGTTTTAGGGGAAGCTGTTAGTGAGCAGATAATTGTATATAGTAGCTGTAGAGCCATTAGAGGAGCTTAAGCTACACAGAAAGCTTTGGATATTAGGTGCCTCTGGGACATCGCTTCTACAGTAATGTCTCATCTGCAGATATTACCCCAAATGTGCACTTTTCTCCATTATATTTTATTTTTTAAAGCCAGAGAGTTTACATTTGGGTACAGTTTTGTAACAGGATGAATAGGTACCCAAAAGATACTTTGATTGCTACGAAAGGTAAAAACATAATGAGAAAACTAATAAAGATTGCAAGGATACAACTCTCCTGACCTGTTAAACTTGTGGGAGTGTTGAAGAAGCAGTCCCAGGATGGCCTCAGAGAGGGAACATTACCTTTGGTTTAGAGTCAACTGCATGTCAGCCACTGTTTTAGGCCCTCTATCTTATCCTTAAGAAGTAAGGGCAGTAGAAGGTGCACAATTCAAAATGAGTCTAGGAGTGTTGTTTTTGCAGTGGGTTTTGGTAGAGAACAGATTAAACAAACATGGGACTATTATAAGAGAAAAAGATTAAGAACAAGTATTCCTTCTAGACAGTCAGCTTCCTGCTAATATCACCCAAAATTCTTTCTTCCTGATTTGTAACAAATATTCTCTTATAGCTAATAATTCTCAAGCAGCCTAGGAGTAAAACCAAACCACCTCAGACAGTGACAGATTTAGTGAGAAAAAGAATCCAAATTCTTTTCTCAGCTACTTTAATTACTATAGGAATTATTATTATTATTATTATTGTTATTTTTAGTGTCTGCTTGTGTTCTACTTCCTCCCACCACCAAAGCACATACATACTTTTAACTTTTATAGTCTAATCCGTTGCAGATCGGGCCACATACAAAGACTTGGTTACAAAACCTCCTCCCAGCCTGTTGCAATATTTATAAAGCCCTTGCTTTTTAACACACTGTGAGAAGGGCTTAGTAAAACAAAGGGCATCATAATTTATTGTTTTAAGATTATTGATTCAATAAATTAACAATAATTTCCATGAAGGGTAGGAACCCTGGTGCCATAAAAGTTTATTTATTCCTACTTTAACTAGCATTGATTAGAGTATTCAAATCGTGCCAGTGCTCTATAATCACTCTTTATAGGTGAAATGCCCTCCACTGTGCAGGAGACAGTAAAATAAACATTCAACCAGAAGTGACAATGGCTCCTTTAAAAACCAGAAACACTAGAATTTTTTTCAAGAGGGAAGGAATAGTTCAGATAGCGCTTTTAATATGTACCGTGTGCATGTTAGGCCCTGCTCCCTGATATATTGCAAGGACATAGTTTTAAGAGGCTATTAACAATTGTTAGCAAACAGGTAGGAACTAAATGATGATATTCATATCCCATACTACAAACAAAGAGATCTTTTTGTTGTTGTTGTTGTTTGGGTTTAAAGTATCATTATATATTGCATTTAAGAACTAGGTGGGGGTTTTTTTCCCCCCAGGCAAGTATTGTTTCAGTGCTTATGTTACTCAAGCAGTGACTAAACATCCAAGGTGACTGGGTGAGGGCATTGTAAAACTGTTAATAACTTGAACAAACAGGTACTGCCTTTTATTCCACAGCCACAGGGCAGATTAGTTTGAAATAACTTACCTGAAGAAATGAAAACAATGGACAAGCTTGCTCATCAGGCACCACAGACCTGTACTTGGATTTCTCCTGTCCTTAGGATCAGTTCTTTATAGCACACCAATAGGATAGGGTTGTGCTTCCCTTTCACATACTCACCCATGCTGCTTCTCTCCTCTCTTTGACATCTGTTTAATGTGTTTTATTTTTGAGCTTTCATGGTATATTTTCCTATGTAATTTCTTTGCTTTTCCACCAACAAGAAATCTTTAACTGAAATATGATTTAGAACCAGGCATTTGCAGTAATTAATAAAATGAAATGAAATAAAATACACTAAAGCTCTTAGTAACCAAAGGCTTATGATTTACATAGGCTTTAAATGATTGTTGGTGTTAAATTGTTTCTCAGAATGCAACTCAGGAATTTGAAGTTGTCAGATTAACTGCTGTATTTACTGGTTTGTTTGATTAGGTGAGCATAGTTTATATTCCCTCTTGGAAACCTAAATAGCAACCATTTCCTACCAAAACAGCACTAAGAACAAAGGCCCCATTCATAGGGCAGTGGGCATTGGTCTATAGGCCTTTGTATCTGAAACAACATGGTTACTAAGCACTTCGAAAGGAAAAGGTGCAACTAATTTTTTAAATGTACACGTAATAGGCAGAAAAAGAATCACATAGCACACCAAACAAATACATTCTATCAAAAGTAAATGGAGTGTTTTTTTTTGTGCTTCTGATCTTCTTTCCAAGGCTATAATAAAAAAAAGTACTGTGGTCATTTTTGAAGGACAACAGAAAATCAGTATTGGCAGGGATAATCTGGTCTCATCATTTTAAACACTCTAAGGATTGATTAACGTTCTTGTAGTCCATAACCATCTCTTTGAGAACCTTCCATAAGCCAGGCTCTGCACTGGGCTCTGGGGGCATAAAGGCCAGTAAGTTCCCTCTCTTCCTTTCTCCATAGTCCTGTAGCTCACATTCTAGAATTTGGACAATATCATGACATTGATTATTTCCATGACAAAAATGAAATGTAGAGAAGGGTGGCTTCTTGGAGACGATGATGGCTAAGCTGATTCCTAACGGTAGGCACTGGGGCAGCAATTCCATGTAGAGATGACAACGCCTTCTAAGGTTGGGGAATACCGGGGTCTGTATGGGAAGCTGCAAGAGGTTCCTGATACTGAATCAACAACAGTAGGTTAGGACTGAAAGAAGATGAAGAAGAAGCAGAAAGCTGGATCCACTGAGCTCCTGCAGTGTGTGCTAAATAGTTTGGAATTGATCCTGTAGGGAACTGTGAGACTTTGAAGGGTAGGGAAGAGGAGAAAGCTAGCCAGTCTGTACAATTCCAACTCCAAATCGATTAACCGGTCAGTTGTGCATTTAGGGTCCCAAAGCAAATCTCATCACACTGATAATATATATTTTCTTGACCTGCCTTTCATCCCTTCATTGTCTACAGTGTTTGAATTCACATGATAGCCACTCAATATTTTACTTGTCTTGGAAAGTTAATGCATCATTGGTTGAGAAGTCATTTGCCACCCACAAAGACACACACCAATCATTTTATTAAAAGTCTTTCAAAAGGATAAATATGTGATAACTCCAAGTCCTTAGCATCTGGGCAATGTAGCCATGTGGAGTTTAAGGGAAACTCAGGAGCATCCCTCAGGGGCGTGGGGTAATGCAAACTTGCATAATGAAAGTTCTCAAAACTTAGGTAAACACAGCCTAGCCTCCTCCATTTCAGCTGCCATATCCTGGTGGCTATTTTCCCTTTCGATTGCATGGAGATGAAGGAGATATTTGAGTGAAGCAAATGGTCTCACAGTTACATATATTGGAAAAACACATACCCTTTGCGTATCTGCTATGTCATTCAGATGTAAAGTATTTAACTTTTGATCCCATACTGATCACACCAGCTAGTCTAGTGGCTTGGCAGGACAGCTGTGTGCAATTGCCAAGACTCCCAAGTTTTTAACCTCTTCAGCTGAACTGTCACTCTGCAATAGAGAACTACATAGAGGGTAGAATGGGAAATCACATATGAATCAGCACAGACTCGATTTACCTCTATCTCATGGTACCTGCCACTTCCATGAGGATAAGAATCATCCCTGGAGGCTCGTTAAGCATGCAGATTATTAGGTACACCGTCTGTAAATTTTGGTTAAGTGGGTCTGGTTGTGGGTCCAGAAATCTGTTTTTGTCAAGTACTCCAGGTGTTCCTGATCTTCAGGGAACTTTGGGAAACATTGCAAAAATGATTAAGTAAATTGATTAAAATGGCATTCTTCAACTTACAATATACTATTTAAGCTTAAGAGGAACACTGTAATATAGGACCTTACCAAGCATCAAAATAATGAGGAAATAGTTGGGGTTGCATATTCTATAATTTTGCAAGCCACTTTAGTAGAAGGAATGACGACAATATAAAAAGCAACCATGCCAAATCTTTTATTGGGTCTCCAGATTGCTTCACTAGGGTAAGTACCACCAATTAGGTTGGGGTAAAGAAAAAGCTGTGGGTCAGGCTATATTTTCCTTTCATTACAACGTGAAATAAATTTGTTATTGGTACTACAGTTGAGAAAAATAAATACTTTGTTTCTTCCAAATACACTTTATTACATGCTTATGACAATGAAGGTCTTCTTTTGGGTCTGTAGTACCCCCCATTTAATCTTCCTCATGTATGCCATCTCTCCATACAATCCTGTAAAAATCGAACTCATTTAAGGCAGAAAAACATGCTTTCCAGGAATGGTTTTCAAACTGTTATTCTAGCAGCTGGACATTTTGCCCAAACCCGAGTATATAAATGAGGAGAAGCAGCTATGTTTTCAGCAGAGGCTGGAGGAGTGGGGGCCTGGGAGAGGTCTATAGGCTTCCCAGATCTAAATCGGCACTTTCCAAATGGACCAGCCTCCCTTGGTAGGAGAGGAGAATTCAAGGCATTAGGATAACAAAGAGTTGATATTACATGTAAAAGGACGTTTTGGTAGCTTCTGAAATATCTCCATAGACAGGGCAGAACAGAGTTTGTAAAACTCTGCTAGGGGTTTTCCTCAAGGGCGGTAGCCTTGGTTCACTCAGTCAACACCATGCCTACCACATGCCAGATAACTAACGAGAGGTTTATGGTAGCACATTTCCATCATATGCTATCATAGAAATTTTCAAAGTTTGTATCCTTTCACAAAGAATGATTATGATTTTCATAAAGCTCATAGGATCTGTGGACAGAAATGGAAGAGAATGTTTCTGCTCAATTAATAAAATGTGCATGCACTTTCAGAATAATGTCCCACCAGTAACCGTGTTAGCCTAACTTTGTGTGTGGGCACCCTCTGGTGTGCAGCAAGATGGACTGGGATTAGAAGGCATGACTGTTTCTGTTTAACTTGCTATGCACAGTGCTGTCTGCAGGTGGGCACTCAACAAAAGCTGCCAGTCTTAGCATCCAGAGATGTGGTTGTGATCACTCATCATATTATTAAATTATTCATCTCATATTAAGTGACCACAGTTTCAACATTGGCTTCTCTTGATAGATGTACAATTCATATAGACCATTAGAACTATATTCAGGGTGTGCTGTGATTTCGTTTGCAATGCCACTCATAGTGGAAAAAATATGCCACACTTTTTAAAGCAAACAGGCTTCTTTTCACAGTGGACAGAGAATACTGTTAAACAGAGGAAACACAATATCCCTTTTCATAGCAAGAGATCAAATGTCTGCAGAAGAGTTTAATTTATACTTCTCCGTGTGCCAGAGCCCAGTCTGAGACATAGCAGCATTTCAGTACTTTCAATCAGGTCATAGTTTCCACCCTGAATGACTTCATCCCTTTTAAAATAGAATAAATGGAATTCCACATTATACTATGGGTAGGGATTATAGGAAATTAAAAGACGTATAGTGCTCAGCACACTAAATAATTGTGACATTGAGCTGGGAAAATAACACTTATGCAGCAAGTTCTTCTTGGGTGTTATTTGTTAGATTTTGCTCCAGCTTTCCAGGAGAGCGGAAGAGAAGTATTGCAGTGTGGGCCAGGAAGCAAATTCTAAGCCGTGCCTGCTCAAAGTTTTCCCTTTTGAAAATATATGTTAGCATTAAGTTAGATCAGAGGTGTGACTTGATTTCATTGTCCACCAGCCCTGCTGTCTGACTCTCTCTGGATTTAGTTCTCTGGTTTCAGTGTCTTGGCGATGAGGACTAGACTGAATTCTGAAGCCCAGCCGCCCGCAGCTTGCAGTAGATGCGGAAGGAATCCTCCCAAAAGAAGGCCCTGCAGTTTAAAGATGATAGTGGACTCTGTGAATGCCCCAAATGCAACTATCGTACGTGAGCTGGGATTATAAAAACTAGAATTTGTTGGTTTATATAGAAACTACCTAGAAGAGAAACCTAGGGTGGTCAAAAGTAACAGGGAGGCAGGTTCTTCTCTAGAGGGCTTTTTCTTCACAGCGTACTTTTGGGCTGACTTTTGACCTTATTTAATATGGTTTTGTAAGTGAAGTTTAATTTGATGTGTTTCCTGAACAAATGAATGTACACACTAGACCCGCCTGCAATGGGTGTATTACACATAAGCCTTCTGTTGATGAGTGATGAAAATACAATATTTTCATTCTGTTGTGCTCTCTTTACAATCATGTTTGTGGCATTAAATGGTTGCGGTGTTGAGATTTGCATGCCTTTTAAAAAGAGCCCAGTGAGCAGGCCTTCCCTTTGGGAAGATTACTGCTAGAAAAATGGGGGTTCTGAGAGAGAGTGAGTACAAATCCATTGCAGGTGAGCCAGCACAATTTAATCACATAATATATTTATAATATATCCCTAGGAATTCATGTTTGCTTTGAATCTGCCTACCACATAGGCCACAAGGAGATAGAAATGACTTACAGTGGTTTCTAGTGCCTAGAGCTGAGTGTATGCTATGTTTCTGTTCACACATAATCAACAAACAAAGGAGGAGGTGCAGCTGCTCAAAAGAGTTTAAGGGAGGGCCGATGTACAGGTGGGAGTTTTTAAATCTTGACATACTGATAAGATTTCAGCATGGCTTCAAAGCTTGTTCAAAAAAAAATGACCCACATTGCCAGTATTTCTTTGAAATTCCTAATCTGTTGCTAAAACAGAGCAAACCAAGTTCTCCTTTGTGAACTTGAGTAAACACATTCTTCATCACCATCAAAGATGTGGCAAGAAGAGGGAAGGACCTGCCTTTGTGATTCAAGAGTCCTCGACCAGTATTCTGCGCATATTTGTGGGTACAGTCATATCTTTCAAAGAACAACCCAAACCAAATACTTCTGGTAATCTCCAGGCTTTTAATATGTGACAAAGCAGGGTAATGGGTTCAGGCATGTTATTTGGAGCCTTTCTGTGAGTGTAGTACTCGATCAATAGCTACACTTGCTCTTCTGGGGCACCTGCTTATGGAAGGAGTTCAGAATATTGGAGAAATAAGCATTACACAAACAGATGGGGAAACTAAAGCAATGAAAAGCTCTTGACCTGGCCAAAGTCAATATGAATGGTCAGCGGAGAAGCGGAGAGCAGAGAGCTTGCATTGTCGAGCTTTTTGTTAGGATATCATTTACAGAATCTGATGCCTTTGAGTTGGTGAGAAGGGTGATCAGGGTGAGTTTTAAGGCCATAGAGACTAATGTGTTCCACCTCAGAGAACAGAGTCTCTCCATTTACCCATATTATAGTTATTCTTACTTCTTTGTGAAAGTTTAAAACAGGAGAAATGAGCCTCAATCTTATTAGTAATGTCTATGGTACTCTTAAAAAAAAAAAGGGAATCAACCTAGAAATGGGTTGGTGATGGAAACAGTGTTAGTCAGGGTCCCCCAGAGAAAAAGAAGCAATAAAATGAGTGTGCGTGTGTGTGTGTGTGTGTGTGTGTATGTGTTATGGGAGAGAGAGAAAGAGATTCATTCTCAGAAATTTGTCCATGCCATTGTGGAGGCTGGCAAGTTTAAAATCTGCAATGTAGGCTAACATGTTGGAGACCCAGAAAAGAGGTGATGCTTTAGTTTGAGTCTAAAGGTAGCCTGATGTCAGGATTCCCTTTTCATTGGGGGTCAGTCTTTTTCTACTAAAGCCTTTAACTGATTGGACGAGGCCCATCCACATTATGGTGGGTAATCTGCTTTCCTTAGAGTTTACTAATTTAAATGTTACTCTTATCTTTAAAAAATCTCCATGAAAACATTTAGAATAATGTTTGACCACATATCTGAGCACCATGGCCCAACCAAGTTGACAGATAAAATTAACAATCACAGAAACCAGGAAGGCTAATTATTGAGGGGTGCCAGAGGCCTGGCTGCAGGGATAACACCCTCATCTGATCACATAGGACATAGGCAAATATATTCTCTGATGGCAACAGATACTTTTCCTTTTTATTGATGATGGTGGTAAGTTTTCTTAAAGTCACTTAGAGTAAATTTCATACCTAAAAGGAAGTATTATCAGGGAGAAAAGGAATGTTATAAAATTATCATCAGAGAATGATTATAAACTCTCATATCGCACACAAACACATATAAATCCATAAAGCATTGGCCCCAAATTTGA
>CM053571.1:78928850-79010575 GCA_028646485.1 Cryptoprocta ferox
AGAGGAGAGATAAGAATATGCTACGGGATATATATCTGGATGGCAGCAGAAAAGAAGGAGAAGGAAAGAAAAAAAGGAAAGAAAAAAAAGAAGACAACTCCCCTGTGCGGATGGGCGTGGTCTGGCGTCAGGTCAGGTCTCGGGGGCTGCTCTCTCCGAGGCCCCGCCTTGGTGGTTGCGGGGAGAAGTATGGCGCCGCTTCAAAGCTTTGCCGGAACCAAGCGTTGCAACCGCCCTTCTGAGTCCGATCTCCCTGTGCCGCGGGCGAGCCAAACTGTATTCTCCAAGCTCCGCCTCACTTCCAAATCCCAGTCCGTGCAGTCAACACCGTCACTGGGGATGAAATGCGTTCCCGCTGGCGGCCGGCCTCCCGGCCCGGCTTGCGCTGCCCTTTTTGCGGAGCCGCCGCCACCGCCGCAGCCGCCACTGCCGCTTTTCAAGGCGCCTTTCTTGGCACTGCCGCTGCTCCCGGTGTGGCTTGGAGTGGATGCCGCTGCCGCTGCGCCCAAGGAAGAACTCGCCGGCCAGATGGGATGGATTTCTCTCCTGGTGCTCGGCAGTTATATATGGGGAGACGGGCGAGTTTTTCCTCCCTTAGAGATGGTTCTAGGTGCGTTTTCCGTCTCTCTTTCTCTTCCCCTGGTCTCTCCGGGGCACAGTGCGCTCTCCCTGTGTTGGGCTCAGGGGCTCCTTCCCCTGCACCACCGGGACCACCCGTCCCCTAATTTCCCAGATCACAGTCACTCACTCAGGCATCTTTGAGGTTGTCTTCTTTCTGGCGTCTGTTTCTTCTTTCCCCCACTTGCAAATCCAAGTTTTATCCCTTCAGTCCTTCTCAGGTCAATCCATTTGGGCGTGCGTGGATTACAGAGCTTCCTGCTTCTCCGCCATCTTGCCTGCTCCTCTGTTATCTTATTGTTATTTTTTAACTGAACTGTGAATGAAATTAAACCATTTCAAAGAAAACCTAGGGAACTTGTTTGAGCCAGACCTAAGCTCATGTGGTTTTTTTTCCCCCAAAAAACTAATAAACCAGAACTAAGTCAGGCAATGAAAATTTTATAACCTGAACCTAAACAATTATTTCATTTAGTTTGAGCACCCGTCCTAAAGAAATATCAATTATGGGGCAATTGGAAGATATTTATGTTTGGATTCATTGCCATCAGAATCTTGCTATTTGTTGTTTGGGAAGTTTTGAAATTAGCTTTCATTTTTCTGAAGAAATTTTTGGCAAGGAATACATATTTTTTGTTGTCAGTCTAGGAATTCTACAGTTTCCTCTGTAATTTTCAAGAAGCTCTAATTCCTGGATGAACCCAAATGTCAAGATTTATGTCAAAGTTAAAAAATAAAAATTTAAGGTTTGATACCTTCCCAGTGTTCCTTCTTGCTTTCCATAGTCTTTATTTTTTTATTTCAATCCGGTAAAGGAAAAGGATTTGCAAGTATTTTATTTCTAGTCAAAAGATTCTTTTATGTGAGGAGACATGGAACAACCAGATATGTGGCAATGTAGTGATATGGAAAAAATTTTTTTGACTGAAAACATGAAGTCCACATGAGAAAGCCAGGACTGACAGTGACAGCCCTTCTAGGTCTAGGTACCACAGAGAGTAGCATCTTCTCCCTTCGGTGCCAGTAAGAGCTAGTTCTACCGAGGCAGTGATTTCCACTTAATGCTTCATTGTTTGTGAGGCATTTCATAACTTGCCTTCAGGTTTTAAACACTGAGTCCTGTGTGAAAGCATGCAATTTCCCCTTCCCATGAGCCTCAGTTGACTGAGCCATACGGCTTAATGACAACCTTTCAATTACTAATGCTAACAAAGACATTTCAAGTTGAGTTACTTTGCATTTCTAATGATGTAAACTAGTTTTTGACTTTTGAACTAAGTGGAGTTCTGTGTGGGATTTTGCAGATTAATTTAGATTCAATTGCAAACAACAAAACTAGTTATACAAACACAACACTGCCGAAACCTGCCCCCCTCTCATTTTGAAAGGAAAAATAACGTTTTTGAGTCCATTAAGTTCTAGAATTTTTTAAATACTTTACCATTTAATCCTCACAAGAATGCTCTGACATGAATTTTATTATCACGATTTTTCAAATAAAGCAACTGAACTTATTGAGGGTGCAGTATTTCTTTCCATATCACAGCTCATAGGGGGAAGGGCCAGAATTTGGCTTGTTTTTCTGATTCTGCAGTTTATTTTCATGAAGTCATATGCACAAATAACACCAGTACAAAGAAAATAGATAGAAAGTCTTTTATAAAAAGTTTGCCACCATCAAGATTGTATCCTCCATCTGTAGAATATGGTGTCCCCATAGCACATTGTGTCATCTTGGTTTGGAGTGCTGATAAGGTTGGACTTAGATTTTCTCTGTCGTTATCTTTTGTGCTAGAGAGGACCCGACTGGTAAGGACTTATTTCAAAAAAGTATCCTCCTTGCCCCCTCACTCCAGTTTGAACTCTTAACCTTATGGCAGTGACACAAGGTGTGGATACTTAGATGGAGACATCTATGTCCTGGGGCAGGGAACTCTGATACTTCTCTGCCTTTGTTCCCAAGCATCTCTGAGCTATGCCACCTGCTTATTGTCAGACTTAATGAGCCATCACTTTCTGGTTCTCTTTTTCTTGATCTATTCAATGAATGCCGTGCTTCTTAGGTCTTACTGCAACTTAGTGATGTGGTGAGCTTTAATTAACCAATCTTTGAAGTCTTCAAACATCTTAGGTGGGACCAAAGTGCTAAGTAAATTTAACATTTTATTTAAAAATTTCTCTGGGGAGTTAGTTAAATGCATGCATAAGTCTAACATGATAATCTCATGGCACTCTTTGCTCACCTACATTAATGAATTGAAAATTTTTACAGATGATTAATATCAATTTCACAAACTCAGAACTAAAAGAAATTTAATATTTGCCTTTCTAGCCTTTGTTGTTTATGTTTGTAAATCCAAAGTTATAGTGATTGGAATGTAAAGTTCCCAGCCTTAGTAATGTTTGGATTAAATCTTTCTTCAGACTTTAAAGTTACCACCTGTTTGAGATGAGTAATGGGAGGACTATTTATGCTCCTGCTAATAGAAAGATGGGGACATTTACATTAAACTATGTTGAAGGATTTTTTTGAAGACATTGATATGAAGTGATTATCATTTCTCTCCTTAAGTATTTTATTTTAAACATTTTTAAATTTATTTTTTAATAAGATTTTATTTTTTAAAGTATTTCTACACTCAATGTGGGGCTTGAACTCACAACTCCCAAAATCAAGAGTCACATTCTGTAGTAACTGAGCCAGCCAGGCGCCCCTGTCCATAAGTATTTTAGATGTGGTTTTTGAATGATAGTCCTGAGGCAACCAAGAGAATGGGCCACCCTACCATCACTGCTCATACACACATGCATACATATTAATCCCACTGGACTATTGAGGAGGTGAGATCTTCTTCACTCAGTAAAATGTAAGTAATATAAGTAATAGCATTGCTTTTCATTTGGGGTTGCCAGATGATTTTCCAACATCACGTCCCCAATAAGAATGAGCCAGTCAAGAATGTACCAAGAGTTGAGTTTTTAAGTGACAAATATAGTCCTGAACTCCAATTTGCACACCCTGTCCCCTTCCATTCAGTTGACTTCTAAAGCTCAGAGATACGTGGTAATGAGACAGGAAAATTAAAAAAAAAAAAAAAAGATAATGACTTACACGTATCACATACTCAATAAAAGTTTTTTTGAGTTAAATTGAATTAAACAGTGACCAAACTAATCCAGATTAAGACATTCCATCCGTTAGCAGTTTCATTTTTGTTGTTGTTGATTTTGGACTCACTTCAGATAAAAAGAACAAAGTATCCTTTTAGGACCTTATTTTTTAAACTCTATTTTTTTTTTAATCAAATGTGGAGGCTGGAAGAGTTTGAAATTGTGCTTCTATTGACTTCAGCTCAACAAATGACAAATCACTTGATGAGAAATTTATCAAAACCACCAAAAAACTCCTTCTGTTTCTCATGCTCCCTCTGTCCACATCTTTCTCGTTCATTGCAACATATCACTTCTAGTCTTTATGGAAAAGACTTCTTTCTTTCTAAATTAGCTTGGTGGTTTTGGCTCCTACCTTAAGTAGGAGAGACATAAAGCACTTTATATTTTCTAGGGAAGTTATCTTCAAGAGATGAAAATTTAGTGGCCAACATCGCTGGAATTGGTGATAGTGCAGGGTGGGTAATGAGTTCTTGAGCCTCAATTTCCTCATCTGTAAAATAAAGGATTTAGAATAAAGTCTGTTCATGCCTTAGCATTCACTGAGGTTAGCTGAAGATTGTGAAACCCCAAAAGGCTGAAGTTCAAAGGCCTCCCCAGGGAAAAATATGCAGAGGAAATGCCACTTGGTATCCACAGTCTCTGCACTCCTAGAAGGGAATTTGTTGGGGTATTGTTTATTATTGGAAATAAGATTGTGAGTCTTGAGAAATCTCAGAGAGATCTTAGGTCATATCTATGCACACAGTTGGGTATTTTTAAATAGAAGAATAAGGATTTTTTATTAGTGTGCTTTTTTGTAGTGCCATTCGTTGGTCTACTATGTAACAGCAACTCTACTATTTGGCTGACATATTCATTTTCAACTGATTAGATGACATCGTATGGACATAACCTTAGACTTGCCTAATTAAGATTTGCTTTATACAAGAAAACCTGAACTTTTTACTTATCCTTCTCTCTTTATCATGTAAGAATCTCAGACCGTAGGAACTGAAACGTACCCCAGAGATTTAGTCCACTCCCATCATTTCCTTTTTGAGGAATCTGTCAAGAAAGAGAAATGGAACTTAGATTTCCTTTCCCACCAGTTTCAAGCTGATTCCGTAGGTGACTCTGGCAACATGTCTTTAGTTTATGGTGGGAGATTTTTATATCCACAAAACTGTCAGATTGAATGCAAGCATCCTTGCTTTAGAAAAATTAAATTCTTTTAGTAAGAAGTTTTAGTTGAAATTTTCAGATATTTGATTCTAATAATCAACTCTATATATCATCTATCATTTATCATCTATCACACTTTGAAGATGAAATCATATTTTTTTATGTCTACTAGTAGGCACCCAACACATGTACGTTCCCCCTTTCCTGCAACCCACCCATGCCCTAGCATGTACAAATGAGTGTGCTCCTTCCTTCATTTAAAACCACAAAAGAGATCTGATTCTTAGTATCATCATAAAGATAGCAGCAAATGTTTAGAAAATGTTTCAATGGTAGCAGGCAGAGAAATGTAGTGTGAATTGATCCTATTTCTCAGCTATCTTGTGTCTTCATTTTTGCTTTGTGTGTGGAAAGATCATGGCTTGCACAAAATTTAGTATATGTTTTTTGACTCACATAAAGTGTATAATGGTTAATTGAAGAGTTGGGGTACGCGTAGTAAATGATTTTCTTTTGCCAAACTTTGCCTTTCACTGTACTATATAATAATTTTCCCTTTCCCATTCCTAATAGCGGCCCGAACATACTGTATAATTTACCAGTCAATTCTGGGTGTTAAAATTTGTCCAGACCTATTTAAGATTTCAATCTCATATTCAATTCAAAGCTCTTTCCCTTCTCATTGCACCCTAGATTCTGAAGTAAGAAGTGAAGGGAAGAAGAATAGATAGTGTGGTACTGGATAAACACCCTCTCTCTCTCTTCCAAGTTAGTTCCTGAGATCTGCATGCAGTAAGGAGGAAGCAAGCAGGGAAAGAAGTAAGTCTTCACCACAGTGCTCTCTCAATGAGGTTTTCTGTCCCTACCTTCCCTTCATCTTCAGTCATCTTCAATCATTTTCCTGTGTGGACTGTGGGAGGAGAGGTGGTGGTGGTGAGAGAGCCAGTTCTGTCTCTCCTAATACACCCAACTATAATTGTTAGGAGTTGTTAGGAGTTGAATAGCAGCTATCTAGGGACT
The DNA here is from genome assembly GCA_028646485.1 of Cryptoprocta ferox. NCBI lineage: Eukaryota > Metazoa > Chordata > Mammalia > Carnivora > Eupleridae > Cryptoprocta > Cryptoprocta ferox. The sequence goes on from CM053571.1 coordinate 78,934,824, forward strand.
GAAGGATATTTTACAGTCTTATCCTGGGGCGCCTGGGTGGCTCAGTCAGTTGAGCGTCCGACTTTGGCTCAGGTCATGATCTCATGCTTTGTGGGTTCGAGCCCTGCATCGGACTCTGTGTTGACTGCCAGCTCAGAGCCTGGAGCCTGCTTCAGATTCTGTGTCTCCTTCTCTCTCTGCCCCTCCCCTGTTCACGCTCTGTCTCTCTCTGTCTCTCAAAAATAAATAAATGTAAAAAAAAAAAGATTTACAGTCTTATCCTGAGCTTTGAACCTTAGTCTTTTCCTGAGCTTTGAACCTTTTGTACAATTTTGTACAAAAAAGTCCTTCCCATTCAACATCCTATGAGAAGACCAAAGTAATTCCTGAGACAAATGTATAATTATGTATACCTTGTGTGTGTCTGTGTGTGTGTTTCCAGTGAATTATCTATAGGATAAAAGGATACAACTGAAAACATTTGATGAAACTCTGTTACTGAGGACTATATTGCATATGAAGGAAAGTATAAGATCTGCACATTCACTGGGCTTCCTGAGCAGAGTATTTCCTATAGTTCTTAACTTTTGATTCTCAATCTCTCTCTCTCTCTCCCCCTCCCTCCCTCCCTCCCTTTCTCCCTCTCCCTCCCTCCCTCTCTCTCTCTCTCTCTCTCTCACACACACACACACACACACACTCCAAACTGTTTCTTCCCTAGTTTTTTCCCTTCAGAAAATAACACCACCATGCACTATGAATTACCATAGATGGCCACAGGTTTTAGAGATGCAACAGTAGCATCAAGTTCATTGAACTTAAAGAGTATTCCAGGGCCACATTTGAGCCCACCCCAGTTTTGGCTACTTAGATTTGGTTGTTTTACCATAATGGATAAGAGGGGCATAAATACATACATACACACACACAGACACACACACACACACACACACACATATAGATATATAGATATATAGATAGATAGATATACACATATATATGCACATATACATGTATACATGTGCATAATAATGTATGTATTCATTTGTTTTGTTTGAGAATAGCCATTTTCAATTGTTGATGTGGCAGGTGTCAAATCCACAGGAATGCTAAAGGATCCTGGGTGATAAAAGATTACATGTAAGCTCAAGGAAACCATTGATTAAATGAAATTTTATATTGTTTTATTTTTTAGTAGAACCAAACATTCTTTTAAAAGAAAGTGTGCGTTTAAGAGATAGCTTGAACATAGAAGTCAATCTAATGTGTTCTTCTGTCTACCATACTGAAATAAATTTGAATTAGCAGATATTTACTAAACTTTATCATGGGAAAGCTCTGTTATTTTAATCTCTGGGAAAAATAAGTTACTAGGTTTAAAAGATAATTTTACAGGCTGTCTTTTGTGATTATCTGAAGAAATATATTTTTCTTATAACTCAGTTATGGAAAAATGATAAGAATTGCATGACAGCTCTAGAAACCTATTTCTTCTATGATATTTTTCAAAATCTCTAAACAATACTATGTTTTGTTTCTACTCTGCTGGAGAAAAGTTAAGTGAGTCAATTAGCAATTGTACCAAGAGACTTCATAAAGTTTCAGCTATCTTGACTCTGTCAAAGTGTGGCTTCTTAAGATTGGTCTTTCAAATAAAAATAAACAAATGCTTATTGAAACTTTTTTTTAAAATTGGACCCCTAGACTATATCAATACTTTAACAGAAAAGTCAAAGGTGATAAAAAAATGTTTTAACTGTTCAAATTTACTACGTAACTCATCTTCAAAACCTGGTCAAGAGTAGTTCTTAGGAGTACAGTTGAGAATTGAGAATTCAATAGATCAGTCTTACTGAATCTTCCAGCCACTTTATGCCTATGGCTTTTGCATCTGTAGGGATGTAGAAGCAGTTTGTCTTTAGTGACTATCCACGATCATTTTTTTGTGCTTTTTCTGGGCATTTTACTACTAAGTATGTCTTACAGTCATCCTGCATTCTGGCAGCCAAAACCAGGTGGTATAATGCAGTCTAAATATTACTCTAATAGTACTCTTTCTTTTCCTTTTGTTCTTCCTCTCTTTACTTATCTCACTACAAACACATGAAACTAGCAAACTATAAATGCACAAAATTATCATTATTTCTGGGTAATTATTCTAATTAGATGGAGAGAGGGTATTGTTTTGATTACCTTGAAATATGAATGACCACTGGTTGCCTAGTGTATTCCATTTCCAGGAGCACTTTTGTTTACAAGTCAATCTTTTAAACCTAAAATGAGGAAGCTCAGATAGTGGGATCTCAGGCAATAGAATAAGAGAAATTTCAAATCTAATTCCAAGAGAAAAGCTGTATTTCATTGTCATTTTCTCTCTTGCCATTTTACTTACCTTAATGAAATGTTTCTATCTTAAAAGTTGTTCTAGACATCAACAGAAAACACACATTGAGCATGAATCTATTCAAATTCTTATATCCTTATAGAAGGTCATAAATGTGTCTGGTGTCAAGAATTGTGAAGAATCTGAGTTTGCTTTACTTGCAAGCTAGCAAATTAGCCTGTCACAATTCCATGGATGCTGGTAGAAGACACAAAACTCTGGGGTGAGAAGATGAAGTACAGTTAATACTCACAGCACCAATGCAAGCCAGTGCATCAGCATTTTTGCATTAGCTTCCTGATCCCCAATTCCCACAGAGTGATTCAGAGAGGGCCTGATGACACCTTCAGGTCAGTGGGTTGTGTCATAGGAGAGGAGCCTGCACATAGAGAACTTGTATCTTTTATAATGGGCAGTAAATATTTATGCTCTTTGTTCTGGAGGAAGACATTATCTTTCTTTTACTGAGCTCATGTCTTCACTAAACAAATTTCTCATGTCTTTTGCTATACCAAAAACCCTATGTCAGGTGGCAAGCCCATCATTACTGGTACCTTCTATTTCAACTTTAGGCACCCTTTGACTCTGCAGCCACAGACACATTGCTTTCCAGCTGAAGCTGCAAGGTTTGCATTCTCTGGGTAGTTCAGCCTTGACTTGTACACTATCAGCCTTGTTTGAAGATTCACCTTTCTCTGGGGAAATGGCTGGCTGTTACTAAGAAAACATCTTAAATTCTTGCTCAGATTCCTTCAAAGGACTAGGGGAATTTTCCAAAGCAACAATATTGACCACAGGAATCTGTGTAGATTTCTTGGGTCAGTTTCACCCTCTCCAGTGGGTCATCTTCAACAGCAATGTAAAGGCAACCAGGCCAAAAAGAACACAATTCTCCTGGAAGTCTGTCTCAGGGAAAATCTACCTGAAAAGGTCAAAGGTCCCCATTATCAGTCAGAACCTATCACAAAAAACTCTGAGATTTCCAAATCTCATTTTACCGTCATTTCCAAAAAATTTTAATGTTGTCATGATACGGGGTGGGGTGGACTATCTGATGGCCAACTGTTGCCATTCTTCCTTAATAGATTTTAGGTGACCTGCCCCCCTAGATCTTTTCCAGCTTTTCAACATACTGGACCAGGTTTTAATGATGTGCCTGATGTCTATCTATATGGTCAAAATTTTCCCTCCTTTCACGTTTAGCGTAGGTGTTTATGTCTCTGCAATCTTTGTCTGAAAGGGGGCACACAGGATGAGTCTTAATGCTGTTTGTTCCCATTGGAGGATATGAGGCTGACCACTAAATAGGACAAGACATCCTCCCCCACCCCCAACCTAGAAGAGAGTTAACAATAAGCAGAGCAGCATTTGGGCAGCTCTTTTTGAACTACTTCCTGTATGCATCCTTCAATCACTTTCTAAATGCCTCCTCATTTACAGGCAATAAAGAGAAGGGACATTTATTGCCCTATACATTATACAATTTGGCCAGTGTATTCACAACGATATGGACTTCCTTGGGTCCCTTGACTTGACCTGTGAAACCCCCACCCTCCCTCTTCTGTGAAGCCCTCTTTTTCAGCATTCCACCCTCATCTCCAAAACTGCCAAACATTGTGAAAGGTCTGGGACTTTACCCCACTTGCAATTGAACAAATTGGCCTGCAACTGTATTATGGATGCTGGTAGAAAACATAAGGCTCCTGGGTCAGAGATAGAGAACAATTTGTTACTCATCTTAATAGAAGTAGTCAGAGTATCGGCATTTTTGTGCCAGTTCCTCTAGCTCTAATTGGCACAGGCTGATATGAAGACGGTCAGATGACACCTGTATACACAGTAGGTTATGTCACAGGAGAGGAATTCTGGGCTTAGGGAACCAAAATGTTTTATAATAGTCAGTAAGCCAACCTGCTCCTTGCTCTGAAGAGAAACACTGCTTCTATACTCAAAGCCTGTTTGGGATACAAACTTCCTTGAAAAGGTAGTCTGGAACCAAAATCAGTCAATGCTTCTCTTTCAAGATGTGCAGAAATGCAATAGGCCCATAGAATATTGTTTCCCTGTATTAGGAAGGAAGGGGAAATAGTGTAATCAGAAGTAGCCGTTGTTTCACGATTATAAAGACCCAACTGAAAACAATAGCATAGGAAAAAAGTCTTAGAACATATTAATGATTGAGTTTTTCTTTCTTTTTTGATAGTTGAAAAATGCATTTCAATAAACAATATATTTAGCAGTTTATTATTATGTTACAATTACAGGTTTATAAAAGATACTGAGATTTTTTTCTGACCATTTTCATATGACACATTCTCATGAGTTTTCAGTCTTTCTAATGAGGGAGATGAGATCATAACATTTTAGTAAATGAGCCTGGACTCAACCCATCTTAGTATATTGCTTAGATTGCAAAAAACCATTGAACTTTGCAACAAAAGTACAATCAGTAGATGTGCATTGGAAGTATTGATTTTGGTCTATAGGGCATTGGTGGCAGTCTGACTCTTATTTTCCTCTTAAGAAAGATGATAGGTTACAATTTGATTTGTCAACTATACATAAATAAAACTGAAAAAAAAGAAGCACGATAGAATTTTGTCTTACTAATAAAAAGAAGCAACACCTTTTTCCTCACCTTGAGACCTCAAACATGTATATGTTTCTATTCAGAAGGGACTTTCCAAAAGCTGGATAAGTCATGCAAGATTTAGATAATGGCTAAGTGTAGGGCAAGTATTTGTTTGCTGGATAGGTAGATATCATGCACATTCTAGCCATGTTGCTTATAGGGAATTTTCCATTGCTGTGTTAGAGTCTTACAGAACTAATTGGCTTTGGGACTTTCAAATTTGGACATTCCTAGTTACTTTGTAAACTGAGGCAAGTTATGTAAGCACTGAGCCTTTTGTTGTTGTTGTTTTTCTATAAAAACAGAGGGTAGAAAACTCACTTATGAGCAAACTTATGAAGTCTCTTGGGATAAAATTAAATATTTTTTAAATCCTTGTACAGTCCATAGTATATAAGCTCTCAATTACAAGTCTGTCCCTTTCTTTCCTATGGCATTTGAATACATATAGGTAGAAGTCCTCATTCTTCATTGTCATGTTATTCATTGGCTCACAGGTTTCCCACTGATCCAGGAACAGAAATGATTTCTCGCCGAAGGACCTTGCCTTCTACCAGAGAACCGACTTCTTCACTCACTTACTTGATATTCTGTTGTTTATCATGATCCCCCAGGATTGTATCCATGTTGAATAATGAAGACTTACTATATAGACACCAGACAAGTCCTGGGATCGATTCCATGTGAGAGCTCCTAACAGAGGGGAGTGTGTCAAAAAGCTAAAGAACAGATTTGAAAAGCCTAAAATCCTTAGAATCTCAGCTTCAGATCCTGGCAGGATTGAATTAGCTTTTTTTCCTCTGGAGTAGTTAAACTTAGTTTCATGTGTTTTGTCTGAGTACTGCGTGTGGGAGTGGGAATCTATATCATTCAGATGGAAGCTTTCATCTGTTTCAAGCCTGTATGTATATTAAAACAGCCATGAAATTTTATATGTGCTCAAAGCCTAAAAATATCAGCACAGACCTTAAGAGAATCAGACAGTGGGCTGCAGAAAGATTTAATATTCAGTACTTCTCCTTTCTATTTCTTTCTGCATCATTTTTATAAAAAGTTAGGTTGACAGGAGCTCTAAAAACATACTTTGAAAGCTGGCAATTGTTCACTTAATGCATTGCATTAAGATGACAATTACACACCCTTTAAAATAAAACAAAATCACAACTTCCTCCTCAATAGCAGGGTTTTAGGGCCCAATTTGCCCAAATGAGAGCCTTAAATCTCCTTTTTATTTAGCTTCTTTAAAAAACAAAACAAAACCGAAACCTGCTCCAGTAGTGTTGTCAACTTAATCTTGAGTCCTTTAATCTAAACACACAGAGAGTAAGAGGTGGAAGTAAGGATGCTTCAGAGGGTAAAATGGCCTCAGAGGATGGGCGTCTATCCTGAAAATAGGTATTTTGGAGTCTTACATTGAGGTCATGTCCTAGTTCCCAGGATTCTGTATCATTGGTACTTTAAGTAATTTATCAAGTTCAGGCTGCCTTGTTTGCCATGGAGCAATGTGTAAATGTCCGTCAATTTTCTAAAGCAATAAATATGGCTTCATGAAGTACAGCTGAATGCATGTTTTCATTAGAACAGGACTCCAGTATGCTGGAGAGTCACTTTTTCACCATCCAAGACATCCTAAAGGCATCTACACATGAATCTTGTGCTCCCAGGAAAGTGTGTCATGCAGAAGGACTACAGATATGTCACTGAACACATTTACCCCTTTGCTCCACGATTTTGGGAAAAACATGCCTTTACTGCACTCTACCCCAAGACCCCCACATCTTCCCTTTCTATCTACTCCTCCCCATGAAAGTAAGAGGTACAGCATATGAATACCTATTTTTGGTAAATGTCATGGTTTTTCACATCAGTAAGCATGAAAATTTCTCTCTCAATATTTGAATCACTTCATTTATAGTCAAGGACACTTTCTCAAAATGAACACTTTAAAGCCAACCAATTTGACTATACATCTGGGTTTGAACCTAAGAGAGGCAGAAACACTATAGCTAATCAAACTAATTTGTATTACTATTCTTATCTGGCGGTCTCACTTTGAGGAAACCACAAGGATGTCATTTTGGGAAGTCACAGCTTTAGGGTAGGGGCCACATTAGAGGTGCTGGATCTTTTGGTGGTCAATGGTTGTATAAAACACAAAATTATGATAAAAGATATTTGGTGTGCTTTTTTTCTCTTAACACATTTGCTTTTTCAGAGCAGTAATTTCAAAGTATGACAATTTGTAAAGAACAAATTCAATGTGAGTGACATCATCCCAAAAAAACCCATTAAACTTAGGGGTTAGGAAAAATCCTAATAAATGGGACCTAGTCCTATTTATGCAATTTTTTTGGTTTTGTTGTGTTGGGCAAATTAATACCAATATGGTATCAATCCCTTTTCTGTAAAATAAGGAACTGGCTTAGATCAGAGTTCTCAAAACTTGTACTTTAGACTTGTGAACTTGTCTGCAAATGTAAAATTATAAAATAAATTGAAAAATGCTGCATACTATATGCTCCAAATTTATATTAGCATAGTAAGGAGTGTGATAGGTTCTTCAGTTAAAGAACCTAGCATAACTTTGGTTTAGTATTTTCCAAACATTTTTTTATGGTGGCACATCGTAATATCTTTTGGGAATAGAGTATAACAAATATCTTTTGGAGATTCTGGATTCAGTAATCTCTAAAACTCTTTCCAGCTAGCCTTCAATTATACTAGTAACTCTTCTTTTGTTATTTTTTAAAATATTTTGCCAGTAAGAGAGCTTTTCTTTCTTGATTTTTGGTAATTACTCAGATAAAGAATAACAAGTGATGAAATACTTTGCTTGCATAAGGATTCATTAGAATGAGTCATTGGTCTCTTTGCTTCATGTAAGGTACTTTCCAGTATTAAGTTTATGATTCTAAGGTTCTAATTTGAGACCAGGGACAATTCTTCCTATAAGAAAGATCACTTTTATTTTTTACCTTCTAGATAGCCTTATGTTACTTCCTACACCTATTAGCCTGCACAAATGTTTATTTTCTCCCCAAATTATTATCTAAACACAATGATAGATTTATCTCTAATGTCACATGGAGACATTTTATAGTTTCGTGGCTAGTACTTTCAATATATCTGAGAAGTTATGTTTCTCATTACATGATATCTTTTTAAAAAATTTTTATGTTTTATTTATTTTTTGAGAGAGAGAGAGAGAGTGCAAGCAGGGAAGGGACAGAGAGAGAGGGAGAGACAGGATCCGAAGACAGGCTCTAGGCTCTGAGCTAGCTATAAGCACAGAGCCCGAGGCGGGGCTCAAACCCAGGAACTGTGAGATCATGACCTGAGCTGAAGTCGGAAGCTCAACTGACTGAACCACCCAGAAGCCCCTCATTACATAATATCTTTAACTAAATTTTAGGCTATGTGTTGGTGGTACAAGTTTACACAGGCCATTATAATTTCTGGTTGCTTTTTTAGGACATTACATCAGAGTCTATGTATTGTTGATTTTATTTATTGTTTGTTTGAATGCTTTTTTGTCTAAACAACCAACATCTTTTGTTCAGACAAATGAAGAGGAAAGAGCGCATGTCTGCATCTTTAAGAAGATATAGCATTCATTTACAAAGAAGTGCATTTTGGTATAAAAGGCTTCCAACAGTTCCAGCATCAAAAAATAAATATGATGTGTTTTATTTACTGTTAAAAAATTGTTGAAAATCTTTCTAATTACTCCTTCTTCTAATTGGTCACTGTTTCTCCAGTTATACATTGAGGATGGTAAAATACTCCCAGTACCCACAAGGTGGCATGGCCTTCTTGTGTAATTCGGTTTCATTTGGTTTATTACTGCTTTAGCTACTGCTATATTTTAGATTCCACTCTTTTATTAAAGTTTTGAATTGCACTTTATGGTTTTATTTCTCCTCGCTTGGAGCCAATGTACAGGGCTTGGATTTTTAGAGTGAGACATATTTTTCACAAACAGAAATATTCAAGTAAAACTCTTCGGTCTTTTCTATTGTTTCAGTACACTTTGGAACTGAATTTAAATTATTCGACTTTGTATAATGCCTTGTGCCTGATAAATACTAGCCACTCAATAAATATTTGCCATGGAATTTAATGACTTGCCTTATTGATAAAAGTATTCAGATACTTGGTATTACCAGAATAATTTATAGATACCTTTTATCATTCTACTTGCTGATGAAAAAGGTCTGCTGTCAGTGTCCAGAAAACACTGTTATTTTATGGTATTACAACAATATATTACAGATTAGAGTACAATTTCCATCCTTTTCTCAACTGCAAAAAGGACACGGTTAATTCAATTTATCCGTCTACTCTTTTCCTTGGTAAATATGAATGGGTGCCTCCAGCACTATACTAAGTGCTAAAGGACATATGAGAATGAGCAGAGCAGAGCAAAGTGGGTAGATATATAATTGCAATAGTATAATAATCTCACATTCATTCATTCATTCATTCCACAAATATTATTGAGTGTTTACTGTGTGCCTGGGGTTGTGGATGGTGAATAGTGAATAAAATGGTCAGAAATCTTACTTTAGAGTGGGGAAGACAAACAACGAACTAGATAAATAAATAAAATGAGTGAAATACACAGTATGTTCAATAATGCTTTGCACTAGAGAGAAACAATGAAGCAGAGAAAGAGCTAGTAGGATTAAGGGTCATTGTACCCTTAATTTGAGTAATCAGGGAAGGCCTCTCTAAGATATGGGCTTTGCAAAAAGACCCGTGGAAGGTAGAGAAATGCAAAAACCTCAAGGTGGGAGTAGACCACTACTTGAACATGTGCCACCACAGAGCCTTGTGTAAAATGAGACCGGAGGACAGAGGAGTGAGGGACTCCTCATGGGAAACAAAAGAGGAAAATTTTTGATGAGGAAGGGAAATTTACCCAGTACCAAAGGAAGAGAGAGGCACTCTGAGTGGAGAGAACATCAGGAACAAAGCCAGAGAGGTATGAAGATGTGTTCGCATGGGAAGGAAGAGAATAGGACAACAGGGACCAACGTGAATAGTCATGTATGTACAACTCTATTTTATATTCACTTGGGAGGAAAAACAGTGATTTTACCAGACTTAGTTTGAGAAAAAGAAAATAGCTCCAAGTTTTAATTGAGGCAAATCTTGAAAACAAAAAAAAAATGAACTGACAATATTACATGCAGGATAATCTTAACCAATGATTTGGATCAGTTTTTTTGCTCCAAAAAATTTATGTCCCTTGTCATTGAGATCAGAAAACCCTGAGTTCAGAATGCCTAAGAGGACAGACAGTAAAAGTTTTGAGCACCCTATATTTTTGAGATGTCAGTTCTCCTTTTGAGATAAGGACCCCAGTATGCAGTGTCTACCTTGGAATGCACTAAATTTTATATATCTGAGATCTCTACAATAGATAGTGTAAGTCTTTTTTATGAGAGGTTTCACCAGAGGGAGAGCTCAAGTGATTATATCTGATGGCTTCTTCTAGGTTTTAAACCTTCAGCAGGGATCAGATATGGGGATGGAAAAACATCCTCGCTTGTTTTAGAGAAACAGAATCTGACACATTCAACTGTAACAACAGTAGTTCTAAATGAATGCATACATCTGCTTTTTTTTGAGTTCAAATGGTTATATTTTTACTTATTTTTTGTTTATTTTTTTAAAAGTTTTCATTGAAATTATAGTTAGTTAACATACAGGGTAATATTAGTTTCAGGTGTACAATATAGTGATTCAATACACACATACATCACTCGGTATTCATCATAAGTGCCTTCCTTAATCCCCATCAACTATTTCATGCATCCTTCTACCCCACTCCCACCCTAGTAGCCGTCAGAGTGTTGTCTATATTAAGAGTCTATTTCTTGGCTTGCCTCACTCTCTTTTTTCCCTTTGTTCATTCATTTGTAAATTCTACATAGGGGTGAAATCATGTGGTATTTGTCGATCTCTGATTCATTTTGCTAAGCGTTATACTCTCTAGCTCCTTGCACGTCATTGCAAATGGCAATATTTCATTCTTCTTTATGACTGAGTAGTGTTCCATTGCATATATATATATATATATATATATATATATATATACCACATCTTCATTATCCATTCATCAGTCCATGGACAGTTGGGTTCTTTCCATTATTTGGCTATTATTGTAAATACTGCTACTAGAAACATTTGGGTGTATGTATCCCTTTGAATTAGTGTTTTTGTATTCTTTGGGTAAATACCTACTAGTGTGATTCCTGGGTCCTAGGGTAATTCTATTTTTAACTTTTTGAGGAACCTCCATATCATTCTCCAGAGTGGCAGTACCAGTTTGCATTCCCACCAAGAGTGTAAAAGGGTTCCCCTTTCTCCACACATCCTCACCAGCACCTGTTGGTGTTATTGATTTCCTTTTTTTTTTTTTTTTTTAAAGATAAAACATTGGGTTTAAATCTCAGGCTACAACTTCAGGTGTCTAAGCTATATTTATTTTTTAAAAATTCAACTTAACTTCTACTTTCAAACATTATTCCATTGGCATGGCAGAAAACTTCAGGACTTTTGGTGGGACCCTTTCTTCCTAAAGTTGTGATAAGTGTTTGGAGGTCATGATGAAGTTTAAGGCCCTATGTGGGGTGGGATCTGCTCCACGCATAATGCCATAGAGAAAATAACAAGCATCTATCCATACAGCAGTTTCAGGCCTGTGGGTCACTTGCTGGTTTGGTGACAACTCTGGAGGTGAGAACTTGTTACTGCTTCCCTAGCACAGTAGAGCTATGAGTCCTTGCTAGGCCACCCTTTGTCCCATGTACCTAAATACAAATTCCCTGCCCAGCTTCATGTTATCTCTCCTGGGCTCTGTTCTAGACATTCTTAGCCTCTGTCTTCTCAGGGGTAACTTGTCTGCCTTGCCTCTTCTCCCCACAGCCCAGAAGAAACTATTTCGAAGTCTAGAAGGGAAATCTTCCTGCCTTTCTGTTTGCTCCACTGGCTAGCCTATACCCCAAATCATCAAAATTGTTCTAAGAGTTAGGCTCTTTGAAACCAGGTATAGGACACTCAGAGGATGTTTTCTGATCCCACCCACACCCATGTGGTCCTTCTGAGCCTGTGGCTGGAGATTGATTCTCTGCTCTTAACCAGTGAAGGGAAAGAGAGAAAAAAGTTATTATTTCACAAATATTCACGTGACTTCATACAAATAAAGACTGTATTCAAAAGTTCAAAGTATTCATTCATATTGCATGCATGTTTTTTTGTGTGTGGGAAAGCAGGGTTACTGGTCTCTGGTAGACAACCCCTTTAGTATCTTAGAGCATTAATTTCCTCCTATATAAACGGTGGATACTAAGGCTGAAAGTCCTAACTGGAAGACTGCGGTGTGGAGTAAATGAAGCAATTGTATGAACATGGTTAATCATTATGCACGCACACACATCTGCAACACCAAGAGCACATTTCTGTTTTTAGTTCAAAATTTTGGGTTTTGAATTGCAAGTGACCTATGTTCTCAAAAATAATAAGCCTCATGACGAAATGAAACAAAACTGTTAGATTTATTAGGTAAAATATTAGTGTATATTCTCTTTTCTAAAAGAGTAGGGAATCTCCCTATTGCTGTATATCCCCCTCTTTGCCCAAACCAAAAATCTTTTCCATTCTGCCCATTTCCTTTTTAACGTAAGGAGCTGCCTTATGAGGGAGTTATTTTGTCCTCACGCCATAGAATCTTGTAACCCTCTCAGGGCTGAAGAATGCAATGACGTGTGGGCATTTCTGTGCCAACCTTGTTTGAGTAGAGGTGATGGGCATGGAGCTTACACCTGCCTTGTGGCTTAGCACAGCACCGAGTACAAGCCAGCTTCCACATTACTGTTCCTCGGATGATAGGACCCTAGAAAGCGAGGAGGCCCAGAACATCGGAAGGAATGCCCACACAAAGGAGCAGCAGGAGTTGGGCAACAAAACAGAGCCTGGCATCCCAGGAATGCAGGCTGCTGCTCTCCTTCCGAGATATTCTGTGTCTGCGCTCCTCCTGTGCCCCAACAGATCCATGAGCACACACATACAGCCTGAGTCCTGTGACCTAGAACAAACAGATGAGCATTTTCAGGTACTGTTCATCCCCATGCTTACGAACATGGTACTTTTCAATTTAGTCTTATTTCTTTTTCTTCTGACACTACTTAATTATTTCTCCCTTACACCATTTCTCTAAGGAAGACAGACATCAGAGTTAGTTGTACTGTTTTTACATAGAAAAATAATGACTATCATTTATTGAGCACTTACTATATCCTCAGCATTGTGCTAAGCACTTTACACTCATTCTGTCATTTAATCCCTGCAACAAACCTCTGAGGTAAGAATTATCATTTTCTTATTTTGTTTCTAAAGAAGGGAACTAAAGCTTAGCAAAATTATGTGACTTGTCCCAGGGTCACACAGTAAGTGGCAGAATTACCACTTTGAAGTCAAATGGTCTGACTCTAGAGCTTATGCTTTTAAACACAACAGTATACAGATAAAGAAACGGAGACACTGAAAGATTCCAGGAACTCATTCAAAGTTGTCAAGTGAAGATCTGATCATAAAAAGTATTTTTTCCTGATCTTCTATCCAGTATTCCAAATACGCACTGAACCAGGAAGAACCAACTCGATTCAGGAGCACATTGTACAATCATATTCCACTGGATCATGGAGCCCTGGTGTCTCAGTGGTGAATAGGGACATGCTGCTGGCTTTTCCTGATCAAGTGCCTCTACTATTGTTCTACTTACTGTCCTGTAGTGGTGACTCCAGGGGACCTAAAACTTAAACATTGTGGAGGGACCACTTTTAAAAATATACAGTTGTGGATACAAAGTAATGAACATTTATTCATTTACTATGAGAAATAAAGTTATATCAAAAATAAATGTCAGGAAGCTGACAAGTACCACAATATCCTAAAATCCATAGAAATAATATAATATGTTTCTTAATGAAGTGCCTGATAATCTCTACAATACTTTGTTTCCCTATATTTTCCCCTACATAATTGTCTTGCTTTCACATAACAACCAAAAATTAAGTCAATTATTTCTTTAGGATGGTTGACTGATTTTTGATTTTTTATCATTTTTTTGTTGTTGTCAATTTCATTGCATTTTTTAAAAATATAAATTATTGTCAAATTGGCTAACATACAGTGTGTAAAGTGTGCTCTTGTTTTTGGGGTAGATTCCTGTGGTTCATCGCTTACATACAACACCCAGTGCTCATGCCAACAAGTGCCCTTCTTAATGCCCATCACCCATTTTCCCATCAAAATTGATTGGTTGTTTTTAAAGTTAACAGTTGAGATGCCCAAGACATCAGTGACTTTACAGACATACTCTGGTTAGTGTCACAACAGGTTTGCATCACACAAACACAGGGGTTTTAAAAAATTATTTTTCATGAAATTCATATCAAAAAGAAAAAATGTCTAGCGCATTTGTAATTGTATACACAACATTATCAAGTATATCTTTGACATGGAAGAATCTCTATTATGACTGAGTTTGGCTATCAGGGAGAACTCAATTTCCTACTTAGAAATTCACGTGTTACAGAATTGTTCATAGACCAACTTCTGTCTGATTCCATATATTTGAAAAACTGGCTATCCTTTCCATTCCACATATTTCCAGGGCTGGGTGTTGTGGGGCATGTTCATATCATAATATAACCTCTGACCTTGTATCTTCATGGTGCAAGAGGAAAGTCAGCACAAGCCGGGAACCCAACATTACACTGAGAGGGCTGGCCAGACCCTAACTCTGCACGAATGTGCCTGCAAACTACATCAATATATCCCACTGAACCAAAACGCAGGCATCTACAACCCAACCTCACCTTTGCTGGATTTGAGAAACACCTGTGGCTATACCGACATCATCTGAATGGAGGGAAACAGGGTAGAAAATTGAAGTGGAATGACACAGCTACCATAACCAAATGTTTTTGGTGAATAACTTGTTTTTTCAAATGTTAGAAAAGCTCATGGCCATGTAAACATATTTCTAGAGCCTCTTCCAGAGCCTCAGGTATAAGCTGT
Source organism: Cryptoprocta ferox (assembly GCA_028646485.1). Taxonomy (NCBI): domain Eukaryota; kingdom Metazoa; phylum Chordata; class Mammalia; order Carnivora; family Eupleridae; genus Cryptoprocta; species Cryptoprocta ferox. The sequence continues at coordinate 78,949,907 of CM053571.1, forward strand.
ATAAATAAGTGAAGAGCCCTGAAGTTTAAGCTTCATGAGACTTGTTGTGCAAGGAAGACTTTCCATCCATTAGAACCTCTCTTTTTTTTTTTTACATGTGAAAAACACATGAATATACTTCCCTTCTGTATCCTATATAATTATTAATGTCTTAACCTCCTTTGTAACAAAAGCCTTGACTGCTCAAGATTTATTTCCACTTAGTCTACCATTAGCTATAGAAGTATCTTTTGCATATCTCAAGGTTATGAACATAGACAGCCTCATGAGAATTAAGTAAAGAATCAAAAGACCTTTAAGATTCTCAATTTATTTCTCTGACCCTAGGTTTTAAAAAAGACGGAGGCAGAGTTGGAACTTGGCAAGCAGACAACCACAGCCACAATTATAATATATTTTAATTATGACATAAAAATGCAATGAGTCACAGTGGGACACCAACCTAACTTATTAAAAAGTGACAAAATTGTTAACCAGTTGTTTTGTTTTTCTATACAAACAACTGATTTAATTTTCACATTGGATAAATCCATAAATTTTCTCATCCATAAGGAACGTAATCCTACCTCCTTCTAGATTGGAAGCTTAATGGAACAGAAATCATGTCTATTTAGCTTTACTCCTATATCCTCAATTCCCACAGTAGCAACAAACGTGATAGCATGGAGGTATTAGGTAAATGAATCAACTTAAAAGGTATCAATTATTCAATTTCTGGTACGGCACATACTAATACAAATTTCCTATTGCTGTTGGAACAAATTACTACAAACTCTGGCTTAAGACAACACGAATTTGTTATAATTCTGGAAGTCAGCTCCAAAATGAGTTTTATGGAGGCAAAAGTAAGGTATTAGCAGGGCTGCCTTCCTTCTGGAGCTTCCAGGTGAGAGCTGATTGCCTTTCTCATCTCCTAGAGGCTTCTTGCTTTCCTTGGCTCATGGATCCTTCCTTTGTCTTCAGAGCACATCACTCCAACCTATGATCTTCCTGTTCAGTCTCCTTTTCCTGACTCTGATTCTATTGTCTCCCTCTTATAAGGGTGGAGGGTCTTTATGATTTCATTAGGCCCACTGACATAATTCAGGAAAATCTCCCCATCTCAAAATCCTTTATTCCATCTGCAAGGTTCTTTTTGCCATGTAAGGTAAAACATTCACAGATTCTGGGAACTGGGTGATTATTTTGTCTACCACATGTAGAATGACAGAATATTTATTTTTAGGAATAATTACTGGAATCCATAGCTTAGGCCTTCTGACTTCTAGGGCTAGTGTTTCTTCATTGAAACAATACCTTTACTAAAGTGGAAAAATTTTTAAAGTGTTTTAGTGTCCAGAAAGATTTACTGGACACAAAGACCACAAAAAAGGTTTATATTCATACCAAGAAGTAGTATGGATGTTGGGAAATTATCTCTGTAGAAAGACTCTCTGTCTTAGCAATTTCTAATCCAGATGAGTGGATGTAGTTGATTCTCACCACCCCACCCTATCAGTTTTTCCTTGTTGCTTATTCAGTTCTGGGAGAAACTCAGTAGGCTCTCTTACTAAGTACTTATTCCATTTTCTCCATTGTATCTCCTCTTCTCTAGATGAGTTACACAGAAACTAACTTGACTCAAGTGATAAGATTAAGATATTTGTTTAATGATGCTTCCCAGATAGCTAATAGCAACTTAATAGGACATATGTTTTCAGAAGAATATGGGTTTCAGATGGCCTCAATGTGAACTAATAAGCAGCAGAATTCTTGACACTTTCTAGGTGCTTGATAAATATCTCTAAACTAATTACACATTTATAGATAATGAGGGATATATGAGGATCACTTCAGTTTTACAGAGCAGCTGACTTCCGGTAGACAGCCTGCCTGGGATATAGCAGTGGCTCTGAAGGCACAAATTCCACAATTCAATGATGAAAAGATAGAAACAAGAAGGACAAGAAGGAAGTGGTCCCAGAGTCTAACTGAGCAGCTTGTGGACAAAGGACATAAAAAACCTTTTTTTGAAACCTGGTGTCTACCATTGCACAGTGAAACATCACAGTATCAGTTCTCAAGCCTGACTCAACAAAGTGCCACCATTGAGTCATCTGACCGCTTCCTGGGTTTTCCCCCTTGAAATCTTCACACCCAGGGTCCACTTGCACTCCACCCTGATGGGCAATGATCTCAACAGGGTTCATTAACTAAAACCTTGACAGACCCTCGTTACGTAATGGTCCCTGTGGAGACCAGCATCCCATCTCTGGAGACTTACACTGAGGACGGCTTAAACAACAGCAATTAGTTGGGAATTTTCTCCTACATGTCATCTGTGAGAACCATCTGACCTCACAAGCAGGACTCTCTGTGGTGAAAAAGGGTGGTATGTGCCTTACAGGAAGTGCAAAAATGACTTCAGGGGGTTACATAGATGATTAGCCAAAGAGTAAAGTGTAGCACTGGACTCTTGCTTCAGATTTGCAGAGTAGAAAGAAATGTGGGGAAGTCAAGGGGAAGAGAGATCACTGTTTAAGGGTGGAGTTGATGACACATTTTAGGGGAAGAAGCACTCCTGTGATCTTGTTCATTCAGTAGATACTTACCTGGCACTTGATATGGGGCAAGCCACCATTCTGGCCTTCCTCCTCACCCCGATTTTCCTGTGCCAGCTCTCTTTTTGTTGTTCCCAATTTGAATATTTTTTCATACTCAGAGCTGTGTAAACTTCTCTTCATCACCAGATTCTTTGATCTATGAACAATAGCAGCCCTTTGAATAGCAGAATAGGAATATTTGTTTCAGAATTTTACTTTTTCCGAGACTTTGAACATAACCAAGTGAGGAGAATTTCAAGTCAAGGGTTCCCATGGTTTGACCACACCCTGACCTCTTTTTGGTTCTCTTATTTCCTTTTCATAGTGTTTTTATTTTTTACCCAATTTGGTCACACTCTTTTGAGGCTAATTATATACTGGCCTTGCAATCTTCACAAGATTTGCACATGACAAGTTCTGATTTGCTTGTTAGTCAGTGAAGGCAATCTTCAAAATGAAGCTTCATAAATAACCAAAAGGAAGATTTTATACTCAACAGTAAAGCTAATTTATACTTACAAGGATTTTTCCATGATGCATTATACAGTGTTAGGCATAATATTTTAATCTCCTACACTTTAACACACATTTCAGCCATCCTGACTTTGATTGACCTATGGCATCTGGATGCTTCATAATGTATTGTGAGGAATACAGCTCTACATTATATTATGGGCTGTAATGTGTTACTATGCGATCTCTTAAGACTCTCCCCCTTTCTCTTGCTCACACTTGCACGTTCACGCACATGTATGCATGCACAGACACACTTAGGTGCTTATATTCAATGGTCCCCAAACTTCAGTGGTATTTCTCCCTCTCGTATTATCCACTAGTTATTCTTTTAGTGTAATAAAAGCAACTCCTTTCATTTATGAGAAATTCTAAAGATGTGTTTATATAGATAACAACACATGCCAACAACCTAAATATAGCATAATTTTTCCTAGGCTTCCCTCAGCACTCATCATGAAGTTCCACAAATTACCTGACCAATAAATAACCTATCAGGAGAAGATGTGTTGTAATAAACAAGGTGCATAGTGATCTGGGTTCTAGAAATAGTTCTGTTACTAATTAGTATTGTGATCTTCACGAGGTCATTTAACCTTTCTGAACCTCTTAAACTGACTCTTACCTATCCTATCTACTTCTCAGATTATGAGGACAAAGTAGGGCAATACATGGGAAAGCTGCTTGAAGAATTTAATCTTCTGCACAGGCAACTTTTATTTTTTTAATAATCTTTTTTTAAACATTTTATTTTTAAGTAATCTCTACACTCATCCTGGGCCTTGAACTCACAACCCAGAGATCAAGAGTCATATGCTCTACCCACTGAGCCAGCCAGGTGCTCCAACACACACACCCTTTTTTTTTTTTTTAATTTTTAAATGTTTATATATTTTTGAAGGAGAGAGAGACAGAGCATGAGCAAGGGAGGGGCAGAGAGAGAGAGAGGAAGACACAGAATCCAAAGCGGACTCCAGCCTCTGAGCTGTCAGCAAAGAGCCTGACGCAGGGCTTGAATTTACATGCCATGAGATCATGACCTGAGCCAAAGTCAGATAGACGCTCAACGGACTGAGCCACCCAGGCACCCCCAGGACAGACAACTTTTAAAGTCAACTTTACCTTAGTTTGTAGAGCTGCTTTCAAATGAAAACTGTTTCTTCTGCACTTAAATATATCAGTTGCAAAACCATTTTAAAAACAAGGCGTGAGGGGTGCCTGGGTGGCTCAGTCGGTTAAGCGTCCGACTTCGCTCAGGTCACGATCTCACGGTTCATGGGTTCGAGCCCCGTGCCGGGCTTTGTTCTGACAGCTCAGAGCCTGGAGCCTGTCTTCAGATTCTGTGTCTCCCTCTCTCTCTGACCCTCCCCTCACACTGTCTCTCTCTCTCTCAAAAATAAATAAAACATTAAAAATAAAACAAGGCGTGATAAACTTTAAGACAATCATGCTTATTAAAAGAAACCATGAGTCACTCTGTATTAGGCACTATGAAATCTTTTGTATATATTCCAAGATTCAAATTCAGGTCCCTCATATCACACTCAAAACTCCTCACCTCTATACCTAATCAGACTCGGACATTCTGCACAATACTGACAACCTGTGATGGCTCTAAGTGTAACTATCCTTCAAAAATCCAGGTGGACAGAGACTTCGCTTTTCATCTGATTTCTTGCATACACAACCAATTAAGAGATTAAAAGGACATACCAATTTTAAAATGTGTTATTTACTGACACTGGCAATGTGTTGGCACTGTGTTTTGACTGCACTGACAGGAGCATATTTATAGGGAAGAATTCTACCTAGATTCTTTTGTTCAGCTCATTACAATTGATTTGTTACTGGTATAAACTCAGGCTTATTATAATAATTAGCACAGACATTAATGTAACAAAATAGTGTTCTCCAGCAAAAGTAATATCCAAATGCAAGCCTGGTTTTCCTCCACTGTTAAGTGAGATTCTTATGATGCTCTGATACCAAGGAGATTCTTGATGCTCTGTGTCAAGCTGGGGTTCTTTTACTTGTATTCTTTATTTGGTCTCCCTATTGAATCTTTCCAGGTCACAATTACACCTAGTTTGTGTCGTTCAATGCCAATGAAGTGACAAACACTCTCACATAAGTCAAAGGCAGGATTTGAAGAGTGCAGGTGTTCAGAAGATTGCACACCATGCCCTGTTTGACTGTGGGATTCATTACGGCTTATGGAAGGATAGCAGCACTTGAAGGACTCACATGGCAGAAACACATTTGCAGCTTGCTGCCAAGCCATACAGATGTGGAGGGAATGTTTAAATTCATCTAATAGAGACATGTTCAAGACCACCTGAGCCACCTCTGTGGCTCTTGTCCCTGGTTTGTCAGAGCTACAGGCTTACACACCTGCCGAGAAGTGTGCGCACCCCTCTAGGTCTTTGTAAAATGCATCTGTGTGCAACTTTTGATAGCTTTTACAAAACATGCAATTACTGCTCAGAGTAAGCTCCCTTCAGCTGCTTTCTAGTCAAGGGAAGTAGGTGTAAACATTTCTCAGCGAGCTGGAATTCCAAATGCCACTTGGATCCTGGGCTCCGGGCCTTTTTATATTGTTTGTGCATGTATTCCAGGCATGCTCCAGCTGAGACAGTTAGGGTTCAAAGGACACGAAGTTTAGAAAACTCAGTGTTGTGTTAAAAATTCACCTCTGTAATAATTTGGAGAATGGTGATTTGAAGTAAGCAATAATAAATCTTTCAGTTGTGGCGGGCAAAATGTGGCAATATTATGCTTTGATATTCCTATTATGCAATATCAATTGCCTTTTCATGTACAAAAGCCATAAATAAAGAGATTTTTTGAGGAAATTGGAATGATATGTTGAGTTGCAAACTCATTAACACTTGGCTTTTGAAATGGAAGAAAATGGTGTTGAAGTGGTTGTAGTAGCCTTTGGGGTGAAGAGAATGACAGGGCTTCACACAAGCTCTTTCACCTGTTGCCTGAGGCCTGATACCCTTGGAACACCAGTGCCATTATTTGGGGCAGTCTCCTGCCGGGCTGGCCGCTTAAGCCCAGGGACTCTGGGTCTTTCATAGGGTCAGACGCTTTGGAGTTGCAAATCAAATTCGTCACACTCAGCCATCTCAGAAACATTCATCATTTTCAGAAAAGTTGAACAGGAACAATGGCGACTGTTTTATATTAATTTATTTTGGTCCGTGGTCAATTAATTCCCTACCAGCTTCCCTTAGTGCTGGAGTCTTTGAGTTCTATGAATCCTTTCCTCTGTTGCAGAAACCCTCTTTCCTCCTTCACCCTCTAGATCTGGCTCTGCCATTTCTCAGATGTTCCCTTGTGGGCCCTCCTTTCCTACAGGGGCTGCTCTGTGGTAGCACCACAGTGATATTTGCACTCACGCCAGAGGGTGTGAAGTACTTTCTTTAGGTTATGGTCTTCCTTCTTCTCCTCTTCCCATCCTTCCAAGAGGTTAGAGCTTGCAATGATCACCCAGTGCGGTTTTCACAAATTACTCTCCCAGACGCAGTAAAGAACAATGACAGTATCTGCTAGACATAGTAAATGATCACAAATATAAGAGGTGCTTAGGGAATCCAGCTCAGGAAAGACCTTACTTAGAGATGCTATTGTTTTTTCTCTTTCCCTTCCTCATTTCCTCCTTCCTTCCTTGTTTTATTCCTTTTTTCTTTTCCTTCTAAAATGGTTATTAAGTTACTTCTATGTGCTGGTAGGTCAGAAATAGATATATATTTAAATGAAGTAATTTGACTTGAGCTTAATAAAGAGATTTGCAAAGGTGTTGGCTGAGGTAAGCACAAACAAGGTAGAGTGCAAAACGTTAGGTCTTGGTAACAGTGGGCCACCATTAGCACTCCCACGCCTGAAGGGGCAACAGCCCAAAGGGGTTACTACAATCCAGGAGGGTAAGCTGTATGGAGAGGACCTCCTGAGAGGGACCGTGGTCTCAGAGAGAAGGGGCACAGCCAATTCACAACCACTTGGCTTATTTTCAGATCTTATTCTCTTCTAACTTCTAGTCTCCAGCAGGGGTCTCCCATAGGCCCACACAACTTGCAGTCAAATACAAGAGAACCTTCATCGTGGCCTCTGAAGACTCAAAGCTAGGAGGGGGTGAAAAGTGGATAGGTGGGGACAACCTGAGGATCTGCAGCCCAGCTGGTCACCGGAGCACCCTGATGATATAAACATGACAGAGGCAAAGTTCTGCTACTCTGGAATTTTACATTGGTGGGAGCAATAAAAAGCATAATAGAGGATGACAGTGTGGGCACAGAGAAGAGAGGGAGATTAAAACCAAATTGAAAACTGCAGTGGCTGGGGGTTGGGGGGCACAAGGTTGAGGAGCATTGTCGTCAAAGGCTTCTCAGAGGAAGCTTGGTCTTGGCTGAGTAATTTTTAAGTTCAGACCTAAATGAGAAAAGTTAGACATCTGGGAGAAGAACATATTAGAAAAAGGGAACAATGCACATATATAAACTAAGTGGAACAGGAAGTATGTGGCTGGTCCATAGTGAGCAAAGAAGAGAGTATCAGATTAGGGGATTTAATTGTGGCTGGAGCCAGTATCTATAAAGTCTTGTGGACAATAGAAGGGGTTTGTATTCTATTCTGAAGACTAGAATAGGAGAGTGGCATTATCTGATTTATAATCTTGAGAGATCACCATAAAGAATGGATTGTAGGGGTCCTAGATATAAATATAGAGGCATGTAACAGGAAAATTTAATAGACCAGAAGAAAGATAATGGTGGCTTACATGTTAGTGCTGAAATGATTCAATATTCGGGACAGATGCAAGAGAAGTTTTGGAGATAGGGCTACCAGGTATTAGAATGAATATGGGTGAGGGTGATGGGAAGAGAAATGAAAGACGACTCATAGTTTTTAGCTTGAGCAGTTATGTCATGACTGAGATGGGGATGAAGGGGGTCAAAGTTGGATTTTTTTGGATTTTCGTTGGTGTTTTTTCATTTTTTGTTTTTGTTTTTTGTTTTTTGTTTTGGAAGGGGATTGAGTTGAGGAAAATCTAGAGTTTTGCTTGGCATGCCTTTTAGATATCCAACAAAAATGCCAGTTTGGATATGAGTCTAACACTCAGGAGAGTAGTCAGAGTTGGACATATAAATTTGGGAGTTGTTAGCCAGGATCAATACATGTTGGAATTTGCTGGTCAGAAGTAGTGTTATAGGGTTCAAAGAAGGAATTCTTTAATTTTCCCTGAAAGAGGTAAGATGACTTCAGAGAAGTACTGCCAGATTGCCTTGGTGGATTCCAAAGTAAGAGGTTAGGAACAAGGTAGGGGAAGTGTCACAAGATATTTAGGGTAGATTCTTCAGACAGGAGTGAAGTGTGTAAGAGCATGGAGGGGTGGAACAATATTGGTATGCTTGTGAAATTACAATTAGCTTGCCATGGCTGAGCACAGTTTGCAGACAGAGAATGGGTATAGTGAGAAATGAGATTAGCTGTTATATACCAGACTTATTTCTCTGAAATTTCAGGCAAACCCAATGATATATATAATATTACATGATTTTACAGATGTGAGAATTGAAGCATTGAGATTTTAAGTAACTTGCTCTAAATAACAAAGCTGGTAGGTAGTTGAATTGGAATTTGATTCCAGGAAAACTCGTTCCCATTCCTCTCTCTCTGATGCCACATTGAGTGTCTATCATGCAATTCTAAATGGGCTTTAATTTCTGGGAAACGAAGATCTAGTGGAACTCATATGCCATCACTTCCATAGAATCTCATGGTTCTTTGGATAGAATTTAGCCATTTTATGAATGGAAGGATCTATGAATTTGGATGGAAAAAATTACATAAATGTCTAACTGTATGGTAACATTTCCTCAAATTAAGAATTTAGGTGACAAACCTGAATAATTCTTGTGGATGAAATGTCTTCACATAACATCCAATTTGTTGCAGGTATCTTGAAATATCATTTATATCCCTCGCTATTCAAAATTACCATAGTTGTTAGTTAGACCTGCTATTAGATTTCATTATTTAGTGCATTAATGAAGATACACATTTTATCACAAATTTGTTTTTATATTTTGATAACTGCCTTTCTGTATCCTTGGAGTTATTTTTGTAATCTTTTGCACTTAAAATCATTTTTAGGAAAAAGGATCCAATTACGCTTCTCCAGACTGCCAAAGGAATCAAGGTGCACATATTTTAAAAAAAGTTTAAAAACTGTGATCTAGTCCAAATTCCCATCTAATAAAGGAAATCTCCTTGGTTCTATTACTCAAGCAGTTGTATAGAATTTACTTAATACCTCCAGTGATTGGGGAGTTTACTATCCAGTAAATGAATATGGTTTTTTTTTTCATTTCTTTAAAGCTCAATTTAAAAACAAGCTGTTGTTATATTGGAAGTAATAACTGCATAAATTTCCTTCCCCCTCCCTCTTTTAGAACTGCCCTTTCCTCCTGAACTATGTTTCTTTAAAAAATGTGAACTATTTCTGTCTGGTTTCTTTGAAATCTGTTTTCCTGAAGTCCAGGGTATATTTCTGACACTTCTAAGAATTCCCACCCTTCACTCTTACAAATCTGCAAAATATCAGGGTAATCATCTCAGTTTCCTATCACTGACACATCACCATCTAGTCCTTCCCTGAAATTCATAATTAAATTGAATTGCAGTTCTTCTTATTGCTTCTTCACCATCTGAAAGATGAAACTATTAGTAGAGCAAGTCAAGAATTTATCAGATATATGCTTTTAGCAGAATGGAACTTTCAACAGCTGTCTAGATAAAGCCCCAGCCCTACCTCCATCACTTCTGGATGCAGTTTCTTTGCCAGCATCATTAGCTGCATTCAGAAAACACCACACATCTCCTGTCTTTGGCCATTTAATGTGAGGTTTACTTCTACAACAATATCAATTCTGTTTCTCTCCTTTTCTCATCAATGGCCAAATGGTCTCTACCATATTCCTACACTTTGCTTCATGAATTTTCATACAGGTGCATGCCTTCCTGACAAGTGAGATCTATTTCTTTTGAAAAAGTATATCTTTCCATTGCCACCTTCCAGTTGGCAATTGTCTCTTTCTTCCCATCAAGTCACAGTGATTTCTGTTTTTCTTGGCTGCCACTGTAAATTTGTAGAAAGGAAAGAATTTGCAGTTCCTGGGGACTATCTATGCCGCGTTGGGTGTAACCACAGAGTTAGAAAGGGCCGCTGCAGGCACCACTCAAAGGAAACTTGGCAACAGAAATCCACTTCCCATCCCCTTACCACAGCTGTGAATGCCATTGTCAAGCAATTTATATTGAACTTTAAAAAAGTGTTTAAAGACAGAAAACTGTAGTGGGAGTTGGTACAGTCAGTGCTGTTTTTACACTTCTCATTTGTTCTTTGGTGTCTGAGATAGAAGTTCACTCAAAAGAAAATGTTAAGAACCAGTTTTACTCCAAATGCCAAAAGAACAGCACTCTTAGTTATTTTCTGACTGTAGAGGACTAGAATATTACATAAAAGGAATTTATCAATACTACTTCTTTCTCTTCCCCAAATCTTTTGTTTCCATTTCTAAGTCCGGGATCAAACATTTCAGGAAAAAAAATAAGAAAATTGAAGGGTAAAAATGCAGAGTACCCATATATGAAGTTCTACCTAAGTCTATATACTTTTTTTTCATAGTATTAATAGCATTTCATAATATTTTTGAAGCTATGTTTCCAGAGAACAAATCTATCCATAACATAATTATCTTATGTATGCATTTTTTAAAATTGTTGAGACTGGGGTAAAGCCAGTATAATTTTTAAAGATCAAGCGCCCTGGGTGGCTCAGTCAGTTAAGCATCCGACTCTTCGTTTCAGCTCAGGTTGTGATCTCACAGTTCATGAGTTTGAGCCTCACAAAGGGCTCTGTGCTGACAGTGCAGAGCCCACTTAGGATTCTCTCTCTCCCTCTCTCTCTTGTGCCTCCCCTCCTTGCTCTTTGTGTCTCTCTCTCAAAACTAAATAAACTTAAAAAAAAGTTCAGGAGCTCAAAGCAATAAGAGCTCCTGTGGTTGGGAACACCTACATGGCTGGAATGTTTGGGCATGGAAGGTAAATAAAGATGGTGCAATGCTTACTGTCACTACTGTATAAAATTCTGTAGTAGACTATTTGAAGGACAGTGGGAAGTAGATGCCCAGCAGAGATCACAGAATAGATGTTGAATAGGCTATTACTCTGAAGTAGCAAATGGCGTCTTAAATTTAAAGACTTAGGGATCTTAGACATCTTCTTGTCTAACCACTACATTCAAAGGGTGAGAGCTAACAGACCATAGAATTAGATGGTTATGAAGTGAGGCAAGGACCCAGGACTCCTAACCACCACTCCCTTGCTTAATGGACTGCTTTGAAGGAATTGCCAGATTTGACACCATTGATACACTCCTCTTGTCCTTGAACTTCTTCAACACCATTCCTTCTTAGGATTCCTCTGGGCTCCTGACCATTCCCTCCACATCTTAGTCATTCTTTCTTCAACCATATAATTCTTCCTTTCTTAAAAGTTCATATCTCCCAAATTCCCACCTCTGGGTTTCTTCTCTTCTCAATTGACATGCTCCTCACAGGCATTCTTGTCCATTGCTACTGCTCTAATTATTACGGGGAACAGGGGAAAGTGAGCCACAGTATCAACTACAGCAGGAAGATCCACTAAGGATGAGAAATCCCCCAAAAGTTTGGCAGATGGGGGGTTATTTATGACCATATTTCAGTAAAGTAGTGGGTCAGAAGACCCGGACATGAAGGAGAATGGGGGGAGAGCAAATGTGGGTTATTCTCAATGTAAAGAAATTTGGAAGAGAGAAATTTGTCAGTCAATTGAAAGAGGAGATTTTTTTGTTTCATTTTTAGGATGAGAGGTATTTGAGCATATTTATAGGCTGAATGCAGGAGCCAATTATGGGGGAGGCTGAACATGAGAGAGTAAGAGAGCTGATGGAGTGAAGTCCCAGAGGAGTTACGTCCCCAGGATCAGGGGACAGATGGAGGGGTGGGCCTTGAGCAATAGGGGTGCCTCATGCTCTGAGAATAGAGAAAAGAGATAAAGATGTGTGAATGTAAGTATATTTATACGTGTGTAGGGGGACAATTGGGGCAATTCTGCCAGGTTATTTCCATTTTATAAATAAGAGGCATGGTTTTCTGCTGAAAGCAAAAGAAACCCCCATATTTGAAAGGGACTGGTATTTGAAATAAAGAAGCTGTAACTAAGAACATGTAAAGAGGTCATACATGCGCTGAGGAACCAGTTGAAACTGGGAAGAATAAATTTGCAGTGGCTCAAATCTGTGTGCTGATTTCCCTTTTTACCCTCCAGAAGTACTTTTTGACTAGATATAGGAGTAAAAGATGAAAGTGATTGATCCAGCACTTTCCTGAGAAGAACTTGGTACAAGGGAATTGCAACTAGAAGAGACAAATTTAAATGATTATCACATATCCAAGAAGCAGATATACTAGAAAACTTGAAAGCATTTAGATTCAATTAAATGCACCCACTTAAGCATCTATTTTATACTTTGATAAGTTTTAACAAATGTTTAGTTTCATGTAGTCTTTACCACAGGCAAGATATTGAACTATATCAGTCCAAAATTATTATTTTTATATTTACTCACATATTTATTACTAACAGCTCTCTTGATTTGTATAGATAAGTTTCCATGTGGTGGTGTTTTCCAGCCAGTTAAAGAACTATCTTTAACATTTCTTATAGTACATTTATATTTATGACAAAATCTCTCAGGTTTTCCTTAACTGAAAACATTTTTATTTTGCCTTCATTTTTAAATTAAATTAAATTAATTTGTTTTTTAATTTAAATTTTGGTTAGTTAACATACAGTGTAATATTGGTTTCAGGAGTAGAATTCAGTGTTTCATCACTTACATACAACACCCACTGCTCATCCCAAGTGCCCTCTGTAATACCCATGACCCATCTAGACCATCTCCCACCCACATCCTTCCATCAACCTTCAGTTTGTTCTCTATCATTGAGTCTTTTATTGTTTGCCTCCCTCTCTTTTCTTCCCCATACCCTTCTCACATGTTCATCTGTTTTGTTTTGTAAATTCCACATATGAGTAAAATCATATGGTATTTCGCTTAGCATAATACATACTAGCTCCATCCACATCATTGCAAATTTGCCTTCATGTTTTAAGGAATATTTTCACTGGATGTAGAATATTGGGAGGGAAGTCTTTTTAGTTGCTGTTTTCCTTTCAACACTCCAAAGATGTTGTTTCATTATCTTCTGGCTTGCAAAGTTCTGCCAAGAAATTCATGGTCACTCTTAATCTTTATTCCTATATTCAGATTCCCTTTATGTCAGAATACACAAATAGTGTGTCTTCAGCTGCTTTTAAGATTTTCTGTTTTTCCCTGAATTTCAGCAATTTGATTGTAATGTGCCTTGGTGTGCTTTTGTTGTGTTTACAATATCTGGGACTCTTTATACTTCCCAAATCTGTGAGTTTATAGTTTTCACCAGATATGAAAAATCTGGCCATGCTTCATTCAAATATTTTTCTGTTCCTTCCCTCTAACACATGCTTTTGAGATTCTAATTGCACATAGGTTACACAACTTGATATCATCCCATAAGCCACTGAGGCTCTGTTAATGTTTTTATTTTTCAGCCTTTTTTTCTTTTCATGTTTTATTTTGAATTGGTTCCATTGATTTGTCTTCTGGCTCACTGATTTCTTATTCTGTAGTTCCTAATCTGCTGTTAATTTTTGGCAGCAAATTTTTCATTTCAGGTACTTTAGTTTTCATCTCTCGATGTTTTATTTCATACCAGTAATATCATCCATTTCTATGTTATATTTATGTTTTTCTTTAAAGATGTTAACATATTCATAATAACTTTTTGAACATCCTTGTCTGCTAATTTTATCATGTTGGCCAGTTCTGGAAATGTTTCTATTGATTAACTTTTCTTCTGGTTTTGGATCACATTTTCCTGTTACTTCATATGGTGAGTACTTATTTTTTAGGTACTGAATATTTTGAATTCTATATTGTTGCGTTTCAAGACTTTTTTTCTTCATTTAAAGAGTGTTAGATTTCTTCTATCAGGCAGTTAAGTTTCTTGCTGGTGAGCTTACTACTTTCAAGATTTCATCTTTCTCTCTTTTTAGAATTGCCTATTCTCTAGGACTAGAATATCCTACTTCTGAGGTGTGAGCTTTCTGAGATCTCTAAATGTCCTGGGTTTCAACTCCATTTGAGTATGGAGAATTGTTTTTGTTTGTTTGTTTTGTTTTCCCAGCCTTATAGAGTTTTACCCTAAACATCCATAGCTTGTATTTAGCAACAGACTCAAGGAGACCCACCTTCCCCTAATGATTTCTGGAACCGTTTCTCAATATTCTCTTTTACAGATTGATTCTCTAATTCACAAATACCACATGCCTTGGCATCCTTGAACTTCAGTGTCTGTCTATCTTAGCTCAGCAAGACCACTGTGCTCCGTTTGGATTTACCTTACCTGTATAATTGTCCAGAAAGTATCTCTAGGCAGAAAGCCAAGGCAATCACTGGGCTCATCTCATTTGTTTTCCTTCTCTCAATGATCACAGTCCTGACTTGCCTGTCATTCAGTGTTTGAAAACTGTTGTTTCTTAGATTTATTCATAGTTGCTCATGGTGCAAGAGTAGATCTGGTCTCATGACTAGCAAAAGAACTCTCAGTACATGACATTTTTGAAGAAGCTATTTTAACACAGCTCTTTGAATATGACAGAACATTAAATTATCAAAATTATGCATTATTGTCTTTACCTAAATATTACCAACAGGAAGAAACACACATCTCCCCATCCTGGACATCCTCCTATAATATGGTTTATTGCTGAAGAGTAGGATGTCAATGCCTTGAAAAATGGAGTGGGAATTAAAGATAATTAAAGAACAACGGAGTAGGACTTAAGCAACATCTGGGTGATGAACCAAATTTAACCAAGTTACTTATTTTCCAGTTGTGCTTGTTCAAGGAAGTGTCATCAATCTCTTTAAACCTTTTTAAAATTGAAATATAATTAACATACCATAAAATTTACCATTTTAAAGTGTGCAATTTAGTGGTTTTTAATATTTTCACAAACTTGTGCAACCATCACTACTGTTTAATTATAAAACATTTCATCACCCCAGAAGGAAACTCCATACCCTTTAGTAGTCATTCCCCATTTTTCCTTTTCTCCCAGCCCCTAGAAACTACTGATCTACTTTCTATCTTTATGGATTTGCCTATTCTGGGCTTGTCAGATAAATGGAGTCATATAATATGTGACCTTTTGTGTCTGGATTCTTTCATTTATCACAGTGTTTTCAGGGCTCATCCATGTTGTAGCAGTATCAGTACTTCATTCCTTCTAATGGCTGAAAAAGATTCCATTTTATGGATATACCACATTTCGTTTACACTTTTATTTAATGATGGACATTTGGATTGTTCCCACTTTTTTATTTTGAACAATGTTGCTATAAACATTCATGTACAGGTTTCTGTGTGGTCATATGTTTTCATTTCTCTTAGGAGTGGAATTGCTGAGTCATATGGTAACTCCATGTTTAACTTTTTGAGAAACTGCCAAACTGTTTCCCAAAGTGGCTACACAATTTTATGTCCCCATCAGCACTGTATGAGAGTTCCAGTTTCTCTAAATTCTTTCCCACACTTGTTGTTGTCCATCTTCCTGGTTATAACCATTCTGGTGCACATGAAGTGGTATCTCAAGAACATTTTGATTTACATTTCACTGACGACTAATGAAGTTGAATATACTTTCATTGGCCATGTCTATGTCTTTTTTGGAGAAAGGTCCATTTTAAATCCATTCCCCATTTTAAAAATTTGGGTTATTTGTCTTTTTATTGTTGAATTGTAAGAATACTTTATGTATTCTGTATACTTGCTACGTATCGGATATAGGATTTGTAAATATTTTCATCCATTCTGTGGGTTGTCTCTTCACTTTATTGGTGGTGTCCTTTGAAGCACAAAAGTTTTATATTTTAATGAAACTTGATTTATCTATTTTTCTTTGTGGCTTGTGTTTCTGTGTCATATTTAAGAAACTACTGCCTAAGTGAAGGTAATGAAAATTTGTGCCTATGTTTCCTTATAAGAATTTTATACTTTTAGCTCTTACATGTTAGTTTTTGACCCATTTTAAGTTACTTTTTATATGTGATGTGAGGTATTCTCAGAATTTTGAATGTTCTATATTGCTATATTTTGAATGGTCTACATCTTAAATACTCTGAATTATCTCATAAAGTTATGAAGATATTACCTTTAGTTAATACATAAATCTATCTGTGTGATAGTCAATTTTATTCTCCTCTTTCTTAAAAATATAGAGAATAAACAACACTGTATTTTTTAAACTTTGCCTCTTTGGCATTTTTTTTTTTGATATATACTAAATAGTAGATCTGGCCATAATATGTTTCTTAGTCTCCACTACAGGAAATCCTCAATTAAATTTTAAATAGCTCTCTTAGTACTCTATTGGAAGACAGATGTGATAATATTTTTAGAACCTAGCTCTAGAAGATCATTACCATATATATTTTTTTAGATATAAAGGTTATTTATATACCTATAAGAGTCAAATAATTGAAATGGAAACCCCAAACCTACTTTAATCAGGATAGATATTAAGGATGAACAGGGTCATTAGTGTCTGCTTTAAACATTATTTGGAAATTTTTTTTAAAATGAATTATTTTAAATTTGCTCTTTTACCATAGTTGCATCAATATGGCTTTGTGGAAATATCCTTCATTAGAAATAAGACTTTCTTTAAATGTTTTTTTATGAAGCTCATTTTAAATGATGTTAGTATATTCCATCAAATGGACATATCATTCTATACTTAATTATTTTCTTTTTGTTTTAAAATTTTATGCTTTAAGTGGGTTCTAAATTGATTTATCTTATCTTGCATAAGTATGTCTGATATTTCAGTTAACTCTAGCCTAGTTTATTGGCTAGATCTATAATAGTGTATTTTCTCTCTTTTGTGGTCAATTTGTAGTGCTGTTTATTATATGTAACTATTATATACCCAAAGGATATTTGGTTGTATTAAAAGATCCATTTATAAAAGTTGTCATTTCTCTAAATGTGAGTTTCTATATGGTTTCATTTAATCATTTGTATTCTCACTTTCCAAAGTGAGTGAACCACACAGAAATATTTTATAAAAAGTGAGTCTTTAGCCTAAAAGAACAAAACATTATTTGTGTTCTTGGTAAAGAGACATAGAGATATTATTTATCTGGGTGACACAGCAACTGATGAATATAAAATAGTGATTTTTTGAAAGTTTTACCAATATACCATTCATTGTTCTCCCATATTTTCTGGCAGTTTCTCCTGTGACTTTGACCTTCACACTGGTCTTTGGTCCACAATGCAAATCATAGGTGCTTGGACAGATTGACCTGTGAAACTATCCAGTAGAAAGAAAGCAATGTAAATGCTTAATATATGGGAAAGAAAGAGTAAAAAAATACTTAAGCTCTCAACTTAAAATATGCAGGACATTTGCTTATTTGCTTTGTCAATATTAGAGAATTTCATGTTACAGGATATTAGTTGAGGTTCAGAGGCCTTAAAAGGCCCAAGTAAGATATTAAAATCAGTTAACATTTAAGAATCACTAAGAGCCCTTTTTCCTTATTTTTCAAGGCATATGCTAATCATCAGCTAGAATCAAGAATTTCCTCTCCTGGAGTACTATTCCATAGTTAAGTAAAAGATAGGATTTCCTTTGAAGTATATGATCACTGCTTATTATAGAAGAACTGACAAGGCATTCATTATTTTTTTTTTACCATATAGAAACTTGATTTAATGGTTTATAAAGATGACATTTTAAGCTATTGTAGTGAATATAATATTCCCCTGGGACTGTGTTTTTATTCACTCTTGGTATATCATCCATTATTTTATTTAATCAGTCAACTCTTTAATTCAGTTTCTCTCATTCACTCAATAAATTTGCTCAGCGAGTCTTTATTGAGTAGTAAACCCAGTAGCAGGACTGGGGTCCATGTTACTCTCTGAGACCCATGGGTTATTTTGGAGCTTAACATGCAATTTGGTATGGGTATAGTGGGCCACTGTATTCAAAATACAGATTTTCGTGAACTCTTATACTGTATCTTTATATCTCCAGTTATACTGTAGGCATTTGATTACATTTTTGTCAAATTGAATCAAATAGAATCCTAGAGTGTTAGACTTGGAAATGTGTCTAAGCAGCTAATAGAAGTGCCCTAGGGATTGCCAATAGGTAGGGTGATGAGGCAGGTTTCTGGGAGTTTCCTACTTATAATTAACTAGAATATCCTCCTTTTTATCTATTGGGTTTCTGTATAAAGTTTCATGTTTTAAAAATGTGTCTACTGCTAAAAAATATTGGAAAGGCATTGATAATTCAATTGTCTCATTTACAAATTAGGCTGTATTTTTCAGTAATCTACATCAATTACAAATTATTTAATCTTTCTAAACAACAGATATGGTTCAGATAATGTCCCCTGCCCTTTCTTTCTTTCTTTTTTTATCCTCCCTACAGGGTTGGGGAAGGAGGGCTTTTTGTTGAAAAAAGAAAAGGTGGATGGGCTCAACAGCCTAAAACTAATTTTCTCAAGAAATGATGAAGCAATAAAGTACAAAAGCCTTTGAAGATCTCTAGCAAGCTATGTCAGTGTCTGTAATGTGAATCTGCTTGAGGTCTCTTCAATGCTGTGTGCCCTCACACTGTGAATGAATTCATTAAAACAATGCAGAATACATCTGGGGCAGGAAAATAAGGAAACTAATTTTTAAATGACTAAAGACTGAGGATACAATTCTCTCTTAATTTTTCTGGCCTAATGGGGAACACATACATATGTTATCAGCTCATCTCTAACATTAAAAATAAGTTAGAGCTGACAACATGTACAATCACATCAAGGCTTGTCAATTAAAAATCAACCCAAGAAAGATGTTGTGGATATTACTGAGACTGTCAGCTCCCATCAAAAGTGAGAGGAGATCCAGAGAGCGAAGCATTGGTTAATGTTGAAATCTCTGTTACAAAGCAGAGCAAAGTTGCCTCCTCGGGTAACTTGGCATTGATATCAGCTGCCTTAAGAGGATACTTCTAGATAATCAATCTGATTATGTGTCATACACCTAAACTTTGTCTACTCTAGGTATAAGCCAACAAAACTATTCAGAAATGTGAGAGCTAAATGTCATGAGAGGTATGTCTCTCCCTTTCAAAGCAGAAAATTATAGAAAACACTCAAATAAGCATTTTTCCTACAACTGAGATGGTGGAGTTTTTGTTTTGTAACTTCAGAGAATGGAATGCCATTCTCTGATGGACTTTTGTCTTCAATTTCAAAACTGTTTCGTAAGCTGAAAATTTCAAAGGCATGGTTGAGAATAAATGTTATTTACAAATTCCAGAAGCCTGTGAACTACCTTTTCTTTGCAAAATGATCATATTGACCCCAACTGAATATTTGGAGCTCATGTGTCCATCAAAAATGTAGATGAAATAAATTTCTGAGAGATCAGCTGAGGCTGTGTGACTGTTTAAAAACACATATGGAAATAATGAAATATGGCAGTCTTCATGATACTTTGTGAAATGACAGGCCAGCCAGGCCATTTAAGGTATTAAAAAGTCAGGATGATGAAAGAAAAAGGCTGGGGAGCCTACCAAAACTGAGGAGGTAGCAGCCACAAGCAAATGTCATTAGTCTTCCAGAGACAGAGAGAGAATGTCTGCAAAACTGACAACGAGGGAGTAAATAGGGAGTGAGGGCAGGACATCACATTACAGTGGCAGAACTAGGCATTTTGAGGCAAGACTGGGGGGAAAGGCAAAGAATGGGCACATAGCCAGGGACGAGAAGTGACAGATCAGACATATATGAGACACCAAGCATTTATTCAGATGGAACTGAGTAACACAAGAAATAGGTAAAAGGGAGTGGGTGGAGTAGGTGTAGACCCTCTCCCTTTATTGGGTTCTGTCACAGGAGAAGGGGAACAGATACGAGTGAAGTGTTCTATACGAGTGAAGTGTTCTATACAGTGAAGAAGCAATGACCACTTATGCAAGGTATTTGTTTGCTTTGAGTGTATAACATGTGTGCTGTACATGTGTTGGTGAAAAAAGCTATCTTGTCATTGTTTCTTAAATACATTACAATTCTAATTGTATTTATGGCATAAATATTCCCCAAAGAATAATCCACCTTTGGTTGCAGAGCCATAATCTTTAAATTTCTTGTTAAGATTACTCTGAGTTTTATTTGGTATCCTTCTCTAGGGTGGTCGTTTTGTAAAAATAAATGTTTATGCTTTAAAACATTGCATAGGCCTATAACAAGCCTAAAACAAAACAAAGCAAAACATCTACTATACTCTTTCAAACTCTGCTTTCTACAGCGGTAGCTACTTTTCGATTCTCCATTTCTAAATCCATTTCTAAATGTTTATACGGTATTGTACTTCTGTTATATACACGCGCGTGCGCACGCACGCACACACACACACACACACACACAAACACACACACCCTTACCTGGAATAGGAATAGGCAGTTTTTCCCATATGAACTATCTAGACTTGACCTTAGAGCTCTCTCTGCATGGTGTTCTGCTAAACAACTAGAAAGAACACTACCCTTATTTCTCCAAGAGTTCTTTTGATACGTGGCACTGGCCCAAACAGATCCAAAAATCAGTTTGAGCAGAATTTAATGCTCATAACCCTGGACCCTGGACATAGTCTCCAGCATTTCTGGGAGAAATTTTAGATACTACTTGCTAATTTGGATGGTGTTATTGTTATTCAGAGTTCATCTTTCTAATTTGAGTCACATCTGTGACTGCTTAGCTGAACCGGGAGCCTCAGCATTAAGCTCTATCTTCATTTGCTCAGGGGACACATGGTGTGTGTAGGAGCCATCATGCTTTGTTTTTACAAATCAAACTCTTAATTAATTACTGAACATACTGCAATTCACTAATCAAGCTGTATTTTTTGAGACATTTCTGACTGATAAATATCTAGTCATCTGGCTTTGCAATATATCCTCTTGTCCTTGCTTTAGACAAAAATGGTGGGAGTCATCGGAAATGTTTCTTCTTATATGTGATTTGTTCATGATCATGCATGAGCTTGGAAGAAAACAATTTCCCGCAGAACTTTGTAGTCTTCTGGTCCACATTAAGAGGCAGTGTTTTCAAGTGAGAAGGGGCTCTGTATACAAAATCATGAAAGGCTTGGGTTCAAATTCTGGATGTCCCACTTTCATCTGATTGAACTTTAAATCTCAGTTTCTTACTTATAATATTTGTTTTGAAAATTAAATGAGAAAAACCACATAAAGCACCTACTACTGTGCTAGCAGTGAAGTTTCCAATCATTCAGTCACTCCCACAAATAACTATGGGGTATCTACAATTTCCTAGGCTCTTCAGCATGGTGAAAACAATTGTGGACAAGACAGACATAGCACCTCTTCACATGAAGCTTGCTTTCTGGGGGAGGGGGTTCCTAATAAACCAGAAACAAACAAGCAAAATAATCGCATATATATTATAATAGCTCTCTATTTTTTATAAATGACTGTGTACATATTTCATTTTCTGCTAGATGGAAAGTTTTGTGAGGACATTATCTTATGTTATACACTTTTCTGGATCACGATCACTACTGCACATATTGGGAAACATATGTCTGTTGAGTCAAAAAGTGAACAAGTGTAAAAAAGTGACTGTATAGTGCAAAGGCTAAGAACAATAAATGTTCTGCACCCATGTTTCCTGGGTTCAATCACAGGACAGCCAATTAAACTCTCTGTGCTTTAGTTCCCCTACATAAAAAATGTGGATAACAAATACCTGTGGGTGGCTTAGTCTGACTTCGACTCAAGTAACCATCTCACAGTTCGTGAATTTGAGCCCTGTGTTGGGCTTGCTGCTGTCAGCGCAGAGCCTGCTTTGGATCCTTTGTCCCCTCTTCTCTCTGCCCTTCCCCCACTTGCACCCTCTCTCTAAAAAATAAAATAAATAAAATTCAAAAATAAAAATAAAAACAAATACCTGTATAATGTCATTTTCATGCAGATTCAAGGAGTTATTTTAAGCAGAACATTTAAGGCCAATGGCACATAGCAAGCACTCAATAAATGTTGGCTGTTTTTCTTTAACTAGAGAGCTACTTCTCAAACTGAACTCTATCAGCAAATGGAAGTTCTTGGGAATATATTTAGAAGTGATATATATAAGAATTTTAGATTTTATAATTTCATTTTGATGAAAATTTTATTTTATTTAAATGTTTATTTATTTTTAGGAAAGAGAGAACACACGCAAGTGGGGGAGAGGTGGAGAGAGAATCCCAAGCAGGCTTCATGCTGTCAGCACAGAGCCTGACGTGGGGCTTGATCCCATGAACCATGAGATCATGACCTGACCTGAAACAAGAGTCAGGCACTTAAGTGCCACCCAGGTGCCCCTAGATGAAAAAAGTTTAAATATTAAAATTAACATATTTTGGGATAGCTGCCAAGCAATTTCAGTGCCCATTGACCCTTACACTTAAAGTTGTTTTAAGTGATCATGTGACATGACAGTATTTAACTTTTAGTTTCTCACACTGGACCACCATATTTTGGGTACTTTAAAGTTTCTCAATATTGAAAAATACTATTTTAGAGCATCAAACATTCATGTATCATAAACCATAACATAAATGTTTACAATGCAAAAATCATGTCAGTGAACACATATTTATTATGGTCATCATTCATGATGTTTCCCAGTTCTTTTGGGTTCTTTCTTCAGGGCACATGGTACATTGTAGGATTTCACGTCTTGGCCTTGTTTGTGTTTGGAGGATGAGGGGGACCTGTGCCTCCTTCTGGCCAGTGAGTGGTGAGCAGAATTCACATGTGCTACTTTTGTACCAGATGTTTAATTGCTGGTTCAAGACCTTCCTGAACCTGCTTTTCGAGTTTTAACTGTTCATTGGCTGCAACCCTGAGCCTCCCTGCCAACTTACATTGGACACACACCATGCATGAGAAATGATGTATTTGTTGATTTAAACTATTGAGATTTGCACATTGTCACCATCACATTCTGACTGGTAGGTACCCTAATTGCACCTATTGTGTCTAAGACATGATGATTGTTGCTCTATAAATCAAAAGTCAGCCAGTTTCCTGCCACAGACTTTTTCTCTCAGTTTATCCCCTGCCAGATGATATTCTGAGAGCTCAGATGATATAAGCCTTCTATTATCTTAAACTTTCATTCAACTTGTAGTTCCTTCAGGTTTAGGACCTCTCCTTCATCAATGAAGAATGAAGACAATAATAAGATACTTACAATCTCTACCCTTCTCACCAGATGCTATGTAAAGAGTAAGGATTTAAACTTCATTCCCTCCAAAGACACTGAGAACTTCTACATAAAAAATAGATATTGCTTGGCAAGATGGTCTCTCTCAGCCTCATGTGCTACCCCAGGCTGCATCTCTGTGGAGTTGCCTAGCAGTGATTCCTAGCAGCAGCTTGAGCCAGATTGAGAGAACAGTGGTTTCTGTTGATAGTCGTTCCTTGATGCTCTGTTTCCTGGTCATGGTTCTCAGGAAAGGCTCAGAGATCCTTCAGGAGTCATATTTCCCTCTATTACTCTCAGTCAGTCAGAAGACCCAACTGAGTCAATTGGGGCCAATTTGACGTTCTGTAAAAGATGGTTTAAAGAATTACCTATAGTGTTGTTCTGGAAGCAAGCTTAGGTCCAGTGAGCTAGTGGGAAAAGCAAATGGTCTTTTTGCTTTTATTATTATGCAGTCTAATACCATCTCTGCTCTGCCCTAAAATGAAACTAGGGCCCAGTGTCCTACAGGCTCTTCCTTGTCTCCAAGTTAATTGTCTAATTCCCTCAGAGATATTCTTCCAAGAGGTTGGAGTTTATATCCCAGTGTTTTCTTGTGGCAGGACCTGAAATCAAAGAAAGAGATTTGATCACAACCAGAAAATGTACTTCATAAACCACCCCCTCCCATATGTTCAGTCCAGATTAGGTACTTTAAAAAATTTCCCCAAAGACATAAATAAAAAGAAGTCTAGCTCATATTTAAAACTCCAAAGCATGAATTTTGAAGTGAGATACTTTCTCTTTTAGCAACATTTAGACCTTATGCAACATTGATTAATACATTCAAGAATTTTTTTCAGTATATGCAAATAAGCCACCATATTGAACAAAAGGGGGAAAGTGGAAAGAAATAAGGCTGGAACATTTCATGGGAACATGATCTTGAAGGATTTGTAAGATATGTCAAAAAGTTTGGATTTATCCTAAGGGCAATGGAAAGACATTGTTGGAACAATGTCTTGTTGGAACAAGCAATGTAAAAAAAATCATTTGGTAAGTTGATGAGTAAAATAAAAGTAAATAAATGAGAATAAATGTAGATAATTCCTTCAAGAAACTTGGCTTTGAAATAAAAAAAAGAAAGTAACTGGAAACAGATAGAGGCTAAAGGAAATTTTCTTTGGTTTGACTGGTAATTTTAAGGAGACTCTAGAAAGGGAGAGCTAGAAGATCTAGAGAAAAGACAGAAGGGTTTTTTAAGTTTTTCTTCATTTTTTTAAAGTTCTTATTTAAATTCCAGTTAGTTAACATAAAATGTAATATCAGTTTCAGGTGTACAATTTAGTGATTCAACACTTCCATATAAAACCCAGTACTCATCACAACAAATACCATTCCTTAACCCTATTTAACCCATCCCCAACCCATCTTCCCTCTGGGAGTCATCAGATTGTTCTCTATAGTTAAGAATCTGTTTCTTGGTTTGCCTCTCTCTCCCCCCCCCCTTTTCCCTTTGTTCATTTGTTTCTTAATTTTCACATATGAGTGAAATCATATGGTATTTGTCTTTCTCTGACTGACTCATTTTGCTAAGCATTATACTTTCTAGCTCCATACATGTTGTTGCAAATGGCAAGATTTCATTCTTTTTTATGGCTGAGAATTGTTTTTTATCCATTCATCTTCTTTAATCATTCATCAGTTGCTGGACAGTTGGGTTGTTTTCATAATTTGGCTATTGTAAATAATGTTGCTATAAACATTGGGTATGTGTATCCCTTTGAATTAATGTTTTTGTATTCTTTGGGTAAATACCTAGTAGTGTGATTGCTGGATCATAGTGTAGATCTATTTTAAACTATTTGAGGAACCTCCACACTGTTTTCCAGAGGGGCTGCACCAGTTTGCATTCCTACCAACAGTACAGGAGGGTAGATGGAAGGGGGAATGAGAAAGAATGAAATCATGCCATTTGCAGCAATGTGAATGGAACTGAAAGGTATTATGCTGAGTGAAATAAGTTAGTCAGAGAAAGACAGATATATGTTTTCACTCATACGTGGATCTTTAGAATCTTAACAGAAGACCATGGGGGAAAGGAAGGGGGAAAAAAGTTACAGAGAGGGAGGGAGATAAACCATAAGAGACTCCTATATACAGAGAACAATCTGATGGTTGATGTGGGGGTGAGGGAGAGGGGAAAATGGGTGATGGGGATTGATTAGGGCACTTGTTGGGATGAGCACTGGGTGTTGTATGTAAGTGATAAACCATGGGAATCTACCCCAAACACCAAGGGCACACTTTACACACTGTATGTTAGCCAATTTGACAATAAATTATATATAAAAAAAAGAGAAAAGAAGGAATGGGATCCACAGTTTGGGTGAGAAAAAAATGAGATATTAATGCCATCTTTTCCATTGTAACTGGACAGAAGCAGAAAAAAATGGCTATGAAAACAGCTAAATATCTAGGTTTGGTAGCATACAGTGAAGGGAGTTCTCATCTCTTGGCTCTTTTCCTTTTGCAGTTGGAGAACAGATCCTCTGTTGATATTCAGTGGGGAAGTTGAGGTTGGAAATTTGGAGAGGGAGAATGGAGATTCTTTGAAATTACTATTGTAAAGAATTAGAGCTGATGATAGAAATATAAAAATCTTCTTTTCCAGTATGGGGGTGATTATACTTTGCTCACAATTGGGAGGTTAAATGAGATGATATATGGAAAGTTGTACATGGTTGGCTACTATTAATAATAGTAGCTATTATTATTACCAGCACCACCACTTTATTTCTCATGGTTTTTTTTTAAATGTTTGTTTGTTTGTTTGTTTAGATAGTGCATATACATAACCGGGGGAGCGGTAGAGAGAGAGGGAGAGAGAGAATCTCAAGCAGGCTCCATGCTGTCAGTGCAGAGCCTGACATGGGCTTGATCTCTCTAACTGTGTGATCATGACCTGAGCAGAAATCAAGAGGTGGACGCTTAATGGACTGAGCCATCCAGGCACTCCATCCTTCCCCTGATTTATACCACAGTACTAATTTTAGCTTTTATTTATAGCTCCAGCTCTTCCTTGAAGTTTCATCTATGTTGTTTCTCTTAGTTTCGTCCTTCACTCTATGTCCAGGCTCTTGCTTTCATCTCTTCACTTACATCTTTTCAACTCTTTCTGCTTGGTAATTTTACATAATGCCTTCTTGATACTGTCCCTCCTAAGATGGCCTGGCTCCAGGCATATCTCTGTCTGATTCTTTCCCTATAGCACAGCGTCTTACCTCCATCCTGAGCTCATCATAAGAACTCAAACAATAGTGAGACCAGGAAAATCCATGTTCATTCTGTAGTTTACCAGAGCTTATTTGCAAGTGAAATCCTGATAATGGCCCTGAGTTTGAGTAGTTTGATTCTATGATATTAATCAAATAGATTAGAGGATGAGATTTAATCATTTATATATAGGTGTACCTGAGAAATATTGTGGGTTAGTTTCTAGGCCACCACAATAAAGTGAATATTGCAATAAAGATGAGCCAAATAAACTTTTGTCTTCATAGTGCATATAAAAGTTATGTTTACAAAATACTATTAGTCTATTAAGTGTGTAATAGCATTATTTTTTTTAAAAAAGACAATGTACATAGCTTCATTAAAAAATACTTTATTGCTAAAAAGTGCTAACCATCATCTAAACTTTCAGAGTCATAATCTCTGCATAATCTTTTGGAGGGTTTTGACTGATCAGGGTGGTGGTTGCCAAAGATTAGAGTGGCTGTAGCACTTTCTTAAAATTAGACAACAATGAAGTTTGCTGCATTGAATGATTCTTCATTCGCAAATAATTTCCTGTAGCATGAAGTGCTGCTTGATAACATTGAACTCTCAGTAGATCTTCTTCAGGATTGGAATCAATCCTCTCAGACCCTTCTAGATGCCATTAAGAGTATTCCTGATTCATGGGAAGAGGTCAAAATACCAACATGAACAGGAGTTTGGGAGAAGTTGGGTTAATCCTCATGGATGACTTTGAGAGGTTCAAGACTTCAGTGGAGGAAGTGACCTCAGCTGTGGTGGAAACAGCATGAGACTAGAATTAGAAGTGGAGCCTGAAGAAGTGGAGCCTGAATTGCTGCACTCTCATGATAAAATGTTAATGGACGAGGAGTTACTTCTGGTGGATGAGCAAAGTAGTTTTTTGAAATGGAATCTGCTCCTGGTGAAGATGCTATGAAGATTATTGAAATGACAAGAAAGGATTTGAGAATATATATCAACTTGGTTGGTAAAGGAGAGGCAGGGTTTATTGAGTGCCTTTCTCCCCAACTTGAGCTCTTAGCTTTAGCTCATGACCTCCTGTCCATGCTCCATCACTGGAAGCCTGGGTCTTGGCTCTGACTATAGTTTGTAATCTGAGAACATGGGGCAAACAGCCTGCCTATCTCAATTCGTCTCCTTATCTATTATCATGGCTAATCCTTTCTCGTCTCCCACCCTCAGGGCCCACCCATGTCCTCCTTACCTGTCACCACTACCAAGTGAATAATATGAAACTAAACACTTCATAAGTGCCAGCGAAAATACCCACACTAAATGATTACTAGATGATTACTAGAACACTATTTCATTAGGTTGTGCATATATAGAACCCTAAAACTCAGAACGCACAACTTGGCTGCACTCTCAAAAGTACCGAGTACATATTTCAATTTGATTATTAAGGCATTGAAGCATCGTCTCTGTTCCCTGCACAGGAAATCATATGAAAGCCTGTTACAACTTTAAAAGTATGCGAGGCATGTGCTTTTGAAGTCTAGCAGAGGGCACGTGCAGCCACACCAGAAACACCAGCAGCTTCTTTGTCCCAAGGAAGTTTGGAAGAAACTGAGGATACAGGTACAAAATGGCTGAGTGAATTTTTTTTTCTGACCAACAGTGCTGCTCGTTAGCAGCTTGAAAGGACGCCTAGATCCAAAATAGTATTAAACAAGTGTTTCTTCAATATGAGATCATTATGTTTCTCTTCTAAATCCAAATACTAATTGCAACCTTGCTGTGAGCATACAATATTAAGGCCATCATAGCCATGGCAACAGAATGCAACATGAAGTGGAATCCTATCATCTGCACAGCGTTGCTAGTGGTTTGGGTGGCGGACGAGCACTTTCTTACAACATCTCTAATGTTCAACTCCAAAGAGGGGATTGCATTGCATACCTTTAGGCAATTTTGCCATGCGGATTGTGTTATCTTTGAATGTTTTGTATATCTCTATAATTAATTTCAATACCGGATGGCTTGTTAATCCATAGACAAAAATGCAAGCACAAATTAAAATTTCAACAGGCACTTTACAATGGCCATTTACATTTCGAAATTAAACCCATAATAAAAACTTTTGTGTACTTATAATTGGACTGATTTTTAACACCCAATGATAAACATCTATGTAAATAGCCTCCCAAAGATTTTACACTTAAGAAAAAAAGCACTTTAAATGAGCTGCTTAAAGTCACCTTCTCTGCTTTGCATGATAATTGTAATGCAAAATAATAAACTGCACAGGGCAGGAGTACAACACTTCTAGGATGATAGGGTGCCATTTATATGAAGATAATTAGGCATTTAAAACCTACCAATACCAATTTTAAAACCTACCAATTAAAAAAAAAAAACAGTGTGCTTACAGTAAACTCATTGAAATAAATTTCCATTTGCCTCTGCCTTGCTTTCATTACAAATATGTCCATAGCTTGTGTAGCCCCAAGGACTCTGTTTTTGTGTGTAGGAAGTGAGGTGCCGATTAAGAGTTCATAACCCAGCCTATCTTTCTGTAAAAACAAAGAAGTATTTTGTAGAGATCTGCTGTAAACAAATGAACCATATGCCATTGTTAAAAAGAAAGCAAAGAGTTGTGTTGACGGAAAGACTTGTTACTATTAGAAAGATTGATGCGTGAACAGAACTCCATACTCCTATTCTCCTAGATTATGCTGGGAAGAGCAAAGGAGACAATGGGGTCTGCTATCAACATTCAGAGGCAGATGTATGGGGCTTTGGGTTCACAGTCAATGAAACAAAATTCATCTTCTCAAGGAGTTACCTGAAAATGGACCATGAACTCACATGAAAGTAATAAATAGGTCATGTAGCTTTCCCAGATAGATAAAACATACCATTTAGACCACAAGGAAATGTTAACACTTGAGCAATGAAGAAATTCCTAACAGATTGGTCAGAAGATAATTTTTACTATTAATAGTGCTACATTCATTCATTCATTGATTCACTCCTCCATTTATCAGATATTTATTAGTCACCTACTAGGCATTCTACTACATGCTGAGAATTCAAATGAAAATTCAACTCTCAAAGAGATGAAACACATGTTTAAGCCAATAATTTTGGTAAAATAGGGGAAAATTATGAGTGAGTCCTATACAAAGTGAAAGGAAAAAATGACTTAATCTGCTAGGAAAGATTTCATAATAGGCAACGTTTGAATGACATTTTGAAGGGTAAGCAGCTATTTGTTGGAGAACCAAGAGGAAAATAGCTAGAAAAGTCTGGGAGGGGCTTTAGAAGCTGGAGACACCAAAGTGTTGGGTTTTCATACCTGTAAGTAGTTATGTCTAAAACACAGTGTTCATATGGTGGATGTTTAATGTTTCCCTATTTACCTTTCCATTATATTTTATTTCTTCAACATGGTCAAGCTCTTCAGACTAGGTTGGAAGGATTACTGATTTAAATAATTATAAAACTCAGGAGAATTATTTCAGGCATCACTGAATTTAAGAGCTGATAAGAATCTGTGTCTCTCTGGAATTTGCCTTCCTCAGTGTTGGTTTCTCCCTCAAGGCTATACTCTAAGGACCTGGCAAACCCAGCAGAAATTTGGATTGGTAGAAGGGATGATTCTTCCCCAAATGAAACTGGCATATTGTCCCCGAAGCATTCACCAATTACCCAGAATCATTTATTGAATAGTCACAACTGTTTATATGTACCAAAACATTTATAACTTAAAAAAATAGAGGAAAAAAATAGAAAGTCATCATAAAGAGGAAAATGGCCACTTATTTTCTTCAGTGTTTTTTCCCCCTCAAACATATACACATGTAGGCTTTTAACAGTGTAAAAAAACTCACTGTCAGGCATGAAGATGGGAGAAATCGACATTTTCTTTCACTGTGCATCTCAGTACCACATGCTTTGCCTTGGCCTTTTCTGTTACTTTCAAAATTAATGCACACAAAGTGATAAATAATATATCAGACAAATAGAGAAGTAAGTCTTGACATACTGAAAAAACTGAACTATTTCTGCAAGCCAAAATATTTGGATGTTAACAATGCTGTAAATATTAATTTAGCAGGAAATAATAAATTGATGCTAGCATGATTTACTTAAATTATTTTTATATATCTTCATAACTGTAATCCAAAAGAGGAGAATATGGGACAAATTAGAAGTGGACATTTTATTACAATGTTAATAATAGTTCATATTTAATTGCGATCACATCTTTAATCTTATCTTTCTCCCACCAATGGCTCGTTTTTATTCTTATTATCTTGTTTTCAGTACAGAATTATCACCCACTGGTTTTCAATTACAGAGATGCCCATATTGATTCTACTCTTGATTTTAACTCACAACTGAAAAATTACTCATTTAGTTCTATAAAGCTGTATTCTGTAGCTAGTGTAAGCTCTTCTAAAAAATTATGTGGACTCAAAATACAGAAAGATAAAACTCATAAACAGAACTGTTCAGTTATATAAAGCTATTGGGAAACAGACTTTAAATTATTTTAACTCAAATCACTATTAAAATGTAAGAAGACAAATAGTAATCAAAAATGTCATCACCATATGGAGGAAAACTTGATGTCAGTCACAGCATTTATAAAGAACAGGTGGCGCTTAAGCAATCAGAAACCCCTTATGGAATTATACAAATGTAACCTAAATTCCATAGATCTGTAGTAAAGTGATGTACATAAATTAGACAAAAGATCTTTCATTAACACATATATTCTAAGTTGTTTGACTGTGATTTCCAAAGTTTCAGAAGGAATGAAAATATTCTCCTGCACATCACATTGTTTACTTCTACATTTTTTAAGGAAATAATTGCATCCTTTGTTTACTCTCAAAAGCTGTGCATATTACTTCTTTTAAGAGGGATCCATGTCTCTGAAACCACCATAGGTATTCCAATACCTTCTGTCCCCAGGATCTGGCAACAGGAATGGTGGCGGGGTGGGGGGATGAGATGGGTACTGTGTTCAGTTTGGTCTTGAAGATCATCAGCTGAGTCATTTGGAGTCTGACACGTTTGAAACTCTCCAGCCATTGCATGTGCTCTCCAGAGAAGAGGTTCTAAAACCATGCAGTCTGAGAGCCGTGCTGAGTGTGCAAATCTTAAACCAGAACCAATTTTTCTGAACTCAAATTTTACACGATTCATAGAAAGCCATTTGTGGGATAAAGAAAGCTTCTCAAAGCAAGTGAAAATGTTGAAGCAAAACCAGAACTTCAAAATGTTTTGAGGAACAGCAGATTGATATTTTGAGCTGTGCTTCTGTAGTACTCTCCTAAGAAAATATCTTTATACTTCGGCATTTTCAAATCATATTGGTGGTTATGTCCACTGATAATAAGAAGAAAACTCTCATTTTTGAAAAAAAACATCCTGAGGTTGTATTTCATTTGAGGTCTCCTATCTGACTTGAGGAGAGCAATTACTGGCTGCAGACTTTCCACTGTTAATAGGTGAGCCTTGTAATTACCTCCGAAAGGAAATTCCCCTTTCTGAGTTCCTCCATATTAATCTAATTTTTGGAATCGACTGAGTAGTGCAAAATCCCAGATGGCGGACTAGAGTGCTACTGACTCAGTTTGTTTCACATTTTTATTCAGAATTCACACAAATGTCAATTTTCCACTAGTTTTTTTTCTTTAATATGAAAAGAAATTCAAGGTTAAACTTTCTGAAGAAAATAGTTTATTTCAACTGCACAGATATACTAAGCAGAACTCAGGCATAAAGATAATAACTAAGTTACTTCCACTTTTTCTGCATTTTATGGCTGTTATGTCCACTTTTCTCTTCAGAATACATTAAAAATATGTTAAATGCTCTTGAACCACCTGATTTCTTGATCCCTTTGCTGTGCTTGATGTTACCCCCAACCATAGATTTACAAGGTAGTTGGTATCACTGAAAGCTGCAGATTCAAAAGTCATTTCCCACATACAAAATCAGGCATAATTAATACCAGCATTTCCACATACTGATTCTTTTACCACTTATTCTGTACCTCTCTTGGGATGCTTGCCACTTTCTATTTGACTCAGTGTCCATTTGCATACCTCCAACTGAATTTCTGTTAGTCCTTTAAGAAAAGGATCAGGACCTTGCTTATGATTCTGCCCTCTACCCTGCTTCTCACAAGCACCTGGTATGAAATAAACTCGTAGATATCTGTTGAATAAATGAAACAAAGGATGAAGGAATGTATATTACATTAGTCTTCTGATATTTTTTCCAGGGTTCTATTTTTAAAGTTTATCAAATCAGATACAATTTCTTCAATAGTGAGTGGATTTGTTATTCAGCTTCTGACTTGGGGATAACACCGAATATCAGTATTTGGGTAAAAATTCTCATGTCAGAAATATCTTTATTCATATTTCTAGATTTGTTTAGGTGGATTCAGCTTTAACTAATTTTTTTCGTTGGTAAAATGAGTATACTACTTCCTACCTAATATATTCATAGTAAGTGAAGAGATAAGGCCTGTTTCTAAATTATATCAAGCATCTTTAAATACCATTTATGGTGAAGGAAAGGATTGCTTTCTATTTTTTTCAGAATATTCTAGGGCACACTGAGTTGTTAAAATATAAGGAAATAAATATAAAAATATAAATATAAAGTGTGTAAAATAAAAACAAGAAAAATTGGAGACAGGAATATGCATTCTCCTGTTGAAACATATAACAAAAACAATAATAACTGCTGATATTTATTTAGAGCTTACAGTTCAGAATGCACTGTGCTAAGTATTTCATATGCAGTTTCCAATTTAATCCCAGCAATCATCTTATGCTATAGGTGCTATTATTATCCTTTTCTTCCAGGCAAGAACACTGAGGTTCACAGAGATTAAATAACATGTCCAGAGATAATAGGTGATGAGCAGGAGGATGAGGGTATACCTCACCAGGTATACCTCACCCAACGCCTTCATTCTTTACTTTCCTATATTGTCCCTGTACTGGCATGAGAGGCTGCTGAAAACACTAGCATGACCAGTGGGGGTGAGGGCATCATGTCCAATCAAAGGTGCCTGGGTTTATTTTCTATGTTAAATCTTTTCTTCCTTCCTTCAGCCATAAACACGGGGCAGTCAGTGCCATTGGATTGCCAGTGAAATTTCAAATAAAAATCTCTCTCTAGAAATGGGCATTGAGGTTAGAGATTTTAGTGTCACCCCCTCACCTAGAGAAGGTAGAGCTGGTGCTCTCCTCTAAGAGGCAGGAAGAATTTGAATCCATCTGCAAAATAACCTCTTTCTGGTAATCAGGGGGTCTTCCCCCACTGGGTTCAAAGGGCTTCCCTCTTCTTTGTTGTGCAATTTCTAAAGCATTGTGCAATACATAAAGAAAAGACCAAGAACATATCATTGCCTTGGAAACTGCTATGGAATTTGACAGACTGTAGGTTGTTCAGAGCAAATGTTCTGTTGCTGCACAGAGTCCATGCAGTAGCGATGACTGGCAAAGTGGCTGAATGCTCATCTGCTAATCTTGATGTCAACTTAACCTGTCATCCCTGCCCTAAGGATAGGGCGGGAAGTTTGTCTGGTGCTTTCTTTAAATTCGGACTTTTGAACTATTTCGTTCCCAAACTGTCAGTGAGGGAATAAAAAGATAGGAGCTGAAGACAGAACAGCAGCTCTCTGAAGTAGTTATCCACAGCTCATGGAGATGAGAATGTGCAACCCGTGTTTTCAATAAACGAATTCTTACTGCATAATCTTGGGAAACGATACCGCTTCTTTTAAAAATGATTGTGACTCATGCCACATTTATAATAGCAAAAGGTAAGGGGGAAACCCTGGATTCAGAATGCCACTCAGTGTGATCCTTTTGAATAAATGTCTGGGAAAACAAATAAAACTCTGTATAAAACAGGAGGGAAAAAAGTAAGAAATGAAGGTAGGAAGCCAGTCCTTGGGAGCTGTTTACCAAGAAGCAAATGTGACTCTGACTGGTTGTAGCATTTTATTTATTTGTTTGTTGGTGGAAGCATTGAGAAGAAAAATAAAAGTGATCCTTTTGTGATCCTATTTGGCCGTGACAGATTCCTTCAGCATTGCCATAGTAACTGAAAGAAGTGCATTTATGAATAGACTCGGATTTCTAAGGCTTGAGTTTCCTGCCAAGAAGAGCACACAGGGTGGAGAAAACAGAGGAAAGTCAAGGCAAAGGGAAAGAAAACAGATTGAGGTGTTGATTTCCAAGCGCTCTCATTTGGAGAGCATGGGCACACACCAGGTCCAGACACTCTTACCTTTCTGGGCTCTCTTCTTCTCAGATTTGGAGATGTTGAATTAGTCCTCTTTCAGCAGATTAAGTTTAGGCAATTTTTGCAGCTCATTTTGATGCCAAAAAGGGGGAAACAATACTCTGGATTACCAAAATTTATGCATAAGAAGGAGCATCCCCTCCGACATGGTTAGGTAAGGTCATGGAAAAAAGATGGCAAACAAGGATG
The DNA here is from genome assembly GCA_028646485.1 of Cryptoprocta ferox. Lineage (NCBI taxonomy): Eukaryota > Metazoa > Chordata > Mammalia > Carnivora > Eupleridae > Cryptoprocta > Cryptoprocta ferox. Next base: position 78,985,274 of record CM053571.1, read on the forward strand.
CTTATCTGGCAAGGAAAGTAATATTCACACTTACTAAGTGAAAAGACCTCAACTAAAGAAAAAGCACCAAGGCACCTTGTCTGACTTGTCATTTGTGTCTTGGGAAAATACTTACCTAAACACTAATAATAACAACAACAGTGAAAGAGAGGGGGTCAATGGAAATAGACACTCAGTTGTGTCACAGGGAACAGAGAGTGGTGGGGACAACATGGTGGACTAGCACAAGCCTGAGGTGCACAGCCACTGTGCGATCCCAGCTAGTTTCTGGCAAGAAGGAATGAGAGCTCAGTGTTGCCAGATCTTCCTATTTTTCAAGAGAGGCTGGAAGTTGAAATTTTTATGTGCAGTCTTCTGATATTTTAGTTATGCTCAAAGATTTTAAAATACCATTAAGCCAAACAAAATATGCCTAGAAATTACTTAGCTCCTAGATGAATGGTTCCTGACTTGCAGAGTCTGAGTCTAAAAGCATAGTTGTATCTCAAGAGCACAAGCGAAGGGTAACAAGGAAGTAGCCAGAGATGAGAGAAATTCAGGAGATGGAGATGGGCAGAGAGGATGATGCCGTATGAACTGTGACCAGACTAATAGACAGGCACTACCAATCTCCAGAGCTTGAGGTAGAAAGCAGATACCTTGGGCTTCACATTTTATTTTGTTTAAAGTTTATTTATGTATTTTGAGGGAGGGAGGGGCAGAGAGAAAGGAGAGAGGGAGAAGATCCCAAGCAGGCTCCCTGCTTTCAGCATGGAGCTCAACATGGGGCGGCTTGATCCCACCAACAGTGGGATCATGACCTGAGCCAAAATCAAGAGTCAGACACTTAACCGACTGAGCCACACAGGTGCCCCCGGGCTTCATATTTTAATATTCAATATTTGTCCAGTGCCTGGTATGTATCAGAAAATGTGCTAAACAGAAAACTTTTGTAGATTGCTTGATTCTCCAGATTGATTTTTTAAATTTTGGATATAATTTTTATTAAGAGATAACAAACAGAAGGTTAGACATATTCACACATATAGGATTATAAGTATCATATGCATAAAATTTAAGGAATAGTGATAGAATGAATATCCATCTATCTACCTCCCAGCTTAATAACAGACCATTATGAGGATTTTTGAGACATTTTGTGTGCTGTTCCCCAATTGCATTCATCTCCTGCCTAGATATAATCACTATCCTAAATTTTGTAAAAATAGCATCATTGCTTCATTTTCTTTTAGTTGTTATGGTCTTGTGTGGTTGTTTATATTTGTTTATATGTGGTTATTACTACTACAATTGCTTATAGTAAACATACTATGTATACTATATATATTATGGACTTTATATATGTTATATAAAATGTACTACTATTAGTATATTATTATATGAAGATAGCATATTTATTTATAGTTGCTTTTTATAGACATTTGGTTGCTCTCATATTTAAATTCTACATAAATGGAATCATAATTTTTATATTTTTCTATACAATTTATATATTTTTGGGGGATTCAACAATACTTTTTTTTAAGTTTTTATTTTAATTCTAGTTAGTTAACATACAGTGTTGTATTAGTTTCAAGTGTATAATATAGTGATTCAACAATTTCATATATCACCCAATGCTCATCATAATAAGTGCACTCCTTAATCACCATCACCTATTCACCCCACCCACCCACCTACCTTCTCTGGTAACCATCAGTTTGTCCTCTATAGTTAAGTCTGTTTCTTGGTTTGTTTCTCTCTCTCTTTTTTCCTCTTGTCTCATTTATTTTATTTCTTAAATTCTACATATGAGTGAGATTATATGGTATTTGTCTTTCTCTGACTGACTTATTTCACGTGGCATCATACTCTCTAGCTCCATGTCATTGCAAATGGCAAGATTTCATTCTTTTTTATGGCTGAATAATATTCCAGTGTGTGTGTGTGTGTGTGTGTGTGTGTGTGTGTGTGTGTGTGTATCATCATCAATGCATCCATCTATGGACACATGGGCTGCTTCCATATCTTAGCTATTATAAATAATGCTGCTATAAACATTAAAGTTTTTGTGTTTTTTACTAGTATTTTTATGTTCTTTGGGTAAATACCTGGTAGTGCAACTGCTAGATTGTAGGGTAGTTCTATTTTTAACTTTTTGAGGAAACTTCATACTATTTTCCTCAGTGGCTGCACCAGTTTGCATTCCCACCAACAGTGCATGAGTATTCCTTTTTATCCATATCCTTGCCAACACCTGTGGTTTCTTGTGTTGTTGATTTTAGCCATTTTGACACATGTGAGGTGAATCTCATTGTAGTTTTGATTTTCATTTCCATGGTGGTAAGTGATGATGAGCATCTTTTAATGTGTCTGTAGGCCATCTGGATGTCTTCTTCAGAGAAGTGTCTGTTCACGTCTTCTGCCCATTTTTTAAATAGATTATTTGTTTTTTGTGTGTTGAGTTTTTTAAGTTTTTTATATATTTTGGCTACTAAACCTTTATTAGATATTTCATTTGCAAATATCTTCTTCCATTCTATAGGTTGCCTTTTAGTCTTGTTGATTGTTTCCTTGGCTGTGCAGAAGCTTTTTATTTTGATGTAGTCCCAATAGTTCATTTTTGCTTTTGTTTCCCTTGCCCAGGAAACATATCTAGAAAAAAGTTGCTATGGCCATTGTCAAAGAGGTTACTGCCTCTGTTATTTTTTTGGATTTGTATGGTTTCAGAACTTGCCTTTAGGTCCTTAATCCATTTTGAATTTATTTTGGTTCAACAATACTTTAAAATTCACCCACACTGAGTTTATAGCTATAATTATTATATTCTTATTGCTGTGTATTTATTCCATTGTATTATGGAATGTGGATATCCTTTCTACTGTAAAGACAGTTTTTTACTGTCATGAACATTTTCGTCCATGCTTTCTGTATTAGGGTTCTCCAAAGAAACAGAAGCAATAAGTATAAAGCTTATTATATCTATATCTATCTAGAGATAGAGATAAATTTATTGTAAGTAATTAGCTTATGCATAATTATTGCTTATGCATAAGCAATTATGGAGGCTGTCAAGTCCCATGATCTGCTATCAGCAAGCTGGAGACCCAAGAGAGCCAATGTGTAGTTCCAGTTTGAAAGATGGCAGGTGAGACCCAAGAAAAGCCAATGATGTTGAAAAAGAACAATGTCTTAACTCAAGCAATCAGTCAGAAGGAGTTCCCTTCTACTTTCAGGAGGCTTAACCTTTTTGTTCATTTTAGCCATTCAGCTGATTAGATGAGGGCCATCCACATTAGAGAAGGCGATCTGCCTTATTCAGTCTGGTCTACCAGTTCAGATGCTAGTCTCATCCCAAAACACCTTCACATACACATCCTGAATAGTGTTTGACCTGGATACCTATGGCTTGGTCAAGTTGACAGATAAAATTAGCCATCATACATTCTGATCCACTTGCGCAAGAATTCCTGAAGGAAATATATATGGGAATATAATGCAAATTCATAGAGTATGTGCCCAATAAACTTCAATTTGTTTTCAAAGTGGTTGTACCAGTGTACATGTCTGTGAGAAATCTGTAAGAGTAACCACTGCTCCACATGTTTGCCAAAGTTTTCTTTCAGTCTTTTTTGACAATGTAGTGAATGTGAAATAGAACTTCACTATGGTTTTGACATGTATAAGCTAAGCATCCTACTATAGAAATAGAAGAACAAAAGCAGAATATGTCTAAAAAATGTAAAATGGAGGAAATAATAAAGATAGGGGTAGAAATCAATACTATTATTATTACTAAGTGTCTAGCATTTCTCTACTCTAGCTGGCTAAAACTGAGTGTCTCCTACATGTATTCCAGCTCCAGCAACATTCAGGTCACAACTTCCCAGTAGATATTCTTTCCCTGTCCTCCCCACCCCCCTCAAATATCACCCTATACATATGTAGTTTAGTATTCAGTTATGGACTTAGGGATCCCAAACATATTTCTGGAGCTTAGAGGTATCTAAGCATATTTCTGGAGCTTAAGATCTCTAAGCATATTTCTGGAGCTAAGCTCTACGTAACTACTCTCTGATACTCTGTCCATCAAATTTCAGCTTTTTTCATCTATCTAAACTCCAATCTCTGCGTTTTAAACTCAGAGAAACTACTGGGCTGTTCTTGGGCTCCCCCTTTCTGTACTGTCTCTGGTAAGTGCATCTAGATAGAAAACTTGGGAAGCTCATCTTGTTTATATCCTTCCTCTCAGGGATCTAGTCCTGTGTTGCCTGCTGTCTGATATCTGACACAGAGGTTCAAATATTTTGCCCTGTTTTTTAGTTGTAGATAGTAGGGGATTTAGTATGGTACTAGTTAGTCCATGATGACCAGACTCTCATGACTCCTTTTGACACAAACCTAGAAACGTAAAAACTTCTTTGCTAGTTGGTATGACAAGATGTCCCAGATTAATCTTGTATATTTTGGGTAGCAAATATGACATCAGTTTCTTCTCTAAGAAGTCCTGGTTCCTTTTATGGGAAATTGTATCTGAAGACCACAATCAGAATTCTGGAGAAATTCATAGCTACTAAGTTATTTTTTTTGTTTGTTTGTTTCTAGATTCTTGCAGTTGCCAGAGCAAAGATTTATCTATATCTGTATCTACAGGTATAGCTACATCTAGATACACAATGAATTCACACTATTCTCTCTTGAACCCAATACATCAGGCTTTTACAGTCTTTCTCTACCAACACTAATGTTATCAAGATCACCAATCAAGATCTTCTGTTTTCTAAATCCTAAGATCAATGCTCAGTCTTTTCTTTTTAAATTATTTTTTAATGTTTATTTATTTTTTTGAGAGAGAGAGAGAGAGAAAGAGAGAGAACACAAGCAAGGAAGACGCAGAGAAAAAGGGAGACAAAGAATTCAAATCAGGCTCCACATACCAGCACAAAGCCCAGTGTGTGGCTCAAACCCATAAACTATGAGATCATGACCTGAGTTAAAACCAAGAGTTGGACACATAACCAATCTTTTAACTTTTTAAATTACAGAAGTTTTTGACAGAGTTTATTTCTGTCCCTCCTCTTTGAAATACTTTATTCCCTTACCTTCTAGGACACATAATTTTCTACTAAGCATCTCCTCTTGGATAGGCCAGAGGCCTCTCATAGATAACATGTCCAGACCCAGACTCTTGATTTCCCTTCTGAAATTTTCTCCTTACATAGTCTTCTTCATCTCAGTAAATAGTCCTCCCTTCCAGTTTCTAAGGTCAAAACCTTAGAACAAGTCTGGACTCCTCACTTTCTTCTAGACTTTAGAAATCTCTTCATCAAATCTAATCCTCTTGGCTCCACCTTAAAAATATATCTAGGATTTGACTATTTCTCACTACCTTCACCACTATATTTTTGTACAAATCACCATTGTTTCCTCAACTGAATGACTGCAATAATTTCCAAACTTGTCTCCCTGTTTCTGAGCCTATTAAAACATGTCACTTTATTCCATAGCACCACTTAAAATTCTTCAACATCTTCATATCTTTACAGATTAAAAGACCAACATTATTAAAATGGCCCATAAGACTCTGCATGTATCCTCTCTTTTGACTTTACCTTCTTTTACTGTCTCCTTATTTACTTTACACAGCCACACTGTCCTTACTACTTCTTGAGCATTCCACGGATGCTCCTATATTAAGAGTTTGTTCTTGCTATTCCTTCCTCCTAGAATATTCTTTTCCCAGATATTTCCATGGCTCACTCCCTCCTTTTTGCCCTGATTTAACATTTAGTGCTTGTGATTACATATATTTTACTTATTTATAGGTTTATTTTATATTCTTTATCACTAGATTCTTAAGTTCCATGAGGGCAAGGAGAATGCCTAGAATAATGCAGGAATTTAATAAAGATTTTGATTAAAGAATGAATAAGTGAAATATTTACTGAATACCTACTGTGTGCCAGGGACTCTGCTACTTGCTAGCACATATAATGCCTGCCCTCAAGAGAAGTGAGAGAGGCAAGTGGCCAATTTCCTTCTAAAGCCCCCGACACTAGCCTCATACTTCCATGCACCTACTCTATTGTTATTCCCATACACTGCTTAAAGTTTTATGTCTGAGTACCCTTGATATATGATAGCCCTTTGACCTTTGAGAAAGCCATACTCTAAAAATAGTCTAGAGGGCCAGCTCTGAGAAAGCCAAATTGGGAATTGATGCCACCTCTCTTTGTGGCTTTCGGCGAATCTAAGAACCTTTCTGCTTCTGTTTCCCCAGCTGTAAAATAGGATTAATAGTTCCTGCTACACAGGAGTCTTTTGAGGATTCTTTCATTCATGTAGTAATATTTATTGAAAATGGTAAGTGCTAAGTGGTATTATGCCTAATTAATTAGGTCCTCATCTCCCTGGTGTGGGTTATGGTGTCTGGCTGGTCATTAATAAAATACGCTGGAAGCTTTGCAGATTTTCCTTTCAGAGCTCTCCTGATGGCTGCATAAGCAGTGCACGAACTGGGCATCCAACCTTGTAGTTAAATACATACAGCTGTTTGAGTTCTAGCATGTTCACATTTATTTAGTTCTCAGACAATGCAAAATTGGAAGGTGCTGAAACCTCCAGTTAAGAAAGAGAAATACTACAAAGGATCCTAGGGTGGTTAGTAATAAAGCCAGGAAATAAAACTAAGACTCAATTTGGATTTGCCAGATAATACCAATGGGAATTCTAACACCTCCTCTGAAAAATTCAAGCGGGAGTCAGATAATAGTAAAGTAATAAGCAATAGTATAAGATGTCATGGATGACATTATAGAGGAAATTATAGAAGATGTAGGATAAAACATCAAAAATGGGTGATATTTATGTGGTTGTTACATCACATCACAAGAGACCTTTTTTCTGAGACATACTTATGATAAAACTGTTAAATCTAAATTCCCCAGAAGACAGAGTCTATGTACTTTTTATTTTATAATCAAGTGCAATCTCAGAGAAAAGGAGTGAGGCATAAGCAGAGTGAAGCAGCTGGCTATTGTTACATGTAATTGATTGCCCAGTACATGGGACCATGTCCTTCTGGCCCTTCTCAGGAAATGTAGTAAGGTTGTGAGGTGTCAGGACTTACACCACTTATCCATTCAAATACTTCCATCTCCCTGAATCACCTAACTCTTTATTCCATATTATACCAAGGAAGATCTTGTGTCTCGACTTCATTTATTGTTGCCTATTATTGCATCCAAGTTTCAAGGGGATGTACCAATAAACTATTACAGCTGGTTCCAAAAATCCTTGACTGAATATTGACTTCTGAGTGCCCCATCAATAAAATCTCACTTGTCCAGCCTTACATGTCACCCCTTTCCAACCCTTTCTCTCCCTGAGTGAGAACATACTATCTTAGTGTTGAAAGGACAGACTGAAAAGATTATTTAATTCAGTCTCCTACCTAGTAGAAGAATTCTCCCTGAAATGCTGTTCAATGGCAGTCACTGAGTCACTGTTTGCATAATTCAGTGACTAAGTGTTCATCTCATAAGGAAACCTGTTCCCTTTTCCCATTGTTCTTATTAAGTAACTTTTTATATTGAGCAAAAAATCAATCTACCTATCATTTCCAAGCATGTTCTCACTGGTATATTTACTATTCTTTGTTTATTTGGCCTCCATCCAACTTTAAACATTATTTCAGAATTTTCTTTTTCCTTAGAATTTCATCCACCATCAGCTTCTGTGATAGTTGATCTTTTTCTCCTATCTCTATAGCTATTTCTTATCAAATCTTCTCTATCGGTTTCTCTTCCTCAACGTGTCCCTTAAGTGAACATAATTCCTAAGCTCCATCTTTGGTCATCTGATTTTTTTTTCTCTTCAATACGTAAATCCTGTGTGTCCTTATATAAACCTCTGATTTCAACTACCCACCCCCCAATTCTCTTTATCTAACCCAGAGCACTCAGAGAACTCCAATGCTATAATTTCAATTCTCTGTTGACCATTTTTACTTGGATGTCTCATAGGTTCTTCAACCTGAATGTGTCTCAAACAAAACACATCTTCTTTTCCTTGCCAGTCCCTTTTTCCTGTTGTTTCCCTAGCTTAGTGAATGGGACTATCTGCCAATTATCTACCCAAGCCAAAGATCTAGGGAAAAAATATAGATGCTTTTCTTCCCTCACCAGTCTGCCCTCCATATAAACCTCTAAGGGATTCTAAATCCTTAAAAATTTTACTCAATTAGGTCAATGCTCACCTTTCACAAGCAGATTTTTAGGAGTAAATTTATTATGCCTCAAAAAAAAAAAAACCCTATTTTTTCAAGTCAATGCCCAACAGGTAGGTATCTCTGGCCATTAATCTTCTGTCTTATCATCACTCCTATATTACTTTGTATTTTCTTTAGCTGACCCAGACCTCCACTTATCCCCTATCCTCTAACCCACTTTTCCCCCCACATGCCCTCTAGGACTGAGTATCAGAAAGAGTAAATTTCAAGATATTATCAAGTTCTTCTGGATGTATTCCCTATGCCATCTTTGCCATATCTGATATGTATCTCTTACTAAAGAATATGCTTTTTGGGGTGCCTGGGTAGCTCAGTCAATTAAGCATCCAATTCTTGATATCGGCTAACGTCATGATCTTCCAGTTAGTGAGATCAAACCCAGCGTTGGGCTCTGCACTGACAATGTGGAACCTGCTTGGAATTCTCTCTTTCCCTCTCTTTCTGTTGCTCTCTGGCTCATGTGCAAATGTGTGCTCTCTCTAAAAATAAATAATCTTTAAAAAAAAACTTTAAAAAAGAAGGCACGATTCCTGCAATTTTTCATCTACCCTGCAATTCTCCCTTGTTACCTACATACCTCAGGGTTGAGAGGCTACACCATATTCTTGGTTCTTAGCATTAAACTTTGTTCTTGGTTGAAATGCAATACATATTTGAAATTAATGGACTCATCTCCTTCACCTCTCTCACTGCTGCTGCCTCAATTCAGGTGTTCATCAGCTATAGTTTAGTTTACTGTTAAGAACAGTTGATTCTTATTATTTGTTGATTCCATGTTTTGAAATTCTCCCGCTTGCTTAAATTAATAACCCCAAAAGTCAATATTTGCAGGGTTTTGAAGTCATTCCTGGACATGCTCAGCGTAGTAAAAAATTTGAGTCACTCAGCAAGCGTGTTCCCAGATAAGGTCAAACAAGGCAGTACTTTACTTTCTGGTTTCAGCCCTCATATTGTAAACAAGCATTCTTTTGGCAGTCTATTTAGTGCTACATTTTTCACATTTTTTGTGCCTTTTTTTTTTTTTTTTTTTTTTTTTTTTTTTTTGGTGATTCTGCTGCTTAAAGTCCCCACCAAGTATAGTGCTGAGGAGCTGTCCAGTGTTCCCAAGAGCAAGAAGGCTGGATGTGCCTTATGGAGAAAATACGTGTGTCAGATAAACATTATTCAGGCACGAGCTACAGTGTTGTTGATCATAATTTCAGTGTTAATGAATCAACAGGACACATCCAGAGAAAGGGAAATGAAACTTGTAGATCCATATATGAGGCACTCCAGAAAGTGCTAAAGTAATATCTACAGTACCTGATGAAGTTATAGAAAAGATGGAAAAGCGGCTAAATTTGTGGATTCATAGAATGATGACTGATTTTTTAAAAGCATAGTGGACAGCAATATTGTGAGGGTAAATGCCCATGAAATTAATGGTATTGTTGCTCAGAGTCAGGAAAATGTTAAACTCTTCTCAGCTAGAAATACTGCATATAATTATTTATAAAACATTTACATAGATATATATGACATCATATCTATATCTATATAATCAAGTGTCTTTAAACATAAAGCTAGGTTACATATTGGTCAGTTGATGAAAATATTGTGACCAGAGGCTTGCAGGAACCTAACCTTGTACTTCCCCCAGAAGCAATGACTCAATATCCACTAATTCAGTGTTTGCACATCTTTACAGAGAGTGAGTAGCCACAAATAGTGAGAATTGACTGAACCTCCTAACAGGTCCTAATGCCTCCAGCTTGGCCTCACTGTTGCTTGAGGGAACTTTCTAAAACTAAAATCTCATCCTGTCATTGCCCCGTTTTAAATGCTTCTATGCTGCATATAGATTTCAAGATAAAGTTTAATTTCCTTGGTTTAGAATGTAAGTCAAGGCTCATTTCCTATCAAAGCTCAGCACATGTCCTTTTTTCCAATTATCAGAACTACTCGTGTTTTCACCAATTCTTGTATGCTCTCTTGATTTTCCTATACATTCACACATGCTGTTCCCTCTACTTGTGATGTCCTTACTTATTTTTAGCTAGTTAATGCCTATTCATCTTTATAACCTTATCTCAAGTACACTTTTCTCTGTGGTACCTTTACTGACCCCCACACTCTGATCTAGATGCCTTTTCTCTCACCTAGGAATACCTCTAATATAACATCCCATGAATACTTGCTCTTTCTTGTCTGTCTCTCTCACTAAACTAAAAAGTCTTTCAGAGCAGGAGTCATGTCTTTAAAATTTTTTTCTTACTAGTACCAAGGACAGTGTCTGACATATTTAACATATGGCAAAAGCTAAATATATATTTGTTCAGTGAATAAATGAACAAATGAATGACTAGTTTCATGAAATATAGCCCTTTTCAATATTTGAGGAATTTGCAGGCTATACATTCTAAGTTTTTATAACTCTTTCTCAATGGACATGATATCCAGAACTTTTACAATATCTTATCAACAGGACATATCCTGGGTCACATTCCAATTATTCAAAAGTTCATTTTAAACTGTGGCACATCTGGCACACTGTGACCCATATATGACATGTAGTATGAAGCATGTAATGTAAAATGTCCTTTGATTAGTATACAGTAAGTAGAAATGAATGAATGCTAATGCAGCTTTAAGATTTCTTTTTTCCTCACTTTCTTTTTGTTCATATATCACTCTGCTCACTCCTACTGAGGTTGCTATTAATTCAAATCCCCATGTCTTTTTCATATATATTGCTGGTAAACCAATATCCCCAGTACATATTTAGAAAGATTATATTTTTTTATTCCAAATGCAGGATTTATCATTTAATCCCTATTTAATTTTATCCATCTAGTTTTGGCCCATTGTTATAACTTATACATACTTTTAAGTTTGAATTCTTTTTCATAAAGTATTAGTTATCTTTCTCTACTCCATGCCATATGTCTTCACCCAAATCATTGATAATAACATTAAACAGGTCCAGGGCTCTGGCCTTGGTTTTATGCCTGATATTTATCAAAATTCTTTTAGTACAGTTGTTTACTTTTTTAGAAATCCTCCTAAGCATATCAACTGTCCCCAAATTTACACATATAGTTCATAATAGAAGATGTGCAGTACAACGGGAAAGTGTAAGTTTAGAGCAGACCTATATTCAAAGCCCACCTCCACCTCTTACTAGCTGATGACTCTAGCCAATAACTTCATTTCTCTGAGCCTCACTTTCCTCATCTATAATCTGAAGATAACATACCAGCACAGGGGTTTTGTAAGCATTAGAGATGATGAACACAAAATGCTTCCACAGTGTGTGCCAGATAGGACTTAGAAAAATGACAATCATTTATAAATGGCTAAAACAAGAGATTGGTTAAATGTCATCCTGAAAACTAGGTATCTATAGCATCATATTGAACTTCAACTGGTAAGCCGATCAAAAGAAACTAAAAGACTTTAGCATTCAGTGTTCGTGATCTTGATAGAAACTTGCCTCATGATCAGTTTTTGCTACATCAAACAGTGCAAAAATCCCTTTCAGCACAAAAATTGTAGGTGGAGATCATTTACTGCCCTGGTCTAATTGATTATTGTTTATTACCTCAGAAAAATAGTCCAGAGAAGAGTATACACTTTGCCACACATTATTAACACATGATAATGACCAGGGATGGTTCACATTTTATCTTCCATTTCTCCCCTCTTCCTGCCCCCACTTTTTTTTTTTCTACTTTGCTTCCTTAGGTCATTGTTAATGCCCATCCCTTCCCTCATTTTGTTCCTTACAAAATCCAAGAGGCGTCTTAATGTGCTCTGCTCTCAGCAAACCCATACTGTTCCCCAAATCTTGCCATACTCTTCTTTATGGACTTCTTTAGAGCTTTTTAATGAAACTCACCAACACTTTTCCAGGGATTATTGGTGAGCACAGCATTCTGTTGTGTTTGCATTCTGTTGTGTTTGCAATATACCATTTTCTACTTGTGGAAAATTGGGACATTTACCTGTTTCAGTCCTTTGCCCTCATATCTCTTCTCCATAAATACTCAGTGGTTGGTGCTGACAGTGTTTCTGAGATCACACCTGTAAGTTCTCCAGGTGTCTGGGGAATAATTTTCTTGGATCTGGGGACTTGAATTTATTTGAAACAGCTAGGAGCTCTCTCTTCATCTCTTCAGCTAATTTGGGCATTATTTTCCTCTTAACCATGTTTGTTCTACCCTTTTCAGTTTGAAGATCATTTTCCTAGTAGAGAAAAGAGAAGCAAATTAGGAGATGAGTAGTTTTTTCTTTCTGTAATCTGTTAGCATAATGAGATGAAATTCAAACACTGAGCCCATTTTTACCTTGTTCCTTCTTCCCTTTATGGTAGCTTTAAAAGTTTTCCCTCTGGTCTTTGGCTATTTTACACACTCATACTTACCCTGAGGTTCAAGTTGTTGAAATTATTCTCTAGCTTAATTTTCTCTTAAAATTTTTTATTTTTTTTTTCATTTTGGGTTCTGTGTCCTTCTCATCTTTTACATATGACCCCAAGAAGACTGCCCAAATGGCCTAAATAGTTTTGTTCAATCTCTACCATCTTTTTGTTGGATGTTGAGATAACCTAAAATTAAATTCAAGATTGTTATAGTTGAGCCTGCTCCCCTACCCACAGACTTGAGCCACAAAAAAGATTACCTGTGGCGGAGGCCCCATCTTGAGCTTAAGCTGTCACTAGGACAAATCTTGTAAGCTAGTGTGGCAAGCCTTCTAGTAGTCTATTTAGTGAGAGACTGAGGAGCTTTATGGCAGAGAATACCTCAGAGGAGATGGAGACAGACGTGTTAGCTTGGCCCAATAACAAAACCTCTGAACAGATTCTGTTCAGGAAAGGAAGAGTAATTTTGAATATGATGTAGGGTGGTGGCTGTCACTTAAATTCATCCCTGTCCTTATCTAGTTCCTAGGAAGAGACAGGATTCTTAGCTGGGGCTATCAGATTTATAGATAAACTTGGCTCACACTCCCAATTCCACGAATGAGAAATGCCGAATGTCTCTTTTTGATTTCTGTAAATTCCCAGAATTGGGTCATTTTCTGAATATGCCAAGTGTGTGTGTGTGTGTGTGTGTGTGTGTGCGCGCGCGCGCGTGCGCGCATGTGCGTGTGCTCTTTGGGGGAGTAGTTGCAGAGTCTGAAATCTTCTGCAATTAGTTTAGAGGCCAGATCCAGGGAAATATGAGTTATTATCATTTATGTGATACATTTAAATTCACAGCATGGTGAATCTGGGGTGGGGGATTTTTGTTGATTTCTTTAACCTTTCTGAAAGTTTTCAAGGATAGAGACTCTCTCTACACACACATGTAATGAATAAGCAAGTATAGCATACAGTAGGTACTTGATACATTCTTCAGGTTTAATAAAACCATTCAAACGGAGGACATAAATATAAATATATTTGGTGTTACTTTATTTGATTGTTATGAATTCTAAAATGTTATAATTCTTTTCTCCCAAATTCCCTGTGATGCCCATCTGACCAAGTAGGTCTCCCTTGTATTCAGGATGAAGTTCAGAGATCCGACACCGTCCCTCACTACCTCCTCTTTCTTTGAAATGACACAGTTGGTAAGCAAGCCAAGAAATTATCAGACATTTCACTTTTAGCAGAATGATTTTCCTAGTAGCTCCCTTAATAATTGAAGTCTCTCAATACCACTACATTTGATCATCTTGCCAGTTATATCATGTGGGTTAGAATTACATTCAGAATCACATAAATGAACATAATGTATTAGAATTAGAAAGATTTGAGGGTGCCTGAGTGGCTCAGTTGGTTAAGCATCCGACTTGGGCTCAGGTCATGATCTCACGATTCATGGGTTCATGCGTTCAAGCCCTACGTGGGCTCTGTGCTGACAGCTCAGAGCCTGGAGCCTGCTTTGGATTCCTCTCTCTTTCTTCCCTTTCCCTTATTAGGATCTCTCTCTCTGTCTCTCTCTCTGTCTCTCTCTCTCTCTCTCAAAAATAAATAAAAACTAAAAAAAGAATTAGAGTTTTATTTGTCCCTATTTTCTTTTTAATCCTATTATGTCAACACATCTTCACATGATCGTTTCTATGTGTAGCTCTATAAGATATTGTCTGTTCCAAAGGAAATGTTCAGTTCCTTATAATGTACATTTCTACCATATCCTTAACCAAGGTGTGAGCTTCATAGTGGAAGAAATGCATTATCTTCAAGGGCTTTTGTTGGTCTTCCTAATTTACTCCAGTCCAAAGATACATATAAATGAAATTTTGTCGTTCACCACAATCCCTCCTCCTACCAGGACCTAAGTGGCAAGATGTCCTTGGTGAAATTTTCTTTAAACTTCCTTTAAACTAATACTCATCTTTGTACATATTTCTTTTATCTTAATGTTTATTTATCTACTTTGAGAGAGAAAAAGAAAGGGGGGGGGAGAGAGAGAGAGAGAGACAAAGAGAGAGACAGAGAGAAAGAGAGAGAATGAGCTGGGGAGGGGCAGAGAGAGATTGGGAGAGAGAGAATCCCAAGCAGGCTCCATGCTATCAGTGCAGAGTCCAATGTGGGGCTTGATCTCACAAACCATGAAATCATGACCTGAGCTGAAATCAAGAGTCAAACACTTAACCATCTGAGCCACCCAGGCACTCTTGTACACATTTCTATTACAAGACTTTTCATGCTATTTCATAGTGGTTTTGTGTTAGGCAAAAATAGCATGTAGGAATGCCTGGGCGGCTCAGTCGGTTAAACTCCTGACTTCGGCTCAGGTCATGATCTCACGGTTCAAGCCACACGGTTTGGCCCCGTGTGAGGTTTGTGCTGACAGTTCAGAGCTGGAGCCTGATTCAGATTCTGTGTCTCCCTCTTGGTCTGCCCCTCCCCTGCGCACGCTCTCTCTCTCTCTCTCTCTCTCTCTCAAAAATAAATAAACATTAAAAAAAATTTTTTGAATTAGCAGGTAAATAATTCTAGCCCTTTCTCCACTCCTGACTGCTAAAGAGACTACTGGCCCAGCCTGATCTGTTTCTTTCCTTACTCTTAGGATTTCTTGGGCAGGTTTACAGAAAAATCAGGAGATAAGACTGTTTTGAAGCAAAATTTCATGGGGGGTTACAGAGTTGGGGTGGGAAGAGGAAGAAACATTTGCTGAGTTTGGAAGAAAGGCAGAGGCCACTTCAATGATAATAAAGTGGACGAGAAAGCGATTTTTAAAAGAAAAGTACTTCACTTCTTAGAGTTTAAGATACACAAGTTGACTTATTTCAAAAGTACTTTTTTGGATGGATGACCATGCTTCTGTAACTGCTCTAAGACTGGACCACATGAGAGCATGGTTTCCACAGAGCTGCATTTCATTTACTCATCTGTGATCTCTTCTGGAAGCTCCTGTAGGCAGGGGCTGTGCCATTAACTTCTATATCCCCAGTTCTTAGCCCATAGTAGTGTTTAATAAGTATTTATTCAACTGAAAACTAGAAGTGTTTTATTTAACAAATAAAAAGTCAGGAGGTCCCCTAAATTTGTATAGTTGAGCTCTTTAGCAAGCTTGAGGTGCTTGAACCTTTAATGGCATCAACACTTAATTACAATTTTCTCTTGGAGTGCCTGTGTGGCTCAGTCAGTGGGCATCTGACTTCAGCTCAGGTCATGATCTGTGGTTTGTGGGTTTGAGCCCCACATCAGGCTCTGTGCTGACAGCTCAGAGCCTGGAGCTTACTTCCGATTCACTGTCTTCCTCTCTCTCTCTCTCTGCCCCTCCCCCCTCTCAAAAATAAACATTAAAAAATAAAAATAAAAATTTATCTTTAATGCCATTTTGTTGCTTCCAATTACAGTAGGGAAAAAAGGGATCTTTTGATATCATCCAATGCTATTCCTCATTGAGCAATTATAATAGATTTAGGGAGAGATATATGAGACGTTCTGATCTTAGGACCAGTTAAACGTAATTATTAAACATATCCGCTCTGTGATACACTGCTCCCTCCATCCAAGAAGTAGTTCTATTCTATAAATAGTCATTCCAGTCATTCAGTAGAGGTCCTATGCACTAAAAAGTTTAGAGTGCCCCTCTCCCCAAATATATAATTCAAAAAGTTTTTAAATTACTAAACTGAAAAACAAAAGGAATGATAACAAAATTCTGATGTTTTTTCTGTGATGTATATTGGAAATTTAAAATACTATCAGAGGTAAAAATCTTTCACAAATTTATTTTCTTATTTGACTCAGCTCTCCTAGTGCCCTCCCTATGAACACACAATTTTTCAGAACTAAAAGTGGTGAATGTTCATCATAAAATGAACTTTTTACCATCCTCTTATTAATGAAGGAGTAGTGAAAGTTCATAGTGAGACACATATGTATTTTCAGTTTGGGGGACTTAAACACTTTTACAGGTGAGGAATTTGAAATCTAGAGAATCCAAGGCAGGCTTTTTTCAAATGCCATCAAATCTATTTTCAGAAAAATTATCCAGACTTTTAGATTCCCATTTTAGTATTCTTTAAACCATACTCAGTGTTTCAATACAATCCTAATTTTTCCAGAGCAAAAAAGTAACAAAAGGCTTCATATGTCTTCTTTGATATTTTCCCTTATATATAACGAGAGGAGAAAATATTATCACTCAACTATTTATTGAATCTCTGTTATACATGGAGAATTACATGAGGTGTCATGAGAAATGAAAAAAAAGAAAAGAAAGAATTATTCCTGTCAGCTCTGAATTTATTGCATTGTTACTATTGATTATGGAACAACTGCGGCTGTTTAGAGGCTAGAAATAAATATGCTAAAAATCATTAATTATAATCATCATAATCCAAACTCTCATTTGTATTGTACTTTAGAGTTTATAAAACTATAATCTCATTTATCCTCATAGCCCTATGTAAATTTTCTCTTCCATTTAAGTGTTGAGGACACAGGCTCAGATTGTCTCAAGGTGGAACAATCTTTGAATGACAAGGGGAAACAGACTCACCAATTCTTATTTGTACAATAGAGCCAACATGAGGGAAACTGTTTAAAAATGAGAAATCTTATAGTAAGTTAAATACATAAAATCTTTTAGTAACTTAATATTTAAAAGTATAAGAAGGTTGAATGTCATCAAACATATAATATTAAAATGACAGAGTGGTCAACCAAAGGAGGAGCCTCCCATTTGATTTTTTAACAACTTTATTGCTGTGATGGCATATTATAAATTATGCATATTTAAAATGATGAATGTTAACTTGGCTTATTATCGCAATTGTTTCATAATATATACAAATATTGAATCATTATATTGCACAGCTGAAACTAGTAGAATATTATATGTCAATAATGCCTCAATTAAAAGAAAATAAGGTGTATGATTTGATGAGTTTCTACACATATACACCTGTGAAAACATCACCACAATTAAGATAATGAACATATCTATCATCCCTGAAAGTTTCCTCCTGCCCTTTTGTAGTCTCTCCTTTCTGCCCCTTCCCACCCCTACCCTCTTTGCCCCAGGCAGCCCCTGATCTGTGTTCTGTAGATTAGCTTGGCTTTTCTATGATTTCATATAAATGCAACCACATACTATGTATTCTTTTTTTTTCCTCTGGCTCATTTTACTCAGCACAATGATTTGGGGATTTATCCATGTTGTAGCAGGTGATAGTAGTTCATTCCTTTTTATCAATGAGAAGTATTTCCTAAGATGGCTATAACATGATTTGTGTCTCCATTCACATGTTGATGAAGTTTTAGGTTGTTTCCAGATTTCAGGTATTATAAATAGAGATTTTACGAATACTTGTTTACAAGTCTTTATATGAACATATGCTTTTATGTCTCTTGGATAAATATCTAGGAATGGAATGGCTGGATTAACTTTTTATGAGGCTGCCAAGCAGTTTTTCAAAGGGGCTGTACCACTTTCCAAAGGGAAGTGCATTGACATTTCTGCCAGCGTTATATATGAGTAACAATTTCTCCATCTCCTCACCGACACTGGATATGGTCAGTCTTTTTAATTTTTGCCATTTTAATAGGCATATAATAATGATTTTAATTTCTGTTTCTCTAAGAAATAATGATATGCTCATCTTTTCTGCTTATTTGCCATCTGTGAGGTGCATGTTTAAATTTTTATTGTTGCTTTCTTATTATTGACATATAAATTCATTATGTATTCCAAATACAAGTTCTTCATATGATATATAATTTGAATATATTTTCTTCCAGTCTCGACCATGTTTTTTTCACTCTATTAACAAGATCTTTCAAAGAGCAGCAGTATTTAAGTTTGATGTAAGCAATTTATCCTTTAAGGATTGTGCTTTTGGTATCATATCATAGAAATATTTGCCTAATTCAAGGTTGCAAAGGTTTTCCCTATGTTTTCTTCTATTTGTTTTATTTATTTATTTTTTTAATGTTTATTCATTTTTGAGAGAGAGAGAGACAGAGTGGGAGCAGGGGAGGGGCAGAGAGAGAGGGTGACACAGAATCTGAAGCAGACTCCAGGCTCTGAGGTGTCAGCATGGAGCCTGATGCAGGGCTTGAACTCACGAATGGTGAGATCATGACCTGAGCTGAAGTCAGAGGCTTAACTGACTAAGCCACCCAGGCACGCTATAGTTTTAGATTTTACACTTAAGTCTATAATCCATTCTGTGTTAATTTTTGTATTTCATGCAGAAAATCTCACTTTGATATCAGATAAATTTTCCAATTTGATTGTGAGGTAGTTTGCCAAGAAAAGTTGTGGAAATTGTTCTCTGGGGGTCATTTGCACGACAACTGGGAAAAGCATGAAGGAATTGACCAAGGAAATAGCTCCTCATGTGCAGAATATGGCTTCAATAGGGTGTGCTTTCTTTCTATTATGCCATTTGCCTATATTCTGATTGCTTGCTTTTCTGAAACAATTTTGATCATATCAAGGTAGGTTAAAATCCCTGAAATTTACAAGTTAGCGAATTTCACATAGTCTAAGGCTACTGGATAATATTTTCATGTATGTTTTAACTGCTACTCATTTATCCCTTTGAAATTACAAAAGGCATAGCTTTCTCCCCAATCCACTAGAATATTACATGTATCTCCTTAGAGTAGCCTATTCTTTCTACTCTTGTGATGCTCTAATTGCTGTCTGGGGTATTTTAGACTTGTCTTGAGTTCATCTACTCTATTTTTCAAGGAGAAGATTCTCTTGAGTACTAGCCATTATATCGGGTTTTAGCTGAGAGATAGTATCATTCAAAAATGATAACTTACTGGCATACCCCTTGTTTCGTGCAGATTCCTTTTTTGTAGTTTAATCTTTACAATTAAATGTTTGAGTAGGTGAAAGATAGGCTGTCAGAGTTCTATTTAGAATAATAACTAATGCCATCTTATTCTTTTTTGTAGTTTAATCTTTACAATTAAATGTTTGAGTAGGTGAAAGATAGGCTGTCAGAGTTCTATTTAGAATAATAACTAATGCCATCTTATTCAAAATTGGGGTCATGACCCTTAGGAAGTCCTAGAGTGGTTTCTTTGAAATATGGAAATTTGGAGCACCTAGATGGCTCAGTCATTTAAGCATCCAACTCTTGATTTTGGATCATGACATGATCTCATGGTTTGTGAGTTCAGGCCCTGCATGGGGCTTTGTGCTGACAGTGCAGAGCCTGCTTGGGATTCTCTCTCTCTCCCTCTCTCTCTGCCCGTCCCCTGCTTGCACTCACTTTCTCTCTCAAAATAAATAAACATTTTTTAAATACGGAAATTTCCAAAATATCTCAAACACCCAAGTTTTGTAGTGCATTTAGCTAGCTTACATGTAACCATCAGGATTATGTGCACTTAGGAGAAAGATGGTCTCTCCCATCTCTAGGGTTTCCTGCCCTTTGTCATTCTCTGCTTTGAATTACCTTAAGGTGTTAATGCAGGCCTTGGAATTATAACATTCAGTGTTATCCCAACTAATACTTATGCTTGCAAAATGAATTGCTTGATTTTTGTGTAAGAAAGATGACATGAAATGAAATATGAATTAGAAGGGACTATAGGGGAAATCTTTAAATCTATGTATATATTACATATATGAGTATATGCTATGTACATCCAGAATTACCAACATAGTATCAAGTAATTATTTTCCGAATTGAAGTAATTTGCCAAATTTAATTTGGTAGAGGTTTTGCTGATAAGCACAATAGTCCCCTGTCCACATTCCTGCTCTTCCCTTACTCCAGGGATAATACCAAAGTGGAAAGTAAACTTTAGCAGTTAGATTAAAAATTATGTGCATGCTTATTATAGAAAATGTCAGAAGCTCAGAATATAGGAAGAAATGGAAGAAAAATAACCCATAGTCCAACTACCTAAAAATAACATGAGTTAATATTTTGATATGTTTATTCGGGGTCTTTTTTTCTGCTGAGTTTCTCGAACATATAACTATTACATATATGATTTACACATCATATTTACCTCTTAAAAGGTTGATAAATACATTTTGATATTTATATTATATTTTGTTGAGTGGATATAGCATTACCTACCTAATTATTCACACACTTGGATCATTTGGTTTTAACTGTTAAGGTGATGTGCAGTGCTATGAAGAATTACGGGTATAACCCTTACGTAAGTTGTGACTTACAGAATTTGGTCCCATATTTGTGCACAGTGAAAAAGGTACAATCTCAATAGGCAGAAAATAATTGGAAAGATAATTCTGTTCTTTACTCATATCTTTTAAAGTAGTGCTTCTCAAATGTATGCATGCACAAACTTGCTAAAATGCTGATTGCTGGGCCCTACCCTGGAAGATTCTGATTCAGTAGATCTGGGATGGAACCTGAGAACTTGCATTTCTAACACATGCCCAACTGAAACTAATGATTTAAGAATCACAATCTTAAAAGACATTAAAAGGATCAATTCATGTCCTCTCTCATATTTTTCATATTCCTTTCCTCCCCAAATCTCAGTTCTTAAATTCTCTTGTCTTCCTTTTGCTAATATCCCTCCCCAAACTTCCAAGCACTCAACCCCAGTATTATAAATCACATGACTTTTACTCTCTGCCAGCCTTTCTCTCCACTTTCCTGGCAGCCTCTAATTCTTGACTTCTCTTACTTTGCTCCAATTCTGTATAACATTAACATGCTGACCAAGATAGACTCATCTCAGAGGTGCGGGCAGGGATTGAGCTGGGAATGACAGAATTCTCTTTAAGTAGGGGGAAATCTAAGAATGGTCCAATATTTACACATTCCATCCCATCACAAGTACTAAAGATTATTTTATTAGAATAAAGCCCCAGAAACATAATTCCTAAGAGTCAAAAGATGTGAGGTGATTAATCTTGATCTAGATAGAGAGATTAAGAGCACAGATGCTAAAGTCTGACATACATGAGTCTAAATCCCACTTCTGCCACCTATAGTTGGGAAAATCCACCCCAGTGAGTCTCAGTTTCCTCATATGTAAAATATAAAAACCCATAGCATCTGACTAATATATATGATAATAAAAATAATGCTTAAAAAATTTCCTGGTGCTTGGTAAGAGCTCTATTGATGATGCTATTATTGTTGTTGTTGTTGCTAAACTATTTCCAGAAGGTTATTCCAGATTCACATTCCCATGAATAATGGAGCAGACTGGTAACTGGGTAGTTATTAAGGTCTAACTATAACACACAGTCTTCATGTCTATGTTGGGGGTGAAAAGAAGTTCTTCATAATTAATCAAGAGAGTCTACTAAAATTTGAAATGAACAATGGAACAAATGATTCGCAACATAAGAAACTTACTGGTGATAATTCATGTTTTATGCAAAGTGAAGCGAAATTAGATGGATAATATTGTATCCATTATATTATAATATCCTTTTAATAATTTTCCTGTCATCTGGCCAGAAAGTTCTGCATAATTTTGGCAATAGTTAAGACCTTACTATAAATAGTTAAGACCTTAAATCATGTTTGGTTAACAGTATGTGAATCATAGTAAGTCATGCTCTCTTTTTTTCTCAACCAGATAACTCTAATTCTATGGATGCTATTATTCTTTCCTTATAACATTTGTTTTCCAACTATGCACTCATACTGTTAACCCAAATAATCAAAGTGGGACTTTTATTTTTAAATCTTCTAGTGCCTTGTGATACTCAGAAAGAAGTCAAATTCCTAGGACCTCAGTTTACATTGATCAAATATGTACATAATGAGAACCACTTTATGGTTGCAATATACCTGAATCTTACAGTCCATGAAAATGAACTTTTAAACTCTTGGTGAAATGCACGATAAACTGCAAAACATATTTGATCTTAGTTGTTATTGGTGAAATCACAACAGCCCCCAAATCACAACAGTAATTTGTTTCAGGAGTGGTGACTAATGCTTCTATCGCATACATTAAAGTCTATTATTCAAGAGAAACATAAAGTAAATCTTGTGTGAGCTGAGTCGATTTTTGTCTTACCACACAAAAAGGCAGCTGGATAAAGAAGATGACCTTTGTTAAAAGGAAAAAATCTTCAATACATGGTGTTCACTGCCAGTGGGTGTTCTGGTGTTGGCTCTTAAAAGAAGCAGGAATCCTATTGTCATTTCCTCTAGCTTTAATGATGAAATTTACTTTCAAGTTTGTGTTTAGTCTCAGGCTATAAAAGTTCAGTACCTCCCCAGCACTTGATTCTGGGTCATTTCTTGGGGACCCTCACCATACTCTGAGACAAAATAAGTGGCTACAGATAAAAAGCTCCAAGCTTCAGCACTCAGTGCTGAAACTGGTACAAGAGCAAGGCTGTTAATAGCAACCAAAATGATTTTGAACTTTGGGAGATTTGCCTTCCTCCTGACTCCCAATGCTTGGCTCTGACTTAGATTAAAGCTCTTTCTATTCAAATAGAGGCTGTACTGTAGGAGAAGAGGGGAGAGAGAAATAAATTATGAATTATGAAAGCACAAATATGCATGCAAAAGCAATCAGAAGCTTTGAGGGAAGAGTATAATTTATAAACTATCCCTAGATATTAAGGTTATATTATTCTTAAGAATTTTAGCAAGAGATTACAGTTAGGTTGACCCAGATTATTAGTAATTGAAGACAAATAAATATTCTTTGTCTGATAAGATTCTAGATGACTATATTTCCGGAAGGAAAATGGATTGTTTAGTTTGTAAAATTTGCCTACTAAGAGCATAAATATTCTGGGACCCTCAGAATATATAACTAAAGGATATTTTATATAGCTTTTAGTATATTAATTATGGCTTCTCATGAGGAGAACATTGGTGATCTCTGTTCAGTATATTGCATCCTCTCTCTCGGGTCTTCTTTTTTCCCTTGGTACATTGTGGAATTAACATAGTAACAACTGTTTCAACTATTTTTTGAGGTTCACTATGTATTGGTTTACTCATTCTTTCATTTAAATGAATGATATTTCAGTCAGTTAATTAATACTTAATTAAAGTAATATTATGTAAAATGCCTGTTACAATGTTAAGTGCTGGAGATAATGATATAAAGCAAAATCCCTGGCCTTCAGGAGTTTCCAGTTGATTGAACAGAAGGCCAAAGTTTTCTAACTCATCTACCTCAGAGGTTTCCAAAAAGGTCAGCAAATCTTTTTTTTTTTTTTGTTATACTGAGAATTTTATTCCATAAACAAGATATTTTACTGTAAAAATTATTAACAAAGAAAACTCCAGCAAGCAAATCTTATAGTTTATCTTCCAACCATGCAAATAAGAAATTAACACTCTAGTTTCTGTAGCATGGGATAGCTTTTGCTTAGGAGTTCACTCATCACAAATGGAAGGCAGTTTAGCTGAGAGGAAACCCCTTCCTTATGCCTCCTTCTCCTCCCGCATCCCTAAAGCTCCTACTGTTGGCAGGTAGAATTTAGATGCCTGTACTAGTTTTCATAAGAATTTAGAAAATGAAAGATGGCCATTCCTTAGGAAATGATTGGAATTCTCTGTTCTAGATACATACTACCTTGTCTTCTCTCTTCTCGCTTTTTTTTAAAAAATGAGCTATGTATAGGAAAGAGAAATCATAACCATTAAATCTCAAATAATAGAGATAATTTAAAGTTATTAGATAAAGACAGATAAAGGGAGCTCATTAGATCAGGAACACAACAAGGTTCCTGACATCTTGTCATTTCCATTATATGGCCCAGGGTTTGCAACATACCATTAGTCTCTCAATTCTTGGTTTTTGTACATGCTGCTCTATCAGCTCTAGGCTTCCCCATCCTTCTCCACCCACATCCTACTAAAGACTTAGCCAAAAAGATGAAGTCAAACTTTCACTTTTCGCAGATGACATGATACTCTACATGGAAAACCCGACAGACTCCACCAGAAGCCTACTAGAACTGATCCATGAATTCAGCAAAGTTGCAGGGTACAAAATCAATGTACAGAAATCGGTTGCATTTTTATACACCAATAATGAAGCAACAGAAAGAGAAATCAAGAAACTGATCCCATTCGCAATTGTACAAAAAAACATAAAATACCTAGGAATAAACCTAACCAAAGATGTAAAAGACCTGTACGATGAAAACTATAGAAAACTTATGAAAGAAATTGAAGAAGACACAAAGAAATCGAAAAACATTCCATGCTCATGGATCTGAAGAATAAACATCTTTAAAATGTCATTATCACCCAAAGCAATCTACACATTCAATGCAATCCCAATCAAAATTGCACCAACGTTCTTCTCAAAGCTAGAACAAACTATCCTAAAATTCGTATGGAACCACAGAAGACTTCAAATAGCCAAAGAAATATTGAAGAAGAAAACCAAAACGGGAGGCATCACAATCCCAGACTTTAGCCTCTACTACAAAGCTGTCATCATCAAGACAGTATGGTATTGGCCCAAAAACAGACACATAGACCAAGGCAATAGAATAGAGAACCCAGAACTGGACCCACAAATGTATGGCCAACTCATCTTTGACAAAGCAGGAAAGAGTATCCAATGGAAAAAAGACAGCCTCTTTAACAGGTGGTGCTGGGAGAACTGG
>CM053571.1:79011075-79132905 GCA_028646485.1 Cryptoprocta ferox
GGGGAAAGGTAAGGGGGGTGATGGTCTTGATGGAGGTCACTTGTGGGGAAGAGCACTGGGTGTTATATGGAAACCAACCTGACAATAAACTATAAAGTTTAAAAAAAAATTAACTCAGAATGGATCATAGACCCATTGTAAAATGCAGAACTTCAAAAACTCCTAGGAGATAATGTAGGGGAAAAAATCTAGGTAGCCATTTGTATTGAAATATGGCAATGACTTTTTAAATATAATACCAAAGGTACAAGTTGTGAGAGAAATATTTGAGAAGCTGGACTTTAACTGTGGTCTGTGAAAAACACTGTTGAGAGAATGAGAAGAGAAGCCACAGACTGGGAGAAAAATATTTGCAAAAGTCATATCTGATAAAGGGCTGTTTTCTAAAATATACAAATAACCCTTTAAACTCAACAATAAGAAAGTTAACAACCCAATTAAAAAAGGGTCAAAGGCCTTAAAAGACATCTCACCAAGGAAGATATACAGATGGTAAATATGCATATGAAAAGATGTTCCACATCATATGTCATCAGAGAAATTAAAACAATGACTTACCACTGCATATCCATTAGAATGGCCAAAATCCAGGACACTGATAAGACCAAGTGCTGGTGAAGATGTGGAAAAAGAGAGAGTCATTCATTGCGGATGGGAATGCAAAATAGTACAGACACTTTGGAAGACAGTTTGGCAGTTTTTCACAAAACTAAGCGCACTCTTTTTTGACCCAGCAATCACATTCCTTGGTATTTGCCTGATGGAATTGAAAATCTGTGTCCACACAAAACCTGCCCACAGACATTTATAGCATTTTTATTCATAATTGCCAAAATGTGGAAGCACCCAAGATACCCTCAGTAGGTGAGTGGATAAATAAACTGTGGTACAAACAGAATTGAGCTATTAAGCCAGGAAACAATACGGAGGAACCTTAAACAAATTACTAAGTGAAAGAAGCCAATCTGAAAAGGCTACATGGTGTAAGATTCCAACTATATAACATTCTGGAAAAGGCAAAACTATGGAGATAATAAAAAGATCAGAGGTTGCCATGAGTTAGAGGGAGGGAAGGTTAAAGGGGCAGAGCATGGAGGATTTTTAGGTCAGTGAAACTACTCTGTGTGATACTATATTGGTAGATACATGTCATTATACATTAGTCAAAACCCATAGAAAGTACAGCATCAAGAGTGAACCCAGAATGTAGGTCATTCTGTTGGGGGCAAAGGTGATGTGGTCTAAATATGTGGTCTCTGTTGGAAATATTGAACTCAGGAATTTTTGGAATTCCTAAAGGAGTAATGTGATAGATCATTCCTCAAGCCAGTATCCCTAAAAACAATTTCTCCTGCCAAGGCTTTGATAGGCACAAGATATAAGACAGTGAAGTTATTCTCTCTAGCAAGAACCTGGAATAATGGTACCTTCATTGCTGATCTGCAACAGATCCTTTGGACATCAAATAAACATGTAGTAAAATTAATCTTCTATTATGAAAATTAGGAAGCCCAACAGGGTTCTATTCTTGCCTGAATAAAAGAAAACTCCACATATACATATACTCAACATGAGGATTTTCCCCAGGATGTGTTTACCAGAGCCGGCAGCACCCCATTCTCTTGCACACAGCAAGGAATATTGAAAGAGAAGAATGTTAACATATTTGATGAAGTGGCCTGAGGCATCTATCTAGCCATAGAATAGCTTCAGTAACACCCATGGAGGAGTTTTATGTAACATGGGCCCCGGCTATCCCACCAGATAATAATTGTAGACGGTAAGGGTACATCAATAAATAAATTAACCTGCTACACAGTTTGATTTCTTTACCTCCAATATATTGAAGACTATCTGCTAACACAATGTTTGTTAGATAATACTCATTATAACCCTTCTTGATAATAAGTACATGTTAAACCTATTTCTCTAGGCACCTGGGTGGCTCAGTCGGTTAAGTGTCCGACTCTTGGTTTCAGCTCAGGTCATGATCTCACAGTTTTGTGAGTTCGGGCCCCGTGTCGAGCTCTGCCCTGGCAGTGTGGAGCCTGGCTGGGATTCTCACTCTCCCTCTGTCTCTGCCCCTCCCCCACTTGCACTGTCTTTTCTCTCTCAAAATAAATAAACTTAAATAAATTTAAAAAAAAACTCTCTTTCTTTTAATAACGTTCCCAGTTAACCTCTACCTTAAAATAGATATTCATGCTCTATACTATGGCAAATACTCAATTCAACTGAAATTCATTAATAGATAATGGCTCTCCATGTAGTTTCTCAAAAACACAATCTCCTGATGATCTACCAAGTTAAGACAAAGTCTGTGGAATGACCTTCAAAACTAGATTTGGTCCCAAACTACTTTTACAAATTTTTGCCCACATTTTTTTCTATCCTTTTTATCCTTCTGGCAATCAAAGTGAACCCCACCTGTCTCTGAACAGAATTTTTCCCATTGGTTAGTGGCTGGTTCTCCTCTTGCCCATGCTCCTTTTGTTATGTTTGCATGTCAAAAGCATGTATTCTTTAACTCTCATTTCTTAAAATGTTTTCTGATATCTTCAGTTAAATGGGAACTCTCTTTTATATTATTAAATGCCTTATACCTTATTCCTATAAAAATGTTTTAATTTAAAAAAAATTTTTTAATGTCTTTATTTTATTTTGAGAGAGAGAGAGAGAGTGAGTAGGGGGAGGGACAGAGAGAGAGGGAGACACAGAATCTGAAGCAGGCTCCAGGCTCTGAGCTGTCAGCACAGAGACCGATGCGGGGCTCTAACCCATGAATCGTGAGATCATGACCTGAGCCGAAGTCAGACGCTTAACCAATTGAGCCACCCAGGAGCCCCTTATTCCTATAAACTTAACATTTTTATTTATTCTTAACATTTGTATACTTCTAGTGATCTTGTAAGCTCTGTTAGGTTAGAAATTATATTTTGCTTGCCTTTCCCTTAACGAACTTTATACAAAGTAAAATCTGAATGTATATGAGAATTGAAATGAATTAAATTTGACATAGTTTCCTGATTTGGCTTCCACTTGTATGTAACTTTTTTTTAGTTCCATGTGTTTTCTTGAGAAATAGTACTTAGATTATCCAAATTTAAAAATAGGGGTGCCTGAGTGGCTCAGTCGGTTAAGCATCTGACTCTTGATTTCAGCTCAGGTCATGATCTCATAGTTTGTGAGACTGAGCCCTGCATCAGGCTCCGTGCTGACAGCATAGAGCCTGCTTGGGATTCTCTCTCTCTCTCTCTCTCTCTCACTGCCCCTTTTGTGCTCTCTCTCTTTCACTAAAAAATAAAGAAATAAATATATTTTTAATTCTCGGGAGGGTAAAATTTTGATGGTGTCCTTGGAAGATGAAGTCTTTTGAAAAATATCCCAAACATACAATTGCTTTTATTTAGTATTGGAAATAGATTGGAGGGTCAAAAGTGTGTTATCTCCATCTTTTAAAAAATGATATATTTGAAATATTTGAAATCAAGTATTTAAGTTAGGATAGTCATGCAAAAACAATTCCTTTTTCTTGCCCTGTAGCCATCATGAATAATAATTTACTTCTGATAAATTACAATTTCTTCTTTTAAATTTGTCTTAATGCAGGTCATCTTTCCCTCTTAGAGCAGTAGATTGGATTTGTCTAAATGTTTCTAAGTAAGAGTTCTGTGTATTTGGCCTTATTGTGGCATAAGTAGAAAACTGCTAATTACAGACACTGCTATTGTTATCTTCAAAAAAGAAAGAAAGGAAAGAAAAAAATAACCCTCTGCTATAAAATTTGCTTGGCCTGAGTGCATGGACTCCATTTCCCGAAGTGTAGAGCAGTATGATACAGACTGCTATATAAATAATGAAAGTTACTGTAAAATCTGTGTCCCACTAACTCTCCCTTGATATTAAACAAGGGCAGTTCTGTCTTTAAAATACTAACCCGTTTATTCTTATAACATTCAATCTCTTCTAGGAATTTCAACTGCTTTTGAATTTATAGATTGTTTCAGATTATTCACAGTAAGTGGCCTGTTTCTCCTGGAGTTTCTTTGAATTGAGAAGCCCCCCAGGGAGGCCAGAAGAGAAGAGAAAGGAAACAAGCCTGACTCACCATAGTCTAGTTAGTTTACAGTTTAAAGTGAGTAATCGAGCCTTGTGACCAGCAGCGTGACCTCCAACTAGTAAGTGCTCCTCATGGACTTACAGTTAGGAGCCTTTTAATTTGTGCTCTAGTCTTATCCAATATAAGGCTTAATTAATCCCTTTCCCTTTTTGCAGCCTATCTTGGAACAATAATACTAACAACTTCTAGAGATGCTATATCAATTTAATTAATCCAGGCTCTGCTAAATTTCAGCATTCAAATATATTAATGTTAACTGATCTTATTTTGGGGGGTTGTGGTGGTAATTTTATACATACATACACACACACACACACACACACACACACCCTTGATGTTGCCTTATTATTTTCACTGAGTCACAAAATTTCACTCTGACATGGGTTTACTCTTTATTTTAAAAGACAAAGTGCTAAAGAGTTTAGAATAATGTTATTTTCCCCTTGCTCACAATAAAACTAATGTGACAGAAGGAAAACAATTTGCCTTAACTAATTATATTAACTAGGGACACATGGGTATCTCAGTTGGTTAAACGTTCCACTCTTGATTTCCACTCAGGTCACCATCTCAGTTCATGGACTTGAGCCTTGCATCCAGCTCTGCACTGACAGTGTGGAGATTCTCTCTCTCTCTCTCTCTCTCTCTCTCTCTCTCTCTCTCATTCTCTCTCAAAATGAATAAACTAAAAAAATATATTAATTAATGGCCAGTTAGTATAAGAATATTAAGGCTCAGTCAAATGGTAAGAATTACCTCTTCATCCAGCTGCAAGGGCTGGTACTCAGTTTCTGGAAGGAAGGAAATTGATATTAGTGTCATGTTTTATGAGTGTCTACTAATTTTACATAGAATTACCCATGTATAAGTGTTTCTGTTGTAGAGACAGAAAAATAACAGTGTGCGAATATCAAAGCTTTAGGAATATTTACTCTTCATTTTCTCCAGGTTAAGTAACAGTCTGTGGTTATGACCTGTGTACCTCAAGAGAGATTAGTAATATTTATTGAAAACTTTCAAAGTGCTTGGAAATGGTGGTCAGATAAGAAAATAGGAGAACATGATCCTTGTGTTCAAATGTCTCAATTAAAAGGAGATGAGATCTTTTGAGGCTGCTCCATGGTCATTTTCACATACATTAAGCATGTTCACTTAATGTAATATTGTTTCTATAAAGATGTATATAAATTTATAGTTTTGCAAATTGAATCCGTTTTTTTTTGTTTGTTTGTTTAAATGTAATCTTCATACCTGCTTTATAATAGGATTCTGTGGTTCCAAGCAGATAACATTAAGATTTGAGAATCCAGTGATGGAAAGTCTCTTCAGAGTAACCAGAACAATGGCTTCTATTACAGTGCCACTGGTTCTGAGAGGTTTGGTGGGCTTGAAAAGAGATCATGAGATTGTCCTAATTTGCTTCAGAAAACAGCCTTGAACCAAGTGATCCACCCATCTCACATTTCTGAAAGCCAGCATTTGTTTTGGTGACATAGACATGGTGGTCCCCCTTGGGTAAGTGTTTGATAAGCACCTCTCAGCTGGATAATTGCTCCCTGCCAGCTTTTATATGATGGCTTCTCTCACCATCGTCCACTGTGGCAAGGGCCATGGTTATCTCCATTTCTCCAAGAGAAACTGCTTGTGTGATAGCAGACACAGTTGGGACAGAAGTAAAGTTAGAACCACTTTCTCCAAAAGGTGGCCATCTATGGGGCATCCACTATGGTTTTGCGAACTCGTCCTTAAGTCAAAATGCATTACAAAACTGCCTGGATTTTAAGAGCACAGGGATTTGTGCTTGGTTGTAGATTCCTTTCTTACCATCTGGGGGCGAGGGTGCCATCTCTTCCTTCCTACTTGTGGTAAGAAAGATTCAGCTGCATATTGCAAAGCTTCCAAGTCTCTATTAGGAATACAGCCACTCTTCCAGTTTAGACCCTCACAGACAGACTATGGATGCTGAACAAGATGAAGGTGACAAGGCTGGATGGGATCCCTAAAGATGTAGTTTTCATAAGAGACTTAAATCAGTGCATCTCTAAGAGTATCTTCTATTTGAGATAACATTTTCCCTGAATGGAAGAAGGACACATTTTAAAATATTTATTCTTTGAGCTCAATTCAACTTTAACCAAAAAGACCTTTCTCCTATAATTTTTTTTCTAAACTGGAGTCTTACTGTACTTTCACTAAATGAAATTGGCTGTGGCTACTTCCTTAAGCTCTGTAAAGCAAGTAGGGAACAAACACTTAAATGTAGAAAGAAGTTTTGTGAGAAGGATAAACTTTTTGAAGGGGGATAATTTGATCACTTGCAGAAATCCTCTAGGGGCAGACTTTGAGAATATAGATATGAAGTATCAGGCGACCTGGAGGAAGTGACATCATCAGAGGAAGAGACGGATGTAAGCAGTGGTTGAAGCAGGGGACAGAATCAGCAGAGGGCAGTGCTGTGACGAGGAGAGTGGAGCTTCAAAATGGACTCCAAGCCACAGACAAAAGTTATTCAAAGCAGATCATAAACATAGAGGCAACACCTGAAACTACAAAATAGGAGAGAGTTCTTTGGTTCTTCAGTTAGGCAAAGATTTCTTAGGTGGGATGCAATAATCACAAACCATAAAAGAAAATGTGATACATTGGATTTCATCAATTAAAATCTTTTGTTCTTTGAAAGATATTGTTTAAAAAATGAAAAGTCAAGTTGCAGACCAGGAGAAAATGTTTTAAATTAGATATCCAATGCAGAACTAATGTCCAGCATAAACAATGAATTCTTTCTTTTTAAATTGAAGTATAGTTGATACACAGTGTTACATTAGTCTGAGGTGTACAACATTTTGATTGGACAAGTCTATACATTATGCTATGCTCAGCACAATGGAGCTACCATCTGTCACATACAATGCTATTATAATCTTTTTTTTTAATTTTTATTTTTGAGAGACTGAGACAGAGCATGAGCGGAGGAGGGGCAGAGAGAGAGGGAGACACAGAATTCAAAGCAGGCTCCAGGCTCTGAACTGTCAGCACAGAGCCTAGTGCAGGGCTTGAATCCAAGAACCGTGAGATCATGACCTAAGCTGAAGTTGGACGCCCAACCGACTGAGCCACCCAGGTGCCCCTAATGCTTTTATAATCTTAATAAGACAAACAGCTCATTTTTAAAAATGAGCAGTAGATTTGCATAAAAATTCCCCCCAAAGAAAATATGCCAATGAAAAAGAAGCACATGAAAAGATGCTCGATATCCTATTTATTAGGGAAGTCAAAACCACAATGGGATACTACTGCATACCAACTAAAAGAGCTCAACTGATAAAGACTGACCATATCAAGTGTTGGCAGGAATGCACAGCAACTAGCACTCAGGTACAGTTGGCAGAATGTAAAATGGTACAACCATGAGACAGTTTCTTTTAAAGGTAGGTATACATTTAATGTACAACCTAATAATCCCATATCTAAGTTTTTACTGAAGAGAATTTGAAAATATATGACTACACAAAAACTTGAATATGAATGTTTATAGCAGCTTTATTCATAGTGTCCAGAAACTGGAAAACAGCCAGATTCATCAACTGGCAAATAGGTAAACAAGTTATATTTATATGATGGGATATTATTTAGTAATGAAAAGGAATAAACTATAAATGTATATGGCATGGGTGAAAAAAAAAGCCAGGCATATAAAACTACATGCTGTAAGATACCATTTCTATGAAATTTCAGAAAAGGTAAAACTATAGTAAAAGAAAAGAAAGGGACTGGCATGAGCCAGGCAATAGAGCAACAGGTGTGAGGGGACTTTGGTGAGTAATGAAAATGTACTGTATTTCACTTATGGTGTTTATACAACTGTATTCATTGGTCAAAACTTAACCAAAGTATACACTTAAAATTAATTAACTTTTCAGCATAGAAAATTATATTTAAATAAACCTGATATTTTTTTAAGAAAATGGTCATTTTATTTTTGAGAAAGAGAGAACACAGGGGAGGGCAGAGAGAGAAGTAGAAAACTCTTGGGGCACCTGGGTGGCTCAGTCGGTTGAGCAACCAACTTCGGCTCAGGTCATGATCTCACAGTCTGTGAGTTCGAGTCCCACATCGGGCTCTGTGCTGACAGCTCAGAGCCTGGAGCCTGCTTCAGATTCTGTGTCTCCCTCACTCTCTGCCCCTCACCAACTCATGCTCTGTCTCTGTCTCTCAAAAATGAATAAACATTAAAAAAAATTTAGGGGAGTGATGGGCATGGAAGAGGGCACGTGTGAGGATGAGCACCAGGTGTTATATGGAAACCAACTTGACAATAAACTATAAAAGAAATAAAATAAAATAAAATAAAATAAAATTGTAAA
Source organism: Cryptoprocta ferox (assembly GCA_028646485.1). Classification (NCBI taxonomy): domain Eukaryota; kingdom Metazoa; phylum Chordata; class Mammalia; order Carnivora; family Eupleridae; genus Cryptoprocta; species Cryptoprocta ferox. The sequence goes on from CM053571.1 coordinate 79,019,560, forward strand.
AAAATATTAAAAAAAAAGAAAGAAAATCCCAAGCAGGCTCCGTGCTGGCAGCATGGAGCCCGACATGGGGCTCAATCCAGTGAACTATGAGATCAGGACCTGAGCCAAAATCAAGACTTGGGCTCTTAACCAACTGAGCTACTGAGGCTCCCCATAAATCTGATCTTAAAGACTAACTTACAGTTACCAAATTTGAAAACAAAACCTTTAAAGACAAGAATTACAAAGACCAGAAAAGACATCGTCCTGCTTTAACTTGAGGAAGTTCGTATGGTGGAGGAAAATATCATTTTCTGAAGTAACTAATCACATAAGCTTTATGACCCTTAGTATCCCCATACATAAAACAAGGAGAGTAAACAAAATGACCTTTATTTATAGCTCTGAAATTGACAAAAGGTTTACGTGTTTTTATATGAAGGATAACCAGTTTTGAAGAACATTTAGTCAAGAATTTTGGTTCCATTTTATCAGGCTATATTAATAAAATTGAAAAAGGAAACTGATTTATGTAGTTTGACAGTATTTCAAAACAAGTTGAAATGGAAAGTTTGAATAAGCAAATACAGGAAAGAAAGTGGCTCCCTAAATAAAGTTTTCATATAAAAAATTCCTCTGATGTACCTCTATTTGCACAGGACTGTTTTAACAGTTCTGAGGATTAGTCACTATCAACACAGAGCAGTGGAGTTTAGGGTATCAAAAACACATGGAGTTATTAAGTAGTAGGCTTGAAAATATCCATTGGTGCTTGTCATTAAGAAAAAAAGGAACAATAGATGAAGTGTTAAAATGGTGGAAATATAACAGGGAAACCTTGTGTTTTAAGAACCACAATACTGAAATAACTTCAAGGGATTGGCTTACACTCAAACAGGAAATTGACCAAATCAACATTTGGCTTGAGATAATGAAGTGATAAAAGGAGCAGAGGGGGGAGCACAACTGTGCCCGAGAAGGAGGCAATGGAAGTTCTGTGTTAAGCTACAGGGCTGTTTCTGAAAGTGTTTTTAATTAAACCTCTCCATTCAATGTTCTTGAAACCTAAATACAATACTGAATTAGTGCCTTTGGGAACAGGTATAATAATTTAAAAAAAAAGAAAGGGAAAGAATGGGAAGGGGAAAGAAAGAAAGAAAGAAAGAATGAACAAAAGAAAGAAAAGAAAGAAAGAAAGAAAGAAAGATAGAAAGAAAGAAGGAGTAAAAGGCTAGTAAAAGCATCTCCATCTTTTCTAGAACAAATTCTACACTGTTTCTCTTTATTTATAGTCCTTTTTCAGGCAGTACCAAGGCAATTAAGAAAACAAATGTATTGTGAAAGCAGGGGAAGAAGCAATGAAATTGCACAAAAACACCTAAGAATGAGTCTGGCTGTTCCCTAATTCCTGACTCCCAGTCTCTCAGATGACTATGGATGCTGAACATGATGAAGGGGACAAAGCCGGAAGGATCCCCACATATTTAGTTTTCATAAATGAGACTTAAGTCAGGGCATCTGTAAGAGTATCTTCTATTTGAGATAACAGATCTGGAGCAGAGTTCAGATCCAGAACCTGGTAATGGGCACATGATATTAGGAGGCAAAACCTGGGACCGAGACCCAGGACCAAACCACAAGAAACAGTTAATCCAATGAAGTTTACCAACCAGAGTTGAAAAAGTAGATGAGGAGATAAACCAGTGAGGCTTGGAGCCCAATATAGGGTTAGTAGGTAAGCACAAACACCCTACGAGTTACCTCATAGGCTTTCAAAAGTTGTACCAGGGTCACCTAGGTGGCTCAGTTGACTAAGCATCCCACTCTTGATTTCGGTTCAGGTCATGATCTCATGGTTCCTGAGATTGAGCCCTAAATCAGGCTCTGCACTGGCAGCTTGGAGCCTGTTGGGGTTTCTTTCTCTCCCTCTTTCTGCCTGTCTCTCTCTCTCTTAACATAAATAAATAAACTTTAAAAAGTTGAAGCAAAGCACATGAAGGTGTTCTCTTTTTTCCCTCTCTCTTCTCCTCTTTCTCTCCCCCATATTATTTATTTCCATATCCCAATCTGAAATGTGATTGACACAAATCCAAATCACTGCAGGACTCTAAATGGCATGGGGCATTTAATTTTGTACACTGGGAGGTAATAAGTAAGTAAATAAATCTTTGAGGTAATAAATAATAATAGCTAATGTTTTCAGAATACTGTCTATGTGCCTGCTACTGTCTTAGCACTTTACAAAACAAAGCAAAGTGAAAAACTTTATAAGGTAAGTACTGTTATCATTTCCGTTTTATGACACATTTTAAGTGACTTGTCAGAAATCATACAACTTAAGAGGAGAGTGGTAGAGTAAGAAATAAAACCTAAGAAATCTGGCTCCAACTATTATTAACAACCACAGGCCAATGGAACAGCCTGGGAGGGACCAAGATCTAGAATGAAAACCGTCTCCTAGAATGGAGATGATCCCTGGAAGAACAGACCCGAATACAAGTGCAGGGAGGAAGTTTGGTCCTGTGCGTAGAGCATGGTGTCCAGAGGGTGTGGCGATATTTAACAGGTGGTGGTACAGTCCAGCAGTCAGACACAAAGAGGTTCAGCCTGGGTTGAGAGGGTACCAACAGATCGAGCAAGAGCATTGGGAGGACATTTAGACAAGCAATTATCAGTAGGTCCCCTGGCAGCCATTTCAGGATGGCTTCTGTTCTAGAACTAGAAATACCAGAAATGGCACCAAGATAGAACTCAAACAAAGAAAACAAGAATGGAACCTAGTTTTCTTACTGATGAGATTGAAGCCATCACCATGTTTGCACCAAGGCTCAATTTTCCCTGGGGTGCTTACAGCCAATGACTGAGTGCAGTGTGGATACTATGGCAGACTATGTCCTGGGAGATGCGAGATTCTCTGACAGACTGCTTTGGTTTGAAAAAGACTTGCTAAACTTTCCGTAGACGGCATAGTTAGTTTCTCCACAACATTTCTTTCTTTTCTTCTTCACTGATTGTGATCTGACAAGCTCCCCACCACCACCTTCGTCTTCATTTCTTTTTACAGATGTTTCCCCTAGTAAATCTTTGCACCTTAAATCCTATCTGGGCTTCTGCTTCTTGTTCAGACAAACAAAAACATCTTACATTTGTATAATACTTTACAGTGTACAAAGTACTTTTACATATATTTGCTCATTTGACCTTTCAAGAGTTTTGTGAGGTAAGCAGGGTAGGTAAAATTATACCCATTGAAGTTCACTGAAGAGAGATCCAGTGCTGTTGATTGGTATGCAGCCTCTAAGGTGGGTCCTGACAATCCCTGTCGCCTGGTATTTATATCCTGTATATTCCCCTTGTGAGTGCACTAGACTTATTTGACTGATTTCTAATGAACAGAATATGGCATATTAGATTATAAAAGCCCACAGCTTCCGTCTTTAGTGCTCTGCCTTGCTTTTTTTTTTTTTTTTTTTTTTTTTTTGAATCATTTGCCTTGAAGGAGAATAGCTGCCATGTAGGTAAGGCAGCCCCATGGAGAAATTCATGTGGCAGAGGACTGAGGCCTGTCAACAACCACCTGAGTTGAGTTTGGAAATAGATCCTCCGCCTTTACCCCCAGTCAAGTCTATGGCGGAGACCACAGCTCCAGATGACAGCTTGACTGCAACCTCATGACAGACCTTGAGTCAGAGACACCCAGCAAAGGCACACTTGGATTCTTGATCCACAGAAATGACATAATAAATGCTTATTATTTGAAACTGCTAAATTTGGGGTAATTTTTAAGTGGCAGTGGAAAATGAATATAGTATCCAGTGTTCAAAGTGAGTAAGCAGAATACACCACTGAAACTTATCCTGAAGCTTTGTCTAGCTGCACTGTAGTCTTATTTCTACCCCAATTTGCAGTGCCACCTTCACCTTTCTCCATTCTTTTAACAAACTTCAATCCCTAAATGTGTTTTTTTTTTTTATGCTTTGGTCTATTAACCATGTTTGCTTTAGTGACAAACAGCCCTCAAATTTCAGTGGTCTTCAACAGTGAACATTTATTTTTGGTCTGCCAGATGGCTGTGGCTCTGCTGGATCCTTCCCAGGTCTGTTCAGGTCTATTCTATACATCTTCACATCCCAGACTGAAGGACCAAGGCTGCCAGTGCTGTCTTTGTCTGGAAGTGTCATGCATCAGGCCCATTCACATCCCACTGGCCAAAGCAAAACATTTAGCTGACCCAACGGTGTGACAGGATACTAAATGCTGCCTAGCAAGTCAGGGGATGTTACGAAGCAAAGAACATGGAAGCTATAGGTGGGAGGAATAATATAATCTCCCATATATGATCATGGATGGCTCTGAATTTAGATTGTATCCGTGGTTGAAAAATTAATGCCTGCAAATTTTAAAAATTAAAGCATTAAGGGTAATAAATTAGTCCCCTTAGAATTCATTATGAAAACAGCAACACTCAGTGAAACCATTGAGCAGGAGGACAGAAAACACTAGATTGTCATTTGAAAAAGAAATTGGCACGTCCAAACTTAGTGACCATGGTTTAGTCATGCTATCTTTTCAGTTATAACATTTAGAGATGGGAAATTGAATTCTTCTCAATACTACTCTCTCACTTAAAGAGGTATTTTTCCTACTCTTTTTAAAATGGGCATGAAGTTCCATGGGAGAAATGTGTGAGATTCCTTCCTTAATCCATGAAATGGTTACCACCCCTATCAACCCTGAATTGGCCAAGAACATTATTGTAATTTCTGAAAAGTTGTTAGCAGTATCCCTTGAAGGAAAAAGAGAAAAAGAAAAAAAATGATGCAAATCTTCTTCTTCTTTTTTTTTTTTTAACAACCAAACGTTCCGGTAATGATTTTCCACTCTTTGCCTATCTTGATGCTTTAAATAGATTTTAGGTTAAAAATACCTGCTAAAATAAAATAAGAAATAGGCAGCTAGCAAATTAGGAAGTAGGCAAAGCTAATTAAAATAATTCTAAAGACTATTGAAGATAAAAGTCCTACTAGATTTTCTTAAAGAAATGTCAATGTTTCAACCTTTTCTAGATAATATTTTCACAGATGATTTTGAGATTAACTTCAATGTCACCGTCACACTTTTGAACAAAGATATCACAGCAACGATATGTGTTAATGTCCAGCAGTCCTGCTTATGCTCTGGCCCTGTATATAAAGTGACCTAATAAATACAGTGGCCACAGAGGGGGAAAAGTATAGATTTGAGGAACCAATGCCCAATCATTCTGCTTCAAGGGGATAGCACCAGTAAGAAGGCATATATACAGGGTAAGCTCTCTGTGTCTGTGCCTTAGGCTAAGAAAGACCAACATTTTTAGGTTTGTATGAGCTGAATTTCCAACTTCCAGGTCAAAGGTTGGACCACCATTAAAAAAATTTTTTTTTAATGTTTATTTATTTTTGAGAGACAGACAGAGCACAAGTGGGGGAGGGGCAGAGAGAGAGAGGTAGACACAGAATCTGAAGCAGACTCCAGGCTCTGAGCTGTCAGGGCAGAACCCAACACAGGGCTCGAACCCACGAACCTGTGAGAACATGACCTGAGCCCAAGTCGGATGCTCAACCGACTGAGCCACCCAGGCACCCCTGGACCATCATTTTTTTCTTTTTTTCTTTTCTTTTCTTTTCTTTTCTTTTCTTTTCTTTTCTTTTCTTTTCTTTTCTTTTTTCTTTCTTTCTTTCTTCTTCTTCTTCTTCTTCTTTTTCTTCTTCTTCTTCTTCTTCTTCTTCTTCTTCTTCTTCTTCTTCTTCTTTTTCTTCTTCTTCTCCTCTTCCCCCTCCTCCTCCTCCTCCTTCTTTTCCTCCTCCTCCTCCTTCTTTTCCTCCTCCTCCTCCTTCTCCTTTTCCTTCTTTTTCTCCTTCTCTTCTTCTTCTTAATGTTAAGAGGAATCAAGGAATTCAGTTCTGTTAGCCACTTCCAGCCTCCAGTTCTTTCAGAGCTAGTTCATCTGGGTAGAAAAATCCATACAGGCAATCTACCTATTTATGCCCAAAGTTATAAAATTGCAGCGTGGTTTTTGAGTCCTTTAATCCATGTCCTAAAACAATACAATGAAAATATTATTCCCTGGAAGTTTGTTAATGTGGGTTGGTCACTGTTTCTATCTCTTTTGTAGGTCCTTCCCCAAGTCACCGAATCCTTAATTTTTCTTATATTTTTATTTCCCCCCACTATTTTTACTTTCTGGTTTATTTTTATTTTTCTTTTTCTTGCTCCCCATCTATCTATAAAATGCACTATGTTTCTCATACTTACCTAGCCATAAAATTGAAAAGCATTTTTATTTGTTATACTTACCAGTAAATCAGGCTCTTTTTTGAAAATATAAATTTGTAATGCAGATAACAGAATTTTCTTTTTAAATATACTTTTTTCTTACTTATGTACCTTATTTTTATTGTGGTAAGGGGCCTGATCAGTAGATTTCAACATTTAAAAAAGGCCCTCTACTGTTTCCGTAACACAATGAGATTGAGCATTGGGAGGTTGACACTAAGGACCTCTCATAGATGTCATTAGAAATGGTACTTAAACATTAAACTTTTTATTAGATAAGCCCCATATTAAATGATATTAAATATGTTCTATTGAATATTTGATTCCATAAAAAGCTGCATAGCTTGCCATGTTTTATTTATTTTTTAAGTTATTTGTTTATTTATTTATTTATTTATTTATTTAGAGAGTATGTGTGAGTGAGGGAGGGGCAGAGAGAAGGAGACAGAGAAGCCCAAGCAGGCTGCGCAGAGCCCTTCGTGGGCCTTGATCCCACAGACTGTGAGATGATAACCTGAGCCAAAATGAAGAACCAGACGCCCAACTGACTGAGCCACCCAGGCTCCTCAACTTGCTATATTTAAAAATAAATAAATAAATAAAATTTAGAACTACTTTGGGGCACATGGGTGGCTCAGTCAGTTAAGTGTCTGATTCGTGATTTCAGCTCAGGTCATGATCTCACGGTTCCTGAGTTTGAGCCTCACATCAGGATCTGAGCTGACAGTGCAGACCCTGTTTGGGATTCTCTCTCTCTCTCTCTCTCTCTCTCTCTCTCTCCCCCCCCCCACCTCCACTCTTGTGCGGACTCTCTATCTCTTTCAAGAGAAATAAATCAATTAAAAAAATAAAAATTTAGAACCACTTTTAAATAGATAAATCCATATAGTGTTTTTGGAGTGTCTAATACATGTGTCTGTTGGGTTACACAAACTCTAGGCCTTAGTGTTCTTGTAAAACAAGATCACTAACGAAAACAAACCTCAGGTTCTATTAATTTATTTTATTTACATAGTTTTCCATATATCAAGCCATCTTTAGCAAGTCACATGAACTTCAGTTACTTCTGCAAGATTTGTCATAGGAAGAAGTATAATAAAACCTCAGATCTAAAAACTGCATAAATTAAGTAAAACTATACACATTTTCAAAAGGTATCTAAAACACATTGAAAAATTATAGTCTAATATTTATGGTTGTGATTTCATTAAGTAATATCTTGTTATACAGGAAGATACAAAAATTGAAATTTACCCAGTTCTATTAAACACACTTAAAATACAAATAAATATAAATAAATGTAGTGCTATACACAACTTTGTGAGTTATGATACCCACATGTTAGTTTACCATTAATCCTTTTGTACTCATTTTTTAACATAAAATCTAGACTTATCCATGTTTGGATGCTAATATTGCATGCATAGATTTTCGTAAACACATGAACTTATTATTTTAATCATGAATATAAGTAATAACAACTAGATGGTCACCAGGGAATGCCATTAAAATCTGACATAACTAAGAGCAAACTTTCACTCATATTCTTAGGTGAATCAGAACACTGAGCTAAAACTCTTTCCATTTTCTTGACAGTGCTTCCTGTTGTTGACCAGATACATAGCCACAAACATAAGTACCAAAAACTCTGAGAAAAACCATTGTCATAAAGAGCTGGAAAGTAAGTCATTCTCCCACAGCTTCTAGACACAGTTTCAAAATGTAGAGAGATTCATAGACATGGAAATCTCTGGCTATCCATTAGAACTATGATTCCAAATGTTTATGATGCATCTACCCACCACAGATTATAAGAAAGATTATTGTGATGTTTAAATGAAAGTAATAAAAATCAGTGACCATAAACATTATAATTTATTTCTACGTATATTGCTACTACCAGCTCTTGAAATTTAGTTTCAGTTTTAGTCAAGACTCTGTCTTCAATGACTAACTGAAGCAACTGAAATTCAAATTAAATCATCATATTGTTGGTCCCTGGCTATGGAACTTGGCAACTCTGACAAGGGGAGCCTCCTGGCATGCTGTGTAGACACAAAGCAAAGCAAATGTTCACGTTCAACCTGATGCCAGGTTGCCTGTTGTAAGAAGAGCTATAGAGAATAGAGCTCTATTTTAGGCCCAGATAGTGATACTGAACTAATATGTCCCACTATACAGAATTTTCTTTTCATGTAATGTAATTTCTTTTCACCAACAATTATTAAATAGTGGGTGAGAAACAAAATGAGGACCACTGTCAAAAGGAGCCAACCTTGTGTGTGGATGAATGTCTTTATCATACGGTTTAAAGTTGTAACTGCAGGCCCTTGCTTTCAGAATTCAGTCTCCACTGTTGTCTGAAATCTTTCAGTAATAATTCCTTCAATGAGAGTATATAATACTTTTTCATACAGCTGCTTTTCAATGGAGATCATTTGGGGAGGGCTGCCCAAATTAAATACCCCAAATTGTAGAATGAATAAATTTGTCAGGTATTTTATTCATTCATCAATACTTTTCATTCTTTCACTTATATCATTGATTCCTACAACTGAAATTTATGGAGTACTTTCTACCTGCCAAGAACTCTTCTAGGTGATGGAAATCTTGATTAGCTCACCCCCAGTGGGCAGCAGAACACTGAGCTGGAGATAGTACTCAAAGGAGGGAAGAGGCACAGAAAAAGGAAAAAGAGATTCACTAAATCTGACTGGGCTGCTTCACAGTTTTGCCTAGAGCTGGCACTGGTGGTACCTACAGGTGTCCAGCCTCGACCACAACTGATGAAGTGTGCAAAAGCTGCCTTGAAAAAGGGAAGTTGACTTCAGAAATATAGGATTCCCTAGAGTCCATGATTTCATTGGTTGAGAAAAAGTTTTCCTTAGCTTTAAAAAAATGATATACAGTGGCAGTATCCTTTAGTGGAAAGATCCAATTACTCTCCCAAAGAAACTGCTCACCATATTAAAATGCATATGTTCAGCAGATCTAAATAAAATTGGAAACTCCATCCTCCTGATCAAGCCAAATCCTCTATTTTTATAAATGGTAACAGACACAAGAAACCACAAAATCACCTTTGCCTATATATTCCAATCTTCTTTCTCAACTCCCATATTGTATTTTTGACCATATTCTTTTCATTCTTTCACAACCCCTTCCTGTTTCCGGTGTTCCACCTCCATCTGAGCTAATGTATCAACAGTTTAACTCACCTCTCTGTCTTCATTTTCCTCCCTTCTATCCATTCTGAAAACTGTCATCATGACATGATTTTGATCATATTGTTCAGGCATTGGTGCAGTGTAAAGACTTCTAAAATTTAGCTTCAGTCTTTTGTACCTCACTTATAATTTGTGCTACAGCAAACGTTTAACCCTGCTGAGCTTAAGATAAAATCTAAACTCCTTAGCTTTAGGGGCACCTTGGTGACTCATTCAGTTAAACATCCAACTCTTGATTTCAGCTCAGGTTATGCTCTCACCATTCGTGGGTTTGAGCCCCACATTAGGCTCTGCACTGACAGCATGGAGCCTGCTTGGGATTCTCTCTCTCTCTCTCTCTCTCTCTCTCTCTCTGCACCTCCAGTGCTCAATATCTCTCCCTCAAAATAAATAAAAATATATAAAATATTTTTAATTTGAAAAAATTAAAAAATAAACTCTTTAGCTTCATATTAAATTTGTCCTCAGCCTCCCTTTACCATCTTAGGTATAACCACGTATTTTAAGACATACCTGTCAGTCCAAAGGTTTACTCACCACTCTAAACCCACTTCCATATATTTACTCATTTTCCCACTTCCATATATTTACTCATAATTGTTTTCTCCACACCCAGAGAGACAGAGAGACAGAAAAAGAGAGAACTTTCTTTGTGTTGCTTTTGACCATTCTGGGAACATGTGTGAGTCTGATTTTCAACTGTAAAATGAAGCTTTCTAATATATAAATGCCCAATCTTATAGAGTTTTCATGAGGATCAAGGGAACTAATATTTATTGACTCCTTGTTATGTACCAAGTCCTTTCCTAGTTTTAATAAGGTAATGTTATCTTACTTTATCTTATTAAAAATTTCCAACAATTCTGTGGTATAGGTAGGTCTTATTTTAATTTTGAAGATAAGGAAACTGAGCAATAATTTGTGTGTAAATACTTTGCAAGCTGAGAAACAATTATAAAAATGTGAGGGTTTTTGTCTACTTGTGACTTGCTGTTAAATCTTCTATTTTATGCAATCTTAATATTTTCTCCAACTAAACTTTAACTTAAGGTAAAAATGACTTTATGTATTTCTTTATAATATATTCTCTCATGATAGTTGCTAGAGTTACTAATTGCTTTCTAAATATTTTCAGATTTATTTTTATATATAGCTTATGTTGATAGTTGATTGATGATTTTACCTTTCCATCAGAGGAGCTTACAATCTTCTTTTCTCTATTTTTCTCCTATTTGGCAGCCACACACCTGACAATAAAGAGGCTATGGAGGGGTTACCAAGGAAAAGAGATAAGCCTCACTTATGTAGGCTGCCTCAGGGTGTGTGTGTGTGTGTGTGTGTGTGTGTGTGTGTGTGTGTGTATGGTCCTGTTTGCAAATATTTCAAAATATATTTAAGGAAGCAATCAAATCTGACCTAGTAAAGGGGAACATATTAAGAGTAATTCAAAGCCATTTGCTGCATATTTTTAAAAGATCTACTAGGGATGAGGCAACTGAGGATAACTCCAGTGATTTACTAGTGATAAATACAATAAACTCACAGTCATTACTTTTGAAACTTGGCTTTGATGATTTAAATAGAGAAAGTAAAACTAGTTTATACTTGAGCAGGGATTTGTTTATTCTATTTGTCTGATGTTAAAGCCAACTATTAAAGCAGGTTGAATGGCCTTAAGTCTCCATATTTGAGCAGAACTGGTTGGATCATTTGCTAATAGATGAATTCAGAAAATAAACCAGCTCCCAAATTTGTGTGTGTATTTATGTGTGTGTGGTATATATATTCTATACTATGCTACTCAACTTTAAAAACAACTGTGTTTTTCTAGTGGAAAATTTTAAATGAGGGGTGCCTAGGTAGCTCAGTTGGTTAAATGTCTGACTCTTGATTTCAGCTCAGGTCATGATCCCAGGGTCATGAGACTCAGTCCCATGTCAGCCTCCCTGCTGAATGTGGAGCCTGCTTAAGATTTTCTCTCTCTCTCTCTCTCTCTCTCTCTCTCAGCACCTTGGTGACTCAGTTGGTTGAGTGTCCATCATCGGCTCAGGTCATGATCTCACGGTTCATGAGTTCAAGCCCCATATCAGGCTCCTTGCTGTCAGCACAGAGACCGCTTAGAATCCTCTATCCCCATCTCTCCCTGCCCCTCCCCAGCTCACGCTGTCTCAAAAATAAATGAATATTTTTTGAAAAAATGTTTTTCTCTCTCCCTCTGCCTTTCTCCACCCCCATTCTCTCTCTAAAATATAAATATTTTTAAAAAGAACATTTTAAATAATAGGTTCCAAACAACTTTCTATTTAAATAAATATGCTAGAGTCAAAAAGTTGGTGCATTCAACTTAATAGAAAAAATGTACTTTAGGTATAACTATGATTAAAACTTCTAGGTTAAAAAAAGTGAGTTTGATTTGTTCTATTTTTTTTCTTTTCTCTGATTAGAAAAAACATGTTTTTATGGTGCTTTTTTCATTATAAATAAACATTTTAAGATGGCATCCTCTAAATCTATTTTTTTTTAATATGAAACAGGATGCGTGGCATGAACTACATTTCCCTTATTACACTGTGTTAGATTCCAAATACCATTATACATCTTAATATAAGAAATATGTGTGACATAGCACCTTTTCCAAGACAATATGCTTGAAATGAAGTTATGAACTAGGGAAATTAATCCATCAACCTATTAGATGATGATGGTTTAAGGAAACCCAGTCTCTTTTCCACCCATTAAGGCCATGTGTTTTACCTTCATCCACTAGAGGGGGTAATGTTCTTCCATCCTAAAAGAACATGGAATTATCCCAACAAGATTTAAATGAACAGAATGACCTTATTTCTTTTGAAACCAGGTTAATTAAATGATATAATATAATGGATGCCAAAAATATCAATGAAAGTTTCTTCAAAAACATTTGTGACACAAAGATCAGAAATATTGTTCTTGTCCATCCTAACATCTTGCAAAATCTGTGGTCATAAAAGTAGGTAAATTTGTTTTAGTTGAGAGAAGAAAATTTACATAAAGTAATGCTTTCTATGAACATTCCAGAAAGTACTGTGTACTTTTACTATATACTTTTTCATGTGATCAATTTCAATTTATTAGAGTTGATCTTTGGATTGTTATCTGGTTTAGCAAGGAGGTAAATCATCTGTTTCTTTAAGGATGTATTTAAGAAATAATGGAGGAATTAAATAGATGTATAGAAGTTTATACTAAATACTATAAATACATGAATTAGACATTGTGTAACATGATTGAATCGTGATGCAGGGTTTGGAATACTTGAAGATCAATAACATATATGCAGAACCATTCTTTTTTACATATAAATATATAATTGTCCCTATTTATCATGTAATGATTTTCCTTTAATAAATTCCAAATCAATAAGACAAAAATGTTTTTTTTTTCTTTAAACCTCCTGAAAAATAGTTTGAATTGCAGAATAGCCAATCATATTTGGTTGTTAAAAGATAATCAAAATAATTGGTTAGAAATAACCAGTTGCCAAACTGATGAGATGTCATAATTATAATTAACTGTGCTATTAGGTCAGTTGTTTAGTTATTTCTATGAATAAGAAAAAGCCTAATCAGAATGCAGAATAATTAGTTCAGTTGAAAAGAAGAGATATAATTTGTGAAAAGCAAATATATTACATCAACCATATTTTTCGTAATTCTAATCATTTTCTAAAATAAAATATACTTCTAGTTCCTGGAGATTATTACCCTTAAATAATAGCTGCTGTAGTAGTTTCAAATGGTGGCTGAATACCAAACTCACCATACAACTTCTGAAAATAATTCATGCCCAGAGCCCCCCAGCAGGAATGCTGATTCAGCAGGTCTGGGGTGGGATCTCAGCCTGGGGACTTTCATAGAATCTCCATATTCTAATCTGCAGGCCTGGTTGAGCATCGCTGCACTGCACAAGGGAGTTAATCATACCTGACTAGGTTTCTTTCCTTTCCTTTTGATCCCCAAAAGTACAGTATTAAAAAAGTCTCTAAAAAAAAGTCTTTAGAGGCAAAAGAAGAAAATTGTAGTGAATTATTACAACTTTTTACAGGAGAATCTTCTATTGTTTGAGAGTAAAGGCCTCAAAATACCTATGTGTGATAGTGAATTCCACATTATAGTGCAAATAAACATGCTTTTGAAGTCTTGTATTGTTTCTCAGTAATTTGTGCTGCCTGGAGATCTTCCAAATACAGCTAACAAAAGCTTGTAGAAAGGACTTAGAGCATCATGGAAAAATTTTTGCTATAGACAGGAACAAATATTTACAAACAATAATTCCAAATAGACCAAAACCCCTATAAATAATGATCATGTTCTAATAAATATATTACCATAAAAATACAGTTATTTAAAAAGTGAGCAATATATTTATCTACTGTATACATTGAAACAAATTATAGTGAGGTCTCATCTCAAAGGGACATTTCATAGGAACTGGAAGTTAAACTATATGCATCTAAAGAGAATATGGCCTGTTTCATGATGCAATATGTGCACCTATAATTTATTTTACTATAAATAGGGTTTCCTATATATAGTAAAGATAGCTATTATTAATTTATAGTACATAACTTACTTTAATCAATATAAGAACAAACTTACTGTAAAACAGAAAAAGATTTTCTTTCTCCTACAGAGTATTTTCCACCTCATTTTTTTAGCACATACTGAAAAGCCACTGAGGTTACAAAGAACAACTGGAGGGTTGGGGGAGGCATAGCTCACAGTACAGTGGAAGAAATTAACATGTATCCAAATAGTTGCAACATAGTAGCATATTCTGCATATATTAAAACTGTTAGGAGCTATGGATGCCTGGAATAAAAAGTGTCCACTTTTGCCTGTAAGAAGTCTAGAGATAGTGAAGATGGTAGTTGTAGACAGTCATTGAAGAGTCAATGTTCCAGGATACATTCACTCATTCATTTAAATCAAAGTTTGTGGAATAGTTGCGCTGCACAGATGTGGCATGAAATAATGTATTTCAAAAAACAGATCATCCCTAAGAAGTATGTCCAAAAGTAGCCGAAACAACAATGTAGAGTTGGATGGATGGATGGATGACATGTAGAGGTGAAAAATGCTATGGAGGGTTTAAGGAAGGAAAGATCTCCCAGAGATACATGGCACTAAATGTGCCCTGAAGTCTAGGTAGGATTGCTTTTGGAGAAAAAGGATAGTATTGGAAGGCAGAGGCAGGAAAAGGTGGGGAAGACCTGGGGATGCTTTGTTTCTCTAATTTGCTTGGAGAGCATATTTCATCCCTTAAACCCATATGATATCCTCCACTCCAAGAACAGTTCCTGAGCTGTTCAGATCCATGCCTGAACTTGTATTAGACTTATAACTGGAAACAGTTAAACATTTAATTATATGCTATTTTGCATTGTTTTCTGGTAATTTTTGTACTTTATAACTTCTTAACCATTTACATTCTTTATGATTTCTTTATGACAGAGATTGATTTTGTACACATGTGATAACAATGTGAAAGTTACTATTTAAACACACATTTTGGACCCGTCTTTGTTTATCGTTTGTTGTTTATTTGAAATTGACAATCAAATTTAACTTTGTGTATATATACATACGTTCCCTTCCCCGTCCAAATCTGGCAGCCTTACGTATTTTTTATAGCTTTGTCAACATTTTCAATGTACTATCAATTCCCGACCTTTCATCTGAGAATAAACTCACTTATTTTGTTGTTTGGAGGTTGGTTCTTCCCTGAACAAGTGAATTCCTTTATATAAGAAGAATGAAAGAAAAAAGCCATTTTCAAACCAAAGACCAGTGACTAAAGATGAAGGAAGGAACAAAGTCCAGTGATTGAATCAGACTAGATGAACATGAGAGCCCAGAGACTACATAGAAGAGAGGGTGTAATACAGATCAGAGGAGAAAAGTGTCTGAAGATACAGATAGGAAAAAAAGATGGGAAATAAGAAAGTTAAAAACAGGAAGAGAGAGGAGAGGCAAGTTTATTTAAACTCTCTCTCTCTCTCTCTCTCTCTCTCTCTCTCTCTCTCAAAAGGATACAAGAATGAAAAGAGATAAAAGGGTGAGAATGAAAAATTGATGATAGTGGAATGGAAGAAAAACAGGAGACGCAGAAAGAGAATGAGGATTGAGAAGGTGTGAGGAGTACTCCCCTCTCCCCACCTAGTTGCACAAGTAATGGCTCTGTTGTTGCCAGTGGCAGTGATGCTGTCACAGATCATCCTGGGAGCACAGAGAGAAGGTTTCCTCGGGCCCTATAGAGAGTCTGGCCACCAGTCCGTAGGGGCTCACACGTGCACATACACACAGGGGTTGTGTAATGGTTAGTGGGATGGTGTAGCAAAGAATAAAAGTCTCTTAAAGGTGATGTATTATTACATACAGTGGGTTTTTTTCCAACCTTAAAAAGAAGGAAATTTTGCAGTGTGAAATGACCTGGATGAAGCTCAAGGACGTTCTGCTAAATGAAATTGAAATAAGCCTGACACAGAAAGACAAATATTGCATGATTTTACTTATATGAAATGTATAAAATAGTCAAATTCATAGAATCAAAGCGTGAATAGCCATTGCCAGAGGCTGAGGGAGGGAGAAAAAGGGAGTTACTACTTATCAACAGGCATAAGGTTTCAGTTAAGCAAGGTAAGTTTTAGAGATCTGTCAAACAGCATGATACTTATATTCAACAATACTTTATTGTGCACTTAAACATTTGTTAAGAGAATAGATCTCTTTTTCTAAAGCTTATATATTTTTGAGAGATGAAGAGAGAGAGAATGACAGAGCATGAGTGGGGGGGGGGGGTAGAGAGAGAGGGAGACCCAGAATCCAAAGCAGGCTCTATGCTCTGAACTGTCAGCAAAGAGATGAATGTGGGTCTCAAACTCACAAAATGTGAGATCATGACCTAAGCCAAAGTTGAAGGCTTAACCAACAGAGCCACTCAGATGCCCCAAGAGAGTAGATCTCTTAATAAAATTAAATTAAATTAAAATTTTATATATCATGAGATCATAGACATGAGGAAAAATTCTCAAATTGATGACAATTTGTGTATGATAGCTCTTTCTGAATTCTTTCAGACAGCTTTTTGTCTTCCCAAACTCTCTAGGCAAGAATGTAGAACACTGAGTGTCATGTCACTGGCTTTTTGCACGCTGGGAGACTTGTCTTTCCTACAGGAAGTGTTGAGGCATTAACCAACCATGAAACGGGAATAGGTAAGTAACACTTTTAATTCATCTGCTTCAAAATCCTGTGACATTAACCCAGAATCCTAGAGAACGGCTTAATGGGCAGTTTAAAAGCCAAGAACTTGCTTCCCCCAAGTTCTTCAGTGGCTTCTTGGTCCTATCATACTGATAAATGGGATGAATTTTTTTTTAATTAGAACACACTGAAAATAAATTTTACTTATAACTGTGATTATTAATATGTATTTTATACATGTGTGGGAGGAACGGGGGAGCAGTTCATTGAAAAGTTCTCTTGTTTTGTTTCCAAGACTAATGAAGAACAAAGAAAATCTGCCCTGATATCCCAAGTTTATTTTCAGTTAGACTTCAAAGAAGGAGAACCTGCTTTTCTCGGGAACTGCAGGAAGGCAGTCTACTATCCTGCCTTGAAAACCTGTGTCCCACATAAATCAGCTGTGTTGACATAGAGCACTTCCTTATAAGAAACCACAATTTCTTTCTCTATTTCCTGCTTATCTTTCATGCATGGCACCAATCAAACCTAGATAGAATAAAAAATTATGGGTTACCTACTTTGTATTTTTATACATTATTCGTTGTATGTCCAAAAAATAGGGCCAAAGTTACTATGTCCATTTAGTTGATCATCTCTAAGTACAAGTCAAAGGGCTTCATCTTGTCCAGTTCATCGTTTCCTTTTGTCAGAGACTTAGATGAAAATATAAAGGAATGCTTATTATGTTTGCATTTGAACATAATCTTTGGAGTTAAGATACTTACGTGTATGATGGTATTAAGATCTGCGAAAACAAAAACTCCAACATGTGCAAAGAAGGATCAAATCTAACAACAAGAAAGTTAATATGGCCAAATTTCAAAGTTAACACTAGGGTCTCTTTCTCTATTTTTGTCTTATTTTTGTCTGTCTTTCTTACACACACACACACACACACACACACACACACTTGCATTTCTATAGGCTGGTTTATTGGCACTTGTATACCAAAAATTTGTGGACTTGATTTCAGTAAAAGCTGGCAGTATGATGTGGCTGCTAGAAAACTAATGTACAATTGAGTGTGTTAATAGACCTATGATGGTTTGAATGAAGGAAGTGACTGTCCTGCTCTGGGAGCTGATTGGAACAATCTTGGTGTGTTGCATTCAGCTCTGAGCATCTGGGAAACATAGCCAAATTAGACTATATTCAAAGGAGAATAGTCCTTGGGGGAGAAAACTCAAAATAGTTTTTTTATGAGTTTCATCTCAAGGAACTGGAAATAGCAGCCTAGATAAGAGAAGATTATTGGGCAAGGATAGTTAGCTTCAAATTATTCATCAGATGTCTGAAGGGCTATGAAGTGGAAAATAAATCAGACATATTCTCATGAATGACAGTGCTAGAGCTAATAAGTTGATGTTATAAGAAAGAGATATTGGCCCAATGTAAAGAAATATCGGCTGTCTGAACCTAAAGTAGGTTGTTCTAGAGAAGTTCCCCAATTGGGGAATTCAAGGATAGACTGGAAAACCACTGGATTGGATAATAAAAAATTTAACATTAGAAACATAAATGTATTAGATAATATTTAAGGCCTTGAGGACAGTATAATATAGCAAGGACAGTTACATTCTCTGAAGTCAAAGAAATCAGATCAAACATTTGGAGTCTATTTGATACTGACAAAATATATAATTTTTCCCTAGTCTCTTCATCTATAAAATAAAAAGAATAGAGATTAGTTTAAGATTATTGGGAAGATTGAGAAATATATATACAGTGATTATGACAGAATAATTATTTAATAAATGATGTTTTGTTTCATTTTAAGATTTAGGTCCATTTCAACTCTGGCCGTTGGAAGTCATTTGTAACAAAATTCATTTGACTTGGACGATCTTAGCATTGTATCCTCTTTCAATATTCTCTACTGCTAGTATGCATTATCTATATCTACCTATCATCTATCTATCATCTACCTATCATCTATCCGTTCCCTTAGCTTGAAGAAGCCCTAGGACTCATTCACACTCTGCTGGCTGACATTATATTGTAGTTATAGCCTATTAAGTACCTAAAAAGTTTTTATTTCTTGTATTAGTGTTACCTTGGGAAAATGCAGAAGAGAAATAGCAAATTTATAGGTCTTGATATTAACCTTATGACAAACTCCTCACATATAATTTGCACCCCATTAATTAACATGGAGTTTTTTTAATCATTGCTTTTGATGTGGTCTATTAAAACATAAAGAGAACTACATGGAGGAGCTAGAACTCTCAAAAGGTGACATACAGGTAATAAGATGTATCCTCATAAGAAGACAGAGAGGTGATGCATTCAGGCTAGTGGGCAAGGAAGAAGTACAGAGTAAATGGATCACAGAGCATCTTAGCATTCAAGAATGGAACCACACGTTTGCAGTATGCATCCTCTTCTCTAAGGATATAATCCTTGCATTTAAGAAAAAAAAATATATGTATATATGAATATATATAGATATATATGTATGTAGATGTAGATGGTGTATGCATGTGTCTGTACAAGACCAACTTCATGAATATGCAACCTGTACAGTGTACAAGACTTCATGCTTAGAAGAGTTTTGCAGTTGGTTTAATGATTTGCTGTTGGAGTATTAAAATTCTTAATAATGTTTAATACTTTTTTTAAAGCTTATTTATTTTTGAGAGAGAGAGAGAGTGCATGTGCAAGCAAGCAAGAAGGGGAGGGACAAAGAGAGGGAGAGAGAGAATCCTGAGTAGGCTGCTCAGAGCCCAACGTGGGGCTCCATCCCACAAAAGGTGAGATTATGACCTGAGCCAAAATCAAGAGTTGGATGCTTAACCAACTGAGACACCCAGGCACCCCAAAATTCATAGTAATTTTTTAACATAGAACACATATTTTCATTTTGTTCTGGGTCCCACCAATTATACATGTGTGTGAGAGTGTATGTGTAATCTTAGAAATGAAAGGATCTTACTATTTGTCTAATTAAAGATTACTTCCCACCTCCATTTTTTTCCACTTCATATTTTCTGTAATATGGGTATCTCATTATGTTTTGCTTTTGCTTCCACTTTTTATTTTAAGAATAACACAGTAGCAAATACTTTATGTACATCCTTCTGGTTATTTTGTAATGGATGTAAATGAATATATATACACATACATATTATCACATTTTTACATATATGAGACCATGCAATAAATATTCACTTCTGTTTCACCTGATGACTTTAATTAGAGATTGTTATATGTATATGCACATATTGGCTATCATTGTTTCTGAAGAT
This sequence comes from Cryptoprocta ferox, assembly GCA_028646485.1. Taxonomy (NCBI): domain Eukaryota; kingdom Metazoa; phylum Chordata; class Mammalia; order Carnivora; family Eupleridae; genus Cryptoprocta; species Cryptoprocta ferox. The sequence continues at coordinate 79,039,612 of CM053571.1, forward strand.
TAGTAGTAGTAGTTAGCAGGCCATCCATTTGTTCTTCCAGTACCCTAAGCTGTGATTGATCTGGACCAGAAGAGCTGGAGTATTTTAATGCAATAGCTAATCTCCTGTTATTTCTGCATATTTTGGACTTCAGCTGTCTTGTCTATGTTTACCCTATTCAGTCTAGTTTCTGAAGACTATTCTTTTTAATAGAAAGATGGAAACAATGTAGAAATGATGACATTCTCCCTCCACACTCTCATCTGTCAGAATTATATTAATTATCTTGAGCAAGAGACCAAATTCTTTTTTTTTTTAATTTTTCTGTTCAGTACCTAAAAATATTATTTGGTTGCTTCAAGATTTTTTCCTTTCCCAATAATCTCATCTTATTCTGGGCTCCCACTTTTTCTGACACTATTTTTAAAAATTTTTAAAAGGGAAGGGGGTTGATGGTCATGGTGGAACACACTTGTGGGGAAGAGCACTGGGTGTTATATGGAAACCAACTTGACAATAAACTATAAATTAAAAAAAATTCATGTCATTCTTTTGTATTATTCTTTTTTTAAGTTTTTATTTAAATTCCAGTTAGTTCATAAGTGTAACAGGAGAAACTTAACAGAGGACCATGGGCGAGGGGAAGGGGGAAAATAGGCAGAGGGAGGGAGGCAAATCATGAGAGACTCTTGAATACTGAAAACAAACTGATTCTGAAGGAGAAGGGGGAAAAGGGGAGGGGGGTGATGGCATGGAGGAGGGTACTAGTGGGGATGAGCACTGGGTGTTTTATGGAAACCAACTTGACAATAAACTATAAAAAAAATAAATTCCAGTTAACATACAGTGTAATATTAGTTTCAGGTGTACAATATAGTGATTCAACACTTTCATACAACACCCAGTGCTCATTAGGACAAGTGTATTTCTTAATCCCTATCATTTCTGTCATCCATCTCTCCCCTACACCCGCCCACCTCCCTTCTGGTTACCATCAGTCTTTTGCATTATTCTTATCTCACTTCCTTTGTGATATATGCTTATTTTCTTCAAATCAGAGCTCATCAGACAGTTCACTGAGTTACATTATATGCCTCCCCTGCTTTATCCTCACTGAAATAATTAAGGTAATGCTAATTAAGGTAATACTGTAGAGAATTCTACCCAACCCACACCCAAATATCTTATTTGTTAGAAACTCTGATAATTGATCATAAACATATTTACTTTTATCTTTAAAAAATCATGTTTTAGTTCTTACTGACATACCTAAAATAAGCATAAATGAGGTTTTGTGGAGCTAATTGTAGTCTAGGCATGTATAAAACCACTACATGTGCCTAACTCAGAGCAGGTCCTAAGTAGTTTAGTACTGGTGATATTATTAGCAGAATTAATGAATATATATATACATGAATTTAAGACCAAAACCATATTATATTTGGTTCTCTAGATAAATATATATTTAGCTAAACTTTTTAGTTGTTACTGTAGACTTGCTTTCTTACATGGTTCCTTTCTTACATTTCAACACACACAACCTGTAGATTAAAATACTAAAATGTGAAATTCTTACACTTTTGAAAGGATATAATTCTTTTATACATTTTTAGATTCAATTTCCTGGTATTTTATTGAGGATTTTTTTTTTGTCTGTGTTCATGAGAGATATTGGTCTGATTTCTTTTAATATCTTTATCTGGTTTTAGAATTAGGGTAATGCTGGCCTCATAGAATGAGTTGGGAGGTGTTTACTCAGCTTATTCTTTCTGGAGATTGTAGAGAATTTTTCTTATTTTTTCCTTCAACGTTTGGTAGAAGTTGCCAATTAAACCATCTGGGCCTTGTGCTTTCTTTTTTGGAAGGTAAATTATTGATCAATTTCTTTAGTAACTATAGGGTGATTCAGGTAATCTATGTTTCCTAGTGTGTGTTGGTAGTTTGTTGTCTTTCATGGAGTTTGTCCATTTCATTTATCTGATTTGTAAACAAATTTATTTGTTTATAGCATATCTTTATTATCCTTTTATTGATCATGAGATCAGTAATGATGATCCCCCTTTCTTTTCTCATAGTGATAATTTATATCCCCTCTTAATTATTCTTGCTAGCCAGGAGAGATGTTTATCAATATTCATCAATATTATTGATCTTTTCAAAGAATCAGAATCAACCTTTGGTTTTCTTGCTTTATTATTTTCTGTTTTCAATTTCATTGATTTCTGCTCTGATATTTATTATTTGTTTTTTTTTCTGCTTGCTTCAAGCTTAATTTTCTCTTCTCTTTCTAACTGCCTAAGGTAACCCATGGTACTAATTTTTAGATTTTTTTCTTTTATAATATATGCATTAAATATTATCAATTTCCCTCTAAGTACTTCTTTTGCAATATCCTACAAATTTTAGCAAGTTTTTAAAAATTTTTATATTAGTTTTTTAATTGAAGTAGAGTTGACACATGTTACATTAGTTTCATATATACCACATAGTGATTCGACAACTCTATACATTATGCTTTGCTCACTACAAGGCTGGTCACCATCTTTCACCATATAACACTATGACAGCACCATTAACTGTATTCCCTGTGCTGTACCTTTTATCCCTGTGACTTATTCATTTCATAACTGGAAGCCTATATCTCCCACTCCCCTTCACCCATTTTGCCCATCTCACCACTCTCATCCCCTCTGGCTGATCTCAGTTTGTTCTCCTTATTTATGGGTCTGTTTTTGCTCTTGTGTTTTTTGTTTGTTTATTCATTTGTATTGTTTTTTAGATTTCACATATAAGTAAAATTTTATGGTATTTGCCTATCTCTGTCTGACTTATTTCACTGAGCATAATACCCTCTAGGTCCACCCATGTTGTTGTAAATGGCAAAATTACATTCTTTTTTATGAATGAATAATATTTTATTGTATATACCTGCCAAGTCTTCCTTATTCATTCGTCTGTCAATAAACACTTGGGTTGCTTCCATATCTTGGCTACTGTAAATAGTGTTACCGTAGACAGCTTAGTAAGTTTTCATTTTAGTTTCATTTAGTTCAAATATTTTTTAAATTTCTCTTGAAACTTCTTCTATGACCTATTGGTTGTTTAGAAGTATCCTATTTAGCATTTATATTTCCAAATATTTGGGAATTTTCTAGTTATCTTTCCTCTTTTTGTTTTCTACTTTAATTAAATTTGTCTGAGAACATACTCTATATAAGCTTTATACTTTTTAATTTGTTGACGTGTGTTTTATAGTCAAAATGCAGTCTATTTTGGTGAATACTGTATATGAGCTTGAGATGAATGTATATTCTGCTGGATTGTTGAATGAAATATTTCATAAATGTCAGTTAGATTAATATGATTGATAATGCTGTTTAGATCATCTATATCCTTGCTGACTTTCTGTTTGCTGGAATAATCAATTACTGACAGAAGGAAGATAAAATTTGTGACTATAATAGTGGATTTGTCTAGTTCTTCTTTCAATTCTATCAGTTTTTGCCTCATGTATTTTGACACTCTGTTGTTAAGTACTTACCTGTTTAGGATGGTTATGTTTTCTTAGAAAATTGACCCCTTTATCATTATGTGGTGCCTCTCTTTCTTACTGAAAATCTTGCTTTTTCTGGAGTTGGCTTTGTCGGAAATTAATGTGGCTATTCCAATTTTCTTTTGATTAATTTTTATTATGGTATGTCTTTCTCCATTCCTTTATTCTTAACCTGAGTCTTTATATTTAAATTGGTTTTCAGGGCACCTGGGTGGCTCAGTCAGTTAAGCACCTGACTTTGGCTCAGGTCATGATCTTGCAGTTTGTGAGTTTGAGCCCTGCTTTGGGCTGCTAACAGCTCAGAGCCTGTAGCCTGCTTCAGATTCTGTCTGTCTGTCTGTCTGTCTCTCTCTCTCTCTCTCTGCCCCTCCCCTACTCACACTCTGTCTCTCTGTTTCAAAAATAAATAAACATTAAAAATATTAAAATAAATAAAATAAATAAATTGCTTTTCTTGTAGATAACAGTCAGTTATATCTTCTTTTTATTCATTCTGATAATATATATCTTTTAATTGATGTATTTAGACCATTGGTATTTAAGAAATTATTGATCAGATTGGATTAATATCTATACTGTTACTTTTTTCTTTATTGCATTTGTTGTTTCCTTCCCCCTCTTTTTTTCCCCGGATTCTCTGGTTTAACTGAGCATTGCATGTGATTAATTTTATCTTCTCTATCAGTTAAACTGTTTTTAAAATTTTTAAATGGTTTTCTCTAGGCCTTAAGATATATGTTTTAAACTCATCTAAGGTCACCTTTAGGGGTCCCTGGGTGGCTCAGTTGGTTAAGTGTCTGACTCTAATTACAGCTCAAGTCATGATCTCTTGGTTCCTGAGTTTGAGCCTTGCATCAGGATCAGCACTGATAGGGTGGAACCTCTCCCTCTCTCTCTGCCTTTCCCCCACCTTTGCACATGCTCTCTCTCAAAATAAATACATAAACTTCAGAAAAATAAATTCCTCTTCAAATAACACAATAGTACTTCACACATATTTCAGGCTCCTTAGAACAGAGTATTCTTCCCTCTGTCCCTTGTGACATTGCTCATTTCATTTATCCATTTGCTCCAATCACCCACTACATTGTTATTATTACTTTATACAATTATTTTTAAAATCAAGAACAAAAAAATAAAACACTTTATTTTACTTCCATTTATTTCTTCTTTCTCTTCCTTTCTTTACATAGATCAAGTTTCTGACATGTATCACTTTCCTTCTGCTTGAAGAATTTCTTATAACATTTCTTGCAGGTCAGGGCTGGTGGCAATGGGTTTCTTATTCTTTATTTGTCTCAGAAAGTCCTTATTTCTCTTGCACTTTTGAGGAATAAATCTGTTGAAGGATAAATTTGGCTGGATATAGAATTCTAGAATGGTAAGCTTTTTTTCTTTCAATGCTTTAAATTTTTCACTTCATTTTCTTCTTGCCTGTGTGGTTTCTATTTAGAAGTCTACTGTTTATCCTTGTGCTTCTGTAGGTAAGATTTATTTTTTCCCCTCTGGCTTCATTCAAGATTTCCTCTTTGACTTTGGTTTCCTGAAATTTGAATATGACTTGCCTAGGTGTGGATTTATGTATATATATATATATATATATACACACACATTATGTACATATACATATTCTGCTTGGTGTTATCTGTGCTTCTGAGATTTATGGTTTTGATGTCTACTAAATTTCTAAAGTTGCCATGACAAATTACCACAAACTGGATTGCTGATAACAACAAATTTAGTCTCTTACAGATTTGGAGGCTAGAAATCTGAAATCAAGGTGTCAACAGGGCCATATTCCCTCTGAAGGCAGTAGGGAAGAATACTTTCTTGCTTCTTCCTAGGCTCTGGAGATTGCTGGCAATCTTTGGCATTCCTTGGTGTGGAACTCAACACTTCAGCTGCTTCTGCCTTCACATGGCCATTTTCTCTCTGAGTATATCTGTGTCTTCACATGAACTTCTTGTAAGAACAGAATTCATTGGATTTAGGGCCCACCCAAATTCAGTATGATCTCCTCTTGAGGAATTCCACCCACCAAGACTCTTATTTTCAAATAAGGTCACATTCTCCGGTTCTGGATGGAAATGGCTTTTGAGGGAACCCTATTCAATCCAGTACAGTATCCATAGTTAATTTTGGAAATTTATTGGCCAATATTACTTCAAATATTTCTTTTGCCTGTTTTTTCTTCTCCTTCTGGCTTCTTAACTATGTATATATAACACCTTTTGAAATGATCCCGTGGTTCTTGGATAGTCTTCTGTTTTTCATTCTTTATTCTCTTTGTATTTCAGGTTAGAAAGTTTGATTGACCTGTGTTAAAGCTCACTGAATTTTCCCTAAGTCATTGCAATTACTTATAAGCCCATCAAAGACATTCTTCATTTCTGTTACAGTGTATTTGATTTCTTATTTTAAAATTTTAAGTTTATTTATTTTGAGAGAGCTGGAGAGGGACAGAGAGAGAATCTCAAGCAGGCTCTGGGCTGCTCCGGGCTGTCAGCACAGAGCCTGACTAGGGTCTTGAACTCACAAATCATAAGATCATAGCTTGAGCCAAAAATCAAGAGTTAGACACTTAACCAATTGAGCTACTGAGGCAACCCACAGTGTATTTGACTTCTAACATATCCTTTTGTTTCTTATATTTTCCACCTTTCAGCTTACATGACATGACATCTGTTCTTGTATGTTGTTTACTTTTTTCCCATTAAAGCCTTTAAACATACTAATCATAGTTATATTAATTATTAATTAATATAAATTAATATAAATATAATTAATATAGAATTACTGGTAATTCTAACATTTCTAATATCCGAATCTGATTATGATGATTACTTTTTCTCTTCAGACTGTTTTTTTCTTGCTTTTGTCATGGCTTATAATTTTGTTGTTGTTAAAAGGTGGACATGCTCTTTCAGATCTTAGAGACTGGGATAAATAGGGTTTTACTGTGAGGATTTCTATTAACATGACAAGGAGTCTGGCTGGGTTTGTGTTTGCTGTAGCCCTAATGCCAAAGGCTTCAAATTCCTCTGGCGTACTTGTTTTTAACTCCCCTTCTGACTTAGGGCATCCTCCTTCTCAAAGAGAGTCTGTGTCTTGCAATTCTTTCAGCTGTTATCCACTGTTATGATACAGAAGCCCTCCTATGGTGATGGTAAGGTGTGGGGAAGGGGAGAACATTCTATAATCTGATTAAATCTTGGTCTTTTAGTGGGCTTGTGTCTTGGGGCTGGGCTGTGACCGTCACAAATATTTCTCCTGTAGGTATAGATTTTCCTCCTGGTTCCTTAGTTCCTTTCTTGACCACCAGGACTCTTCATCTGTTTTCTTAAAGCCTTGTTGACTATGTTTTTCCCCTCTTAGGTGAGACCCATGAGACAAGAAGGCTAGAGTGGCTGGCGGGGAGGAGTGCCCTTCCTCTAGCCAGAATAAAGCTCTGGTAAGGTCTTTTCCCCTGGAGAGTAGACCTTTGTTATAGAGAAGTCTCTGAATGTATTATTTCACAATGATTACTTACTTTTCCTGTTGCAAGAGCTATGAGACAATGGATCTTCATAATGAGACTTGAAGGTCAAGTCTACCAAAGCAAGGTGGGGGCTATTTAAGATAGGCATTTCTCATTCCCATACTAGTTCACTTACAGCCTCCAGCAATTCATCCAAATTACCATTTCAGTGTTCCTACAAGTCTTGTCTCTCAAGTGATTGTTACCCTGTGATCTCATTTCTCTGATGGGTCCAAGAAAAGTCTCTGAGGTTTTGTTTGCATAGCCTTTTCTTCTTTTAAGGATGTTTGGAATGATGACTACCAAGTTCCTTATAAGTCTGAGTGAAAGCCAGAAATCCATTTGGAATACGGTTAATAAAATGTTCCTAATCTAAATTTCTTTCTGCATATTTATAGTAGGGAATTTAAAATCTTGAAAAATATAAAATAAGAATTTAAAATTTCCTTCACATATCTGGTTCTTTTTTTTTTTTTTTTTTTGGATACCAGTGAACACCACCAAGTTTGTTGCTGTTTTTGCATTTCCCAGCATTTCTATGAGGCAGACATTAGCTGTGTTACCTTGGGAAAGTTACTTATCCTCTCTGTGGCCCAGTTTTCTCATTGGTAATATAGATTATAAATAGTACATTATTTTAGGATTCCTATAGTGATTAAATGAGATAATGCATATATGAATGCTTAGCACAGTAAATACCTGACATAAAAATGTTCTCAATCTATGTCAACTTCTTCTTAACACTTTGGTTAATCTTATTCTCCAGACAGCGCAAATGAAGTAAACATTTTTTTCAAAAACTGTGATTCTCACCTCTAGGTTCTTTGTTTTAGAATTTTCTGCACTTTGCGCTGCAGCTGGTGGTATAGATGTGGGAGCTGCAGGCTTGACCACATTGGAACTTGGCCAGATGAAGTGCCATCATCCTAATTGTGTGTGAGGGCCACAGTTCACTGCATTAGCTCCTCTGAACTCTCCTGTCTCCTCCCACAAGCTGGCAGCATAATTCAGCATACACAATAGCTTCAGATCAATCCAACATGAAAGTGGCCCCTGAAGAAAGGCGCTAAGTATTCTTTGCTAGTCCCCTGCAAAATTTTAAACATTGGAAAAGGAGAGGAGCTCTTTAGTCTTCAGTTATGCTAGAAATTTTATAGTTTTAAAGGATTTCAACTGGTTTATTTTAATTTCCTTTTCCTATGAAGTCATCTTCTTTTTCTCAATTTTGCTAGTATTGTTATTGTACTGAGGTATTGGCGGTAGAAGGAAGATGGGGTGAACAATTTCAAAAAAGGTCTCATGAGATTCAGAGCTGCATAACCATCAGCTCATTTCTAAAACTCCATTTACAGCGGGGGCCAAGGCTGGAGTCTCTGACAGTGCCAAAGGGGAGAATTCTCCCTGGAAAACTGTGGCATTGAATGATGATGAACACCAACGCAGACCAGGGCACATTTAAAGAAATTCAACTTTAAAAGATGCTTGAATCTTAGAAAGTCTTTACATGAACTTTCAATAGGCAGGTTTTCTGCATTTATATGTAGAAGAGAGAAGACATGTAGCCCTTATGTCATAATTTCTTACCATTTATATTGCATTTAATTCCTTGAGGCTATTTTAACTTTGTTTATAATGCTATTGTTGTAGGCTTTTTTTTTTTTTTACCTCCAAACTCAGGGTTTGTTGTCTCACCACTTTGAAGGATGAAGAGGTAGACACAGAATGAGCAGCAGGCAAAAATTTACCAGAGTAGAAGATCAGAAAGCAAGAATGGTAGGAAAGCTCTCTTTACAGAGAGGGGACATTCAAAGCTGAATACCGGCGACTATATGCAAGGGTCCTTGTTTTATAAGGTTCTGGTCAGAACCCCATCACTTCCCCTTGGTTCCTTCCCAGGTTCTACCCTTACTGACTGGATAACTCTAGCTGCTGGGTTGTCCATTCCTGATTAGCCCAACTCCATTTTCTGAGGAGTCAGATTTGTCATACTGTTCCTCATATAAGTCTTATAGTTTACTTTTCTTAGTTAGGTATTTTGATTGTCACATTCCTGAGGAGAACCTGAGGGGGAGTAGGTAGTGTCGGTTACATTCTTAAGAGGAACCTCAGGCCAGAGGGGATTTGCTATAGTTAAACTCCCAGCATTGTTCCAAAATATGTGTTTTTCCCCACCCAGGGAACTCAGGTCCTAACCTTTCCCTCTCTACCTATTTTATCCTATCTTTTTCTATTATACTATCATTTTCTTCCTCCTGAAATTAGGATAAATTTTTATACACATATAAATATCTCAGTATTTAATGCTTTTATACTATTAGTGGTACACTTAATGGGATAGTAAAGGTTTATCTAGTCCTGTTCCTAGTAAGTTCCAGTCTAATAGTATATCAAACACTGATTTCTAGGCTTTCTTTCAATATAAATAGGAATAGAATTCTATGACCTCTTTATTGCTTCAATAAGCATATAGCATCTTTAATTTTGACAAATTATTTTTAAACTCCAATAGTGTTTGATGTAATCATCTTTGAAGTTTACAAAATATGTTTGTAACTCTCATCTCAGTTGACCCTTATAAGAACACATGAATGAATAAGGGAAAGCAGCTGTTGCTAGAATAACTAAATCTACAATGTTCTTCTAGAACTGTGGGATATCAGCAGTCTTCTAGAAATGGTTTTTATATAAGACTCTGATGTGTCCTGGTGAGCTGCATAAAGGATTTTGCATCCTCTAGGATTCTCATTCCCAAATGGGGAAAAGATAGAGTTTGCCCCTAATGTCTGGTACTGGGCATGTGTAAAGATAGCTAGATGTAGGGTACTCCAGAAAGCAGGGAACTGACCCTGAAGTAGAAAAAAATGACATTATCACCATTTTAGGAAGGTCTTTCCTAATTAAAACTAAGTCCTAGTCCAAAGTAATTCCTTCAATCAATCTATTAGTCTATATCCTTCCTCTCCCCCTCTCCTTTAAAGCACTCTCTGTTACTTTTGGTTATTTCCTTCCTTAGCATGTGCCTTGCTCCTGTAGAATTCATGGTTTTGTGGAGAGAGGACCTGATCTTTTTGGGCTATCACTGAATTCATAGCACCTAGAATAATACCTAACAAACAATAGGAGATCCATAAATATTTCTCTCTGTGAAATTAATTCCAGGTCTCATATGAATAAGCTTAAGGGTAGTGTCTTTTTTTTTTAATTTTTAATGTTTATTTATTTTTTAGAGAGAGAGAGACAGAGTGTTGGTGGGGGAGGGGCAGAGAGAAAGGGAGACACAGAATTCAAAGCTGGCTCCGGTCTTAGCACAGAGCCTGAGGCAGGACTCGAATTCACCAATCAGGAGATCATGACCTGAGCCGAGGTCAGATGCTTAACCAACTGAGACACCGAGGAGCCCAATTTTTAAAAATTTTTTAAAATGTTTATTTATTTTTTAGAGAGAGACAGAGTGTGAGCGAGGGAGGGGTAGAGAGAAAGGGAGACACAGTATCTGAAAGGGATAGTGCTTCCTAAGTCATCTCTACACTGGTGAGCCTGTTCAGGTTGCTATAACAAAAATACCATAGGATGAATTCCTTAAACAACAAATATTTTTTTCCCATAGTTCTGGAGGCTGGGAAGTCCAAGATCAAGGTATCAATGGTTTTGATTCCTGGTGAGGACCTGCTTCATGGTTCATGGATAGCAGTCTTAATGTATTCTTACATGGTAGTAGGAGTGAGAGAGCTCTTTGAGGTCTCTTGGGAAGGGCACTAAATCTCATTAATGAGTCCCACCTCTTAATACCATTACATTGGAGGTTAGGATTTCCACATATGAATTTTGAGAGGACACAAGCATTCAGTCTATTACAGGGAACTTGCTCTAACTCCCATATTAGTTACTATACTTGCACATATGACAGAAACTTGAACTTAAAACAACCGAAACAAAATAAAATTCATTTCTATTGGAAAGATACTAGAGAGGATCAAAACTAGAAGAACCAAAAGAGTGGACAATAGAAACAAGAGTGGCTCAGATGACCTTTCAGGGTAGAATACTGGCTTCAAATGCCCTGAGAACCTTTCTCAGACTCTCCGTTCTCTCAAACTGCCACCACAAACTTGGATTCCTGGCTGAAAGCAGCTCCTGAACTTAAAGTCACACAATAGGCCAGAAGGCAAAAAAGGGCTATTCCTCCTAGTCATGTCAGTCTCCAAGGAGGCGGTGCATGAAAGAAAAGGAATATAACCAAAGCAGAGGAAGACCTGCTCATATTGAGAATGGAGAGCAATTTCCAGAAGATGAAAAGAATGCTAGACCCAAAGAAAAACATTTACTTAGTAACTGTACTCAGTTCCAAGTAACAAAAAATAGCAAAATCATGCATAAAAATAAAAGTTTTATTTGTGTCACGTAAATGAGAAACCCAGAGGTAGATAGTCAAGCAGACTTGGGAAACTTTTTAATCACTTTTAGAACCCAACTCGATTCTTCATTTCTTATAAGCCATCCTTAGTATGTACTCATCATTCTTGGTCACAAAATGGCTGCTCTAACATCTAACACCATGCTTGTGTTCTAGGTCATTCTAGTTAGGATGGGCTGCCATTCTTGATTTGGATCACCATTACATTGTTTTGTTTTGTTTTGTTTTGTTGTAATATGTATTTTTAAAATATTTATTTATTTTTGAGAGAGAGAGAGAGAGAGAGAGAGAGAGAGAGCATGAGCAGAGGAGGGGCAAAGAAAGAAGGAGACACAGAATCTGAAGCAGGCTTCAGGCTCTGAACTGTCAGCACAGAGCCTGATGCAGGGCTCGAACTCACAAACCATGAGATCCTGACCTGAGCCACCCAGGCGCTAGATCACCATTATATTGTTATGTTTAAGCCTTATGAGCTGTGCCACCAGCTAGTTGAAGCCTTAGTGTTATACGTGCCATAGCCCAAGGAAGCTGGGCACCAGGAGAAGCATATGAATTTGTGTCAGTCAGAATGAAACAAGGTTTCATCAGTGTGTGTATTTGTATGTATTTGAGAGGAGTCACGTTTGAAGATGCTTTTGATGTATCAGGTATAGCAGAATAGTTTGGGGCCAGGCAAGTCCACATGAGTTTTTCTGGTTTTGTAGCACATAGGTGGGGTCACACTGCCAGGGGTCAGATTGCCTGCTGTAGGTGCTTTTTGCCAGACTGTGGTGCTTGGGTCCAGAAGACAAGGAAAACATTAATTGTTTCCCACTCCACCTTTAGTACCTCCTCAGGTCTGAGGTGTTTCCTCTCCCAAGGGCCAGGATTGTTGTTCTCCTATAGTTATGAAATTGATGTATCCACCCCAGTAACTTTCTTTAATCATCTTTCTATAATCTCTGACTTGACCTAGACCTTTTGTCTAGAAAGGAGAGGTGCACATGAGACAAGGCATTTTTATAAAACTTAGAGACCCATTATGACCCACATGGGCCATGTAGGAAAGTTCAGTAAGCAATGTATTAAACCAAGTGGTTATCATCTTTATGATCTACAACCATGTCCTAAGAGGTATTCTGGGCGGCTGAACCAGAATTAAGTTTGGTTCCCTACCCTCACTATTTTCAGGGCTGTCACCCATAAAGTGAGCCAGCCAGAATGGTCAAGGGTTGATTTTTGGGAAAGAGAGACTGGACATGCCTAAGAATGGTCAGGGTTGGATGCTATACTTGCAGTGGGTTTGCATGATGGATGAGGAACATTGAGTTTGGAGACTCCACTGCTTTTATAACAAGCAGTAAGTATACCTACTCTTTGTTTAGGAGGGTGACATTATTTCACCTTTTATAATTTGCTTGTTGTAAACACAATCCTGAGAAATGGCCTGGGTAAAGAGTGGACGTTGCATTCGTGGTCTGCCCTGCATGTTATAGAAGAGCAAGAGAGACCATGGAGGAGTGTCTCTTCCAATAGAAATATAAGAAACAATCCTCTGAAACTCATTACTGTCTTGACCAATAGGAAACATGTCTTAACATTACTCAGTGTCCTTGAGAAGAGGACACCCCCAGGAAAATTTTCTATTTGGTCTTGATGTGAGGAATGATATTTGGGCTTCTCCCTAACAATTGTATATATGGAAATAGATCCTTTTTCTTCCCTCTTGGCTGTTGGAGAGGTTAAAATCAAATTTATACAGTCTCTGACACAGAAGGTCTTCAATAACGTGAATCAAGGATACAGAACTGTAAAGTAGGATGTGCATTTTGTGGTGAACTCACTCCTGGTTCCACTTTATTCCTCTGCCTCTTTATCCCTTTATCTCATTTTTCTTACTGTAATTTAAATCTGAATCAAAGATCCACACCTCTTACTTTTTTATAAGCTGGAATTCAAATCCAGGTCTTCTAATTCCAGTGCCCTATATTATATCTAGTTCTATTCTCTTTGAATTTGGAAAACAGCTGGTTAATGTTTTTATCTTAAACAATTCATGAAGAAAGTTACTCAATCACTCATCATCTGTCTCCTCTGTCACTACCATGTTGGTTCTGTTTCCAATGATTTAGCCAGTTTTATTGTTGTTGTTTTTTTCCTATGCTCCAGACTCTCTCTTATTTTGTACACATAGACCCAGACCCTCAGTTGTGAATTTGAAGTCTTCTTTTCATCTTTTTTCAAGCCAACATGCTTAGAACTTTTAGCAATGTATATTACTGGTAACTCTATTGGAGCTTTTTTCCCCCCATACAAACAATACCACATTCAATTATGTCCTTATCCTTCATCCTGTTTTGGTCAAATCATCTCACTATTTCTTTTTAGTTCTTTTTGGACTGAAAAATTTAAGTGGCTTTGTATGTTATAATGTCCTGCTATAGGAAGACAGAAAAATACATTGTAGGCCCCAGCTATGTCCAGGTAAACACTCAGAATTCAGAAGCTGCCTATAGGAATCAAATTTTTTTTATGGTATAAATGCTTGATCATTTGTTTCTGAAACAAAAATTAAAAGTAGCTGAAAAATGAATGGGCATATTGCACAATCCAAGAGGTGCTTAAAATAACTGAAAGCGTTATGACCAAACACGACTCCTGGCGTAATGATCCAATTGATTTCTCTGTCCTGGAGCAAAGTTACCTGGAAAGCAGCCATTTTGATCACACAAAACAATGTGCAGTAATTTAACATAATCTTTTTAAAATCAACCTATGAGTTAATTCTAAATTTGTTTAAGTGTATCACCATCAATGAGAACATGGGGGTACAAATTCTAGATACCTAGGTATAGGGCTTTTATTTACTCTCTTCAAATAATTTCCTGGGATTTCAATAAGAAGGACATTTTTGTGTGGTTTTTAAACCATCCTCTTCATTTTATGTGTTTTGGTGACCTTTCATTTTGTCCTTTCACTCTCTACCACATTTTACATAATATATGATGCAATTGGTAATACAGGACCAAAAATTTGAAAGAAGTAACAGAAACAAGAGTCATCATGAATTCAGAGACCAAAATACCTAAACCTTACTAGGACTCAAGCTTAATATTTTATTCCTTGCTTGACAATTAGTTCTGTTACTAATTCTAAGTTAGCAAAATATATCAGTCATTATCCTTTTCCTTATAGATAAAGAAACCCAAATGTCCATCAACTGATAAATGGATAAAGAAGATGTGGCATATATATACAATGGAATACTACCGGACAATGAAAAAGAATGAAATCTTGTCATTTACACCAGCGTGGATGGAACTAGAGTGTATTATGCTAAGCGAAATAAGCCAGTCAGGGAAAGACATATGATTTCACTCATATGTGGAATTTAAGAAACACAACAGATGAACATAGGGGCAGGGAAGGAAAAAATAAGATAATAAGAGAGAGGGAGGGAAACCATAAGAGACTCTTAAATACACAGAGCAAACTGAGGGTTACTGGAGGGGTGTTGGGCAGAGGGATGGGCTAACTAGGTGATGGGCATTAAGGAGGGCACTCTTTGGGATGAGCAGTGGTTGTCTTATGTAAGTTCTGAATCAGTGGGTTCTACACCTGAAACCAAGACTATATTGTATGTTATCTAACTTCAATGTAAATAAATTATAAATAAATAAATAAACAAATCATTAAAATTTAAAAATATTAAAAAAGACCCATAAATCTCATTGCAGGTAGACCTCTGTATTTTTATGATTTAAATTTTGTACAGTAGAGAACATAGAATATACTGTGAACACTAGGACTGAAAGAAATCCACATATGAAAAAAAACGCGAAACACTACTTTTACATGTTTAAATCCCCCCACATTATATACTCACTATTTAAGATTAAAGGACAGATGTCAAATTGAGAAATAGTAAATTAAGAGACAAGATGTGGGGACTACAAGTGTTTCACTTGAATAGAACCAATATCGTTCTGTTTTTTCTCACAGGAAAGGAAAATTTAACAATCAGAATAATAAACACACTTCAATAATAAGAGTAATGCAATTGTGGTTTTGGCTGGTAAAGGATTTAGGTTTTATACATTATTTCCCCTTTTCAAAACTGTGGCTGAAATTTTTTAAAAAGTTCATTCTAAATACTTACCAAAATGAGAAAGTTTAAAAAATGAGAATTATTTTTTAAGTTTATATGCTATGTCACATTTCAGTCAACTTCAGCAGCAAAACCAGTGTTGGCAGTTTTACCAACTGTTTGTAACCAGTTCAGTTCAGTCTGACTCTCAGTTGTTAATATAGTACTACCGATCCTTAATTCTTAGGACCACAGGGGAATGTTTAAATAAAAGAACACTCGATTTCATAGTAGTTTTTAAATGAAAACATATGTATCTGTAATAGGGCTTTAAACATCTTTTTTTCGGTAAGCACTTAATATGTGGCATCTGCTAGGTATAGTGTGTCTTTTTAAGTTTTTCTAAAGAGGCACATCAAACTCAGTAAAATTAATAGTTTAGATGTCAGTATCTCGAGAGTAATCAGGATTAAGAATGCCCAAGATAGGAAGATTGTTGTCAGTTATTTTACCTTTCATATATAATCCCTTATCTTATATTTAGGACGAGAAGAAGAAGAGAAGATGACTTAACATACTTTCTCAAGGATGGTTGATTTGAAGAAGTTCACATCTAAAATTTGATATGCATATCATTTGGTGAGACAGGTAAAAATAGACATGGGATAAACCACTCATGGACCTGGGATTCTTATCCAGTATTTTAAGATTCCTTTGAGTGGTGTCATGTTCAGTCCATAATCACTAACCTTAAATTACCATTTTATAATACACTCTTGTTAATAGAGTGAGGGTTGACAAATTACACTAATTTCTTTTAAATGGGTAATTCATAACCATTAAAATGATGTCCCATATTGGGTCTCTTGCATCACCTAAATTTCCCTCTACTTCTCAGGCCACAGATTTTCATGTTTTTTATTATTATCCCTCTGTATCTTCTTTAGGATTCCCAAGTACCCTGTCTCTACTGTCTTTAACATAGATGACATAAAAATCCAAGGTGAACTTTTTGCAAATCAGCTAGATTTAAATATTGTATACTCCTAATATTTACTAGCATTCCTTCAATATCTTCAAATATGTTAGAGGGGATTAAAATTGCCTCAAACATTTTTAAAGAATCTTGAATAACTTGGACAAAAATAAAGCTGTGTCCCCTCAAGTATCTGTAGTATATGGGATTGCAGATTGATACAAATCTCAGTTGATTTGCCTTAATTTTCCCCCATATTTTGAGAGCTATATATAGTATATATGTCCAGGAATATATGTATGTATAAGTTGGCATAGCAAAGTGATTAAGAGTCTTTTAAAATTTCTTTTTTTAAATGTTTTTCACTGTTTATTTCTGTGCCTCAGTTTCCTTATCTGTAAAATAATATGATAAAATCACATACCTCATGGGTGGTTGTGAGGATTAATGGAATTTATGCCCAAAAGCACTTAGAACATGCTTGTAAAGTTACAGGGATTCAAAAACTTTAGTAATTGTATTATAATATGCACCATATGAATATATACATATGCATATATAATATATAATTGCTTTGTCTACAAAATAAGACAATTTTATGTTTTTGTATACATTGCTAAATGCATTTTATGTTTAATATATAGTAGATATGTATACTCAATATATGGCACATTTCGATTTTCTGGAAAATTTCAGTTATGTAATGACCAATATGAGAATACCAACACAGCTCATGTCTGGACCTTACATATGATACATTTGGCATTTTAAATCTACCCACTTAATGACTTAACATTTCCTGCTGAAAACTGACTCTAATATAAAGTGTAAGTGGCATCAAGGGGAGGTAGAAGAGCATAGGCTCAGAGCTGGTGCGGTGTGGATTCCCGCTCTGGCACAACCGCTTAGATGCTGTATGATTTGGGCAAGTCATTTAACCTCTCTGAGCTTTGTTTTTTTCATCTGAAAAACAGGGATGCAGCATTTCTTGCAAGTTTGTGGTAAGAAGTAGAGACAAAATACGTAGAAGAAGCACTTGGCCAAGAGCCTGGCACTTAGTAAATGCTTGATAAATGGAAACACTGATCTTTAATGTGTCAGACCTGCTTCAAACGTGGCTATTTTTTTTAAAGCCCAACACAAGCAAACATCCTACTGGAAGTTTTTGATCAGCTATGTTGTTGCCATGTCATGATCATGAGTTAGTCTTAAGGGCATGTGGTTTCAATAACCCTAATGGTTGGAAGTTGCTGCCTGTAGGAGCAAAAGGGAAGAGGTTCATGTAATTCAAACGTCGTCAGTATCTTACCAGGAAGCTTGCAACTTTGCACCTTCTCTTGCTCTGCTTAGCCTCACCTCTCCTGCCAGTAGGAAGCCCCCTTCCCCAGGAGCGGTTACAATGAACAAGCTATAGAAGCTGGAGATGGTAGTGCTCTGCTTGGCAGGGTTAGGCCAAGCAGGCATGTTTGTCATCCATTGTCCAGAGACCCCGGGGAAAAAAGATTCACTCTCTTCCTTTTATTTTCACTGAGTCTGAGAGAAATGGATTAAAACTTAGGGGCAGATCACTGTAAACAGCAATTTCTTTTCAAATGTTATGATTGGTAGTAAGGGTCCATTTTTTGTTTGTTTTTTGTTTTTTGTTTTGTAGCTGGGACTGGTTCGCCTCTTGCACATTATGTAAGGATTGTTTCTTTTATTATTAAGTATTCTTGAATCCTTATATTCAAGGTATAGTGCAATTATTGATAAGTTCTTATGAATTCTTATAATCTTATGCAAATGGGTCTGACATGAAGCTTGCATGTTTTAAGAAATGCAAGGAGAAGTAGCATATAGGAAAGGTGTTTCATGCACACGTGCAGAGAATTTTTTTCACACAGTTGGTGAAGACACATTGATCCAGCAATTTGAATGTTATTATTATCCCTGGTCTCTCTCATTAAATACTTAAGAAAACATAGTAAAATTGTTTAAGGATGCATATTTAGAATGCCATATCCAGAGCTATATCCAAGCAGCAAATGATTACACTGCTTATAAATTCTAGGCAGATGATAATTTAGAGTCCCCATGAAAGCGCGGAGTTTATTTGATTGTTCTCTTAATTACTGGGCTCTATGCTATCAAATATTTGTGGAAGGGGAAGCTTATCTTTGTGGGAGTTGATAATAACTGTGCTTACACTTTGGAAATTTTGCCTTGAGTTA
Organism: Cryptoprocta ferox; assembly: GCA_028646485.1. Taxonomy (NCBI): domain Eukaryota; kingdom Metazoa; phylum Chordata; class Mammalia; order Carnivora; family Eupleridae; genus Cryptoprocta; species Cryptoprocta ferox. Next base: position 79,058,327 of record CM053571.1, read on the forward strand.
TTAAGATTTGCATTTCTCACTTTTGTTCCAAGGAAAGGTGTTTAGCCATTTTTAGAAAGCAGGTACCAAATAATCAATCATCAAACACCCCAGAAAGTTTCCACTCTAGGCAAGTGCAAAATCTCAGGTATTAGCAATCCAATTCCAGAAACAAATCTACAAAGGGTGGAAAGGGGGGGGGGGAGGATGTATCACTTTTCTAGGTGAATATATTGTGATTCGTATGTGTTGCCTGCATTAAGAAACTATCTTTGCTTACTAGCTGGCATTTAGAAACCAGCCAGAAAAAGTCTGAGAGAGATCGCACAGACAGGCATGCCCTAAGCGTCCCTCTCATGCAGCTTCAGCGCCCTGCTCTTCCAGGCGCGTGAAGAATAAACAGACTGTGGTCATTGATCTCCTGGTGGTGTTGTTGCACTCTGGGAAATGCTAAGGGTGCCCAGGGACACGGCTCAGTCAGTGGATGCGCATCTGAAGAAAATCACCAAGAGAAGGAAAGAGAACATGCAAACCGGCTGGAGAAGAGGAAAGGGAGAGCGAGTAAAAGAAACGTGTTGCTCGTATTGTGTTTGAGTCCCCTTCTCCATCACCCTTTTCCAGACCCGCTGCCTCCTTTGTGAACATCTCCCTCCTCGCCCCTTTCTGGACACCGGTTCTAGGAAGATCAGTGGTCCCCCCCCCACTCCCACTACGCCCCCCCATCCCTGCTCCACCCTAGTTTGAGATTTAATAGGGTTTCTTTTTCTTTCTTTCTTTTCTTCTTCTCCTTCTTCTCCTCCTTCTCCTCCGTCTCTTCCTTCTCCTTTTTTTTTTTTTTTTTTTTTTTTACCTCTGGCAAACCCACAGCTGTCATAAATCAATGAAAGTAAGATTGGAAGATATAATCGCAGGAGCTGTCAGAGCACACACTTAAATCAGCCCCACAGCTTCTGCTCCGGGCATTACCTACGGAGTTTCTTCCCATGGTGATGTAACTCTGAGGGTTTCTCTCGCCTTCACGCGCTGACTCCAGTGTCGCCGGACTCGAAGCCCAGCGCCGAGCCTTTCCCTCCTAAATATCATTCCTTAGTTCTTGGGCATTGGGTCTTTGGGGTTCACCCACGCAGAACAAAACCAGTTCAACCATCCCGGAGGCAGGGGTGAGAGCGCCTGAAAACTTTTCTCCCCCCGCACCCCAAGGAGTAGGTGGGTTCAAAGTGCCGGCGGCCGGAGCCCGCGAGCGCACCGCGGGGCTTGGAGTGGGGGAGGTAGTGGTCGCTTTAAAAACCGAACCTCTCCCCGCTCCAGCCTTCTCGCCGGGCAGACGGCGGCTCGCCTCCCAGAAGGTTCCGCGGACACCCGCAGACCCCCACACGCGCCCCCCCGTGCAAGCTTTACTGTGGTGCAAACGGGAGTGAGGGGCGAGCAGGGGCCCAGGTAATGGTGACAGGGCTGCGGGTGAGGTCCCAGCGCAGGGAAGAAGTTGACAAAGGGGACCTGACTAAACATGAATGCGTATTTATAGATGCGAGCTCCACGGAGATCTAGAGATAGCCCACTCTCCCTGCCTCCTTCCACTCCTTCCATTTCATTTTATCGCTCCTTTAAGTGGAGGGCAGATTTTTTTTAAACATTCCTGCACGGTGTGGGTAATCACCGCGTTATTTACAATCTAGTTACTCTGCAGCAGACGGGGAAGCAAACTCTGGGGCTCCTTTCCTTCGGATGGACAGAGAGGGCGGCCAGGCGGCGAGCTGCAGCGAGGAGGTCAGGGTGGGTTTGCGGGAGCTCGGGGGCGACCTGGAGGGAGTCGGAGCCCCCGGCGCCGCCCCCGCGCCCGCCCCCGCCGCACCCCCCGGGGCGGGCGCCGGGCCGCGGTGACCGCCGGCTGGTGCGCTGCCCTCGCCTCCCCCATTGTTCCTACTGTCTTTTTGCCTTTTGTTATTTGCACTCGCATTGTGTTGTTTGTCTCTGAAGCCGCCTCATGACCAGCAAAGGGATTTCACCTCGTCCTTGAGAGCCACACGGGGAGCGAGAGAGAGCGAGCGAGAGCCTGGGGGGGGAGAGGGACACGCGCGCGCGCGCACACACACACACAGACGCACACACACACACACACACACACACACACACACAGAGTGAAAAAAGGCGAGCCACCAAAACCCATCTCCAGTCTCCTCCCGGGGGCCCCCAGCCCGCCACTGTGCCACTTTACATCCCACGCCAGAGGAGACATTAAGGAGACCCGGTAAGGTGCGTGAATCGCAGCGTTTTAACTTTGTTGTTCGTCCCGATGTTGTTGTGGGCAGACCTCCAAGGCGCAGAGCTCCCCTCAGCCGCTCGCCGTGCCCGCCACTCAGCACTCGCTGCCGGCTCCAGCTGGAGAGCCGGCTGAGGAGGGAGGGGGCCGCCACCGGAGTTTCCTCAAGTACGGAGGGAGGGGGACTAGGCTGGGGGTGAGGGGGGGGGAAGCGGGAGGCGGCTCGGGACTTGAGGTGGCCCTGGCATCCTCGGGGGGAGGGGGCGGCCGGCCGGGGGGGGGCACCTCGGAGCGTGGGCTTGGACCCCGTTCAGGAAATGGGATAACTTTGGATGTTTGTTGGGGAGCCTGCGCGCTGTTGCCGGTATTGTTTTGTAAGTGGTGGCGGTGGAGGTGGTGATGCGAGAGGAGGGCAGGAGTGCTGGGAAGACCCAAGGCTGGTCGGTGCATCTCGGCTGACGCCAAACCACAGACCCTGAAAGTTGGACACAGCTCTCTACCCTTCCTAGAATATAAACGCGACCCCCAGCCCACCCCAAGATCTTAATATTCCCCCCCTTTCGTCTTTTTGTTTCGCTTTCTGCAATCCCTCTCCCTCCTCCTCTCTCCCGCCTGGAATTTGGGAGACGGGTCTCATCCTTCAGAATTCTAGGGATTCCAGAGACCGGAAGCTTTAATTTTAATTGCAACTACTTTCCCCCCACACCCCCACCCTCCTCTGTGTACGAAGTGAAACCATTCACGTGTTGTGTCACTTTAAGCGCGGGCTTGGGAAATGTCGCTTGCACTTTGGGGCTACAGTCATCAGCAAGGAAAAGAGGTTATCCAAGTTAAAATCAAATTGGATTTGGAAATATTTGCGTTTGATAGCTGCAGTTTCTTTAGTGTTGATCTGCTGGCGTCGGAGGTGCACGAAGCACTGTTTACATATTTTAATAGTCGTTTTCCTTGCACTTTGCAAAGCGAGTATATTAATAAATACATGGACCCCGGTGAGCATCTGAAGACGCTGGCCTCTGTGGCTAAATTCAGAGTGTGGTGAATGTGAATTCATTTTAATGTCTTCCCTTCTCAACTAAAGCAGGTCAAAAGGAGGAATTCTGTGAATATGCAGAGCCATACCCAGGCAGTCTGGGTGGCAGTCAACTGTACTTCAGAAAAGTTTAGGGATTTGTTCTCTCCCAGTTGAGAGCCTCACAATATCCAGATATCCAAAGTAGTTTGTCAAGAAAGGCATGAGCCAATTTCCCTAGAGACTGCCTTCAGGCTCAGCACAATTCTTCACTCAAGGGCAAGACCAAGGGAGATCTGTGGGATTTTGGGTAATAAGTGTGGGAATCTGCAAAGGGACTAGACAGAGTGATTTGTTTCCTTGCTGCTCATAAATAATGGCCCCTAGTATCCTTAAAAAAAAAAAAAAAAGCCCACGCAAACAAAACAAGCCAATGAAGTAGGCGAGTGGGAGATTTGTAGGCAATGGACCTTTCAATCAGAAAAAACAGAGCAGAGTTTTTGATCAGGATTAAAGGAGTGAGGCTTGATTGCCAAGAGTGATTAGGTGAAGGGCCAGATGGTTTTAAACTATACGGATATGTTTTTAAGTTTGACTTTTGCAGAATTAAAAGGAGGACCGACAATGTCTTAGACTCTTTACAGAACTGCAAACATTTTGACTGTCTAATTTTGAAGGAATTCAGCTGTATGTGAACTGTTGTTAGCTCTGATAGGGAAAGAATCTGATTTCAAATGTAGATACATGGGACAAAGTTTCTGGGGTTGCTTCTTCTTGATTTAAATATAGCTCCCAAGCTGAAGCCTAGATAAATTCAGCCACAATGATTTAAAATCAAAAGTACTTACACTGAAAGTTCTCTTAGGCATTGTGCAAAGTTCTCCTGCAAATTATGTCATCAACTGTTTATTCCTCAGAACTGTATAAGATAAAAATCATAAGCATCACTTAAAACTGATGCAATACAGCTTTAAATCCTCAGACTGGTAGAGATTGCTTTTGTTTGCCTAAAAGGTAGATCTTTCATCACATGAGTTGTTTAAAAACATTTAATTGTGGGGGTGGGAAGGGATGTGCATAATTATTTAGTTATTTGTGTTAATTACATAGTAGCATACTCGCTTGAAATTCTTTTTTTTTTCTTTCTTTCCAGTGGTCTTCTAACAATCTTGTGCATGAAGAATTAATAGAGATTTTTGTTTGCTTGTAGGTTTTAAAAAATTCTTTTTGTAGCCTTTTGAATGGGCAATATTGAATCAATCTGATATAGACTTGAAGAGTAAACTCTTAGTACAGGGAAAAAGAGCTTCAACTCTTAATAAAGAAACTCTGTATTAGTTTTGTTGTTGAGCTTAAACAGTTACGGTTGAATGGCATGTTATATACAGGATTCAAAACTCTCAAACTTATTTGGTAAATAACCAGGCATTTGAGATTCAGTGGTTATTTCAAGTTAACTTAGTCCTATACATGTAAATACACATCCTGTTTAGACTGACACATGACTTTGTACAAGAAAAAAATGAATAAAGATGTTATTTATGGAATATATGGAGTAAATAGTAAATAAAAGAGTGAAGTTTATACTCAGGTATGATGACTATTATTTTTTTGGTCCTTTTGGAGGCAAGATATGAGCTATAGGGAAAGTTTAAAATTTCATTTTCCAGTTAAAAGAATGGATTTGAATGCTTGAATAATTTTTTTTCTTTTAAAGCAAATGAAAACTATGATATGATTAGAAGAATATACTATCCTCTTGAAAAAGCTCTATTCTTTTACTAACTGATAGGCAATCATTGTTTTGAAGTCATGTTCAGATTACACATTTAAAAAAAAAGTAAAATACAGGGCAGATTAAACTTGTTAGTAATCTCCCCCAGTACACTGGATTTTAAATAACTTAGAGTTCTAAGGTTGAACACTATTTAGGTTTCCATCAGGTAAAATTGTTGGATATAATTGATTGGCATAACCTGGACGTTTCACCTGATATCCAATCACCTGCAGTGGTAGGAAATGCTATATTTAGAGTTTTGAGAGTAACCTAGAAAACTTATTTGTCTAGTCCTAAAGTCAAAGCATTCCCTCATATACCCATCACATTTTTTTAGCCTGAGAATTGTAGGCTTCTTTTAAAGGCAAAGAAAGTGCTTGACTGTTTCAAATAAACTATATCCTGAACCTAGATTTGTAGATAGTTAATAAAATAAAACTCCAATTTTGTTCCAAACATTGTTTAAAACACCCGTTTGTAAATTGTCTACATTTGGTTTTCATATGTTAATGATTTGGGATCTGAAACTTCTTTCAGAAAGGCATTTTGGTTTATCTTAAAAAACACCACACAAAACTGTCTAAACAACTCTGTAAATAAACTGTTCCAAATGCCTCAATTTGATGAATGAATTAAAGAATTATAGTTCTTAATCCAATTATGATCAGTCTTGTTGTTCCATTTCCCATTGGGGGGAGCTTGGGGAGTGGGAATGGTAAATGATTCTCAAATGTGAGTGGGGTCTTTGTTGTTTATTTTCTCTGTGTATGATGTAACATAAATAATTACTCATACCTAACAGGAAAAAGATTTTAGATGTAGAAAAGTTATTTAATGATTCTCAATTAAGCCAAGAATTCATTTACATGAAAAGTTTCTTTTAATGGAAGAGTAAAGTGAAATTTTTAAGAATACAAAGCAAAGATCTAACTTTTTGCTTAAAATAATGGATTTTTATATTTGAAGGGGGAGAAATGGAGCACATATGGGTCAATAGTAGGTAGATATATTCAGGTACTCTCAGTCACTTTTAGCTGGGCCTTGCTTGGACATTTCTCCGGTGCTATTTAATAAACTTTACTATATTCAATTTCCTTGTCTTTAAAGTTAAGGGGAGTATGCTTTTCGGGTTGTTTCTCTCAACTCCTTATCCCTATAGCTGCTTACATGGGTGCTTTTGAATGCTCTCCTGACCAGGGGCCTGAAACTGTAGGATGAGCCCTTGATAACAGCCCAGTTTGGTTTGAAGGGCCCTTCTGAATTCCTGTCTCATTTGCCCAGTTTAACCTCTAGCTCATTAATTAATTCAGAAGTGTTACTAGCTCATTATGGTTTAATTCTCTAGTTGTGGTTATTATTATTATTAGTGTTATTGTTGCAGTTTATTATGACCGTCTGATTCCTTAGAGAAAGAGTTGCGAATACAGGTATTAAGTGAAACTGCCAGAACAAATTTACGAGTATAGGGATTTTTTTTTGATACAACTCAAATCGTACCTTATAGGCAAGTAATTACTCTGCTTACAGGTAAGGATGCTGGGCAGGCATATTGATAAAAGTAGAAGGGAAATACATGCATTTAAAGAATACATTGAATAATCACTCTTTAAAAACTGAGCCTTAAAAAAAAACGTGGAAAAAAATGTATCTCCAGAAGAGGTGGTATTGAATTCTATAGGGACAGGTCCATTCATTCTTTATTGCTTAAAGTTCATTGTAAGTTACAAAGAAAAAAACCAAACCAAAACAAAACCTTGATTATATCCTTGATGCTCAATTACTTGTCATTCAATTATTTTGTGATTATATAGTATCATATGTCCAAAGGAGACAGATAGTGTCTCAGTCAAAGGGATGGGAGGGCTCTGGCTTGTTCTTTAGTTGGAATTCTCTAGAAGCTCAGGTATTGGGTTGTCATTGCAGCACCAATTAAAGTCTTAGAGGTGGGGAACTCAAGAAAGAACCAGGATGCGAGAGGCAATCCTACTAGCTTTGGGGGCTTCTCAGTTTAGGTCTACATATATTTCTTCCAAGACTTCACTTGGATTTCTGTGGCCCATTTACTCACCTCTAAAGCTGGAGACTATAATGCTTTTTATTATAGGGATATTGCATGGATTACACTAGACATTATATGTCAAATTCCTAGAAGATGGTTTGTAATGAACCAGGTGCTTAGTAAATGTTAGCAACACTCTTCTTCCCTCAGGTCTTTTTGATCATTAATAATATTTGAAGCTTAATTTCGTACTTGCTTTGTACTGGACTTATTTGAGTCCAAGAAGAAAAATATATCACTTCCTTGAGGTTGAGATCAACACTTTAAAATAGCAATTCAGTTAATGTCTATATATGATCTCTGGCAATGTAGTTTTATTAAGATGATGTATTTGGTGCAAGTGTGAATTCTATCTTTTATTCATAGAAATGTTCCTTCAGTAATTAACATTTTATCCTACATTATAGGTAAAGGCAAACAAAAACCTTAGGACCTAACCATAGATCTCTCTTCTTGTTATCCTCTTTGATTTCCCATTGTAGATATAAACTAGTAAAAATTTATTGTGACTTTATCCATAGTCATCTACCTTAGAGTAATATGAAGTTATAGTACATATTGATAGAGATTCCACCTGGAAAAATAAATAAATCTGATTTTACAATGTTTGCCCTTTGAGTCAACAGTTTCTTCAAAGAGAACCTCATAGGCTTGTTTATATTGGAGACAAGGAGAAAGGCACAATAAATATATTATTACCTGGGTGAAGAGATGATGTATAGTAACATGGAGAAATTACTGGATGTTTTCTCTTTCCAGTGATACAGAAAATTTTCTATAACTATAGATAGGTTTCCCTAGCTATCTGAAAGTAGAGCATTCCAGTGAAACCTTTTGTGAGCTGAAATGGCCTAAAGTGAAGAAGCAATTACCATTTTGTAAAGGCAGAAATCCTCTTTGGATTAGTGAAAACAGGTACTAATGTACGTTTTTCATGAAAGCAAAATGGTGTAAAGCAAACTTTTGGATAGCAGGGTGGGGGGTGGAACCTATAAAACTGACCAAAGATAAAGGAAGGGCTTTAAAAAAGCAAATAAATGACTTGGTTATTGCATTAATTTGGATTCCTCAAGAATCCAGATGACAAGAGGAGATTAGACAGGTAAGAAGAGGGGGCAGAAGGCTGGGAAGCCTTTCAACTGTGATCCATGTTAGATACTTATGCAAGGAGAGATTGAGTAGAAAGAAGCTTGACTGTAGTGCAGTCCAGGAAAGGTTTGGCAAGGCAGACGAGAGTCGGACATTGGAGGAGTATTCTGTCCCTTGACTGTGCTCAGTTGCTGGCTAGGAGCAGCCCCCTGGAAGCATGGCCTTGGGGCACCACTGTTGCTACAGACATAGGGGCAGTAGGTGGGGCACCAAGTCCGTTATAATCTTGCAACAGGAGATCTGAGTGGTACAGTTGTAGTTTGGCAGTATAGCTCAGAGGTTAGTAGCAGTAGCTCTGGTCAGGTGGACCTGTCACTAAAAAAAGACACAGGGATTTCTTTAAGATCTTTGATGCTTTATTTTCCTCCACTGTAAAATGAGCATAATGATAGTATCACCTCACTGAGTCCTAGTCACATTAAATGAGGTTGTATGAAATTATGTATAAACCAATAGTACCATGTATGGCATAGAGGAAATGTTTAAAGTATACAGTAGCCCCCCCTTATTTTGGGGGGATACATTACAAGACCCTTAGTGGATGTCTTTCTGAAACCACAGACAGTACTGAACCCTATATATGCTATGTTTTTTCCTATGCATACATATTCACCTATAATAAAATATTTCACTTATAAATTAGATGTAGTAACATCTGAATTAGATTGTTCTATTAACAACAATAACTAATAATAACAGAACAGTTATAACAATATACTGTAATAAAAGTCATGTGAATGTGGTGTCTCTCTCACAATTTTGTATTATACTATACTCATCCTTTTTGTGATGATGTGAGATGATAAAATGCCTATGTGATGACATGAAGTGAGGTGAATGAGGTAGGCACCATGATGTAGTGTTAGTCTACCCCTGACCTTCTGACAATACGTCAGAAGGAGGATCATCTACGTCTGGAGTGTGGATGACCTCAGGTAAGTGAAACCACAGATAAGGGGGGTTTACTGTATTGCACTTTTTTATGTACTCATAATATGCAACTGGAAAGGTATAGCTGAATTGTATCAGGTGAGAGTAAATATGTTCCAACCATAGATACTACCTGTAATTAGAAGGCATTGTTTTTGCAAGCAAACATCTTTAAGGTTCGCCTTTTAAAAATAGCTCAGTTTATTTCTCCTGCTTCAATCCTTATTTTTTTTTATCAGGTTAGAAACCATACAACAGATAGACCAACTGACCTTGGCCATCTTCAGGTAATTTGCCCTAACGCATGAGGTAGACAGAGTGCTCCCTTCATTTTCTTACCCCTCTAGGCTTCCTATTCAGTTGAGAAGCAACTTGCACTGTAAGTCTGCATTTTATCTTGAGCCTCAAACACCTTGCAAGTCTTTGCTCCCCTATGTTACTGTTCCTAAACCAACTTGCCGCACATAAAGCACTGAACTCAAGTGGCCCTCAGTGCTAGCTCCCGCTGTGATGAGTCACAGAGCCACCAGCACTTTGTTGCGTTAGATTTGATCACTGCCATGAGCAGTCCTTCGATTGTCAGCTAAGAGACCCTTCAGGGAGTTGTCCCTTAATAGAAAGTCTCTTTTCTTCCCTCCTGTTGTAACTTTAAATTAAAAGAAACTGTAGAGGAGCGGGTGGCATTGCAGCAGTTCATTCTCCTACCCACTGGGAGAACAACATCTGAGAAAAGACGTTATTGGACTGAGAATTGAGTTGTTGCTATTTTTTTTGGGCCGGCATGGTGGGGGAGGTTGTGGTGGAGGAACGAAGACCGTGTCGTTCAGATGCAGACTGATTCTCAGTAATGCGATGGAGAGCTATCCTTCTGTGTATGCTGGCGAGCATTTTTTGGATGTTAGACACTGACTTAACATATTAGTTTCAAGTTGGATTCATGGGACCCTGAGTTTTAGGTGGTTCTGTGTGTTGTCGTGTGGGAAACTGGCATGGGGACAACATCAGAGTCCAAGGAGGATGGGAGGCAGGAAAAGGGAGCTAATTTTTGACACATTCCTCAAACAAGTTGACCCCCCTAGGGAATCTGTGCCCAGGATGAGGACTGCTTACTGTGAACCTTTTGGCATAGTTTTCCCTAAATAGTGAGCGCTAGTGACTTTAATGTTAAAAAAGGCTGATGAACTTCACATTTGTGAGAGGAAAAAGAAAAGAGATGATAGTACTTCTGATGATATGTTTTCTAGATGCCGTTTCTCACTAAATGTCTGATTTAATTCTCTGCTGTGCCAGGCTTTGTACCCTCTCTAGTTGCTGGTCCATTCCCATTCTGGGTTAGGGCCTGCCCCTAAGTCTGATGTCTGCTAAGATTTCCCGGTGTAATTCATGGCTACGAAAAACTGAAGTTGTTTGATGTGTGACTGAGGTTTGCATGTGAGTTCTTGCGATGCTCAGTGTTACTATGCAGTATTGGCAGTCTTTCCCATGAATCTGGCATAATCAGTCTCATTAATTTACTCTTGCACTGGGAACTGCTTTTGAACAAGTGCATACTATTTCTTATAATTCTGCTTTGACTTTTCTTTCTTTTCTCTCTCAGGCTTACTCCACAATACCTACACTACTAGCAGGATAGTAGTGTCTTTTCTACATTAAATCAGGAAATGAAGTGGTAATTTTAATGCATACTAAACAGACAAACAGTTCTGTCAATATGTAAAGAACCTTAATGCTCCTACTATTTATTTCTAGGGACTTACTCAGACCCCCGGAATACTCTTCTCTCCCTGCTCCTCTTTCCCTGTCACTGCTTTGGGGATTTTCTTAAACTTTCTGTCACCACAAGGTCTTTTTTTTTTTAAATGTTTATTTGTTTTTGAGAGAGAGAGAGAGAGAGAGAGAGTGGGGGAGAGGCAGACAGGGGGAGACACAGAATCAAAGCAGGCTCCAGGCTCTGAGCTGTCAGCACAGAGCCCGATGTGGGGCTTGAACCCATGGACCGTGAGATTCTGATCTGAGCCAAAGTCAGACGCTTAATACACTTAACCGATTGAGCCACCCAGGCACCCCACCACAAAGTCTTTATTATCCTGGCACCACTGACCGCTCTGGATTGTGTTAATCTCAGTGGTTGAAGCAAGAAGTGAAAGATGTACTTGTATGTATTGCTGCCTGGTTTGAAAGGGGTAACTCAGGGTGACAAAACCCTTCTCATCAGAAGGTAAACTCCATGAAGGTGCTGTGTTGCATTCCTGGTGCAGTCGCAATGTCCGGGATAGAGCAGCTGCAGAACAAATGATTGTTGAGCCGACACGCCTTGCAAACTGAGCTTCAGTTTGATTCAAGACGGCCCTGCATGAAGGGAAAGTGGGAAAACTAACAGCTGTTGAGCACGGATTATGTTCCAGGCATGGTGCTAGGCACTTTACATGGATAATCTAATTTAATCCTCACAGCTCCCGTGTTAGGTGGGTCTCATCCCCTTTTCGTAGATGGGTGAACAAACTCCAATGGGTCAGGTGCTGGCCTGTTTTCCTCAGCTAGGACGCAGGAGAATTATTGCCTGAATTGACTCTGCTGCTTTGTGTTCTTTCCATTATGCTGTGGCCATCATGCTGGTGTGGGGGCATGAACCATACCTGCCTGTCCACCACAGGGGATAATTAGGAGGAACAGGTGAAAAGTCACAGAAAGTGAGGCCTGAGTTGTAAACTAAATCCTAAATGTTGATTATGACTATCAAGTACCCACAAGTTCATTTATTAACAACAACGAAAAAATATTTTTTGAACACACAGATTCATGTCATCTGCACTTAATAGGAAATATTTTGTGACTTGAAGCAGAGATTGTGAATTCTTAAAAACTGACATCAAAGGAGATGATAGAACAGTATTTCACAAAGGTGATCACTAAATCCCTCAGCTGAAAACCACCTGGGATATTTTTAAATCTGTACTTCTCTGGCCCCCACTCAGACAGGGAATCTGAATCTCTGTGGTAGAGCCCTGTAACACTAAATTTTTAACGAGCATGACTGGCGATTCTTTGCACATAAAAGTTTGGAGATCAGTGGTAAAAAGGTATTGACTTAGCTTGGTACTAAGCTATATATATGGGATCTGAAATTAAAATAAGATCTCAAAGAAGAGTGGCAGTGCCAAGATAAAGTACAACTGATTGCTGAGTATGTAGACTTCTTTTGATGATGATGTGGTTTTAGGAGTTTTGAAATAAATATAAATTGCATTTATTAAATTTAAATGTATAAGACATTAGCATGTTTAAAGTCAAGAGTGAGGGGATCTGTCACAAAATGGGTTGGGATTTGGGGAAGGGTGGCAGTTATGGGTATTGTAGGCTTATAAAGAACTTTCTATGAGGACAAATCTAAGATGGACAACTACACCAAGGACTAGAGGTTATTTCTTTATCCAGCTTTGTATCCCAAATACTTAAAACAGTGTCTGGAACATAGTAGGTGCTTAAAGACCTTTCTTTACTGAATGAATAAAAACTAAGGACGAGAGTGATATGTGGAAAATAGAATAGTTTGGTGGTGATTACTGCGGGTAAAGAGTCAAGAAAGAATATGCTGAAAAGGAATCCTAGTGAGATAAGACAAGGACAAGGTTTTAATTAGACTAATATGGTCCTTACAGGAAAGTGCCTTCATACAAACAAACAAACAATGCAAAACCAAACCTGAGGTTTGTATAGGATTAAATCATCACGCCACTGTTTGTGTGTATTATCTTGGGAGCAGCAATTACTACATGAGGACAGGGACCAAGTCTGTTTTGTTCTCCATACGATAATAGTACTCAATAAATATTTATTGAACGGATGACAGGGTTTCCACATGGACTGGAAAAGAAAGCTTTTAAATGACACAAAAATGTCTCGTAGAAAGAAAAAAATCTTCACAATTGCTAACCAATAGCTTGGTGATCATGAGAATAGCAAATTTTCATAGAATTGTGTGTTCTCAGTCTCTTTGAAGTTTAGTAAAGTCTCCATCTGATAGTTTGTCTGTCGCCAAGCAGGGCTTTGCCTCCAATGCCACTTTCACTTTATCGTTTCGAAAATCCACCATGGTGCCTAGCACAGTGCCTTGCTGATATTAGCTATTTAATTAGTATTTGTTGAATAGGTCAATCAGTGGATGAAGAGTCCTGACTTGGGCCTGGGAGGGGGAGGTGGTGGGTTGAAAGCAGTGAAGCAGAGAGTTGCCCTCATCTACTCAGAGACCTTTGAGGAGTCACATTTCCCATAGAGCTCAAGGCCTGGTTGTTGGGATCTTGAGGGGAAGGATGTTTGCTAAGGTAACGGCTGCAAAGGTAGGTCCAGCATTGTTAGAATAGGCAACCATTCGTTTGATCTAGGAAGTCAGGCCAGAAAATGTATTGCGGGAAAGATGGTAAAAAGTAATTCTAAACCTAACAGGAGTTTCAGGAGAAAAATGGCTCTAATTCAAGCAGTGTAATGTTAGCATCAATGTGCGTCTCATGGCTCAAGCCCCGCATACTGCTTTGGAAATAAAAGGAGATTGTGTAAAGAATTAGCAATATAAGGCATTTTTAAGTGCTTTATTGCAGAGGCCTGTGATACTCTGTGAAATCTATGCAGACTTTTTCTTCCTGCTGTGCTTAATTTCAGAATCTGATGCTATTACCTATCCTTAGAGAAAAAAAATTTACTCACTGTTAACTCTTAAAAACTGAGTTTAACATTTCACTTGCTTTCAACATAATCTTTCTGACATTTCTTGGGAAGAGAGAAGTGATGTATTTAGTCACAGAAGGTTTACCTTCAAGTTTCATAGGTAGGATTGCTTCTAGGAGAGAGCATTAGAGTAAGAGGGCAAGTTGGAAGGAAATAAATGTGGAAAGCCTAAGTTTAGAAATGGCTCAAACAGCTTGAAGAACAAGGTCCCTGGGAGAGTTGGCATAGATTGTGTTTAGCATGAATCCAGATCAGAAGCCAGAGAGGTAAATGTGTTACGAAGATCAGGCAGAAGAAGGCAGTACAGGAGTTAAGTCTTTACAGTATAGGTGGCTATCTTCTTGTGACATGAAGACATGCTCACCAAAAATAAGTTCTCTGGCATGCCATCACTGTGCCCTTTCTTCTGTCTAGCTTGAAATAACAGTTGACATTGATTGATAGTTTACAGGCATTTTGCTGAGCAGTTTTTTATTTTTTATTTTTATTGGTTCTTCCCCGTACTTCTATAATTTTGATACAAATGCTGCCTCATTATACAGATAATGTTGGGTTTGCCCAAAAGTAGCATAGCTGTTTAGTGGTGGAGCTGAGACTTGAACCCAGAGTGTTTGATTCTGAAGCATGGGCTCTATAGGAAGTACATTTTAAGTGATTTTGAATCATTCCTCAAAATGATGCTTTTATTTTCCCCTTTCCTTATATATACACTTCTATCACTCAGGGACAGTCTTCTTTTTTTTTTTTTTTTTTGTCTTCAGCTCATTTCTGACCTATTGCGGAATTCCACAAACCAGCATCTCTCCTTACAACTGTTCTGTTTACCACGTCAGGTCAATCTTCCCGATATGCTGTTTAGATCATGTGGCCCCTTTCTCAAAAATTCCAAGTGCCTGAGTGCCAGATGGGATCCAGACTCTTAAGCATGGTTTTTGGGGGCCTTACAATCTATCTCCAAGTCTTCTATCTTTATGGGTTCATATTTGAAACTTACCCTTTGAGAATAATTTGCTTCAGATCTGGATTCAAGCTGAGTACAATTTCCCAGATGACTCCCCAATAGTCTGCAACATGTCAGCCTTATCAACTCTTCTCAGAATGGTCACACCAGAGACCATGCCATTACATAAAAAGCCACTGCTCATACCTGAACCCTGTCTGACTCAGACAATTCTTCCAGAGTTGCTTTTTCTAGCTACTTCAGACTTGCTCATCAATTGACTTTCCTTGGTTCTCAATCAACTTGTCTCTGTATTTCAGCTTTCTCTCTTTGTTTTGTCCCTTCATTCATTCATTCAACAATTAACAAACATTTATTGAGTACCTACTATGAACCAGACACCATGTTAAATGTCAGTGATGTATGGTGGAGGAACACACCTTGTACTCAAGGATTTAAAGCCTATTAGGGAAGATAAACTTTAATCAATGCCTGCATTTATGATTGCAAATTGTGGAACTCTATTTCACAGAAGTATATACAATTTATAGGAGAAATATCTGATCTATTTGGGGGGGCAGTCAGAGGAGGCTGCCATGAGGAAGTCACATTTGAAGAACAGTTAATGAGGTAAAGAGGACAAGAGAAAAAACTTTTGAGACATCGGGAGTAGCAAGTGCAAAGATTCCAAAGAGGAGGAAGGATATATTCTTGGAATTAGAAGGCCAGCATAGCTGGAGCCAAGTGACTAAGGAATGAAACTCTAGAGGTAGGTTGGGATCATATCATTAAACCTGATGGGCCATGTTAGAGAGTTGAGTCTTTATAATAAGGGTGATAAGAACCCACTGAATATTTTTAAGCAAGAAACTAATAAAATTTGTGGCTATAGCATGTAGACCAAATTTAAGAGAGGCTGGAATGGATTTGGGCCAGCCTAATAAGGAGGCTATTGCTGTTAATTATACAAGCAAAAGATGGTGGCTTGAAATTTGGACTCTCGTCTCCAAAAGATGGAGACAAGAGGAAGGATTTCAGGCAAAAAAAACAAACAAACAAACAAACATGGAAAGTTGCCCAGTTTCAGGTGCTTTGTTAACCCTATTTTCTACCCATTCCAGCAACCTAATGGGATATTCCCTCTGGTAATTACCCATTGTTTCCATGTTTCATAGGTTCAGAAAAGAGACACTTAAGACCATATTTCTCCTGGGATGTCTGCTGGCTGGATCTGTACCTGCTATAGCCCTTAAGTATTCAGGCAGAAAGATTTGATACAAAACATATAGTGCCTTCTGTCTACATCTTTGTATTTGCCTTTACATTTCTATGTGTTCCTTTTGTATGTAACATTCCTTCATATAGATTTCCTGAAACCCTACCCATATCTTAATTTCTAGATTAAATTTTACTTTTTCATAGTATCCATGGAATATACTGACCGAGGATCTTTCCTTCTGATCTTACATTATTTACATCTGTAACTAGTTTTATGACTTAATTATATATTGTACCATATTGTAAGCATGTTGTGAATATGTCTTATCCTTTGAGATATAATTGTGAGTTTGTGCTTTGGAATGTAGATGCTGTAGTTCATTATTATACCCCTATTTTGGATTATTATTTACTCTTTTTAGCTGGGCAATTTACTTAACCTCTCTCAGTCTGTGATCCCTCATCTGCAGAATGGGGATAATTATATCAGTAAGCAGTTGTGAGGAATCAATGAGAGAATGGATACAAAGTACTTAAAACAGTCTTTGGCACATAATGAGCTCTACCATATGATGACATTTTATGGTTATAAATGTTATCCTTTGAAATCAGAAACCTGTATCTTGTTACTGTTTTTGTCTACTAGGAACTCAGTAAATATTTATTGAATTCAGATTTGAATTTAAATTTAAGTATCATTTTTGCCAGGGGATACAAATATAAATAAATGTTGGTTCTTGTCTGCAGGAATGCTGATTTGATAGGGGAGCTAGTAACGTAAACTGGTAATTCTGTATCAGTGTGATAGGTGTAGTGATAGAGTATTTTGAGAGCACAGCAGACAGGTTGGGGAAGGTTTACTAAGTGAATTGATGTATGAGTTGAGTATTTTATTAATCAGTTAAATACATATTAAAATACTGTGTGTACATTATGTAAACTCAAAGTTCTATAATAAAATAGCACTCCTATCTTACTAATGATCACGCCTACACATTGCCACTACTTTCAACTCTGTATTTCTATATAAAATGTTTACTCCTTATTTTTCTTATTTTTTTAAAAAAGTTATTTATCAATCTATTTCCTACTATGTGGCTTCCTCTACCTCACCTTCCTAAAACCACACATATTCATTTTCCCTTTCTTCCAATATAATTTCATCCTGTTTTGTGTGTATGTAGGGGGGGTTAAATCAGTTTAGTAAACACAGTCTCTTTGATTATTTAATGTTGTTTATCTCTGAGACTATCATGAATTTGTTACTTTTATTTTTTATACAACTTCTTTGGTTTTCTTGGAGTTAATGATGACATATATTCAAACCTGACATTCTACTAGGATTGCTCAATGTTTACAGGGCATTCCTTAGTCAAGGCTTAAAATGTGTGAGTGGCATGTGCAGGGTGGGCCTTCGGGGCAGTAAGCTCTGGTGGGAAGGACCATTTTATTATTACATAATTTAGAATTGTTGGAGCCAGATGATAATAAAAAGGCCGCTGCCTTTTACTTAAAATTATGCTTCTTAACATTTCTGCAGACATTGCACCCTGTATTGCCTCTACTCGGGCACACTGCTGCCAGAAACCTACCCTAAGTAAGGCTCTGAGTTAAGCTAAGTAGGGCAGAGAGTGGTGCTCTGAGAAGGGAGAAGGGTATTCCAACCAGGCAGTGCAACAAAAGTGAAAAGGCAAGGAGGTGAGAAATGGCATGGTGTATTTGTGAAATTATAGATTGTTTGGTGTCAGTAGAGCATGATGGGAACCAGCTGAGATGAGGGTTTGATTGTTGACAGTGGTCAGATCAGGGTGATCTTTTTAATGTAGACCCCTATTCATGAGATTCTGTCTGGTAGGCCATGGGGAACCTTGTAGTGTTGAGTAATGTGGTCTGCTTTGCTTGTGAATGAACTAATGCTGTGTTAGCCAAAAAATGGAAATCTGGCTCCTTAAGTTAGCAGTTAGAATGCTGTCTTTGCATACTTGATGCATATTAATACTTTGGGGTGTCTCATCAGTAAAATTTTTAGAGTGCACAATTCTACAGAATGTGTGCCTGTGTGAATACACACACATTCATGATTTACATACATGTGTTGTACTTTAGCTAATATTCAGGGCACAGTAAACACTTAGAACAAGATTCTGCTTGAAGGGTAGTGGAAGTAACAATGGTAGTATATCAGAGTTTCCTGGATACCACTCTGATGTGCAGATTTGTGTGCACTGGGTTTACTGCAAGGGTTTTTGGGAATAACACCTGTGAGGAGCTGAGAGAAGCAGGATGGGGCCAAGAAGTGGTTGAGTGTGCCACACCTGAGGCTATAGCTAATCTATGGGGAGCTCTGGAACTGGTTGGCTTCTTAGAGATGGCCTGAACTGAGGCAAGAGGGCCAGGCCTCTGTAACCTCACATTGGTGTTGGATGTGGGCCATCCTTGGGGAGGGGGTGGAACTTTGGATGAGGGCAGTTCTTAAGGAAGGGAGCCTTCAGTAGCCAACACTCTTGGCAGCTGGGAAATGAGGGCCACCAGGTAGCATACCACAGCATCCGCTACACACAGCCTCCCAGATAATTTCTCGATTTTTTAAATTATTTTTTAATGTTTATTTAATTTTGAGAGAGAGAGGGAGATACAAAATCCAAAGCAGGCTCTGAGCTGAAAGCAGAGAACCCGATGCAGGGCTTGAACTCATGAACTGTGAGATAATGACCTGAGTTGAAGTTGGATGCTTAACTGACTGAAACACCCAAGCACCCCTCTATTTTTTGAATTCTTATAGATTTTCTTTGATATGTGGCTAACAAAGAACTAGCAGTGGTCTAAGAGATACACTTTTGCCATTTTCCTAGGTTCATTTATATTTACATTATTAGTATTACTTGGAAATCCGTAGATTATTGTTTTGTTTTGTAGGAAGCTTTTTTAAAACACTTGTCCACATTATGAGGGTTAATTTAGCTAAAAATTAGACAATGTCATCCATAATCCATTCCCTAAAGCATACAAAACCGTAATGTGTGACAAATGATGAAAGAAAAAAGAGAGAATGGCATGAACATGAACTTCTTTCTATTGTGAAATGAGGGCCTCTGTGGCAATCTGTTAATAGTTAGATTAAAAAATAAAACCATGCAGAAAACAATATGGCATTTCCCCAAAATATTAGAAATAGAATTACCATATGATCTGATAATTCTCATATTGGTTGTTTACCCAAAGAAAACAAAAACACTAATTTGGAAAGATGTATGCACCACTATATTTATTTCAGCATTATTTACAACAGCCAAGATATGGAAGTGACCCAAGTGTCCATCAGCTGATGAATAAAGAAGATGTAATATATGTACACAATGGAATATTACTCAGCCATAACAAAGAATGAGATATTGCCTTTTATGACAGCTTGGTTGGACCTAGAGGGTATTATGCTAAGTGAAATATTCACACAAAGAAAGACAAATACATATGATTTCGCTTATATGTGGTATCTAAAGAACAAAACAAAAACAAACAAACCAACAAACAAAAAGCAAAAACAGACCCATAAATGCAGAGAACAAACTGATGGGTGTCAGAGGGGTAAGTGAAGAGAGGATAGGCAAAATGGGTGATGGGGACAAACAAATAAAATAATTCCAGCTTTGGATAAAATACCTTAATGGAATGAGGCCAGGGGAACATTTTAATTGAAAGTAGGACAGCTGACTGGATGTAGACATGTGATGGGGGTAATGATGTCTCCATGCATTGGTAAGGGAGGAGGAATTTTTGCTCAGTTCGTGGACAAGAATGTAGGCCTGGGTTTTCCAGCTTCCCAGATGGGCATCTAATTCACTGCTCTCCTAATTTTTTAGGATCATGTATGTACACCATCAATAAAAGGATTGTTATTTTACTAGTGGCAAACAAAAATAGAAATTAAAAGGAATGAGATAAAGAGGGAATAAAGAATATCTTTATTAGAACAATAATGTAAATAGAAGTGGTAATATTTTTTCTAGCATGCCAGTAGATTATTATTATTTTTTGCCTCTAACTTGAAGACTTCTGAGCTAGATTTCTAGAGCATAAGTTATGTATTAAAAGGGGGAAAATTGTACTGGAGACAAATTTTGACAGTTTTTTGAGTTTGACCCAACTCCTAAGTATTAAAAAATACATACGATTTTATTTTATTTTATTTATTTATTTAAAATTTTTTTTTCTAATGTTTTATTTATTTTTGAGAGAGAGAAAGAGAGACAGCATGAGCAGGGGAGGGTCAGAGAGAGAGGGAGATACAGAATCCGAAGCAGGTTCCAGGCTCTGAGCTAGCTGTCAGCACAGAGCCTGATGCGGGGCTTGAACCCACAAACCGTGAGATCATGACCTGAGCTGAAGCCGGATGCTCTACCGACTGAGCCACCCAGGTGCCCCAAAAATATGGTTTTAGAATACGGTCATGATACTTTAAAATATTTTAAAAATCATGGAGGGAATATGTGTCTGTTTGTATGTATGTGTCTGTGTGTGCTAGCCAGGGTCATAATGACTTAGCGTTTCCTTCTTTTAACAATTCCTCATAATTAACTAAAAGGTTGGGGCCACACTGACACCATTATCCCTGTGTATATCTAGCTGTAATTTATGAGCCATATCCTGCCTTGTTTTTCAGAATGCTTTAACTTATTTTTCTCTGATTCATAAACTTATAAATCAGTTACATGCAATAATAAAAAGCTACCTTTATTTATATCATCTCAGCAATGAAAAGACAAACCTTTCTTAAGTATAGTGAATTCTTTCATGTCTCTTGGAATTTTAAATGTTTATAAGCATTTTTCTGGCAAAACTCGGCATCGGTTAAAAGAATTATTCCAGATTGATCTTGTGCTTGAACTTCAGATAGCTTAGCTTCCTTATTAATACCTTTTATTTTGTTAATAAAAATTATTTTAGTTGTGTTCTCATTTTTATACCTAACAGTATGCTTGAAAGATATTGGTTGCTTTGAATTTCTTGAAGGAAGGGGATAAGTACATTTCAGGTAGCATTATTATTACTTTCATTACAGATAAAATTAAATGGTAGCCATATTTGGAACTAGTATATAGAAGTCTTAATAATGATATGGTACTCATGGGTAGATTCCTAAGGAAACCTAGCTACATAATCTTAAATATTGTTCATAAATTAAAAGGCAGAAACTTCCCTGTGATAGAGAGTGCTTTTTTAAAAAAATAATTAAAAAATTAGGATTTTTTGAATATACACACAATGATCTTTCTATTATTGAGTAGAGAATATATATTATCTTGAAGTACTGTGCCTTGAAATTTTCAGGTGATTACATCCATATTTGCTCTTATGCTCTGCACAACTATTTATATTGATCTTAATAATTTGAAATAAACAATGTAGTTGTGCTTGAATAATATTACCAATATTCACTCATTTAAAATCTTTTTATTGCAACTCTGTTCTTTGTCACATGTGACTCATGTTGAGTAATAGGGTAACAGTGGTAAGCAAAAGAGATTTGGTCCCTGCCCTTCTGGAGCTTCCGGTCTAGTGAGAAAGATGGAGGTTAATCATTTGACTGTGTCAACAAGTATATTAGGGAAACATTCTCTTCTTCATTGTAATTATGACTGGTAACTGGACTGTTAATTTACAAAAAAAAATCACATAAGCATAGAATACTAAAGAAATGATACGTACTTTAAATATTTTAGGATTTTAAAAATAATGTGCTTTATCAATGAATCCTTGTTTATCAGCTTGCCAATTCATTGATGTATAGTCAAGGCTTTTAAGTGTAGGTCCCCTGAGTGATGATCCATGTCATCTTCTTGGGTAAGTTACACCCATAATATATATTCTATGGCTTTTTTTTTATTTACTAAAAATGGCTGGAAAGCTTAAAGGCACTTGGCAAGGAATTTAAGTGCAGAATTTGCGTAGATTTTTTTGAGTTTTATCCTAATTTTATGAAGTAAAGAGAACTGTAGTGGTTATTAAAACAATTTGCCTTTATTTTTTCCAAGACATTTAATCTAGTGCTACTAAAAACACTTTTGCCCTCATATTTTATTATGTAATGTTTAACGAATTTACCCAATAGGAGTAGAAATGGCATAAATGGATTTGGGATTAAGCAGGCAATTAAAGTGGTCTGAGTGTATGTGTGTGGGTATTGAAAGTAGCCTTTTTGCCATTAGGGTGCTATGGCCAATAGTGTGTTTTACAGAGGGAATGGAGCTCATCCATTACTCTGGTAACTTGGTGAATGTACGTTGACTAAGAGTCGTGCTATGGTATTAGTGATAAGTACTGTGGAGTGCATTATGGCAGAAGAGTACAGGAAATTATAAAGGGGTTATAGAGTAGCTTGATTTATTCCTTGATTTATTCTGGAGGTCATAGAAGGCTTCCAGGAGGAAGAGACATTTTGGCTGGGATACAAAGAGAGCTAAGGGGAAGTAACTAGGTGGAGAAGGTGTGGGTGAATATGGAATAGAGAATAGCATGTGCAAAGCTCTGAGGTGGGCTACAGCTTGGAATATTGAGGGACTAAAGGAGACCAGAGTGTCTGGGGCACAGAAGAGAAGGGCAAAAGTTTCAAAGAATGAGACTGAAGGAGGAGGCAGGAGCTGTCTTATGTAGGGTCTTGTAGTTGCTGCTAAGGATCTGGAGTTTTTATCAAAAAAGCAAGGGCAAGAGTTTAAAGGATTTAGATTTGCATTTTAAAAAGATCATTCTGGCTGTTGTTTGGAGAATGGAGTGGAAGGGGCATCAGTTGTGTAATGATTCGGTAGTCTAAATAAGAAATGTTGTCCCTGTCCCCAGAACTATTCATTCTACCGTGTTTGGGTTCCTCATCCTGCCATATAACTAAAGTGCCCAGAATACTTGAGGAATAACAGAACCTAAATTTATCCAGGTATAAATCTTTTCAATACCCAGGAAGACCTGGACCTGTATTTTCTATGGTGCACTTTGCTTACCATCTTCTCCTTTTATATTTGTATTTATATTCATGATTTCTTGCACAGCATATTTTCAAGACAATAGAAAAAAAGGAAAAGTCAATCTTTTAAGCTTGTACCATGCTATTGACTTTCTTTGAAAGGACAACAAGTGTGTTTATTTTATCACTATCGGTCTAAAAATTAACCGTGAAACATCATTCTCTACTTTTAAACTATGTGTGACAAAGAAATGCTTTATTGAAACTTCATCAATAATTCAAATGCAACTTAAAAGAAAGTAGGGCAGCATACGGAAAAAAACACACTTGTTCCATAATTGAGTCGATTAAATAGTATTGAGTCCCATTGCCATATTTATATCGATGAAACAACTTTTATAACTACAAAGAGTCTAATAAGTAAGGCCTCAGAATTATGGGGCAATGTCATAGATGTTTCTGCATTTTTCTTTTGTAAAATATAAATAGCAAAAGCAACCTTTACCAGCGTGCAATAATGAAGGAACAGTTTTTGAAATGTGCTCTTATTGGGATTTAGTAGTTTTCAAGCCTGTGCAGTAATAGCCCAAGCTATTTTGGAACTGTGCATACATTAGTGTTCTGGTGCAGCGTGATACAATAATGTGTGAAAAAGTATACGATCGCACCTTGTTTAAATTTGCAGTTTTTGTGCATAATCCCACAGCGAGCTCTTGTTAGGTTTTGACTGTATTTAGGAGAGAAAAAAGTTTATAGAAGCCTACAGATTGGAGTTGCATGTAAATATCTGACTATAGAAATAAAGGTGTTTTTTTCTTTTTTGCAAGATCAAGAGTTAATTTCATATTGTATACAATATTTTGCAAATCAGCCTATGGTTCATTTTACCCAGAGGAAGCTTCAGAATGTACATATATGACCATCTAAATGAAAATGAATATATGCTTATTTCATATATGCAGAGTATGAGTGAAAAGTACCAAGTTTGATTTTTAAAAACAATTGTGCTATCATTTATGCATTCACATTAATGTTATTTTTCAAGATTGCCACCCAGAGAAGCAAAACCCTGATTCCGATGATGCCCTTGTTCAAAATGTTTTGGAAAACTTCCTCTCAGAATTGTCTTTTGAGTCATTTGCAAGCCTGACTAAAACATCCATCTCATTACTTTCTATTCGTATTTTATACCGAGATTCATCATCCTTTTTTTTTATTCACCAGAGTTGGCTATAAATGTCTCCCTGAAATGATGAAAATGGCTAAAATTGACTTTCAAATTATGAAATTTGTCACCATTGAGGATATTTAGAAGTGTGTGCGCACGTGTGTGTGTTCCAGAGTTAGAAAGCACGTTCAGAAGGTGGTAGAAATACTGTGACTGATGGCTGATCCATAGGGTAAGGGACTTGTGTTCTAAGGGGACCACTGTGAAGGGAGAGCATGTGGATGACACGGTATGTTTGTATGAAAATCAGTCACATTACTTTTTAATGACACAGTATATTAGCTTTTACAATGTATACAGAGAAAAATGCAAATATGTCTTTTGGGATGCAGGGCCAAAATACCTTACACAATTAGTAGCATATTTTATTATTAAGACAATTAAAGGATTAAACAACTACAGTGCTAATCCTATGTTGGCAGATTCTTCAGATAATGGTCCTTACATGGGAATGTCTCTATATAATTTTATTTAAATACTACCATTCACTGTCTTTTCTATAAATATATATTTTTTCATTAGTATCTTACATAATTCATACTTACTTTCATGTCATTTGGAGGTACTATTTGGTAGCATTTGAAATTTTCAATTTAGTTGACCTCAGTTACTTACTACAGAAGTAATTGACTCAGTTTTTAAAACGATTAGTGCTTGTTTTCTTAGCCATCAGTAAAGAGCCCAGTTACATGTGCTTGAAGTGTAAAATAATTGAATTCCAAGTATTTTCTTAATTTAAGAAATATGTGCCCATTCATTACCACTCACACAATGTTATGTGTTGAGTGATTTATGAATAAAATAAAAACGAAGCAGTAATGTACATATCCAAAACATTCACCATTTACCCCAATTTGAACATCTTTCTTAAAAAAATTTAATGTTTATTTTATTTTTGACAGAGAGAGAGAGAGAGAGAGAGAGTAAGTGAGTTGGGGAGGGCCAGAGAGAGAGAGGGGGAGACACAGAATCTGAAGCAGGCTCTAGGCTCTTAGCTGGCAGCACAGAGCCGGACACGGGGCTCAAACTCAGGAAAAACGGTGAGATCATGACCTGAGCCAAAGCCGGACGTTTAACCCATTGAGCCACCCAGGAGTCCCTGAACATCTTTATTGTGTTCTTTCTTAAACGGGTAGGAAATGAAAGAAATAATTGCCAGAGAGACTCAGTTGAGTAGTTTTTATTTTCTGAGTATAAACATTGGAATTAGTGCTGTTTAATAGGAGAGAAAACAATTCACATAAATTCTTCAGTGATCAGTTTTTGTGACACTGTACACTGTAGCTCCTGATTTCCAGCTTTGGGGATTAACAACAGGAATCAAATGCCTGTATTTCAAGAATGTCATCTGTTGCACTTCAAAAATTGATAGATTTAAGTACCAAGCAGTGTTCGAATATGGTCTCATATGCACTTTTGTGCTACTTTCCAGTGTAGCTAACTCACCTCTTGGAGACAATAAAGTCTTCTTGTTTAACATGGTATGTAAGTTTTGTAGACTAATTTGTGTTATACTGATTCTTTTATCCTGGCTAACTGTGTTAACATTTCTTTTTTTTTTTTTTTTTTTTTTGGTCTGGTTTCATAGTACTAAATGGGTTTTCTTTTCGTGAATCCCTGTATCCTCGACTATTCTAAAAAAATTAAAGCACAGAGTTTATGCAGGAATTGTTCTAGACTAATAGTTACTTCCTTCTTATTAAACATCTTAGACTGTATTAATGAAATAGGGTGCTGTTTTGTTTTTGCAAAAAAGCTAGTTTAGCTAAAAGGGGGAGCAGTTTTGAGGTACTAAATCAAACTGAGTGAATTGTGCTCTGTCTATACCTTTAGTTCTTTGATTATTTTACCTATTAATTGTCATGGATTTTTCACAACAAATGTTGATTTTGAAATCCCATTGAAGGAAAGTATAATATTGTGTTAATGTCCATTTGCAATATAATTTTCACTGACAATTTAAAAAATCTGTCATAGATTAGAAAATAAAACCCCAGTAGCTTTTTTTCCCCATTAAGAAAAGTAGACTCAGAAAGCTTGTATTATAAATGTTTCATAGTAAGTGCTTACCAAAAGTTAGGAGTTTTATTCTTGTAGGAGTTAGGCTAGTAAGTAATGTTTATATAATCCTGATAAACATTTCTCCATGACCGAATTTTGAGTGGAAAACTTTGTTTCCTAAAAGGCTGTATGTGGAAAGAAAAGAAAAGAAAAATAGAGCCTCTCCTCTGATTGTGTGTGTAGTGTGTGTGTGTGTGTGTGTTTAGATCCAGCTTAATACCAACTAATGCCAACATCTGGCAAAGAGATGGAGATCTGGGAATTTGTTGCTTGAAACCCTGGGACAAAGTGTTCTGATCTGACCAGCAAACATAGCTGTGGACTTGAACTGGAATCTTCAGGGGCAGAAACGTCTTAAGTGTCTGGAAAATTGGCCTGTTGAGTCACCATGAAGGCACTAAAACAAAACTAATTTTAAGCAGGTCAAAGTTCAGTGATTCCCTCTGGAATTCAAACTTTTTTTTAAGAGTCTCATGTTTAAGTGAAAAGGGTCAAAGTTGATGCACTGTTACAATGTTTTGAATGCTTTCCCTTAAGAACAGCCACCCAAGCTGGGATTAGCATGAGGAACTGCAAGGCTGGCACTTCAGCGTCTGGGTTAAAAATATTTTAAAGCAGTAAATGCAGTCAGTACAGAGAGATCCCTGGGAGCCTTTCTATTCAAAAATGTGTGAGCTCAGGGCAGCGACTGCAGTGTAATTTAGGGCAGTGTATGCTTCATAGCTTTGGAGAATATTGCTTCCCACTAATGTTCCATCAGAGGATGGTAGGATAGTAGTAATTTTAGAAGGTGGTATTCCTGTTTGTCTTACATCGAAAACTTCAGAATAAATAAAAAGACATATCAACTGAGCAAGAAATGTAACTATGGAAAAGTACCAATGAATCTAAATTTGAACTGAACAGATACAAAATCAGCATGGGTGTAGGAATATTTTTAAGGAGGAGGCTGCAGCAAAAGCGACTTCCCAGGGAATGGACCGCCCAGGTAAGCACGGTGTGTGACACATAGCCTGCAGAAACTTTCAGGAAAGTGCCTTGTCAACAGCAAGGTGCTTTAACTGTGACCAGATGTAATGCTCTTCGATATTTGAATGGAGGAATTATTTTAGAAAATGGAAACATAGGAGATTTAATTTCAGGAGCCAGAATTCAGATGATACCTAGAGATCCTGAGGAGGCCAAACAATTAGCTAGTTGGAATTCCGTGAATGAGACTGAATTGGGAGCCTATGATGGCCTCACTGTGAAGCGAATGATTCCAGGACTTTTGCTGTTAAAGTGTTATATACCACAGCTTATTGCAATTGCCTTCTTTTTCTGAGACTGAAGCTCTTGTTGCTGACTTGAATGAGACCTAAACAACATTCTCAGACATTAAAGAGAACCTATTATTTTATGGGTTGTGTCTAGGAAAGGGGAGAAGAACGTTTACTCTGCCTTCAAATTTAGCAACTCAGCTAAAGCTGTGGTGCAGCTATGAAATTTGGCTGGTGGCCACAGTCTATTGAACTCCTTACAAAACTTTGGTTGTTCTTAATAGCTATTTTTTTTCTCCATGATACCAGTTGCAGAATAATTCAGTTGCTCTTCGACATAAACTTATGACACTCACTCTGAAGACAAGCTTTAATTATTCAGTTATTTATTCAGTAAATATCAGTTATTCCAATTTGAGGAGTTACATTTTGCATTGTGTTTACTGTGTCTCAAGAGATATGAACTCAGTCGTGTCTGTTTATTTTAATGAGATAAGCCAGGCACATGTGATAATTTTTACCAGAACACAGAATAAAAATGCAAGTGGAAGAAGGGAAAGCAAGTTATTATCGTATGACATGATGACTCTTGTACAGTTTTTAATCGGCAAGTGATCCGAGGTGGACTGAAAGATGAGAAGATGTCATTGCATGTTCGATGCATTTCCTTCAGGTTACATACAAGTTCACAGAAAGCAGTCTTTGACTGGATTCTTGAATTCATTTGTGTTTATAATTATTAACATTGTGAATGTTGCTTATTTTAATGTAGTGATGAAGAAAGAAGAATAAGAGAGAATCAAATATTACAAAGATTAAATTAGAGAAGGTACAATGCCACATGTGTTCAAGAACTTGGTGTTAGGATTAAGATGCCGGGATAGTTTTAGGGCCAGTTCTTAGATGTCTTTGAATCTCAGTTATGGACTAGAAACTGAAATTTTTGTGCAAGGAATTTCAAAAACAAAATGTATTTACCATCTGGGCTATATGAAGAAATAGAAGCGTCAGGGTATTCGGTTTTCCAATTTGTTATCTCAATAGGACTAGTTACTAGTTCTATCACAAGTGACCTTTAAAAAAATAGCCGTAGCTCTGAACTTTTGCCCCTCTACATGTCTTTGCAAGGAGTGCTTTCAAAGAGAAGAGTCTTAAATCTGTTTGATAGTAAAATACCCCGAGCCGTTTTCGTTTCCCTACATCTCTAGGCTCTGTCAGCTGTAAAACTTGTGCTAGCCGACTGCTGGCTCCACACGCTGTGCTGATCCTTTTGTTTAACTGGTGTTTCTGGTAGCTTCCCTCACTTAAACTAGCTATCAGAATCCTATAGGTCAATCGGTTAGTTTGCCTTATCGCAAGCTCACCTGAAACATCTTTTGAGGCAGGGCCTGTGATTTCATGACAAATAGTCACCTCAGTGGGGAGCTGCGGAGCTCACCTCTATCTTCCAAGGGTTAACAGTAACCTATAATAATAATTTGATGACACCAAACGCTTCTTTTTATGCGTTACCTATTTCCAGAGGCCTAATTTAGGTTTGTATCAAAATGGATATCACAAACAGTACAGCTTCCTGCTGCGAAGCAAAGTGCTACTGAGAGACTTTCTGCTATCCTTTCGGTGGCATCTGGGAGGGGTGAAGAAACACTGGGGAGTGAAGCAATTGTCAGTGGCTTATAGAGGAGCTGGGACAAGCCCTGGTGGAGAATGGTTTTCAAAAGCAGACTAGCTTTAAGGAATGGTTGTATCAGGAGCAGCACTTTGTTCTGTTGCACTTGCTATGAGGCAAATTTTAGAACAGGGAAAACAGCACAAGTGGTCACAACAGATACCTTATTTTATGTATGATTTTCATACTTCATGCTCTAGCAACAGTGACAGCGCTTACCCAGGTGTAAATACAAATATAATAAGATAGTGCTGGGGAAGTTTTAAACTTGAAGAGTCCATTGAGAGTCTTAATTCCTTATCACAGAATCCCTGGTTGTGCTAGGGTCGGTCCTATTGGAAAAGCAAGCAAAGTTCATCTCTCAGTGAGTCCCGTCTTTAACTGTTTTTAAATCACCCAGTATCTACCCCAGACATGCAAGGTTCCTTCATTGTCCTAGTTCTTTTCAAAAGAAAGCAAACACAAATGTATCATACTTTTTTTTCATTTTCTATTCTTTTCTTTTCTTTCTTCTTGTTTTTTTTTTTTTTTTAACTTAACTATACCCAGGAGTATTTGTACTTTAAATAGAAATGTATGAAGGGTTGTTTTTCATAAACATTTGCTAGACTTAGAATTTCTGGCTCTTCTGGTAGTTAGGGATGGGAAAATATAGCAATATTGTTTCTCAGAAGGGGTCTTTCAGGGAGCCCTCACTTCATACCATATACACTAAATTACTATTAGAACCAGGCCCCGGAGCTGATTTGAGCCCAAATATGGGGTGATGAGTGACCTGCATTTTACAATTCAGTGATGGAGGAGTTCCTGTATTTCCACACGTTAGGTTCTATGTCAGGTTCCAGTTTCCGCCTTTGCCCAGACTCTGCCTGGTTCTTGTACCTGGTGAGGGGATGGGAAAACCTCAGGGAGCAGGGCAAGTTGTCAAGAGCTCCACCCCCAGAACTTTAACTCCTGCCTTTTGCTCTTGTGTGTTTTCTGAGAGTTTAGGGTTTTTCTTGGCCTGCTGCTTCCCCAAGTGGCCAACCCTCGCCTGTCCACTGTTCTCTGGGAATGTGTTCCCAGAGTGCCCATTCCCCACCTGCCCATGGGGGCACTGCAAGGGAGCAACTGTCCTTGCCTCCGCACTCCAAGGAAGGCTGGGGTGCACAGGCTTCTGTCACATCCTTAATTTGTGCATCTCAAGCACAGCTTGCTCAGCTCTGCGTTTTTGGCTCAGTGAACACGTTGAGCATGTTCATATAGGTGTTCATCTTGAGGCACACCTATCTAGGGATAATAGCCATGGTTTCTCTTTTCAAGGACTCCATTGGTAAGAGTATTTAATGCTCATGGGGGGGGGGGGACAAGAATTCTTTTTTTTTTAGTGTGCTGCAAGTGACATACTCATGGCATTCTTTTTGATTCTTTAAATAGCTGTGTAAAAACTAGAATTTTAAGGAATTTCTACCATAAAGACTGCTTTCAGATGCATTATATCTATTTCCTTATTTAATTGGCTATAATGCAAGCATTACTCATTCAAAGCAGGAAGACTTTCTACCACTGCGGTGTAAGAGTTTGGTCACTTTTCTTAGGGATTGCTTAGATCTTCCTTGTAATAGCAGCTCCCTGAAGAAAACCAGAGAAAAGAAATAACATCAAACTTGCAACTGCAGCTTTTGTCCCATTTAAATTGCAATAGATAATTTTGAAAAACTGTAAGTGGGGTGATGATGTAAGATGGACTTTTAGTTCTCCTTTCAAAGTTTCTTCTAATTTTTGTGCTTATTTCAAAAGCTTTACCTAGAATGACAGTGCATTCATGTTATTTAATGTCCTTTGTTTTCATGGTATTGTTTTTTTACAATGACTGGTGGATAGAAATGTGCCAGGGCCATGCTTTGGGATCTGAGCCTCCTTTGGACCCCATAGGATGTCAATGGACTCATTAGGATTTAGCCAAGTTTTATGCATTATTCATAATATACATTCACAGCGTGCGCACTAACGACTGTCTCCTGTGTCTGCTTAGTCAGAACCATTTGCATGCTGTATTATGGAACCATAATACAGAATGCATTTAGCCACATTTTCTGTATTATCCTTAATACATATTGTCATCATATTCTGTTATGGGGTATGTGGTGAATGTGTTTAAACAATAGCATGCACTTGTGCATTATGATTCCATAAAAACAAATGTATAATAAAAGTCTTGATGGAAGTAATTATTGCATATGTGCAATAATAGTTTCTAAAAAAGCCTTCATATTATTTCTAGTTTGCTTTTATTGTTTGATTATCCAGTTATTTGTTTTATGTTGTTTTATGCCTGCTGGACTGATGTCCTGAAATTTTTAATTTTGAAAACAACATACCTTCTTTATCCCTCTCATATCTTACCTCATTAGTTTCCCTTAATGAGTATTTAAAAATATAATATTTAAAAGAGACTCGATGATTAGGAAAAGCATGTTTCCTAACTACCAATTAAAGATCTGTAGGGTATTTGTTATAAAGAGCCTGTGCTTCATGTAGCAGCAAGAACTGTGTTATATATGTGAGAAATTAACATCCAACCATTAATATCAAATTATCTTCTTCCATATCCTGGATATCTTCCATATCTAGGATCAAGAGGTTCTGGGTTCTAAAGTTAACACTGACTCTAATACATTTAAGGGGTTGCACTTTATCTTTTTAACTTGGACATCTTGCTTGCAAAGTGGAAATGACTACTGTTTAATTGCAATAGAATATCAGATTCATTATATCTTTTTTAATGCTAATTTGGAATAGAAAGAAAAAAAACCCTAAAAATACATCTGTGTGTCACAGGCATAAAGGAAAAAAGAATTTATTTAAAACTTTAAATGATAATTTATTGGAAAGTTATGCTATGATGGAAATCTTAAGTGCAGAGTATAGTAAAAGAATTCATTGAAATTGTTAAGTCTTTTCCAAGCATTACTGGTGGTTTTTCAATAGTTCAAAGTCATCTGGTTTCTGGTTAGCTACTAGTAAACTCATTTTAGAATGTTCACTTTGAACATTTTGTGTCCTCCAAATCTAGTGCTTTTACAAATGATCGCTTTTTATTTCATTATGGGACCATTTAGGAATAGATTGGGAGTTAGAACATAGAGAAGATGGTAGTTTTAGTTTGAAGGGCCATTAGTCTTTTTATTGATAATGACACTTGTAACAGTAATCTGTTTTACTCACGGTCTTATGAAAATTTATCTGTTTTGGCTGGACGTTATTGGTGAATTTATTTCAGATAAACAATCTCACTGAAATTTCTGAAAATTTGAAGTGTACCTGTGGTAATGTTGTATGCCATCCTTCTCTTGTCTCTTCTTTTCA
This sequence comes from Cryptoprocta ferox, assembly GCA_028646485.1. Taxonomy (NCBI): domain Eukaryota; kingdom Metazoa; phylum Chordata; class Mammalia; order Carnivora; family Eupleridae; genus Cryptoprocta; species Cryptoprocta ferox. Next base: position 79,090,893 of record CM053571.1, read on the forward strand.
GCAAGTTTGATAGTATGCATCCAGATACGATGGCTCTTTCAGTAGTGTCCAATGAATCTCAAGGATGTATAAACTTGATGTAACATCTGACTAATACCTTTTCTGCCTATCTTAATATATTATTCTCTATTTCTCCATTGACTTTTACATAGTTGTTTGGGTCATACGTGCATGTTGAGAAGTTAGTAGATTAGTGGGGTGCTTGGGTGGCTCAGTTGGTTGAACGGCCGACTTCAGCTCAGGTCATGATCTCACGGTTCGTGGTTTCGAGCTCTGCGTTGGATTCTGTGCTGACAGTTCAGAGCCTGGAGCCTGTTTCAGATTCTGTGTCTCCCTCTCTCTCTCTGCCCCTTCCCCACTCGTGCTCTGTCTCTCTCTACCTCAAAAACAAACTATAAAAAAAATTTTAAAAAGAAAGAGAAGTTAATAGATTAGAATCTTCTGGTTCCAGATATAGTTCTAAATATGATGGATTGAATTACAGGTAGCCAGACCTCAAAATAGGACAGCGGAGGATATGCTATCCAATCTAGATATTTTGCTTATCTGGAGTAGTGTGAGTTTGTCAGATGAAGAGAGATAAATTGAGTATTAGAGAGGTAGATAAAAGGGTGTACCCCCTTAAATGGATGTTTTTCTGTAATACAGGGAGGGAAAGGACCTCAGTGATAGAATTCTGTCCTAACAAGCTATATTCTTTCTACTTTCATTTGATGTTTCTTCCACGTAGGCTTACTTAACAAAGTTGGTCACTTTGTCCAGCTTTTATTGTCAGTTGAAATAGTTCCTGTACCCCAAAAGTCCTCGTGTTAATTCTGGCTATTTTATTTTTCACATTGTTAAAGAAGCTCTTGGTCCCCAGTGTATATGTCTAGATGAAATAGAATGCCTAAAAATGTTTTGTTTATATTCTTACTTATTAAGATCCACTTTTGAATCAGAGGAGTAGAAACTAATTCAATTTTTTTAAAAATAAAAAGTTTGTATAAAGGAGGGGCTCCTGGGTTAAGCATCCAGCGTCAGCTCAGGTCATGATCTCACAGTCTGTGAATTCGAGCCCCACGACGGGCTCTGTATTGAAAGCTCAGAGACTGGAGCCTGCTTCGGTTTCTGTGTGTCCCTCTCTCTCTGCCCCTCCCCCACTCACACTCTGTCTCTCTCTATCTCTCAAAAATGAATAAATGTTAAAAAATGTTTTTAAAGTTTGTATAAAGGAGTGTTGAACTAATTCAGCATAGTCACTTTCAAAGCTATATAATTCTCTCAATGATACTGCAATTTCTTAGAATTTTTCAGGAGTACCTCCATTGGAACTATCATAGAGTCTGTAGCATATTCTTTCGATGATCTCAGCGGGCAAATTTTCTAACTTTGAAGAAAGGCTTTATATTTCAAGTTAGTAAAAAAATATATTTGAGCCAAGTCTGGTGAATAAAAGAGACAGGTAGTCAAAAGGGGAGTGGGTGTGAAGGGCAGTACAAATTGTGGCACTGAAGTAACAGATCTGTTGTCTTGGATCAGTCTTTAATTGGGGATTAGAAAAATGTTAAGCTCTAAAAGTGTCTTAAGCAATAGTAGCAACAGGAAGATGAATACATGGTTTCTTAAGTTCAGTTATTTGAAGGACCATACTTATTTGTCTGTAAAGGTTTAAAACAGATTTAAAATATGTTACATTAATTTATAAATTATACTTTGCATAATCACAATATATTTCAAGGCTTTTTGTGTTCATTTATTTTATTTTTATATTTTTTATGTTTTTTATTTATTTTTGAGAGACAGAGAGAGACAGCGCGAGCAGGGGAGGGTCAGAGAGAGAGGGAGATACAGAATCTGAAGCAGGCTCCAGGCTCTGAGCTAGCTGTCAGCACAGAGCCCGACGTGGGGCTCGAACCCACGAACCGTGAGATCATGACCTGAGCTGAAGCCAGACACCTAACCGACTGAGCCACCAAGGTGCCTCTGTGCTCATTTATTTTAATAGACATACAAAATTGTGTCCATTTTTATTGATTGGTGTGCCTGCCCTTTCCAAATTATGAAAAATGCAGTCTATTTTTAAATATTTATTTTTATTTCTTTATTTTGAGAGTGAGATTGCAAGCGGGGAGGGGCAGAGAGAGAGAAAGAGGGAGAGAGAATCCCAAGCAGGCTTTGCACTGTCAGCACAGAGCCTCTATGGTGGAGCTCAAACTCATGAACTGTGAGATCATGACCTGAGCTGAGATCAAAAGTCAGACACTTAACCAACTGAGTCACCCAGGCACGCCAGAAAAAAATGCAGTCTTTCAAAACCATTAACTCTGAGCTAAGATAAGGTGGTCAAATGGAAAAGTCATATGTCTTTTTGGTTTTTCAGATTTTAATTCAGAATTTCCAGGGCCTAAGTATTTTAAATGTAGATTTATTTTTTTTCCCTGCTTATTATTGATCAGAGGTTGCTTCAAGTTTCAAACAATAAAATTTATTTCATGGAGTTTCTTTCTTTTTTAATTAATTAATTAATTTTTCTTTTTAAATTTACATCCAAGTTAGTTAGCATATAGTGCAATAATGATTTCAGGAGAAGATTCCAGTGATTCATCCTCTATGTATAACACCCAGTACTCATCCCAACAAGTGTCTTCCTTAATGCCCCTTGCCCATTTAGCCCATCTCCCCACCCAACACCCCTCCAGCAACCCTCAGTTTGTTCTCCATATTTAAGAGTCTCTTATGTTTTGTCCCCTTCCTTGTTTTTATATTATTTTTGCCTCCCTTCCCTTATGTTCATCTGTTTTGTATCTTAAATTCCTCAGATGAGTGAAGTCATATAATCTTTGTCTTTCTCTAATTTCACTTAGCATAATACCCCCTAGTTCCATCTATGTAGGTGCAAATGGCAAGATTTCATTCTTTTTGATTGCCAACTAATACCCCATTGTATATATATACCACATCTTCTTTATCCATTCATCTGTTAATGGACATTTGGGCTCTTTTCATACTTTGGCTATCATCAATAACACTGCTATAAACATTGGGGTACCTGTGCCCCTTTGAAACAGCATACTTTTATCTATTTAGGGAGTTTCTTCATATGAGTTTATTTCTTGGCTCTTCAAGACCATTCTAGGCACTTGTAGACTGTTGCCGTTGCTTGCAAATGGATCACTTCTATAGATTAACAGTATGGAACATAAACAGTTATATATACACATAAAATTTCATGAATAACGTATATAGTAACATATTTTAAAAGACTGTCATTTTGTAGATTTATTTAATAATAAAGTGATTATTCACCAGATCATTTTATTTTCATGTTGGAGGGATTTCAGATACCACCATGTTCAAATTCCTCACTTCATTTTTAAAAATTTTTAACGTTTATTTATTATTGAGAGACAGAGAGAAACAGAGCACGAGCAAGGGAGGGGCAGAGAGAGGAGACACAGAATCTGAAGCAGGCTTCAGGCTCTGAGCTGTCAGCACAGAGCCCAACGCGGGGCTTGAACTCATGAACCGCCAGATCATGAACTGAGCTGAAGTCAGCCGCTTAACTGACTGAGCCACCCAGGTGCCCCCAAATCCCTCACTTTGATACCCCCAAAAGTTCCTTGGAATGCTCCACCACCAGGAATAATATTTGAAGGGTTGATATAAACTAAAATAGGTTCAACAAAGAATGGTGGATTAAGAGAAAATAGCTAAGTATTATTTTATTTTATTGCAGATAATTTGAAAGCTCAAATTACTTAGGGAATTGTCATTTCTTGAGAAGGGTTAAGACATAGAACAAATTTTCCTAGTGAGGTGACTACTGCAGAAAATTTAAATTAATGTGCATACTGAAAATAAGGTTTGAATTAGTATGATTTAGCTAACAACTTCTTTAAATTTGAGTTAAGTTTGATTTGGCTTTGTAAATAATTTTTGTTACCTCCATAATAATGCCATAGGTTTACCATAGACAACTGTTTTTTTTTTAAGTACAATGGGATCCTAGCAGTTTTAATAGATTTTAACAGTTTTCTTTATCTCAATATTTCCATGTAAATTTCAACTGCATATTTTTGGTTTAAATTTTAAGACACCACTTTTTCAATTAGCGATAATTGCACCTTGGGTAAACCTCATGGGCTACAATACTGCCATTGCACAAAGCTAAGACATCACTTTTTAATCTACCCTCCACAATTGCATATTGCTATCACGGTCTCTAGTCCAGAGAAGAGAATACACTTATTTAGCTAAGTTAGGAAGTTTATGCTTCCTCTGTTTCTACCTTTCTCTCTTTGTACTTTGTTTCTCCTTCCCTTCTGTTTTTCTTATACTTGAAATCCCTACATTAGCTCTTATTACATAATGGATATTGAGTGGAGAAGGGCAATAAAAATTGCCTTTCTAGGAAAGTTCTATGTATTTTTAAAAAAAAATTTAAATGTTTTTACTTATTTTTGAGAGAGAGAGAACATGGGAGGGGAAGGGGAGAGAGAAGGGGACACAAAATCTGAAGCAGGCTCCAGGCTCTGAGCAGTTAGCTCGGAGCCCAATATGGAGCTTGAAATCATGAACTGTGAGATCATGACCTAAGCCCAAGTCGGACACTCAACTGAGGGACCCACCCAGGCATCCCTATGTATTCTTTTTATAAGACTACTCCTAGTTCTTAATGGCTTAAATATATGTGCTCATTACTCCTGTCACACACCCCACTGGTTTTTGTATTGCTGCTTCAGAAGTAGCATAGCAGGGAAAGAGTCTCAAGCCATGATCTGGGGTTTCTTGTCTTGGGCCAGTTAATTTCTCTGAATTTCCCTTTTTTTCACCTGTAACAATTGGGTTTACCTCACAGGATTTTTGTGAGAGTTAAAATAAGTCGGTTACATGAACACATTTTTAAACTGCAGCATTCAAATCGATGTCAGTTGTTCATTCCTTGCTTTGGTGACATGTGGAGCAGCGTAGTGCTGCCAGATTCACAGTTATTTGTGTCGATGGGTTTATGATCTTTTTTATATGCTGTATACCTTTTGATAAAGTTCAAACTTCATCGTTTTCAGCTGGAAAGGCACTAGCCCTGCAAGTTATAACCCCTGGGGGGAAAAATGCAAGGTCTGCTTTTGGGTTATATCCATTTGGGTTGTTCTACAGGTTGGAATAAGGTTTGTGACAGTGTCAGTGAGTGTTGACAGTACCTCCTGTGACCTTTATACTTGAACTCTCCTCAGATTCTACTTCTTGTTTTCTTTTTCTTTTTCTTGACTAATGTAAATATAAATTTTAGTTCGGGCCTAGGGGACGATGTGTATATTTTCTTTTTGGTAATAGGTATGTGGTATATAAATCGAGTATTTATAACTCATTATTTTGATAACATGCTACAGAAATCCCAGTAGCCTTGTTTAATATTTGTTTTAGGAAATTTGCCACTGCAGATAAATTTATTTTAGGCTGAATTCTCTGAAGAACGGTGAATTAAATGGTGGGGAAAAAACCCGATGTGGTAAAGCAATGAGATATATTATCTGAGTTCATGGGGCCATTTGTAATTTTTCTTTTCTCAAAGGTTTTTTATTTTAAATTCTCTCCTTATTTATTGCTTGTTTCCATTTTCTAAGTAGTAACTGGTCTCTACATTTCAGTTTGTACTGATAAGTTATAATTCCAAGCCAAGTGATAGGCACAAGTATTTCTGGGTATGGCCCCTCCATTCTGACGTTATGAAAGCCACTTGATCTCTTTTCTTCTTCCTTCCCTTTCTTCCCTGGCTTGTGAAGGAAGCAGTTATAATGTATTTTGCAAGGCTGCTCAGAGGCCTGAATGAGATAGTATATATAAGAGCTCAAATGTTTTGTAATTGAAAAGTGGCATTCCAATACCAGCTATCAAGATACGAGTATTTGCCTAGTAAAAAGAGATAAGCTATAATGCCCAGGGCTTTTAGGAGTGTTTTGCAAATTTTTCTTCAAGATTTTACACTGGCCAATGGAAAATAGAATTTTAGACTGGGACATCTATAATTCTTCGTCCAAACCCATTGGAGGAAATTGAGGGTCACATAGATAAGTAAGAGAATTGATCATAGAACCCAGGTCTTATGGCTCTCTTCCTGGTCTGTATCCTCCACCCTGGACATGGCTGGGTCCACCGTTTGGCCTCCTTTGGTGTTAAGACGTCCTTCAAATGAGAGTGATATACTAGCAGTAGCATTCACCCTTCTCTCAGGAATGAAGGACTCTAGAGAGGCATTTTCCTTTTGCTTTCTTTTTCCTCTTGTGGTTATTGACAAAGCTTAGGATCATGTTGAAACTTGTTGCAACCACCAGGAAACTCTTTCAACTTTTAATAGTTATCACCCTGCTCCTAATTAACAAGGAGCAAGCATGATTATGCTCCAGTAAGTTGGGAAGACTGATCAGACTTTCATATTTCGATGAGGAAAAGACCTCCAGCCCTGAAGAAAAATTCCTATTGATATTTTCCATAAAAGGGGATGTACAGTTCATAAGCAGCAGAGCCAACTCTGCCACTTTGTATAAATGCGATCCTGAGACGTGGCTATGAAGAGAGCATGTTAATCACGGCATATATTAACACACAGTGTCCTCTCAAATTCATTGGCTGCCTTCTCATGAATATGCTGCATAATGATCCATAAGAGGTTATTCTTTCTTGATGTTTGCCCTGAAATAAAGAGAATTCAAATTATTAAACTTGTATTTATGGAAGTGCATGATGAGGGTAGCCTTTCATAAATGAATGTTTTGCTAGTGTCATCCATTTGAATCAAATAAGTAATGCACCCTAAAGGAAAAATAACTTTTAAAACCATGCAAACTTAATTCACCATTTCTAAAATAATTGATATTTACACTTATTACAACTGGTAGTGACTCACTCATGCTCTCTCTCTCTTAAAAAAATAGCTGTTTTTCTTAAGAAATAAGTTGGACATTCAGATGCCCCAAGACACTAGTTGGTTAAGTGCTCATGTCTGTGCTCCCCAAGCTGCTCCAAGGACCTAGATGTTGAATATGATCCGGGATAATGTGACTTGAGCTTCTTGCGGAATGTCAGAAAATTCCCTTTATCTTCTTTAGATTGTATTTAGCAGCACTTAAAGAGACAAAAATAATATACAATAGAGAAAATGAAAAGAAATACAGAAGTATAGTCCCTGTTACTGGTAGTGTTTTTTGGTGGAATTTGAAAACGGAATTGTTGTCTTAGTGACTTAATTAGAGGTCAGTTCAAGTCATGTCCGAAACCAGGTTACAACTAATTTCAGTGTTCAGCAAGGACAATGATGCCACAAGTTTTAACTCTGCTATTCAAGTGGTAATAAAAATGCAGCTAGAATTACTATTTCCCCTCTCTCTCGCCAGATTCTTTTTTATGTGGGTTCTCTCCATCTAGAATCATAGTACCATAAGCAGATATCTCATGTAGGCAAGATTTCTCTGAGGAGGTTAAAATGTCCCAAAATACAGCCTGTGGATTGGTGAATCAAGTACCAACCATGTGCCATGCACTGTCTTTGCACTGGGGATAAAGTAGTGAACAAACTAGACAGCCTTTGCCCTCGAGAAGCTTACAGTCTAGTAAGCATGACAGAAAATAAACTATTAATAAAGAAATACAATAATTTATATGAAGAAGGGTAGCATAATATGATAGAGAGTAGTTCTTTTTTTTAATTTTTTTAACATTTATTTATTATTGAGAAACAGAGACAGAGCATGAGCATGGGAGGGGCATAGAGAGGGGGAGACAGAATCTGAAGCAGGCTCCAGGCTCTGAGCTGTTAGCACAGAGCCTGATGCAGGGCTCAAACCCATGAGCAGTGAGATCATGACCTGAGCCAAAGTTGGATGCTCAACCGACTGAGCCACCCAGGCACCCCTGATAGAGTAGTTCTGAGGATCTGCTTTGGTTGGGGTGGTCAGAGAAGATGACATTTGAGATGAAATCAGAATGATGAGAAGGAAGAATCTGTGTGATGATCCAGGAGACCAGATTTCTCCAGAAAAGGAATGGTGTTTGCTGGGACTTGGTGGCGGAGGATAGCCTGGCTTGCTGTGGTAGGAAGAGCCTGCTTTTCTCCTTTCGTCTCATGCTTGTTACACGTGTCATGGCTCCTCTGCCATCCACACTCTCAGCTTGTGATCTTGCATCCTATTTCTTGTAGAAAGTTGAAGGAACAAGAAGAGGATTCTCAAAACTTGTATCACCATAGCTGTGCACCTGCCTGCGTATACTCTGCCTTCTCCTCTCTCCTGTGTATGAAGTGTCAGTGATCTTAGTAAAGGCTCCTCCACCTGTGCACAAGATCCTATGCTCTGTTTCCTCTGGCCTGCTCATCCATGATTCCACTGATGCTCCTCTTTGACTCCTGCATCATCAGTTTTTCTTCTGTCTTGCTAGATCTTTCCCCTCAACTACCAACCTATTGTTTCTTCCGTTTGAAGAGGAAAAACACTCTTGATGTTACTCTTCCCCAGTGACTCCAATTTGTCTTTATCTGTTTAAAGAAGCATTCCATGAAAACGTTGTGTAATTTTTTCTTCCAAATTATTCCCTACAGTTTCCTTTTAAAACCACAGAGGCATTTATTTGCCTTCATCATGTCACTGAAACTGCTCTTGGTTTAAGTCAACAGGGGCCTCCATGCTGCTATGATCCCTTGTCAGTCCTCGCCTTACTTGTCCCACCAGCACCTCTGGAAACTCTTGTTGCTTCATAACACCTTTTTCACTTGGCTTCCATTTCTTGATTTTTCTTGTATATACTAGCTGCTGCTTTTCTGTTCTTTATTTGGTCCCTCTTCATCACTGCAATTTCTAAACATTGGCATGCCCTGGGGCTTAATTCTTAGACCTCTTCTTATTTCTATCAAAACAAAAATCTTCGTTCATCTAGTCTAATGGCTCTAAATGGCATATGTACACTGATACACTGATGACTTCTAAATATATGTCTGGATACCAGAGCTCTCCTGAACTTTAAACTCATATATCCAAGTGCCTCCTTGACATCTGTCACTGAATTTCTAATAGACAATTTAATATAATAGATAAAAAAATGAGCTCCTGCTTCCCCCCCGCCCATATCCCCTGCTTCTCCTACAGTCTCTTCTATCTCAGTTATGACAGCTACATTCTTGTAGTTGCTCAGGTGAAATCCTTGAAGTCATCCTTACGTTATACTTTCTTTAGTATCCTACTCTCTCAGGGATCTTATCTTTTCCACCTTCAAAATATATCCAAATTCTGGCTGCCTCTTACCACTTCTTCAGTCACCACTCAAGTTCAAACTATCATCATCTCTCGTCTGGGTTATTTTGGTAGCCTCCTAGCTGGTGTCCCTGCTAACACCATTGCCCATCTCTAGCCAATTTTTAACAGACAGTCAGAGTGACCATTTTAAAATGTAGACAGATCATGTTTCTCTTCTGTTCAAAGCCCCTAATGGCTCCATTTGTCTCATGGATCAATAGCTATGGTATCACAAGTTGTTATTGCCCTACCTCTCGGATCTCATAGCCTAAAACCTTCCTTTTTGTCTAGTCTGGTCCATCCACACTTGATGCTCAAAGTCTCCTCACACTTTTACCACCCCAGGGCTTTGGCACTTGCTGCTCTGGGTGCGTAGAACACTCTTCCTCCAGATATCTGCATGGCTTGTTCTCTCTCCTTCTTTAGGTCTTTACTCAAATGTATTTTCTTAGTGAGTCCTTGCCTAGCCACCTTATCTCAAAATTCACCATCCTTTCCACCCCTCTTTAAGAAGTCACTTACCCTCCCTCTTCCCTTTCACTGCTTCTTGCTTTATTTTTCTCTTCAGTTTTTATTATCATTTTGAATTTACTATACATTTTCTTACTGCCTCCCTTAAGTAGAACATAAGCTCACTGAGGAGAGAAATATTTGGACATTCTGTCCGTTGCTATATGCCCAGTACTTCTGAGTGCTCTGTGAATAAAAATGTATGAATGAAGGATTAAATGTAAAAGCATATGAACCAGAGAAAGATTAAGGTGGCAAAAGTTGTACAGTGATTTAATGAGATGGGATTTCATTTCTCAGGTTCTAGGATGCAATGCCATTTTTAATTTTCTGGCTCAGAATTGTTTTCTGGGCATAAAACCAGTTTAACTTTAAAAGAATAAAGATACTTTAAAGAAGAGTAAAGATTTTTAGATCTTCTCTTGGAACTATAATGATCACGCAAATCTTACATACTCATACCTTATTTAAGGAAGTTAGAAAATACGTAAAAGAGCTATAGATGGTTGCTGTATAGGATTGCAGAAGTTTTGTTTCCTAAATATTAATACAAATATCATGTTAAGGAAGTAAAACAATTTAAAGTAATGGTTTTTAAAAAACTTACAGGTGTAAAAGAGAAGCATATGGTTGAACAGAGATTGCCAATGAAATTGACAGATGATTAGCATTCATAAAAACTTTTAATTAACACCTTGGAAAATTCCATAAAATGATACTGTATGTAAATGACTATGTGTGATATCTTTGAGGATTCTCTTACCTGTTTTATAGAGAGGAAAAAATGGATCACAAAACTGCTTATGATACAATTTTCCTTAGTCCTGGATTTGTTTTGAGTGTTATCTACTTGTGTCAATCATGCCAATTTGAGCTGCCAATATTCTAAATTACTTCGCTGAGATAGAAGTGATTCTCTGTATTTCCTGGAGGAAAGAAAAACTACCTTTTAGTTTCATATACCTTCTTTTTTTTCCCAGCATTTTCTGATTAAGTAACCATGGGAGAATTTGAGCTTTAGCATAGAGCTTTTCCAGGGTGATTTAAAATCAGGTTTGTTTAAAATCTGGTTAATAAAATTTATGATTAATAAGCCATATATAAAATAACACTACAGATTGTGAGAAACTGATTTTCAGAGGGATTTACAGATATTATATTGCACTTTGTTCTATATGTTGAAACATATAGAACTACATTTTCTGTTTACTGTTTGTGGTGAAATGGGAGTGGTTTTCTACATGAAAATAGTGGTAGTTGATACAAATAAGACTTCCAAATGTTTGTAGAGGGAGAGTTACTATAGGATTATGTTATTAATTTTTTAAAAGTTTTTATTTATTTTGAGAGACAGAGAGAGTGCAAGTGGGGGGAGGGGCCGAGAGGAAGAGAGAGGAATAAATTATCCCAAGCAAGATCTGTGCTTTCAGTGCAGAGCCCAATATGGGGCTCCAGCCGAACCAAGGAACTGTGATCATAACTTGAGCCGAAATCAAGAGGCAGACGCTTAATAGACTCAGCCACCCAGGCGTCCCAATGTTATTAATTTTTAAGTTAATTTGAATTCTGATAAAAGGACAGCTCTTTAGTGTTTTGCTGAGAGAATTGTGGTACAAATATAAGCTTACCTCCCTGTTGTTAACTTTTAAAACTGGCAGAGGGGAGCGGTAAAAATACATAGAAATATGTTTTCTTTGACAGAAACGTGTTTCATTTGTTATTAGGTAACATGTTTGGTCAGGGTTAAACATCTATCGGTGGTCACCCTTGCGGATATGAATTATTGTTTCAAGCTGTCATTTCTTGAAATCCTCAAGGATTGTAGGTTATAGGACTCTTTTTCTCTGTCTGCTTATGATTGCATTAAACTTCCTCTGCTTCTGTCTTTTGTTACTTTCTCCACCTTCCTCCTTGCCCTGTCTTAGCTTCTCTCTGCCTTTCTCCATTGAGTTTTTCATGCTTCTGGGCCGAGTGCCTGTTGACATGGCCATTAGATTCACACTCAGCAAGTGATGGCCCTCCTCATGTGAGCTACATGGTCATGTAGTGTTATGAATGATTTTAGACATTTTTGGAGATTTCCATTTTTTTCAGATTTCCATTTTTAAATGCTATTTAGAATTTATCAATTTGCTGTTTAAGATGTTTCCTCTTTGGTTGAAAGGCATCAAGACATGGGGGGCTAGAACTGGGTATCACAACCATTTGAGATAGCTGAAGTTTGGAAAACACTTGATACATAAATGAGGCACTATTATAATTTAAATTACTAAGTATGATTTTTAAGGATCAGTTATAATATGCCTCCTTTTGAAAGCTAATGTGTATTTTAGGTTCAGTATTTAAATTCCTTAGAATACTTTTTTATTTTCTCGTTTATTGTGTAGTAAGTATTAAGATTTTAAATCATTCTACACATTAATTTAAGGAGTTAGAACATTGCAAGTAAAATATAAAAACTTTAGAGATATGAAAGAACAAATTTATATTATTATTTTTATCTTCTCTAGTGTTAGGAGACTAAATGTTTTGAAGCTGAAACATAAAGAATGGAGGAAGAAACAAAAAATTATACTGAAAATACCAATTAAGCATGAATGTTGCCTGATTTATAATTCCATGTACAGAGATTATAAAGAAGAAATATAGCTCACGAAGGATGAGATGCTCTAAAATTGTAATTCTGACTATATAATTGAGAATAATCCTGCTGAGAAAGAAAAGAAGTTAAATAAAAGTGTAACTATATCAGGAGCTCTTTGATAAGCTCAGAATTTAAAGGGGTAAGTATCCAAGATAGAAGGGGTACAAAGTGAGAGCTTATTAAGAAAAGTAGGAACCTGAGGAGAGTTAATGATCATGGTCATTCATTCATTTTACAGACATTTATTGGGAACCGTTTCTATACCACATTATCTTGTTTGCACTGTGAGTACTAAAATATAATGAGATCTTTGCTTTTAAAAATCTACTGTGATAACAGACTGTAATATTAATAATTGACATAGCAGAGGAAGAACTACTTGACTCTTGTTTTGTTTCCAAACTGGGGATTCAGCATACTTCAGTGGAAATGAAAGCCTAGGCTGGAATAAAGAATAAAATAAGAACTTCTTACAATGAGCTCAAGTTTCCAGTCCAAGATGAATGTATATTTGAGCGTACCAAAGAACTTGCTTATGTAGTTGTGAAAAAATAAAGAAGTTGGGTAAATGGGTAAAAAATAGCATGAGATATTTAGGTAGATTTTTGGCAGGAAGAACAACTGAGCTCGTATTTAAATGATTAATAGATCAGTGTTATTGGAATGTGGGCACTGACCTTGCCCTTGTCTTTGAGTACTTATTGACAACGTCAGTAAAAGTGTGCTCACCAGAACCTTAGGTGACAACATCTTGGAGTAGTAGTTTACATATTTGGTCAAATAATCAGGATTCAATGTTCAGATAAATGTAAAAGTAGTAGGTAAAGCTAGAATGATAGAGACTCCTGAAAGTGGTTCCTTGGGAAACAAAGAATGTGAGGTTTAAATAGTTAATTAGCTAGTTTGATGGTACTGTTGAAAGACACCATTGGCTAATTGTTGCAAGGCCCTACTGATAAACTCAAGGAGGATCAGAGGCCTATGTAGGGACATCCACAACTGTCTTCAAATATTTGAAGATCTGGCATGTGGAAGAGATAGTATATTGGCTTTATGTTGGTCTCATAGAACTACCAGCAATTAAGTGAAAATCATTGTAGCACCATGAAATTGAAAGCTTCCAAAAAGCTAGGGTTGTCCAACAATGGAGAGGACTACTTTGTAGAGTAGCAAAAAAGTCTTGTAGAGAAAAAGGTGGGCCATTTATGTTAGGAGAAGAATTGTATTAGAAAACCTCTAGGGTTTCGTATCTTTAAAATTGTATAGTTCTGCAATTTCACAAACTTGTCATGACAATTTGAGAAGATAAGAGGAATTTGCTCCAGGGGAAATATGCATATGAGTGGGGCATTTTTTTTAAAAAGACCAAACTCAGTGGCAATCCTGAAAACTATAATTAAAGTCAGAATTGGGAGTAGTTATAGCATTTTCCCTCAAACATTCTTGTGCTTTTTCCAGATAAATATAAAAGTATGTAAAGAAACATAATGTTCTGAATTTGACCTCTAGTTTGTCAGAAGGGAAAGGCATAGACATATATTGGAGATCCCTTTAATTATTCTGTAGTATTCTGCTTGTCTTTTGATTAGAAGAAATGCATGCCAGGTTACAAACAAGAGATTTCATTTGGGAAAGCAACAGTCCTTGCCTTTTTATTGAGTTAAATATGGAGGTTTCATCTGTAAGAAGAAACCATGTTGGATTCCTAACTACCTAAAAACCACTTTGAATGTTGCTCAAATTAACCTCACGAGGCCTACGTGATTTTTGTTTTTTCCTAAGTTAACACAAAAGACTGATTGGATTATAGAGTCCTTGATTGAACAGATTCTTCTTGAATTTAGATGTACTGTATACCTGGCATCCTGGATGTAGAAAAGACCTGAAAAATAACTTCATATGAAATTCTTTCTTTTATAGATGCAGAAATTGAGTTCTAGAGCAATTGAATTGCTCAAGGAACTTCTCTTGGGTTACAAATAAAGTTAAGATTAGAACCCAACCCTGATGACTTGCAGTGAATTCACATCTCTTTCTATTTCACCATTCTCTTTACCTCTTCTTTTTAACAATGCTGAGGATATGCAATGTGTTGGGATACTGAAGGAAAAAAAGGAGCATATATCCACATTGTCTTCATTAAGTTAAAGGTGTTACATGTAAGTCCGAAGTATTTTTCAGTTTTATTAAACTTTGATCTCTGGAAATAAAATAAGAGTCAGTTGTTAAACTTCTGTTCTGGTGAAAACGGGAGGGATGGAGGTAGGATTTTGTGGTTAATTTCAAAAAGGATTTAGAGCTTATGACAGTCTTAGCAACTTTCCTAAATTATGTAGATTACTATTCCAGTAGCAGAGAGATCAAGTATCAGTATTTTAGGACAGCTTTTACACTGGGCAAATCTAAGACATCTGAACAGAATATCACTTTACCTAGAATTGATTCAAGTTTCTGAACTTCTGGCAGAGAGGAAGGTCAGCATGCATGAATACTTTGCTGCAAAGTTTCAAGAGTTAATCTTTTTTTTTTTTTTAATGATTCTTCTGTTCGTTCTCCTGTGTGATTGGAATATAGATTTAAGTAGTGGTGCTTCATTGTTTTAAACAATAATTGGTTCAATATTAGATTTAATCATGACAAAGGATAATCACTTAAAATGTATTTGCAGTGATAATTTCAAGGTGGTTTTACTGAGCAAACATAAATGAATATCTGGCTCACTGAAGTTTATGATAAAAATCAGAGATGATCTATAAATGTTTATTAAATTAATTCCATTAAGATTTTGAAAAACAAACTCAAATGTTATATTTAGAAATAATCAGATTGATGCAATTTAAAGTGACTAAATGTTTTTCTGTAGTTCCTGATCAGTAACTTCCATGTTTATGCCATGTAAATTGACATAGAGATTTCACATAATCATGGAACCTTGGTGTATTGTGGAGAAAGATGTATGAATAGGTTAAGTGGGAGGTGAATAGATTATTGAATTACAGTTAACTTAGAAAATTAAAAATCATATGAATTTAAAAATAAATTCAGATATTCGAAAGAAAAATTGACAGAAATAATTTTTCTGGTTCATGTGACTTTGGGGAGGAGGACAAAGAGCAAAGGGAGGGGGGTAGTTTGGAGGTTTTTTTTTTTTTTTTGCAACAAAGTAGTTATAGTAATTTATTGCATGTCTTCTGTATATCCAGCCTATTCCAATAAAGTATAAGTCACATTCCCTTGTCCTGCAGAATTTGCTTTCTTTGGGAGTGGAGAGAAGGCGAGACATTCACATATGAAGCAATTTGTTATAACTGCCTAAGATTTGTGTGATTGTGAAAATAAGTGGAATGCACTCTAAAGATTGTCCTTGGCTTCTCTTCTTTCATTTCCTTTTTCAGCCAGGAACACTTAGTTGCTGTTCACAGCAAGTACTCATATCCTGGGACTAACTCCTGATCAAGATTCATATGTGTAAGAAATTCTTGTTGGGGCAAGATCCTCACCTCAACAACATGCTAGTACCTGACGTGTTCCCTCTCTTCACGTCTCCTACCTTGTGATTTAGATCACCTGACCTCAATCCTGGCTGATCATCAGAATCACCTGTAGAATTATAACATTCGGGCACTGTCAGAATCTCTGGGGCTGTGACACAGGCCAGTGTATTGTTAAAAGATGCATACATGTGTTTCCGATAACTTTTAACTATCCAATTTCTGTTGCCAGTGATCTGTATCCCATTTACTTATCTACCTGGTCTTCCTGCCTGGTTTTTCTCTTCCTGCCTATATAATGACTCCTCCTTTAGGTGTTTAATTTAATTTGTCTTAATCAACATTTGGGGACATAACTCTTTTAAGATCATTAGAAATTTGAAAATTGGAACCAGTTGATTGAGTTATAGAGAACCAGACCTCAGTTAACAATTCCTATCATATGCATAGCCTCTCTTCTGGTCAGTGAATATGTATTTATACATTTCATTGTCAGTGTGTGGAATATGCTATTTTTTGTGTCTTTATTCTGTGTTGTGTAATTGATTCCAGAACACACTGTGCTCACCTGTGTGTTTATTGTTGATAGCAAGATGAACAAATGTCTATTTTGAGCATGAAAATGCACTTGTTTTCTGTAGCTACCCAATTGTGAGATTAATTTGAGAAAAGTGATTCCAGTCTATTTGAATAATTTCTCTGATGTAGTAAATGTAAAACTTCTCATTCAGATGACAACTTTCTTCTTTTTTATTCTTAAAATGGTTTGTGAAGCCATTAATACAGATTAAGTGAAAAGAAGTCAGGTCATTTTTTACTAAATTTTGTGGTCGATGTTCTCAACATCTAACAATAAAATAAGATTGGGAATGTCAGATTCATTGTCTGGGCTTTAAGACTGTAAATGGATTTCTGGTTCCAACGGTAAAGTACAATCTGTCTGACATGATTTACATATTTAGTGTAGATAAGACCAAAGTTAACGGATTTGCTTCAGTAACATGAACTAATTTTCTAGTTATTTGCTGGGCCAAGAGCATGACAACCATATAGAAGTGCGGATCAAATAAAAGCAAGGGCCTTTTTATGGCTTGCTGACGAGAGGCCAGCACATTCCACATGAGCGCATCTATCTAACTTCCCATAGGTTAGGAGGTTCAGTATTCTGTGCTCTCATGATTATTTACTGGGCTAATGGCATATTGGCTATCACTATTAATTAGTCTTTATCCCCAAAGAGAATTTTAGGAACTTATCTACTGGTATTTCTTATATTTGTGAAATATTGGCATAAATAAATTCTGGCCCTCACATATCTCCTCATCTGTCATCTTTTATTTGTTGCCATAAATGTCATGGTCATTTTTATGTTCATATAAGGTCCATCACTTTCACCCTGAAGCAATTTAGAGATGACTTATAGAAAAAAAAAAAAAGGTGGGAGAGGAAATGAGGATGAAGCAAAGCAAAGAGAGTGAGTAGAAGAGAAGTCCAGCATAAAATGTAATGGATCTCAAAGTGGGTACTTCGTTCTTACTATCTTCGGATCCCTTTAAACCAAAGGGTTTGCTTTTGTAGAATTTTAGAATTGAATGTAACCTTAGAGATAATATAGTTCATAGGCTTCATTTAAAAATAAGGAACGAATAGAAAGGTTAAATGACATGGTCATGGTCACACAGATAGTGGTATTGTCTACCGACTGGCCATCATGCTGCTACTTATCTTTATTTTTAGGATGAGAAAAGTAGGTCATTCGCCTCAGAGATTCAGGAGGCTAAGATCCTCAGGTACCTCGATTTTGCCCAGCAAATGGACACTTTGTTTCTGTGGCTCTGTGGTTCTCTGTCTTCCTTCTCAACTGTGCTTATTACTTCCTTCCTTCAGGGGTCCTCTTTATGCTTTGACTCTTTAGCTTTGGGCCTCCAGAGTTCTGCCCTGAGCTCACTGATCCATGCACTCTTTATGTTCTCCTTAGGGATTCTTATATACTGTTTATTTAGTACCCCTCAAGAGCCCCACACCATGCTGGGTACTGAGCTAGATACTGGGTCATGACAGACACAACACCTGGACTGTGGAGTGACTGTTATTGTTCATTCTTGCGGTTGTAGCTGCTGTCCATATTCTGAAGATTCTTAAATCCATAGTTCTGGTTGTGATTGATGCCTGGAGCTTTACGTGTGTAACTAGCTCAGATGTCCCACAGAAGCTTCAAATGTGACATACTTCACATGGACTTCATCATTTCCTCCCTTCCCCTTTCTTCAGAATATGCCTTTCCTCCTAAATTCCCTGTCTCAATTTGAAAGTCACTTGGCCACTTCTTCAGAAAGTTAGAAGTCACTTTTTGATTCTTGATCTCTCTTTCCTTTGAAATGACTAATTCCTGCCCCCTCAACCTTACTCCTAGTCTCTTTCACTCCTTTTTTTTTTATCCCATCTCTTTAGTTTTGCAGCAGGCTCCTGACTGGACTTCATTTCTCTAAGCTTGCTTTCCTTTCCACCATTTTTCTGAAATCCATTCTGCTCAGGGCTCCTGGAGTGATGGTCTAGATAAGACTGTAATTTAACCACAGCAGTCTCTGCTTAAAACCCTTGTCTGGTTTTCCATATTCTGCAGGGTAAAGCCCAAGCTCCTTACCATGGCACTCAAGGTCGTCTGTGACCTGGTCCTACCTTGTGCTGCTGTTTCTTGAGTTATGTTGTTTCTTTGGTCAGAATGGTTGCTTATGCCATTTTCTCTGCCTGGTCCACATGACTACAACTCATGCCTCCCTGTTCTTATCACTTGGTTAAACTTAAAAAGATAAATATTATAAAAACTTTCAAATAATCACAAAAGGAAAGGTAGAAAGTACAAAGAGTTCCTGTATTCAACATTAAAATTTTGACAGGCTGATTCATTTATTCCTCCCCACAGCCCTTTTTTTTTTCTTTTGCAGAGGAATGTAAAAGTATTTAAAAGCACATCCAAGATACCATACAATTTGACCATACTTCAGTATGGACATTTCATATATAACCACAGCATCATTATCAAATAACAAAATTGGCAGCAATTCCTTGGGATCATCTACTTCTCTGTGAATAATAAACATTTCCAAGTTGTTGCAAAAACATACTTTTACAATTAGATTTTTTGAATCATGGTCCAAACAAATACCACATATTAAATTTGGTTATGTCTCTAATTCTTTTTTAATCGAAAATAGTTCTCACCCCTCTCTTTTATTAATGCTATATTCTTGTTGCAGAATCCAGGTCATTTGTCACATAGAATTTTCCTTTATTTATTTATTGATTGATTATCTATCTATCTATCTATCTGTCTATCTTCTGTGGGGTTACCTAACTTGTTTCTATATCCACTGTATTTCCTATAAATAGAAGTTAGTTGTAGAGGCTTGATTAGATTTGGTTTCCATTATCTATCTGCCTGCCTGTTTATCTCTCTATTTCTTAGGGTGTTAAGATTTATCAGTGGGTTCAAGTGGTGACAGCCTCAACCCTCCCTTATAAAAGTCACCATCAATCATTGTGCAACTAATGGTTTAATCCATTGATGATTACTGCGTGAATCAATTATTTCATTAAGGGTTGCAAAGTATTAATTGTAGAATTCTGTAATTTTTTTCCACATGTACTGGCTGGAACTCTTCTATAAGAGGAATTTTACCTCATCACCAAGAGCTTTTGGTTACCCTGAAATACAGATTGTATAAGGAGAGGATGGAAAAAAAATGCTAGCTCTTTCACTTGATTACCTGGCTAAATTTTAATCATCCTTCAAGGCTCAGCTCATGGGATTGCATCTGTAGGAAGCCATTGTTAAT
This sequence comes from Cryptoprocta ferox, assembly GCA_028646485.1. Lineage (NCBI taxonomy): Eukaryota > Metazoa > Chordata > Mammalia > Carnivora > Eupleridae > Cryptoprocta > Cryptoprocta ferox. The sequence continues at coordinate 79,110,637 of CM053571.1, forward strand.
CCTGTAGAGCTAAAGTAAATGTTTCTTTTCCCTTCCGTGAAATTCCATACTTACTCTGCCCTTAGGTTTCTCATGTTGTATCGAATGTATCATACTTTTTAACTGGAAATTCATTTCACTGTAGATGATTTGCCTAAAGCAGTGTTACTGAAAGCAATTTGGTATAGCACAAACTACCCAAATCATGTGTTCAAACTCATTATTGCCTCTAATTTTTCTCTGAAGCAGTTTTTTAAACATTTTTTAAATGTTTGTTTATTTTTGAGAGAGAGGCGGAGTGAGAGTGGGGGAGGGGCAGAGAAAGGAGACACAGAACCTGCCTGAAGCAGGCTCCAGCCTCTGAGCTGTCAGCACAGAGCCCAACACGGGGTTTAAATTCATGAACCTTGAGATCATGACCTGAGCCAAAGTCAGAGGCTTAACTGACTGAGCCACTAGCTGCCCCGCTGAGGCAGTGTCTTAAATTGAAGTAGAGTTGACACACAATGTTATATTAGTCTCAGGTGTACCACATGGTGATTTGATAGGTCTATACATTATGCTCACAAGTGTAGCTACCACCCATCACCATACAGCACTATTACAGTATTATTGACTACATCCCCTGTGCTAAGGACCTTTTACCCCCATGACATACTCATTCCATAACTGGAAGCCTGTATCTCCCACTCTGCTTCACCCTCTTCTGCTCCCCCCACCGCACTCTCTGCGGCATACCAGTTTGTTCTCTGTATTTATGGGTCTGTTTCTGCTTTTTGTTGTTGTTGTTGTTGTTGTTTACTTGTTTTGTTTTTTAGGTTCCACAAATAAGTGAATCATATGGTATTTGTCTGTTTCTGTGTGACTTATTTCAGTTAGGGTAATACCATCTAGGTTTATCCATGTTGTCGCACACACACACACCACATCCTCTTTATCCATTCATCTATCAATGGACACTTAGGTTGCTTTTATATCTTGGCTGTTGTAAATAATGCTGCAATAAACATAGGGATGTGTATATCTTCCTGAATTAGTGTTTTTTATTTGTTTGTTTGGGGTAAATGCTGAGCAGAATTACTGAAATATATAGTATTTCTATTTCTAATTTTTTTTAGGACCCTCCATCCTGTTTTCCATAGTGGCTGTACCAATTTACATTCTCATCAACAGTGCATGAAGGTTCCCTTTTCTCCACATCCTCACCAACACTTGTTATTTCTTGCCTTTTGGTACTAGCCATTCTGACAGGTGTAAGGTAATGCTTCATTGTGGTTTTGATTTGCATTTCCCTGTTGATGAGTGATGTTGAGCATCTTTTCAAGTGTTGGCCGTCTGTATGTCTTCTTTGGAGATTTGTCTATTCAGGTCTTCTGCTCATTTTTTAAAGTTTATTTATTTCTTTAGAGAAAGAACACAAGTGGACGAGGGGCAGAGAGAGGGAGAGAGAGAATCCCAAGCAGGCTCTGCACTAATAGTGGGATCAAGCCTGACATGGGGCTTGATCTCATAAATCGTGAGATTGTGACCTGAGCAAAATCAAGAGTCAGATGCTTAACTGATTGAGCTACCCAGGAGCCCAAGCCCTCTGCCCATTTTTAATTGGATTATTATTGTTATTTTGGTGTTGGGTTGTGTCAACTCTTGATATATTTTAGATATTAAACTACTTATCAGATGTATCACTTGCAAATGTCTTTTCCTAGTCAGCAGGTTGCATTTCTGTTTTTTTTTTTTTTTTTTTTGGATAGTTTCTTTTACAGTGTAAAAGCTTTTTATTTTGGTGTTGTCCCAATAGTTTATTTTTGCTTTTGTTTCCCTTGCCTGAAGAGACATATTTAGAAAAATTTTGCTAAGGCTGATGTCAAAGAGATTACTGCCTATGTTTTCTTCTAGGAGTTTTATGATTTGAGGTCTGACATTTAAGCCCTTAATACATTTTGAGTTTATTTTTGTGTATGGCATAAGAAAGTGGTCCAGTTTTATTCTTCTGCATGTAGCTGTCCTGTTTTCCTCACCATTTATTGAAGAGACTGTCTTTTCCCCATTGTATTTTCTTGCTGCCTTTGTCATAGATTGATTAGCTATATAACCATGGGTTTATTTCTGGGCTTCTATTCTGTTCCATTAATCTATGTATCTGTTTTTGTGCCAGCCCCATACTGTTTTGATTACTATAGCTGTGTAGTATATCTTGAAATTTGGGATTGTGATACCTTTAGCTTTGTTCTTCTTTCTCAAGATTGCTTTGGCTATTTGGGGTCTTTTGTGGCTCAATCCAAATATTGGTATTATTTGTTCTAGTTCTGTGGAAAATGCTCTTTATCTTTTCCTAGGGAGTGCATTGAAACTGTAAGTTGTTCTCTGAGGCAGTTTTGTAAACTTGTATACATTTAAAATTGTTTTGTTTTCTTAATTAAAAACATTTAATGTTTATTTATTTTTGAGAGACACACACACACACACGAGCAGGAGAGAGGCAGAGAGAGAGGAAGACACAGAATCCAAAGCAGGCTCCAGGGTTTGAGCCATCAGCACAGAGCCTGAATCAGAGCTCGAACCCATGAACCACAAGGTCATGACCTGGGTCAAAGTTAGACACCCAACTGCCTGAGCCACCCAGACACCCCTGTTTTTTTAAGTTTGATTTGGTTGTCAGTTAGCTGTGCTTGCTTCTTAGATTTGAAATAGGTAAAAGTTTAAAACAATAGAAATGTTCTAAAATGGGATATTATTTAAATTATGTTATCCCAATCAGTGGAATAGTATACAACTATTAAAAATAATATTGTGAAAAATGTAACTATTGGCACGTAAAGATTTTTATGATCTACTCTGAAGTGACAGAAAAAAAGGACTAAAATATATGCTTATTGTCCCATCCATGTTTTTGGTCACATATGGAAGTTTCGCTATATTGTTATTATTGTTGTTATTATTGTTATACTAAGAGGAACAGTTTTAAGGTCTATTTATAAAGCAAACACAGTCTGGGGTCAAATTACTCTTAAAGTTTCCCTGAATCCTCATATAAATGCAGGATGCTCACACCAGGGGGAACACTCAGGAGGCTGTACTGTTTGGAGGAGCGCTAGACTCACACCTTCTACTGTAGCTTGGGCGAGCGAGCCCTCCTGGGGGATGGTAGGCAGGAGAAGAGGACACATACCTGATGCTCCTTCTCTGCTTGCATATAAGGGATCTGGACGGATACACACCAGGGCCATAACAGTGTTTCCCTGAATGGGCTGGACTTTGGGCCCCAAATGAAAGGCAGCATGAGTATTCTGTATGAATAAATTATAAATGACTGTGGTCTAACCAGTATCATTAAGGCTAGATTTGGGGGTGTTGTCCTCATGATATCACTATTAATACAAATTATTTCTATTAAGAATCATGGCTCATAATAAAGGGAAAAATAATATACAAACGAACTCTGTAAATGCTTTCATTCTGAGGTGTGTGCTTCTTTATTCTGTTTATGCCTTAAATAGGGCTTCTTAAACTAGAGTGCATGGATGACATTCAGGGGTTTATGGATTCTGTGAAATTTTGTGTAAAATTTTAGGTGTATGTACTTTTTTTTTGAAATAAATCATAGCCTTTATCAGATTCTCAAATGTGTCCATTCCTCAAAATAAGGCCATTAGTTTTTGTACCCAGAACTGGAATAAAACAGATTTTTACTCATATGGAAATTTGGAAACAGCTGCCTGACCTGAAATTTGATTAGTAGGTCAGCCTATGAATATATCGTAAGTTATATTCTGATTTCTCATAATTTCCACTTAGGGTGTGAGTCAGAAGTATTTGTGTAATAGTACCATCCCAATAAACCCCAATTTTACATCCTTTAATTTGCATATGAAGTATGATATACACATTTAGAAAATATATTTTATGTGTTTGCTACTTGAAGTAATTAAACTACTTTAATTAACACCCCAACTTTTTGTTGTTGTTGTTTTTTACTAGTTCTGAACTTTCCCATGAATAATAACTAGCTTTTTAATTTCTTATATGTTGTATTACTTTAATTATCCATAGTAACTAAACAGATGGGGTAAGAAAAATACCACACTAATTCAGGGATCTAGGAGATAGAGATCAGGAGACAGACCTGTCCTCTGGAAATGGACCGAGAAGGCAGGGGCAGATAGGCTGAACCAGAAGTGGCAGTGAGTCAAAGGCTCAGGGCCCAGAGGTCTAGAAACTATATTGGGGTGTTTTATGACAGAGAAAGAAGTGGGAAGGACTTTTGGTGCTTTGAAACTCATAACTCATAACTCATGGTGAGTTATGTGTCATGTGTTGGTACCATTCATTTACTCCAAAAGATAGTATTTAGAAATTTCCCAAACTGAAGAGACAGTAGAGGCTTAAGAATATCAGACGCGGGGGTGGGGGAGGATGGACAAAATGGGTGAAATGGAGTTACAGGCTTCCAGTTATGGAATAAGTCACAGGGATGAATGGTATAGCATGGGGAATATAGCTGATGGCACAGTAACAGTGTTGTGTGGTGACTGATAGTAGCTACATTTGTGGGGAGCACAGCATAATGGATAGACTTGGCAAATCACTTTGTTGAGCAGCCAAAACTAATATAATGGTGTGTGTCAACTCTACTTCAATAAAGAAGAGAAGAAAAAAAGAGTATCAGATGTGGAACCCAAACCCCCCAATTTAATCCCAGCCTGACCATTTCGCTTGGATGGTTTGCCTAATTCTTCTATATTTGAATTTCCTCATCTGTAATAATTGAACGAACCTCATAATGTTCCTTTGATGGTTAAATTAGCAAATGTGTATGACATACTCAGAATGAAGTGCAGTAACTGTGTGCCTCAGCTGTACTGGACAGAGCTATGGAAAGTGGTTGAGAATAAAGGAGGACAGGTAATGCTATGAATATAGTGGTGTGTGTTTGGAGGAGAGAGTACCTGCCCTCTGCTTGCTGCCCCCCACCTCCCACAGATACCCAATCCTTGGCCTTCCAGGCATAGGAGTGATAAAATTTTAATCATAATGGCACGCTATTAGGACAGCATTTTACATAAAAATTGATGGACTCTCGGTGCATATGTGTTTGAGAAGTTGTGTAATAATTGCCTTTAAAATAAAGAAAAAATTGCTTTTGATCCACTTGGCTGGTTGGTTGCTTCAGGTGTTGACAAACTTAGCTGTGTAACAGTCGTGTGACAGTGTGAGTAGTTTCTTGTTATTAGAGCACCTGTTTTCCCTGGGTGTGTTTACAGAGTTCTCATGGTTAGGTTTATCTACCTCATGGCTAAATATGGACATATTCAAAAGAAGTTCCATGCTAAAGCATGCTACATGTTGACTCTTCTTCCTTTTAAAAAATTGTTACATAATTCAGTAACATCTGAAGAAACTACCACCTTTTTCTTATTTTTAATTTTCATGACATCTGTTCTCTTATATTGATTATATTCTTCCAATGAGTTTCCACTTCACTGTTTCTGTTGTTTCTATGGCTTCTTTCTTTGTTCCTGATATAACTCAAGGTTTTCCACATTGCGAGCTTTTTGTTCCAGCTCGATACTGATATTATACAGGTATTGATCTAATTTAGCAGTTTGAATGGTTGTTTCTGAAGCTTACAAAAAAACCGAACTCAAGAACAAGTAGGCACAATGGGGTCTTCTCGTCTTATGCAATTTTAGGCATAGGTTTATGACATATTCAGATCTCAAAACTGTTTAACTAATGCCACAAGTAAATCCTAAAGTCTTCCACAATGATTCTGGGTTTTTGTTTTTCCTTATCTGTATTGTCTCCTCTCCGTGCACAATTTGTAGCCCCCAGGATTGAGAGGTAATACTTTAAATAGTTTTGATTTTATTTTCTCACCTGCACCTCATCTTATCTTAGATTCAGCATGAAAAAAAAAAGTGAGAGAAACCAGGGTGGTTGGAAATATTGCAATTGCACCTTGTTTGGATTAGCTTGAGGCTCAGTTTGCTAGGCTTTTTAATCCATTCATCAAGGTAGATATGAAGTCAAAAAAGATCTTCTTTAAAAGAAGAAAAGTAGAGTTCACACTGTTAGCCATTGTGAGAAAAAGGGAGGAAGAGAGTTCATGTACATACTTTATTTTCATGATTTTTGTTTTTGACATCAATTTTGGAAACATGGTAGGTGTTTTGAAAATAATGTCCATATGCTTTAAATTTTAGGTTAGTCATGAAGGAGATTGTGGCATGCTGTATTTGTGTGAAATATTATTAATTCTTATTAAAGTAGTTGCATTTGCATATTTTGTTGATAACTATTTGTTTTCTTTCTTTCTTTCTTTTTAAATAGACTCCACGCCCAATGTGGGGCTTGAACTCACAGCCCTGAGATCAAGAGTAGCATGCTCTACTGACTGAGCCAGCCAGGCGCCCCAGTTGATAACTATATTACCCTTAAAAATATACCTGTGAATTAGGTATAGATTTAAGTGAAAAGCCTTTTAGTAACCTGCCATTTTTACATTTTTAAAAAGGTACACATTTATATCTTGAAGATCTTAATTTCAGGACTCTAAACTCTGTCCTGGGGCTGATATTAGAAGGCTAACCATTTAGTCCTATAAAAATAAACACCGTAGATGTGCTGACATGGCCTAGAGTCTGATAAATTCATAGTTTAAAGACATAAGTGTTGAAATTATTGAATTGCACAATAATGATCAGAATAGCTCTAAAAGAAAATTAGACTATAAAATGGCCAAATTAACTCAACTAGTTATTAATCAAATTAAAAAGACTGCTATGAAGCAAACCCGCAGGGAAACAGCCCTGGAATTCAAGAAAATAAAACATTTGCTGTATGTTTCCCTATAATTTGAAAGGAAAAAAGCTTTCAATTTCTAATTTGGGGAACTCAAAACATTGTTGCTCAGTCTTGACTGTGGTGGTTCTCTAATGAGTTTCGTTAGCTTTACTTTAGAACCCTTCACACTCTCCCCTCTTCCTTTTGACCTGTATTTTTTTAAGTTGCTTTGAAATGATTTTAGACTTATAGAAAAGTTAAAATATACAGAGTTTACTTGCATCCTTCATCCAGTTTCTGCTAATCTTAACTTACATAACGATAGTATAATAATCAAAACCAGGAAACTAACACTGATACAATACTACTAGTAAATATAGACCTTATTCGAATGTCACTAGTTTTCTAACTAATGTTATTTTTCTGATCCAAGAATCTCACATCACGTTTAACTGTTGAATCTCTTTAGTCTCCTGTAAGATCTGACAATTCTTCAGCTTTTCTTTGTCTTTCATGGCCTTGAACTTTGATGAGTAATGGTCACATATTTTGTTGAATGTCTCCTAATTTAGGTTTGATCTCCCACGATCAGATTGAGGATATATATTTTTGGCTACAGTACTGCAGAAGTGATGTGTTTTTCTCAGGACATCACATGAGGGGGCACATTTTATTTTATGATACTGTGTTGATGTTAGCCTTGGCCACAGTGTTAAGGTAATATCTGCTACATTTATCTGCTATAAATTTATTATTTTTCCCAGTGAATTAATAAATATCTTGGGGGAATACAAGAGACTGTGCAAATGTCCTGTTTCTTCAACTTTTGCTCACTAATTTTAGTATCCATCCATCAGTGGATCTTGCCTGTAACATGTATTACTATAGTATTCTAATGATTTTTTCCCATTATTTATATGGAACTTGTCTATGAGGAAGAGCTGTTTCTTGTAACTTATTTATTTACATATTCAGTGATTAATTTTTATCAAAATTTCACTAATTCCATCATTTCAAACTCATGGATATTTATTTTTATTTTATGATTTATGGTCTAATAATATCTATTTTTATTGCTCAAGTTGTTTCTCTGTTGGCCGTTGGGATTCTTTCACAGTTTGTTCCTGTGTCCTTTTGAGATACCCTTATCCTTTTTTGTTTAGCACATTCTTATTTTCTTGTATGACAAGGTGTTCTAGGCCCGCCTGATAGTTCTCCTGCTCCATCATTGGTACCAGCTATATCAGGGTCTCCTTATTTGGTAGCTATGTGTCATTTTAGAATGGGATTTAGAAACTGAGATCTTGTACCATGAATTTATGAAGAAGAACTGTGTTTTTAAGAGGTTATATAAAAAGGAGGAAATATTAAATAAATAAATCAGGGTATTTAGAGGTGTGTAGATGCAGCCAAAAAAGCTGTTTCCGAGTATTAGGTCTTGGGAACCTGTAGAAGGTAGAGAAGTCTTTTCAGGATGTGATGACACTGGAGAGCATTGCTTATGCAACTTTTCCCAAGAATACGTGGAAGAATTTATAGTTATCTTTATAAATGATCTTCTCTCTCTCTCTCTTTCTTTCGTTCTCTTTCTTTTTCTTCTTCTGCTTTTTTGTTTAACATATCGAGTAAGAATTATACTGTGCCAGTGAGGAAATGCATTTTTTCCCTACTCCTTGAAAGAACGGTACATATAATAAAAGCAAAAGCAAAATGTGATCTATTAAAAAGGAACACTTATGTTTAAAGTCTTGCATATGGTGGGGTGCCTGGGTGGCTCAGTAGGTTGAGCAGCTGACTTTGGCTCATGTCGTGATCTCACAGTTCATGGGTTCAAGCCCCGTGTCAGGCTCTGTGCTGACAGCTCAGAGCCTGGAGCCTGCTTCAGATTCTGTGTCTCCCTCTGTCTCTGCCCCTTCCCTGCTCATGCTCTGTCTCTTTCTCTCTCAAAGACAAATAAACATTAAAAAAATTTTTAGAAAGTCTGCATATGCTGGTTTGGGTTGTGGGAATAGACGGCATGTTCATTTTATTCTTCCCCGTACTCAGTCTTTCCCACTGAAGGAGTACAAAAAGGCATATATCTCATCCCTATCCTGGCCCCTCATCCCTGACAGCTAAGTGGGCATCTCTCTGAAAAACAGCGTAAACTCAACAAGATCACAACCATAATGCTACAACTGTTCTTAACGAGGTACTGTGTATGAATTAATTAAATTAGTTTGCCCCTCATGTGGCAAGCTCTGTTTAGTGTTTGTCTGGTTGACTAATTTATGAGGATAAAATTATGGTACAGTCTCTGCCTTGCTTATTTTCATCAAAGAGATGGGCTAATTTGTAATGAAACTTTATCAATCAGATCATGCTGTTGGTCCACCCTCCAAGCTCTGACTAATGAATTAAGGCTGTTTGAGTTCTTTCATACACGCACATCCTGTTGCAGCAGAGGGGGAAGGGTGTGTTGGCTCTAGGTTGAATATAAGATGGATTGCTGCTTTTCTAGCAAATAGATCACCCACTTTTCTGTTTTCTGTGTCTTGGCATGTTTATGGTTCTATGATTATCTTTCTTTTTTATGCAGGGTATGAATTTAAAGTGGATAGTTTGTAAAAATGCTGGTTTATATTTGTTTGGGAGAAACCAAAGATTGTGCATTTTATATTGGGACAGCAGTAGCTAAGAACTCCCAACAATGGGAGAAGGAATAATAGTACAGCAGGCAGAGAAATGGAGAGTTTTGAAAGGCAATATTCTTCAATGTTGGGAAAGTAATGAAAGGTCAAAATGAAGCTCAATAGAAAAGCCATTATGAAAGGAAGGGGGGGAATTTGGCTTTTATGTTGCTGTCAGGATTTGGGACTTGTTTTCTTTTTATTCTGACAAAACTCTTTTGGGGTGTGTTTTTTTTTTCTCTTCAATTCAAACAGTTTATACAAGTGTTATTTTAAACTTTCTTGTGTTTATATCATTGTGTCTTTTAAAAAGAAACTTTTTTTTCAATTTTGTTATCTGGGAATTTTTTAAGGACAAAGCCACTGTTTGTAAGATTCATACACTCACACATGTATGCATTTGTGAATATTTCTGTTTTGACTGCCTGATTGAGAAATAAATGGGCACAGGATAATTCAAGAATACTTTGTAAGGGACTTCATTAAAAGTCTGTATATACATTTCAATGTATTGTGATTATTTTGAAAATGCATATTCCTAGTCAGTGATTTGTTAATTTATAAAACACTCACCACATAAAGATATTTTACAGATACAAAATTGATATGAAGTTCCATGTCAGACAGCAAGTCAGTGGCAGAAGTGGATTTAGGATTTCAAGTTCTGACTTCTGTCCTGTCATCAGGCCACTAATCTGCTTGATTTTCTGAAAGAATTTGAAGCCTGAGGAAAGAAGATGCCAGAGACGCATTTCCAAAGAGATGAGTCACTTTGGGTGGTTTGATATAATAAAATCTGTGTTTATTTTGCAAAAGGCTTTTGAACAGATATTAGAGAAACAAATTTCATCATTACGTTCAACTTTATACTTCGTAACATTGTACTTTCTGTTCCAATAGTTAACAGCACTAAGTTCATAGTTTTCTTCCTGTTCTCTCTTGGGAGGCTTCTATTTTTTTTTAAAAAGGCAGAGATTTTTAGTGTTTTATTTGAGACTTAAAATGTCATTAGTATCCTTTGCCTGAACTATTAGCCTTTAATCTCCCTGATGCTGTGCTACACTCTGCTTCGTTCATGTCACTTCCTTGCTGAGAAACGTTCTGTGGCTCTCTACTACCCACAGAATTCTTCGTCCTGATACTGAAGATGCACCATGATAGTAATTCAATCTACTTTTTAAAAGTTTGGATGCATACCATCCAGACTAGCCTATTGTGTCTTTCTTGAGCATTCTCAAGATTTCTCTCCTCTGTGTTTCCTTGTGTGATTCCCTTTCCTTGTGCTGCCCATTGCCCCACCTTTGCTGACCTGTCCCATCCCTATTAACATCCATATCTCATGCTGTTGGCTTTGTGAAATCTTTCTTGTTGGGAGATTCAGAACAAGGGTGCTAGTCTTGTGGGCCTTCTTTTCTAGTTGAGATTGGGGTTGCAGACCATAAGCAAGTCAATAAAAATTAAAAATACTTAATTTCCCCGGGGCGCCTGTGTGGCTCAGCCAATTAAGCGACCTACTTCAGCTCAGGTCATGATCTCATGGCTCCTGAGTTTGAGCCCTGCATCAGGGTCTGTGCTGACAGCTCAGAGCGTGGAGCCTGCTTCAGATTCCGTGTCTTCCTCTCTCTCTGCTGCTCCCCTGGTCGTGCTCTGTCTCTCAAAAATAAATAAATGTTTAAAAATTAAAAAAAAAAAAAACAATTTCTGTTGGTAATACATGCTGTGAATACATTTAGATAATAATGTCAGAATTGGGGTGAGAGGGAGGGGACTCTAGGCCAGATCAGATTGATTGGTTCAGGGTGAACCTCTTTGGAAAGGTGGTATTAGGCTGTGATTTGAATGCAAAAGAGGAGCCCGCCATGGGAAGATCTGGGAGAGGAGGGAAAAGGCCCAAAGGTCCTGACACCAGAGAAATCTTGGTGAGTTTTAAGAATAAGAGACAGGTCAAGTGTCTGCAGCACACCGAGCCTGGGGCGGGGAGGCAGGGTGCAGGTAGTAGTAAGAGATGACCTCAGAGGTGGGGAGAGGCCAGTTCATGCAGACATTTGTGAGCCAGTGTTCAGTGTGCGTGGATTTTAAGCTCTTGGTAAAGATTTAGGCACAAGAGTGTAATGATCTGATTCTTTGCAATTCATTTCATTTATTTCAATTATTTGTATAGTCCTTTTTAAGTAATAGATTATAAACTGTTTTTGGACAGAGATTAGGTATTAGTCAATTTTGTTCATAGATAAAATGCAGTCAGTAAATATTTGTCAGATTGTTGAATGAATGAAGCTGGGGGTATCCTGAGAAATTATTGCTGTCAGTGTTTGGAATTAATATTTTACTGAAGCAGAACGAATCAGGATCACACTCATCTCTTTACTGTCGACTAAGCTTATGCTCCTTTGAGGAAGATGGGGTTGGAAAGAGTGTAAGCTAATTTGATAGGGACCGTGCAGCAAAGGGGCAAAGAGTGTGACTGCAAGTCAGGTTGTCTGAGTTGGAATTCCAGCTCTGTGACTGACTTGCTGGATCTTTGGAAAGTTACTTAACTGTATTAGACTTTGTTTCCACACCAGTAAAATGGTGATAATGATATTATTTACCTTATTAGTCTAGCGTGAGTCTTAATAGAAATCATCCCTCTGCAACACTGAGAAGGATGCCTGGCAGATAACAAATGGCTAATAAATAAATCCAAATGTTGGGACAAAGGCTATTCATGGTGTCATTGCTGAAAGGCTCTTGTTCAAAGTCTTTCAGTCTCTCAAACCAATCCTTGACCTCCTTCCCACTTTGTCTGGGAGTTTAGGATGATTCTATTGGTAGTTTAAAAGGTGAAACAGACGAGTTTTTAAAAAAATAAACAGACTGAAACAAAAACTTCTACTTTTTTGTGGCAGCTGAGAAATGTATCATTAATAAATGATATTTTGGAGAGAGGGATTCCAGCAATTTTGTAAACAGTGACAATCTAAATGCATTTTATTAATTTTATTTCATAACTAATTCAACCATAAAGGTAGGTGACAAACTATAGCCCGGCTTTGTTCCAGATGATGCCATGCTCTATAACTTCTATAGTCACATGTGCTTATAGATATTCTCTGTAGCGGCCTCATTGAGTTATCTTCAGTGTCTTTGCTAAAGGACTGTGTTATAGGTAAGATCATTTCCCCAGAGAGCTTCCTCTAGTATGAGGTCCAGGAGAGCTCTGTGTCATAACAAATTCCATGCTCAGTGGTGCTTGTAGAAACCACAAATAGTGGAGAGATGAGCTTTTTTGTACTTTGGGAAGAAGCCAGGAGAACTTGTATATTCATAAAGAGCAAGGTGTAAAGTAATAAACTCAGTCTATGTTCTTTAACCAAGTTATGTTTTATAAGTTTGATTTCAGGCAAGCCCAGATTATACCAGCACATTCTTTGGGTGCTCTTTTCTTTTATTCTCATTAATACACTAAACTTTTGGATTGGAAAGCCTGGTCTAAACTAATGGTGGAATTCAGACTGGAGCTCTTTGAGGGTGTGGTTTATTGTTCCTTGTCCAACTCTTAAATAATTCTGAACATTTTAACCAGCCAAACAGAAAAGTCCCTTAAGGCTTTTTGTACGGTTGTTTTGTTTCTCTTCTGCTACTCCCAGTAACATTACATAAGTTACCTGGAAATTGTGAAGTGTGGGTACACTGAGCCAGGCAGTCAAAATTCCTGGAATTCTCACTTCCTCAGATGTAAGAGTGAAGGCAGTTAATTTTTAGATAATAAGGAAAGATCTGGGAGACGTGTTAAAAGTGAATGATACTTTTCCTATTTATTGCTCTTTTCCCATATAGTTAAAGTCAGAAAAGACAGAGGCAAACCTTGTCTCTAAGGATTTGTAGCCCAATTAAGCTTTTTAAAAAAGTTTGGGTAAACTTTAAGTAACCTCTCCATGTTAGGCATTACTCTTCTTTATAGGTATTTTTGCTTGTGTAAGAGTTGCTTGAAAATGAGCAGGAGTTGTAATTATAAAGATTCTGGAATGCTCCTCCATCTCCCTCTCCCCAAAAACACTTTTTGGATCAAGGATTATGGAGATGATTGTTCTTCTACTTCAACTCTGGTTATGCCATTAGACAGTTTCAAGTTTGTTCTCCCTTCAACAGTTTAGATCACTGTGGCATATTCAGCTGAATTTATTGTCATAGAATAAAGTTATGGGATCCACTGTATGTGTATCCTCAAATATAGTTTAAAAACCTAGAATGATTTACGGTACTTAGAAATAGTCCAGAGTCAAATCCCAACTTCATCTTTGACTTTGCCAGGAAAGGACTTTCTCGGAACTTCACTTTACATGTAGGCCCATATTCCTTACCATAATGCACCCTCCCCAACCCCATGGTTCTTTTGATTTCTGTTCTTCAATCTACACTTTCTCTGGTTACATTAGTTAATAGGCAGTTATTCATGAATGCTGGAATATCAGCTGTTAGTGTGTTGTGAGATTTACTTGACAACTTAAACCACTTTCTTTAATCAGATCCTTGAACCTAAACTAGAAATGACTTGTATCATTTTGATGTTGTTCTGGAAGTTGACCTCAAACTAACCATTGTTCTCAAATGTTCACTCAAGCTGAAAAGAAATCAGCATCCAGATTCGTTATTGGTTGATTCTCTCTAATGAAAACAGGTTAAATTCTCTGGAATTAAGTTCTCAAGCACCATTTTGTGAATTATCTTTTCTGAATAACTTTCCCAAAACTTTAATTTCCGTTTGGACTCATTTGTAGTTCTAAGTGGAAGAAGGAAAAGGAATAAGAACAAGAGTGTTTCTGATATTACCTTCAAGTCTTGTGAGTCTGTGCCTAATTGTACTGGCTTCCCTTTATTAGACTAAATTCCTAATATACTGGGGCCATGCTTTATTCATATTAGATCCATTTTCTGGTGCCCACAGTAGACACTCAGTAGATAGTCCTTGAATGAGTGAATCACTCTGATACTTTTTTAGTTGTAGCTAAATTGAACAAGAACAAAATTTCACTGCTTCTTGAGTAAATGTCAGGTTGTAACTAGATATCCTTAACTTGACAATGGTTCATTGAGAACAAGATGAATTTTTAACTCTTCTGTTAACAATTTTATAACAAAAGTAGCTACTGACTGTCAGTTAGCAGTGAGTGTTCCAAGCTGCCATGCTGTTATGGTATCAGAGAATAAAATTGCTTTTCAAGGCAAGGATGATATAATATGCAATAAGCAGATTCAACATTAATGGCACTCTAGTCATACCCATTTGGAAACAAATTTGTTGAATTCTGCAAATATTAATTCTATACGTAATTTTGTAAGCAATACTATTTTTTGGCATTTGTTTTCATTCCATTATTGAGTGAAAGAATGACCAATTTTGTTTTACATTATCGTACCTTTTTTCATTTCATTTAGCATTTATGTTTTACAGGAAATTGTGATACATTGGAACAGCCTCACCATAAATTTTTGTTATACTTAGAATACCATGTATTGCACTATAAAATACAACAATAAAATAAAAAAAATCTTTTCTGGAAAGCACATTATTCCCAGGTATAAGTTAAGATGGAGTAGTTGAAGTTGGTAGGGCTAGATCTCCATTTGAATCCAGTCACTTATTTATGATGTAACTTCAGGTAAGTTTCATAACCTTTCCATGTCTTTGTTTTCTCCATAAACTCTGATAATAATAATATATGCTATCTGTTTCAGACAGTGTTTGTGTGGATAAAATGAAATAATAAATGTGAAGCCCTTTGAAACTTTCAAAGGTATTATTATCTGCTTTCATTTTTATTGGATGGCCTGGATTAGAAAACGTATTCCAGTTTCTTGCCTTGGCAATTGATCTACAGGGAGCAGTAAACCCATCAGGTCTCATGATTATCTTGCCTTTATATACTTTATAAATGCAAGAGGAGCTATGTATATGTTTTTTATTACCCTGCCTAGTCTTGTCTTATCCAGTCATTCCATGTATACATTCAGGTTTATCCTGACATTTTTACTCTTCTTAAAGTGTGAAAACCTTGAAGTTACTTTCATTAAGGGGAAGGGAATCTCAATAGATAGTGTTATTTCTAAAGAGCTAATCTCAATTTTTTAGTTATTTCACATTGGCCAATACATTATACACTTGAGGAAGTATCAATTGATACAGTGCTTCTGCATTTTAAGAGGGTTCAATTGCATCATTACTGACACTGACTTTTTTTAAAGCAAACTTTTTATTTTAGAACACTTTTGGATTTACAGAGAAGCTACAGTATAAAGAGTAGTCTTATGCCCACCCCCCGCCACAGTTTCCTCTGTTATTAACATCTTACATTAGTAAGACACATTAGTTACATTACAATTAATGAACCAGTATTGATACATTATTATTGGCTAATGTCCACATTTCCCCCTGATTTTTAGTTTTTCCTTAATATTCTTTTTTTTGGTATAGGATCCCATCCAGGATGCCACATTACATTTAATATCATATTTCTTAGGCTTCTCTTGACTGTGACTGTTTCTTAGACTTCCCTTGTTTTTGATGATCTTGACAAGTCTGAGTACTGCTGACACTGACTTTTAACTAGAGATTTGAAGCTTGCTCATTAGAAGAAAATGATGAGACCCACCACTCTCCCACCCTCAGATAAAACCCCAGAGTATGGAGAAGGGTATAATTTATTGGGAGCTGTAGGCTAGGCAAGGCTCACAAAAACCAAGCAAGGAACTCTTAAGAGGAGATTGGATTCCTTCAGGACACGATGTCCTGTTGCAAACCAGCACATAAAGTAAATAAAAGCATTGAACACCAAGAAAAAACATGTTCTATTATCAGCTGTGCTCATGGCAAGTAAAATATTTTACTTAATGAAGCAGAGAGGGGGAAGAAGTCATCAAAAGGCTTGAATGGTACTCAGATACATTTGAATTTTCTTTTTTGAATGTGTTCTTTCGTAAAAAATTTTTGAATACACACATAAAGCTTTATATCTTAAATCTAACATTTGAGACCTTGTGTATAGCAATAAATCTAAACTATTTTACAGCCCATTCTTTCGTAAAAGGCCAATTTTCATCCAAAGTCTCAAGAACAAAATACATGAAGTATCACTTGTAGACTCTGAGAAGAGATTCAGTTATGGTAAGATTGTTTAGTATCACTTGCCAATGACAAGATGGCCTTAAGTGTTTATTATAACACCGAGTCTCTGTTTCTATTAATACTTGAGGGGATTGAATCATTGACTTTTCAGAGCAACTTTACTGAAGTCTATGAAGTGATTGCTTTTCATCATTTCAGGATCATTGCTGGTCTTGTACCTTTTGGCCCAGAACCTGTTCTTCAATTCTTCTCAGTTGTCCAGAGATAGATGTACCCTGGTATGCAATTTATTTTAATTTAGGCAAGATGTTTCCTATGGGGGAAAATGTTGTCATCTTTGCTTCATAACAAAGGAGGTGAGACTTCTGAGGGACTTTTAAATTGGGGGAAGGAGGCTAAACAATCAATCAGAAGGCACTTATTTCCTTTATTTCGTGAATTTTAGTTAGTTACCAAAGTCAAGAGCTCTTTCAGTTGTTGAGCTTTTATTGGTGGTGCACTTGCACTTTGAATTGTGGAGCCCTTTTTAACCAGTTTGAAATATATGAAGTTAACAGGCTAAATATGAAGGGGAGACAGATGGTAGTTCTTCCTTCCTCTTTTGATTAGCTTGAGCTTAAGAATTTCAGTATGACCAAAAATTTGGTATGTGTGTCTGCTTGTAGCTCTTGCTTTAACCAAAGCCATTTATACTTCATTTCTTCAAAGTAATTAAATGGAGTGAAGATGCTGAGTTCCTAATTCAGCAAATGCATTCTGAACATGTAGTGACTTGCTGGCTCATAATTTACCTTAAGAAAAAAAAATCTACTAGGGGTGTGAAACAGCAAATCTCTGCAGTGGTGAAAGGCAAAGCAGTTTCTTATGCCATGAGGGAAAACATTGCAAGGAAGGTAGACTGAGTTCCATTACATACATACTTTTAGAGTGAGTGTTAATTGCATTGGGCATCCCTGAATTTGAAATGTGATCCCAGTGTTTATCAGAACTTCGTACATCCCTTCCTTTATCCCTCCATTTGTCCCTTATCCTACTGTTCTCCTTTATGGGACAATTAAATATGCTTCGATTACTACTGTACTTCAAAGGACTTGTGTGCGTCTTCACTTCTTGAGTCAAATATTATTTCTAAAATTCAGAGCCCAAGATTCATCAGTTTGCATTACCTGAGAATTTTTTTTTAAACCAGACACGAGCATGTGATGCTGCTGAACATTTGGAGATGTGTGTGGTGAGGGATGTAAGGGGTGATCATGATTAGTATAATAAAGGAGGTTAAAATACCCTGACAGAGGCTATCATAGGAAGAGGAGGCTCCTGAACCTTTCCCAGAAAGTCTTTAGGTGCTGCCACAAGCCAGGAAAATTTCCATGTAAAGGGCCGATTCAAGTCAGAGTTACAGATCAGTTGCCTTGGGTTTTACCACAAATGTAAATCAGAGAACCCACCATACAGAGTCATCTGTAATTTCCCCATTAACTCGTCCCTTCACTCCAAGTGCGCACAAACCAGCATGAGTGCCTACCACCCAGGCAGCAAGCCTGGCATGGAGAGAGAAAGAAAGAAAAAGATGTTAGGTTTTTTGTTTGTTGGTTTGTTTGTCTGTCTGGATTGGCTTTCAGATAAAAAGCATAGGGCTAAGCTTGTCTTACCTCTTATTTTGAATGTGGCAACTTTTTGGTATTTTGTTATTTTTAAAATCTTTTTTGAGACGGTGGTATCATTTTTAGCCATGTTTTTTAGAAAGCTGGTGCTAATGTTTAAGTTAAAATAGGCATAAAGGAGTATTAGAATATCACGCTACAAGTAAGTTAGCAAATGAGCAATAGACAGTAAAAAGGAAATGAGAGAGTTTCTCCATGCCCATTTGGGATATTTATATGGATTTTGAAGCTCTTCATGTGCCTCCAACCCACCCACACAACACCATTAAAAAAATATGGTGTGTGTATCAAATACAGCCTGAATTTCCATGAAAGCATTCCAAAAGAAACTGTGAGTTGCCCATGTAACCAATTTTTTCCCTGAATTTTCCTGTGTAAGTGGAAAAAAATAGCTGTTCGGGTTTTAGCCACACTCGGGCATACTGGCTTCATACCTGTTTCAAAATGTGGTTGCAGAGTACTCATGGTCATCTTTAAAGAAAATGCTTCATAAAAAGGGACAATAGGCTAATTTACTTTATAGTAAATAGAAGACAAATGATACTAAAAGTACTTTAAAAAAATCTTTTTCCTTTCTTAGCCCCTAAATGTTCAATGCCCATCTCATAAACAATCTTGGGAAACCACAGTGCAAAATTACAGGAAGCAATTCTTTTCATTAGTTAAGAACTCCATACAAGTTCAAGCTAAAATCTGAATCTGTCCTAAGTGCCCTGGATATATTTTCTTGCCCTGAATATTGGTAGAATATGTAACCCAAAGAAAAACAATGGCTTCTTTCCTATTCATTACAATGTCAGTTCTGTGCTGCTGTTTTGCCACCTTAATGTGACAAAGCAGCACACTGAATGTATGAAGTTTGCCTTAAACTGGAGGAGGACCCATGAACCCAAGGGAGGTTTGCTATTAGGGCCTGGACATCAATTTTGCCATCTGTCTCTGTGGGCGGTATAAAGTGAACTTGAGTCTAGGTGTCTTCATGCATCACATTAAAAGTTAGAAAATGTTTTGGGTGCCTTTGTGGGTTATTTTTCATAGGCAGAAACCCCAATGTGTGGTTAGCAAAGCGTAAGGGAAAATCATCCCCAGCTGATCTGGAAGAAAAAGTGAAAACATACCTCTCTATCGCTCAAGAGGCTTATTTTTTGTTAAGAGGCACCACAACTCTTTCTTTGGGGTGGCAAGACATATGGCCAACTTGTCCTCTGAAGATGGGTAAAGGTTAATGGGGTAGATGTATCTTTTTCATCACTTGTCAATTCTGAGTTTTTCTGAATATCTGGAGGCAGGAATCCCTAAAAGCTCCCAGCTATTTGGAAGCATGAAGGTTTTTTGTCAAGTGAAATAGCCCGCAACCTTAATTGTCAGCCTTATTTCCTTTTCTATTTTTCTTCCCTAATACCCTTACTGCTCTGAAGGAGGCATGCTCTCGATGGGCCTTGTTGGGTTTCTGCCAGGCACTATGTGGGATGTCTAAACAGCCTCCCAGAAGCCCCCCGTACCCCAGGGAATGGAAGCGCCTCTGCCCCACTCCACCACCCCCAACAGATTTTATCACGTGCCTCTCTCTCCCATCATCTTCCTCTTATTTGACAAATGTAGGCTAGGAAACTTGCCCCTTTCAGTCCAAAATTCAACTTTGACACCTGGCTTTGATGGCTGATTAAGTATACTGAGATTCATAAGCATAACATCTCTATCAGAGTCATTTAGGAAAAGAGAGTTGAAGTAACTAGAAATCAGAGTGCAAACATCACTGTTCCTCTCTTTAAGAGATTTGGACATCTGTGTTGGCATAAAAAGGTCATTTTAGGCTTGAGGGGTTTCACTTTGTTCCTTTAAGTTAGACCTTCAATGTAAACTATTTTCAACACTTGGCCATGAAGAACAAATGACCTTTAGTTACTTGCCCAGAAGACAAATGATACATTAGCACAATAAATATAGTTTGCTGGGATCTCAGCCCATCCTGACTTTAACTTTCTATTATAACATTTTAAAACTATAGAATCCCTGAAATCCCTTTGGATTAAAATTAATTTGTGATACTTTTTTAATTCTATGTACATTTTATAATAATGTCACTTAATGGAAATCACCTAAGATCACCTATATGCTTCAGAATACATCCTGGACTTAAAAGGGGTCTGGTTAAGAATGGTGTCGGGATTACAGAATGATTTTTAAGTGTTGACAGTTCTTACTTGTGACAAGATAAAAGATTTAATATTGAACTTATTCAAAATTGAAAGCAAAATTTCTAGTCAGATTTAACCGCAGTTTTAGTGATGTTGTTAAGTGTTTTTGTAAGTCATTGATCAGGCATGAAATGCATGTGGAACATACATCTTGTAGTGGGAACTCGGCAACTCTTTGTAACAAATAAATAATAGAATGGGCCTATAGGATAAGTGGTGGAGGAATTTTTTTAGCCTTAAGTAAAAGCAGACATTTTAAGTCACGGTTGAACAGATCCATAACAAATCATTGAATTACCTGCATTTTCCCCCCTTTTTAAAGTCCACACCTTTGACACTTTGACAAACTAAAAACTAAATATTTGTTTTGCTCCATGGAAATAAGTCATTTAGTTTTCCTCTACTGAGTTTTAATTGGGAGATCAAGGTGTTCCCTGATCCTGCTATCAGAGAAGGATAAGAGCCAAACTCCTCTTATCTTCTAAGTTTTGGTATGGAATGTAATGAATCCTAATATCATGCAGACTCTAAAAACGTATTGAGTTTTCCTTTTTGGTAAAAAAAAAAAAAAAAGACACTGGTTACAGTAGTCCCCCCTTATCCACAGTGTCAGTGTCACTTTCATTGGCTTCTGTTACCTGTGGTCAACCAGGGTCCCAAAGTACTTGATCCTCCTTGTGAGATATCATCAGAAGGCCAATAATAACCTAATTCGATGTCACAATGCCTGTGTCATTTACCTCACTTCATCTCATCACATAGACATTTTTTTCATCTGATAGCATCACAAGAAGGGTGGGTATAGCACAATAAGGTATTTTGGGAGAGACTGCATTTACATAACTTTCATTATAGTATATTGTTATAATTATTCTATTTTATTGTTCTTAATCTCTTACTGTGCCTAATTTATAAATTAAGCGTTATCATAGGTTGGTATGCATAGGAGAAAACTTCATATATACAGGGTTTGGTACTATCTGTGATTTTGGGCATCCACTGGGGATCTTGGAACGTATCCCCCATGGACAGGGGGTCAAGTGTAGCATGAATCTGATGGGCAGAGACATTTATTCATCTCCTGGCAGCTACTTCTTTGGTAGAGACACACTGAAAGTTGTGATGATGACAACCTATTTGCATGGGACCCTGATCTAAATATTCACTGTCTTTCCTTGGGTGAAATATCTCCACAAGTAGAGTGTCAATAATTACAGAGGTAATTTTTGTTGCTCTGAGGTAATTTCCCATTTTAAATGAAATATTAAGGAAGGTTACATGTTTTTGAACAAAGAAATGGACTATGGAAAATAGTCAAAGAAATATTAGGGAAGTAGTTTTGTTCTTACAAATCCAGCCTCTTCATATACCTGTTTTGTGTCCCTTTTAATGAATATTCATAAGATATTCTGTGTTGTGCAGACTTCTCATGTATAAAGTCTCCTTACAGTTTTTGCCTTTTGATTTTTGTAAAAGAAACATTGTAGATATTTAAAGAATTCAGGTTGGGTTTTGAAAGTTAAAATACTATAAATATTTATATAAAATATATAAAGATATAATAGTCTAAAACAAAATATAAAGAGAGCTTATGCCCCAAGTTTTTTAATTTAAATTTTATTTTCAGATAAATGAAGCAAGATGTAAATATTTCTTTAGTTCTAATTCTAGATTGTTGGAAATCTACAATGTTTTCAAGGAATAATTTAGGGACTTAGCTTACTGGGGGGATATAGAGACCTAGGCTGGTCAATTGTAAGTTTTGATTAGTTTTTTTGATCAACCTCTGACTTTAGCAAATGCATATGGCATGGAAGTTTGTTTAATATTCTTTTCTAGGTGGCATACAGGCAATTGTACCCAATTTTCAT
>CM053571.1:79133405-79198405 GCA_028646485.1 Cryptoprocta ferox
AAGACTGTAATAAATTAACAGTATGTTGCTTGACAGTATCACAGTTCAATCTCAGGATGGAATAGGTCATTGCTACTGGGATCAATATAAAGTCTCTCTACACACAAGGAGACAGTAAAGAAGTGATTTCCTCATATTGCAAGGGAAAGGGCTTAATGGCTTTAGGGGACTCAGTATGGATTAACATTGTTGTGTTGTTAAGATTGTTTGGGCTGACCCCCCAACTAGTTTGGTATTGGGTTGCATTGAGAGAAGTTGCGTATCTGTTCAAGGGCAGTAATACTGATACAGAAGTGCATCTACTCCGTAACATTCTAGGAGTCTTATTTTTAACTAATTTCAAGTCACACCTTAAAAGTATTACAGGAGATCCCAACCAGAATGATGAGGAAACTGGAGGAGAGACAGGGGAAGAAGGTCCCAGGGGTCATGGTGGTTCCCAAATGTGAAAGACTGTTGGACACAAGTGTACTTCAGTTTCTTTCTTGTCCTGCCATTATAGGGAGATAGGTGGGGACAGGAGGTGCTCAGTCAAAGGAACAGACTTTTGATTATAACTGCTTTAGATTGGAGTGGGCTTTCATTAGAAATAGTGGACCTCCTGAACATAGGCCATGGAGGCTGATTTAACTATTTGTTAGGCTATCACAGAAGAAACACTACATCTGGTAATGGTTGGACCGGGTCACTTCTGAATCTCCTTTAGGTACTGAGATTCTTGAGTTCTGAGATTATTTGTTGAAAGGGAAATGGTTTGTCAGTTAATCTATCATATATGTTGTATCCCAAAATCACTACAAAAAGTGAAAAGGCCCTTAGGGAAAAATTATTATCAGGAGACATGTAGTGGATATGTATAAAATGTAGTGATTGTGTATAAAAATTACAATAATAATAGTTGCTTGAAAGACTCACACATTCCTGACAGGTGGAAAAGAGAAGACAAGCTTTCAGGGTTGAGAGGAGAAGTGGCAACAAACATCATGTTGTACAAAGAGGTCTTAGACTATACTAGAAATAATTGCCAATTTTAGATACCTCTTATATGTTAGACATTGTTGGTAGGTACTTTTAGGTACATCTTTCTGGCCATCACAACAAATGGAAGGGGTACTTGTTAGACACATTCTACAGAGGAATAAACCACGTGAGTGTAGCATGGTAGCAGCACAACAAGCCAATGGCAGAGACTCAACAAAGCCTTCCTGGTCCAGTCTGCTCTCTTTCTATGTTACTGAAAAGTCTTGCTAACAGTTTGTTTGCACAGTTCTGTGGCTTTAATGCCAGTTCTGAACTGCTCCTATCCTAACCTGCACTACTGCTGAAGTTATTTTTTTTTAATAGACTCCAAGACTGGAGTTTTGATTATGAGGGTGAGAAACTCTTGGAATTGTTCAGACACGTTTGGAGCCAAGAACCCCTAAATGTTATTTTATTTTATAGCCTATATTCTTCTTCTTATTTGTTGGGATTTAGTATTCACATGTTTCAGTCTTCATTCTGCTGTGATATATTATTAGTGCTCTGTTTAATAACTTGCATTTACTTCCTGTATTTTACTTGAAGTCATATCAGTTTTTTTGAACAGGCCATTTCCCCAGTACTTAAATGCTTAGTCTCTTCTCCAACTATCAGAATCTTGTGAATCCTCCCTTAAATTTCAATTCCTGAATCTGGTGTGTTTCTCTCTCTTAGAGTTTCTCATCCCTTTGAACACAAAAGCCTAAGTTCTCCCTCATAGGTTTTTAAAATTATCTTCAATAAAGGGCCTTATGTTATTTGAGTTTTTCATTTGCTTATGGGTTTTTTTCCACTTTCAGATTTAAACTTTTTGGATTGAATCTTAGATAAAACAGTAGGTTGAGAAGAGTGCAAACTAATGATGGCTATAATCATTTGAGGAGCAGGCTGCTGTGTATTTGGGGAAGAGGTCCTGAATAGTCACTGAAAACTGAATTCACAAATCATTTTGAAACAATGATTTTTTAAAGGAAAACAAGGATGGCTTGTTATGATGCAGGCACAATGTTAATTCCCACTGGGAAAATGTAATTCAATTTCTTTAGGAGAATTATTTTTATCATGAAGCATTTAGTAATCCCCAAACACATGGATGTATTCACACTTGGACACACACAGCTCCACTGTAAGTGTAAAAGTCTGAATGTGCTCAGCTGTGATCCGTTCTTTTCTAGAAGGAGGAAGCAACAAACGCAATAGTCCTAATTAATGTGATTTAAAACATTGTCACCTAGCAAAACGCAAGGTGATTCAAGATTATCTCCAACAAAGTATCTTATTTCTGTAACTCATTTTTAAGTCAAGCAAACATGGACCTTGCCTTCGAGAAGTTTAAATCAAAATTAAGAAGAGTTGAAGGAAGTCTTTAGTAAAATGCTACCTTCCTACTAAGCCAAATGGAAACAGAGACAAGGACCAGGAAAGATGAATAAGTCGACAGGATTGACTTATGGGAAAAGATTCCAAGAGCTAAATATGTATAACGTGGCTAAATGAGTACTGTGGTGGGAGACATGATAAATAGCCAAATTTACTCCTTTGTAAGGCTTTTGAGACCAAAGACTCTCCATACAGGAAGCGTGATGTTTATCCATACTATAGACTTCATACATTTCTGGCAGACCTTTTAATTTAGCAGCATCTTGCAACACTTTTAAGTCAGCAGCATTTGCAAACTTGAAATGTAATGGACAGTACAAATATAATCAGTACCTAAGCCTTTGTAACAGAACATGTATTTGATTAAACATGCTTTTCCTACATAGAGAATGAATTATTTTTTTAATGAAGTGTACTTGACACAGAATATTGTATTCATTTCAAGTGTACAACCTAGTGATTCAGCATTTATATATACAGTACAGAGTGATTGTCATGATAAATCTAACTTATCATCTGTCACACACAAGGGTTACATATTATTGATTGTATTACCTGTGCTGTACATTGTATCCCCCTGTCTTATTTATTTTATAACTGCAAGTTTGCATCTTTTAATCCTGTTCCCCTATTTTGCCAACCCCACCCTCCTCCCCTCTGACAACTACCAGATTGTTCTCTGTATTTATGAGTCTGTTTCTAGTTTTTTTTAGATTCCACGCATCAGTGAAATTACACAATATTTCTCTTTCTCAGTCCGACTTATTTTACTTATCATAATACCCTCTAGGTTCATTAATGTTGTTGCAAATGGCAAGACTTCATTTTATGGCTATGTATTATTCCATTGTATGTGTATTATGTATATAGTACATACATCTATTCATCTATATACATGTGTATGCATATAGATGTGTAGATACATAGATGTGTAGATGTGTGGATGTAGTAAATACTATATGTAGTATACTATATAGTATGTCCATATACTACATCCTTTTTTTAAATTGATGTGTACTTGGTATACAATGTTATTTATTTTCAGATGTACTACATGGTGATTTGACAATTCTATACATTACACAGTTCCCATCATCATAAGCGTGGTTACCATCTGTCACCATACGAAGTTATTATGATATTATTAATTATAATCCCTATGCTGTACTTTTCATTCCTGTGATGTATTTATTTTATAAGTGGAAGTCTGTACCTTTTAACCCCCTTATCTCCCTTGCCCATCCCCCTCACACTCCCCTCCTCTCTGGTAACCATCATTTTGTTCTCTGTATTTATGAGTCTGTTTCTGCTTTTGTTTGTTTTGTTTTTAGATTCCTCATAAAAATGAAATCATATGGTATTTGTCTTTGTCTGACATATTTCACTTATCATAATGCTTTCCATGTTGGTATGAATGGCAAGATTTCATTTTGTTTTATGGCTGAGTAATATTCCACTGCTTATAAATACCACATCTTCTTTATCTGTTCATCTCTCAGTGGACGCTTGGGGTGCTTCCATATCATGGCTACTGTAATAATGTTGCAGTGAACCTAGAAGTGCATATGTCTTTTTGAATTAATGTATTTGTTTTCTTTGGATAATTACCTAGAAGTGGTCTTGCTGGATTGTATGTTCCATTTTATTAAAGTTTAATTTATTTAATTTGAGAGAGAGAGAGAAAGAGAAAGAGAGGGAGAGAGAGCACGGTAGAGAGAGAGAGGGAGAGAGAGAATCCCAAACAGGCTCTTCACCATTTGTGGGGAGCCTGACACAAGCCTCAACCCAGCAAACTGTGAGATCAAGACCTGAGCGGAAACCAAGAGTCTGATGCTTAACCGACTGAGCCACGCAGATGCTCCCATATGTTCTATGTTTAATTTTTTGAGGAACCTTCATACTGCCTTCCGTAGTGGCTGCACCAGTATATATTCCCACCAGTAGAGCACAAGGATTCTCTTTATCTCCACCTCCTCACCAACACTTGTTCTTTCTTGTCTTTTTGAGAATAGGCATTCCAACAGCTCATTGTAGTTTTGATTTGTATTTCTCTGATAATCAATGGTGTTGAGTGTCTTTCGCCACGTGTGTGTTCTTTGAAGAAATGTGTTTTCAGATCCTCTGCCTGTTTTTTATTGGATTTTTTAAAAATATTGAGTTGTATGAGTTCTTAATATGTTTTGGTTATTAATTCTTTATTGGTTGTATCATTTACAAGCTTCTTCTCCCATTCAGCAGGTTTCCTTTTTATTTTACTGATGGTTTCCTTTAGTGTGCAAAACTTTTTAGTTTGATGTAGTCCCATTTGTTTATTTTTGCTTTTGTTGCCCTTGCCTGAGGAGACAGATCTGTAAAAATATTGCTCATACTTATGTCCAAGAATTTGCTGTGTATGTTTTCTTCTATGTTTTTTTTTGGTTTCCAGTGTTATAATTAAGTTTTTAATCCATTTTGAATTTGTTTTTATGTATGGTGTAAGAAAGTGGTCCAGTTCATTCTTTTGTTGTCCAGTTTTTCCAACACTATATATTGAAGAGACTTTTCCCCATTGTATATTCTTGACTCTTTTGTCAAAGATTAGATGACTGTGTAAGCATGGGTTTATTTCTGGACTCTTTTTTTTTTTCTGTTGCATTGATCTTTGTGTCTGTTTCTGTGCTAGCACCATACTGTTTTGATTACTACAGCTTTTAATATAGAGAGAATAATGTTTTTTAAGTTAGCAAAATCACTTTGACGACTTCATGTGTTGTTTGGAGACAGAACTGATGAAGAAAATGCACAAGATTGATTGTAAAATGAATTTTATGTGTAGAACTTAAAATATGAAATTGCTTAGAATATCAATTAGAGCCAATTTAGACTCAGTGTGGCCAAATTATCACCTACTTTCTAAACAAATGTGTCAATAATGTAGACGTTGATCCCCTAAGCCTACTATCATTCAAGTAAAATGATCTATGTGGGCAGACTAGCTGTTAAAAGAAGTTGAAAGACTCTATAGATGATCATTAATGCATCCTTGAAACAAAGGACTTCCTCTACCATTGGAAACAATAGTAAAGCACACAAGTACTCATTTACTTTTCAGTTTGATTAAGAAAACTGCCCCTCCATGATTAGCATCTCATCTGAGAGGAAAACTTATGGTGCATTTTAAATAACTGAAATAAAGTGACAAAGAATGGGGATGTCCCAAACAAGGTTGAGTTTCTGTGATGAGTGATTCAGAAAAGCCCCTAAGAACTTTCACTGAAAGAGAAAATTGCTCTAGAGTTAATTCACCTGGTGTTTTCACTTTCCAGAAAAATTCTACATGCTGTTATTTTGTTTTGTGTAAAAGAAAAAGAAACATTATCATCAGCACACAGTTTTATTTTTGAAGATTAGAAAAGCCTTCTGCTTTTTTAAAGGAAAATTGAGGCATCTATCTACAGTGTCTCTCTGACTAGTCAACAAACTGAGGAAATGAGAATTGTAACTAAATTTGTTTAGCAGTGCTTAAACATTGTTTCATATCTGCATTTTCACTGCGGTTCTCTGTATTTTCACTCTAGCTGCTACACTCGTAGCCCTGGAAATATATTTCTTTCTATGTTTATTTATGTATATATGTATTCTTACATATTTACACACATGCACATCAAAGAACAAAAACATCCAAAAGTGATTTTCCATTAAAAAATAAACATTGACATAAGTAACATGTATCAGTGAGATAATTTAGAGCAACCTTTTATCCACAGTACTCTTACTGTAAATTTTCAAGTGTGCGTATACAGTGTGTCAATTATCCACATTTATGTGATTTTCTGTGCTCCTTGTAGTCTTTTAAAGACACATTCTATTTAAATTTTAAACGTCGTATAAAATGGAGTCCCATGAATGAAAAATTATTTTGAAATATACATTTTCTAGAATGAAGAACTTTGGAATGTCTACTTTTCCTATATACTTGACTCATAAATATACTGTTTGTAGAAGGGTTGGACAGACTGAAATTGAATTTCAGTGAGAAAGCGTGAAGATTTTATTCCTTAGGAGATCTAACATTCCATCCACACTGATCAAGGATTTCTTACATCTTCACTCTGATATATATTGATATGTATAATAGTAATAGTAGTGGGTAGAATGTCATTTCTGGTAATGCTAAGTGTCAGCATTTCAAAGACTGAAAAATCTATGAGTAAAATTGTTCTTAATATGTTATCATTGCCAAATGAAAGCTGTTCTGATTTCCCCATTCTCTCCTCTAGGGAATTATACTTATCTTTCATTCTGTGTCAGGAGAAACTGTCATTTAAGGGCAATTTTTGTTCCTATGCTGGCATATTTCTTTTGTTTATGTTCTTTCTTTTCCCATATGGGAATCTTTCTCAGCGTGTGAGTGTACAGCTTATCCATGCATAAATGGCAGCATTTCTTCTACTTCTTCTGTTGTCTTAGGAGTTGTTGCTGTTTGAGAGTTGCTGCGTAGGATGGATACTGAAGAGAATGGCAATTTTCTTCTAATGTCTGAAGTTAAACATAGTTCTTCTGTTCATGTTTTGCATTTCTACTTAAGATCTCTCAACCTGTAAGGTTTTTCATGGGCATTGTATATCAATCACTATGATTACAAATAATCAAGAGTTCTCTCAGATCACATTAGACAGATTTACCAAAGGATATTTTAAGAAATAATTTCAAAATTTTCTGAATTTAGTCAAATGGTTCTATACTAGCAGATAACCCAGACTGCACTGAGATTCTTGAGGGTAGATGAAAGCCCAGTGTTGAGAAAGCATTATGGCCCCATGGTTCAGTATTTGGGCTCTAGGGCCAGATTTGGGGCAAGTTAGTTAGTTAGCTAGTTAGTTAGTTAACTGTATCTTTGTACTTCAGTTGCCCTCTTCTGAAAATAGGAATTGTATAGCTCTCAGAATTAAATGAGTTAATATTATCCACATTCTTAGAATTCTGTCTATGGTGTAAAATTTTATAGACCTTCTATTTCATTTAATATATCTTTATTTAAATCATAATGTCTGCAAGTATTTTATTAAGCACTTCAGAGTTGAAGATATATTACACCTGCTATTTAAGAAGTATGTGGTCTTGCTTTAGTTCTTTAACCTCTCTTTAGCGCATTTTCTTCAACTATCACAGGGTTTTTGCAACAAGTAGATGAGATCCTATATACTGAAACAATATGTAGAGTGCTTAGCTAGTGTCTGGTCATAGAAAACACTTAGATGTTAGCATATTTTCTAGTATGAGTGGCAAAACATATATAAAACAAATATGCAGGGTGGGAAATGACATGTACAATAAGAGAGATTAAAGTGTTAGTTGTACATATTTCTAACAGGCAGCAGAAGGAGGTGGAGAGGAGTGGTCAGGGAAAGTTAGGAGGAACTGGCACTTGACTTAAATGTCAAAGAATTTAGACATCCTTTGTGAGAGAGATGGCATTTCAGGTGGAAGGAACCACATAAATGAAGACTCAAGAGTTAAGAAATCAGGTGCCTAATGGGAACAGTGTGGAGTTCATCTTGGTTAGACTGAAGTAGGCATACATTCATACTATATCAATAGGGCAAATAGTGAGAAATAAAGTTGGGAAGGTAGATTCGAACCAGATAATAGAAGTCCTTGAATAAGTTGGATGTTCTTTGGTATTTGAAAGACATTTAAGATTTCTAAGCAGAGGAATCACATGATCAAACTTTTCTGAATTCATTCAGAAAATTGTCATTTTTCATTTGTAAGTAGAATGGAATGGAGATGGAGGTACTGGAAACAAAGGCATTTATAAGTAAGGTATAATGGAGAAGGGCATGGATACTGGTTCAAGCAAGATATAATGAAGTCCTGAGCTAGTATGTGAGAATGTAGTGGACGGAGCAGACAGAAAGAGATGTTGCAGTGGAAGAATTGTCAAGACTTGGCAGCTGGTTGTGGAAGGCAAGAGGATGGACAAGTAGTGCTTCAGAACTTCTAGTTTTAGGTAACTAAGAGGATGATGCTGCCATGAACAGAAATGGGGAACGCAGGGCCTGGAGCAAGCTGAGTAGGCATGGGAACAGTAAGAAGCTCAGAGCTCTGTTTTGATTTCATTAAGCTTGAGACATTGGCTTCCATCCTGGCCACCTGGGTGGAGGGCTCTCCCTTTAAGTAGGTAGGAAAGAAGAGAGTTCTTTTTATAAACTATGAAATCTGTGGATGGTCAGTAAATGTTGCAGTGTTCTGATAAAATTATTGAGTTACAGAATTATAGAAGACTGCCTTTGTTTCTTTTCCTTCTTTCAAGAAAATAATGAGAGAAGTACAAACAGAAAGATGTAAATGTGTTCTTCAGTGATCTTAATGGATAAGTGGAAATCTGTTCTTTTAGGAACTTGAAGTTTTAGTATCAAATACAATAAATTGTGTTTAAATAGTGTTGAGACTTTATGTCAGGTGAAAGAACAAAATGCAAGATTAATTCTAACATCTCAATAGTAATTTAAAAAGCTCTTTCAGTATACTACCAAAAACATTGGGATGTGACAAAATAGATAGTCCTCAATTATGGATTCCTTAGGTGTTGGACAAATTCATTTTTTATGCTTCATTATATTTATTTTGAGGGTTTTGTGTGTTTTTTTGGTAGAGTTTTCTGTTTTTTTAACCTCCTTACATTCAATTTGATAAGTTAATGAAATTTATGATTCTTAGGCAAATTATTTAATTAACTGGTAGCCCAATTAAAGGCAACCCGATTTAGCTATTTTTTCTTACTGTTGTTTTAATAGGCTTCGAGAGAAAGACAAACCATATTGATCAATTAGAATTTAGCATATTGTGCTTTTATCTAAATGATTAATGCTTGTATCTAGATATAAAGGAGTATAAATACAAATAATAAGTAAATAATAGGTAAATACTTAACAGCTGAACAGTGTTTACCAAGCTCTTCAATTTAGAATAGTATGTGATACAAGTGTGATAGTATTAATCTCATTCCAAAGAGAATCTGAAACCCAGAGAATTAAGGGATTCCTTAAAAGTAGTTCCTTATAATTAAACTGAGACTGTCATTCATGTACAGTTGTGAAAAATTTATTTTTTCAATATGCATCTTTCATAGCCAGGGCATTTAATGTTTCTAAAAACTGCCAAACAGTGGCCATTTTCAACATTCTGGTAGTGAAATTGTGATTGTATGTGGGTCATAAAATTCTTTCACTAAATCTAATATGTAGCAATATATAAAAATATTTAAATCTCCATCCTAGAAGTCATGTATGAGTATGTAAATAGAAATGATATTGGGAGGCTATTAACCGTTTGATTCTGGAATGTTTAACCTTATTTTTGAAATGTATTATGAAACTTTCCTCAGGTTGGAAATCTCATTCTTGTCAATCACTGAATCAAAGACTAGATCTTCAATGTAATTTTAGTCCATCTCCATGGCAGAGATTTATTTTTGCAACAAACTTTCTGAACCTCACCTTGTTAAGGGATGAAACAAACATGAATAGGATACTGTCTTTGCCCTCAAGGAACTTCCAGTGTGTTGGGGGAGGCCAAGGCCTGTATGCATGCAGTGTGGTGTGCTCACTGAGAAGAGGGGAGATGGAAGCAGAGACAACCGTGAGAGTTGGGCTGGAGTCCCAGTCCAGTTGGAACTGTCCAGCTTCCTCTTGAACAATTACCACAATGGTAATTGTCAGCCATTTCTTCTGTTGGTCAGTTTTCATTGTTAAAGGGCTCTTTTGCTTTATTTTGTTTTGCTTTAATGGTAACCAAATGGTAACCAAAATTTGACCACCTTAGAAGATCTGTTTGTGGGTCCTAGTTGAATTCTCCAGAGTATCACTGCACTCTACACTAGTGCTTTGCAAACTATTTGTGATGAGGATCAATTTTCATTTTTGTTTTTGCTTTTGTTTTTGTTTTAATGTCTAATCTGTCATAGACTGATGCTATTATAAAACACCATAAGCATGGATTTCAAAAATGGAAAGAAGAAAACCAAAGATACACAAAATCCAAGCCCTGATTTTTCATTGTTAGATTCAACAGACATGAGGGGACTCTGTCAAGTTGTTACAAACTTTTCTATGTTATTTCTTTTCTCTTAGATGCTATAGCCCGCTCCTTGCAGACTAGTAACAAACAGTTGGAGAAGGGGCACTGACCCTTAGAGCATACACCAGGTAGCACTGCTCAGCACGTTAGGCTTCCTTTCCAGGGAGTTGGTGGTAAAGTTTTCTCTTCTATTTCTAATTAAATTTTAGAAATAGCCTATTGACTTTCCTCTAATAAAATGCATTTTTTTCCGGTACTTTATGAAATGTAGTCTCTCTCTTGCTAGGTACTCATTGTTCTAGTACATTGATAATACACAGAATGGTCAGAGCCGAGAAAACAAGGAGAGGTGATAGTAATTGGTCCCCACAATTAGTTCACAGTGTCTCTTGCTCCTTTCTGTATCATGCTCATCACTGTCACCTTCAGCTCAGTTTACAGACATTTTTTTTTTGTGCTTATTTTTTGCAAGATACTGTGCTAGGTGCAGGGGATATTTAGATGGATAGCACATGATTCTTACCCTCAAAGTGTTCATGCCCCTGTGGGAAAGACTCTGACCAACTTCTGTTTTTATGTATGTTTAATATACTAAATTTTGATATATCCATAAAAGTGATATAAAATAAATGTTATTAATTTGATAGTTACTGAATTTTACTATTTTTCATCTCAATTGAATTGTGAAAGTTTTAGATGTAGATATAGAGTAAAGTATATGGCAATATAAAATTATTAAAAATTATCTAAAATTATGATAGAGTGGTCTTCTAAATTTTTCTTACAGACCACATTTTCCCCATGATAGCTATCAAGACTTAAAATGATATTACGTTGGGTGTGTCATCAGGACGGAGTTATTCAAACAAGATTTTTAGGCACCAGACATAGGCAACCAGTTTTCTTGGATTGTAAGCCAAGTTATTTGTGTTAGGTAAGTCACTCTGAGAAGGATTCTGTTTAATAAATCTTGTTAAGCCAAGCATCTAAGCCAAAATTAAATATATTTAATAGTGTTACTATTTATGTAACAAAATATGTATAAAGCTGTATTATTTTATATCACATGTAAAAATGATTCTTCAAATCTGATCATTTCATTGATTTCTAGTTGATATCGATATCTTCAGCCATTTAGTCATCCTTTTTTTTTAAACTTTATTTTATTTATTTTGAAAGAGAGAGAGAGAGAGAGAGAGCTAGCATGAGTGGGGCAGGGCTCGAGCTCACAAACTGAGAGATCATGACCTGATCCAAAATCAAGAGTTGGACGCTTAACTGACTGAGACACCCAGGCTCCCATCAGTCATTTAGTCCTTAAGAAGACAATAATTTATGTCATCCTTTATACTAATAAAATATATTTATGTAAATGTTTCTTTAAAGTTTAATATGCTGTATCAACTTTCATTGGACACATTTTTTATTAATCAGGCATTTTATCACATATTAAATGATTTTATTGCTTTCCTGAGTACTACTTAGTTTTCATCTTTTATGTATCCACAAAGCAGTCAGATATGCAGGGTAGCTTGATAAATTAACATTAAAGTCACCTAATTCCTTTTCAGGTTATGAGTCTTCCCAGAATCTCAGATATTAGAAACTATATTAGGATATTTGATGTGACTAGAGAGGCTAGATCTTTGTGGACTCCTTTTTGACTGCGGGCCGATTTTAATTATTTATGGGAAGCTCAGTCTTACAACCTGTACTTGGACTCTTAAAGGTGAGTATCATTTGGATTTGTTTAAGAGTGATCAGAGTTTTTTGTTTTGTTTTGTTTTATTTTTGGTTATTTGATGGGGAAGATAAAACCTAAAAAAAATGCCCCAAGGTTTTGTGAGATCTGAAGGCAACAGATTTAAATATTTAAATCTAACTAGCACAGCTTTGTAGATGTAGGTGGTTGAAAACACCATAGTCTACTTAAGTCCTATTGCCAGGAATTTGCTGTTGTACTTTTGTGGGGTTTTGAGATGAACCAGTGGTGTGACAGAGCTGGCTCTTACAGGCTGACTCCTGGGAGCCAGTTGTGTGTATCTCGCCCCAGCTCTGTGTTCAGTGACTTCATGGTGGGATGGTAAGCTTGAAATCAGCCATCAGTGGGTATCTCACCATGAAATTTGCAAATGCTACAGGCTTTCCTCCTGGAGAATTGATTGTTAAACGTACAGGAGCACAGCATTGGTTTCAGCTTTAACCTTATTATGAATGCAGATAATAGTGTATGCTGATCATCTTAGCTTAGGTTTAAAAGTGATTCCCCCCAAAACTTTGGAAAGGCCCCCTTCTGTACGGTACTATTCCAGAAACAGGGGATATAGGTTAATAGAAAGATGAATGCTTTTGAATAGATAATATTCTGTGAGTAACCAAAGGGGAAAAATTCATGGCAGAGGTTAAAAGTAGATGATGATTTTTTATTATAATTATATATACTTTTTGGTGTAAGAAAGATCTTCTCTTGTGTACTGCAGAATGAGTGACATGCTTATTATACTGGTTGTATATGAAAGTAAATCATCATAGGTGACACGGTAGGTACAATTTTTCCATTATGTTATTTTTTGGCTTATGTTACATCATATATAACACCATATATGTATGCATATGGTGATGATTAATTAGCATATTGTTTCTTAATTAAAATAAGGCATTTTATCTGATAATGCTATTTTTTAAAGTTTATTTATTTGGGGGTGCTTGGATGGCTCAGTCGGTTAAGCATCCGACTTCAGTTCAGGCCATGGTCTCATGGTTCATGGATTCGAGCCCTGTGTCTGTCTCTGTGCTGACAGCTCAGAGGCTGGAGCCTGCTTCAGATTGCGTCTCCCTCTCTCTCTGCCGTGTCCCACTTGCACTCTCTTTCTCAAAAATAAACATTAAAGAAATGTGAAAAGAAGTTTATTTATTTTGAGAGAGAGAGAGAGAGGCAGAGAGAGAATCCAAAGCATGCTCTGCACTCTCAGCACAGAGCCTGACGCGCAACTCAAATTCACAAACTGTGAGATCATGTCCTGAGCTGAAGTTGGACGCTGGACCCACTAAGCCACCCAGACACCCCTGCTAATGTTCTTATTGAAGGCTTTGGAAACTGAAGCCTTCTCTAAATGTCTCTGGTAGTTGCTCTGACAGGCTAGGCAGATGAAAATTCAGCATGTACACAAATTCAACAGTTGGCATATAAATCAAAGTAAGTTCCAAGTACAATCATCTATATTAAATGACTGTTTGGGACCCTTAGAACACACAGGCCACTGATCTATGTGTTCATTTGTTTGGACACAAAATTCAAGGAAAACATCTGGAAGTTAGTGAACCAGTACATAGTTTCTCTTTGAACCTTTAGTTGCACCACTCCCTGTCCTCTTCCAGAGGGTAGAAGGGATGATTTGTCCATAATCAGAGGTTCTCTCCTAATTAGCATTATCAGCCCTGTTACTTACTGCTTACCACATTATAAATTGAGGTACAATCCTTTGTGAGGGGAAACGATGAAAGGGTGGTTAGTTACAGGCTGCGCACTTCTCAATTCCCTTTAACCTTTCTGAGAGACTAATTCCCTTTGCTCCACTGAGCTGTCAATCCAAAGAACAACTCCAACTTCCTCTGGGTTCCTTTCACACACACTTTGCTTATCTGTCTGAGTGGCGTTTGTCTGATCTTTCCTTTTGCATGTTTTTACTTTTAAGATCTTCTCTTTCTTATGTAAAAAAGGCAATTAGACTCGTATCTGTTTATTTTAAACAAAATGGCTGTTAATTAGTGTGATCAAAAACCCTGCCATTGTAGACTATGGGTTCCACTTTGTAGTTGCACTAAATTGAGTAGGGTTTGGTGCCAGTTGACATGATAACAACTCAAAGTCTGGCTTTTTAAAAATTAATGAACAAACACATTTATGAGGCTTTGTTTTGTCTGGTTTAGATCTATAGGCTCTGAATGCATCAGAGTTCTTATTTTTTACTGACTAATGCCGTTGCTTATTAAAAGTGCATAAAGTTATTGAAAAACTTTTCTTTTGCTAACTTAATATAATTGATGTGTGGAAGCCACACCATTTTCATTTAATTGGTTCATTTATGATTTTATAAGTTGGAGTACAAAGTCTGCTTATTTATCGCATTAGTAACACATACTAACATTTGTTTCTATTAAACTGTCAACTCACCAGAACTCTAGAATCATCTTAAATTGTTAGTCCCCAAAGCAACCCCCCGACCATGCCCCACATTTAACATTTAGAAGAAACAACTACATTCTAGGTATTTAATATAAACAACTTCAAGACCATGGGTCAATATGACATGACTCAATGTCATACATCTTAAACATCCTCAGTACTTAACAGTGATAATTAATATTCTGAATAATGATGGTAGGAGTAGTGTGAGAGTCTCCTTTACAGAAAGATTATGTTCATGACATATGACTTCTAAGGCAGAAAGCTATAATAATATATACTAGCATAATTTGTTATATTGAGGATTTAGACAAAGATAAATTTCTACTTATATGGTCAGAAAATCAAAATAAAATATAATTCTCCAGAATAGCTCAGCGCTAAGATTCTGGTTAACTGAAGTTTAAAATTCATCATTTATTTTTCACATTAAAGAGCAAAGAAGAGTATCAAGGAACAAAAGAGTATCAGAGTATCAAGGTCTCTGGATGCGTGCATGCTTTATGGATTATGTTAAAATAGGTGCACCTATCCTAACCTAACTTTGCTAGGTATCTGGGAGAACTTTGAATTTAAAACACATGCCTCAGATCATCTGTAAAACAGCAATAAATCCTGAGTTTTGATTGACTACTTTGAAGAAAAACATATGCTTATTTATGAATGGTAATGGATCAAAATGTCTCCCTGAAGTTATTTAGAGTTGAAAATCTAATAACTACCATTTATTTAATTTTTAGAGTGATCCAGAGAGTATTCTGTGCTCAGTAATTAATTAATCCTTAGATTCATTTATATATTATCATGTTTAAACTTTACAGTAACCTTGCAAACCAGCCTTTTTATACTCATCTTCAGTTGTGCAAACTGAGGCTCTGAAAGGTTAAATATCTTGCTAAAGTACACTTATCTGGTAAATGACAGAGGTGAGATTTGAACTCAGATCATTCTGACTCCAAATGCTTTCCATGATACTATTTCCTAATACTTGTCAATAATAGGGTTTTTTTAAAAAGTCATGTTTTCTTATTTTGTGAGGAAATCACATCATCATCCTATTTCTTTATGTTTAATTCCCCCAGTTAAAAAGAGAGAATTCCCTTATTTCTAGTGCTCTTGCTGTTTGGAATCATTTATCAGATACCATTCTGAATGAAAAGCTGTTCTTAATGGATTTAAGTGTTTCAGTGATCTTCATCACTTATCTTGGAAGGTTCCTGCCTTAATCTGTCCTCAGTGTTGAACATTCTTTCTTGGTATTTAGCCTAAATTTACTTCTCTTGATTATACTCATTACTCCTAGTTACCTCCCTTATTGTGGATGTGTCAGTAATGATCTATCTTTAGCCAACTGGCCTTTGTTTACAGTTCTTCCCACAAGATTGAGGCTGATGTTGTAATGATGCTTAGAGATGATATAATATAGATGTGGGTAATTGGGCAATCAAATTCAAAGTACATTCTAAACCTAGAATTAGTAGGAAAGTAATAAATGGCACTCAGTGTTGGTTTTCTATGTCGTCTGTACTTCAGTTTTGCATTTAAAGACATCTGTACTTGATACTTTAAGCTTACTCACATACAGTGACTCTGTATAGCTTGTAATGTTAGTGTATGCTAGCCTAGTTAATAAGTTTACAAGTTTATTATATATACATTATTTGATACTGTACCAATCTTTTATTTCTTATCATTTGCACAAAATCATCATCTCATACAATATAACCTTTGATCATATTTGCTTCCTGCTTCCTGCCCTCAAGTCCTTGATTTCCATTTCCTTTTCAGTAGTAATGAGACAAATTATCAAACAAGCTCATTTGAGAAAACTCCAATTGTAATCAGTTAGCTTGATGGAGGAAGAGATTTTTGGAATATGGCATTTATCCTCCCCTGTGGATGCCCAGCGTAGTAATTTAAAGCTTAGTGTAGTGTATTGAGCACCCACAAAGTGAGCTTTACAAAGTAAAACCAGATTTCTTCATTCCACAGAGAGTAGATACTTATTCATAAGCTGTCTGTGTCTGGGGATTTTTGTTTTGCTTTGTTTAACATTTTCATGATGCACTAACCTGGGGCATCACAGAAAGTGGTTCTGTCTGCGCTTTTCTACAGAATTGAAGCTCTAAAGGCGTGAGTTCAATAAAAGGCATCACAACGTTGTGAACCTAGAACATGAGTACATAAGGGGAAGAAATCCAACCCAGAAATGGCCATAAAAAAGGGAGAAGCCAAGTGGAGAACACTAAGATATAAATCAGTAACCAAAGCCGAAATAAAAGAAAGAAAGGACAGATTACAAAATTTAGGGCAAAAGCAGGCCAGGCATTGTGAATTTCAATAGAGAAATAATTCATCTTTTTTTGAAAACTTCATTAGAATCCCTGAAGACCAAGAAAATGGAAGCACAGGAAGAGAAATATGAATATTTGAAAATAAAACAGTTAAAGTAATAGATGGTAGACAACATAAACATAACAAAGATGTTAAGCCCTGGGAGACTCAGCATATATGAAGTAATAAAAAAACAACAGTGGAAATAGGAGAGGTCACCTCCAGAGCTATTTTGTGGGGCTATGTTGGACTAAACCCTTCTGATCTGAGTGCATGTGGGAAAGTTCTG
Source organism: Cryptoprocta ferox (assembly GCA_028646485.1). Taxonomy (NCBI): domain Eukaryota; kingdom Metazoa; phylum Chordata; class Mammalia; order Carnivora; family Eupleridae; genus Cryptoprocta; species Cryptoprocta ferox. The sequence continues at coordinate 79,150,676 of CM053571.1, forward strand.
GATTCTCTGAAGGCTAGGATTAGTCTTATGCATTCCTAATATTGGGGCCAAGCCTGGGAAATCAACAAATCTTCATGGATGATCACATCTCTAAAAGCTAACACCAATATAGTACCTACTATGTTCTCAGCACTGTTCTAAATACGTATTATATATTAAATAATTGAATCTTCACAGTAGCCTGATGTAGAGGGTACACCACGGCTACATCCCCATCTTACAGATGAAGAGCAGTTGCCAGAAAGATTAGGTTACTTGCCTGGGTTTACACAGCACTAGGCTTTGATTGCAAGCCACTTGGTCTAGAGCCCATGCAGTGATTCCCTGTACTGCCATCGCCCCGTCCAGCCGGTCACCAAATCCTGATAACTCCAGCAGTTAAATATCTGTAAAATGTGTTTCCTCATCAACCAGTTGTCACAGTCTCTATGTGACCTCAGCCTCCAGTGCTGCCCCATTCCAAACCTCTCTCTATCATTATCACCATCTCTGCAGGTGCCCTGAGTTCATCGGTGATATTCCACAGCCTAAACACTTAACCAACTAGAAAGTCAGAAAAGGATTATTTTTCATTACTTCTCATTTCAGTGTTCACATCAACATGATTCCTTTTGAAAGCACCTGTATTACTAGCCCTTTTTACTGGCTATGAGACTAGCGCAAGGGATAAACTCTGCACCTCAAGTTTTTCATCTACGAAGTGGGGCTGATAAGTGTTCCTATCTCATAGGATTTTATTAATACATGTAATTAGAGGAGTGCCTATGTATAATAAGTTTTCAAGAAACATTAACTCTTATTAGAAGTAGCAGTGGTAGTAAAAGACGAACACAAGCTTTACATTCCAAAATGTGAAATACTGGTATATATGTACTTACATACACACATCATGTAAGCATGCATAAACACACATGCACGTGTATATTTTTGCAGATATCCATTTTCCATTATTTCCCAGAGTATAGATTTCACATTCCATCAGAGGGAAGCCGAAAATCTAAACATCTTATCGTAAGAGGCCTTTAATTTATATGTGACTGCCAAGTAGGTAACACTGTTTGGCAACACACTTTTAAACTTATGAAATTTAAGATTGGTGTTTAAAATTTTATTTCTTTAAAGAAAAGGAATAAACATGAAGCAAATTTAAAGAAAAGAATTCAATTTCAGTGGAGTGAATGAGGAGGGAAAGTTTTGTGTTTCTGGTCATGTAAGGAAAAAAGAGCTGAAGAGTATAGATTTCAGCGTTCCAAAATAAAAAATGATGCCTGATCAGGATTGGAAGCTTCAGATCAAAAGGGCAATTTTAGAAAATTGTGGTGAGTGAATGAGGGCACTAGTTTATTGAAGAAATCAATTTGCTATCTTAACCAATGGCACCAGCGCCATCCCTATAATCTCTGAAAATAGACAGACACTTTTCGGTTCACCAATCCATAGATTGCATCTCCTTCCTTACACCTGGCACGCTCACACCCTTTTCGAATAAGATAGCATCACAGGAGCTTTATGGGTTTATGAAGCCACAAGTTTATTAGTTAGATAAAATCTGTAAGCATTTAGGAGTCTTAAACTGTGTTGTCAAACTGTATTTCAGTTATAATGGCAATCTCTAAAGTAAATATGACACAGTAACTTTTAAATCTTGTCATTCTGTTTCCTTGAGTGTGTGATTTGTGATAATCTATGGGAGGTCTTCCTGTCTTTGTTTTCAAATTCTGCTGTACATAGAGAGTACCACTGAAATACTGAAACTTAGTTAGACTCTACAATTGATAAAACACTTCTGATTGCCCCAAATATTGTTTTGGATAAAGGTGGGCCAGAAATTTTAAAGGAAAAACAAACATGGCTTTATGATTTTTTTTTAACTTAAATGTAACGGACAAATAACATTATATTAGTTTCAGGTATACAACCCAGTGTTTCAATATTTCTATATATTGTGAAATGATCACCACAGTAAGTCTAGTTAACATTCATCATGATACATTGTTACCAGATTTTCTTGTGATGAAGACTTTTAAGATACACTCTTTTAAAAAGTTTTAAATATACAGTACCATATTATTAACTATAGTCATCATGTTGTATATTACATGCTCATGACTTATTTGTTTTATAGCTGGAAGTTTATACTTTTTAACTTCTTCCCCCATTCCTCTTTCCACCCCACTCCCGGCCTCTGGAAATCACTAATCTGTTCTCTCTATGCCTGAGCTCAAGTTTTTGTTGTTGTTTATGTGAATGTGTGGGGTTTTTTTAAGATTCTGCATATAAGTGAGATCAAATGGTATTTCTTTTTCTTTGTCTTACTTATTTCACTTAGGATAATACCCTCAAGTTTCATCCATGTTGATACAAATGGCAAAATTTCGTTCTTGTTTATGGCTGAATAATACTTCATTAAATATATATACCACAGTTTCTTCATCCATTCATCTATCAATGAACACTTAAGTTGCTTCCATATCTTGGCTATTGTAAATAATGCTGCAGTGAACATGGGAAGCATGTATCTTTTTGAGTTAGTATTTTCACTTTCTTTGGATAAGTACCCAGGAGTGTACTTGCCGGATCATGAGGTAGTTCTATTTTTAATTTTTTAAAGGAACCTCTGTACTGTTTCCATAATGGCTGTACCAGTATACATTTCCACAAACAGTGAACAAGGGTTTCCTTAAAACCACATCCTTGTCAACACTTGTTAATTCTTGTCTTTTTGATAATAGCCTAAATTTAAGCAGGTGTGAGGTGATATCTCATTGTGGTTTTGATTTGCATTTCTCTGATGATTAATGATGTTGAGCACCTTTTCATATACCTGTTGGCCATCTGTATGTCTTCTTTGGAAAAATGTAAATATGGCTTAAAATTTTTTTAACGTGTACTCATTTTTGAGAGACAGAGACAGAGTATGAGTGGGGGAGGGGCAGAGAGAGAGGGAGACAAAGAATCTGAACCAGGCTCCAGGCTCTGAGCCACCTGCACAGAAATTGATGTGGGGCTGAAACTCAAGAGCTGTGAAATCATAACCTGAGCCAAAGTCTGATGCCTAACCCACTGAGCCACCTGGGTGCCCCAGGGCTTTAAATGTATAATGCAGTAGTCAGAGGAGAAAATAACCTTGGGTGCAGGATGGGGTCCTCTTTAATATATTCTGTGGTATCTAAATGATCAAAAAGGTCTAATACAATAAAAACTTATCAGAACTCAGTGTTCAAAGACCTAAATAAACCTTTTCCCCCCTCTCTTTTAGCATTTGACTATAGGAATAGCAGTGAATCCTAAGGGAATGACATGATACCCAGTAATGATTTTGGAAAAGCAAATTGCAGGGTATTCATATGGATTATTATATTTTCTATAAAATTTTATACACAGAATTGCTAAATAAGAATTAATTTTTACTAGGAACTATAGGTATGGAGTTAGGAAAACTGAAGTTTACCAATTAAATCCAGGCTTACTATATTACCAAAATGTAAATGTGGGTATTTAGATGTATTCTTAACCTTACAAAAATAGTCTATGTGAAAGAATAATATATGCCTATGATATATAAATATTTCAGTATAATAAATATATATTATATCAAAATAATAATATGAGATACAGATCTTGTATATTGTTGGACACTCTCCAGAGCTCTTCCACATTATCATTGCATCCTTGGGTAATCTTAGGAGGTAAAAAGGGCCAGTAGAAGATGCTTCATTTTGCAGTTTAGAATATTGGCAAGAGAAAAAGAAAATAATGCAAGCCAGAATGCTATTAATTAAAAACTGAACTGGGATTAAAGTCCCCAAGAGCAGAGGCTATTCCATTATATTAAACTGAAGTATAATTTTATGGCAATGATAATATGAAACAAAATTAGTTTGTAGTTATTATAAACTTAAAACATTGGTGGGAGCAAGATGTTTCACACAACAGGCTTTTATTTTGCTTGACTATCATCACTGCCAGAATGAGTGTTCAATGGAGGTTAGGCCTTATTATTACTGTTACAAAGATTTTGAAAAATTCCAAGACATATCACCCCAAAGTAAATTAGTGCTACTGAAAAAAGATAATTTATGATGTATTTTTGAGAACTATTGTTATCTTAAGTTAACAGCATTGTTGCTATTTTAACCACCATTCAGAAAGCAGGAATTTCTTCCTAGAAATTAATTAGTATGAATTGCTATTTTAATGGGGATAGAATATAATGACCTTTGGTTTTATGCATTTGAGCAAAAACTGTCACTTTATATCAAATTGTCATCCTAAGGTATAAATCTGTTGACATCTTTCATATTGCAAAGTGACAGGATCAGTAGGAAACTCCAAGAATAAGAGTGGCCACTTTTATGACTTAATTAAATGACCAATGTAGAGCATGCCAAATGTAGTGCAGTGAATCTTCCTACAAAGTAATGTTTCTTGTTGTATAGCTTGAACAATGAATTGAGTATGTACGTATCAGTGGGCAAACTTGGTGTACTTGGATGTTTATCTTTTTTTCTTTCTCTGTAAATATATTGTCATGTAGTAGAAGGCACCAAAATCTCAAGCCAAATGTACACAGATATATGAGAATTCTTGTCCTTGGGAGAGCAAGACTCTAATGGTTGTTCAATTATAGGGGAAGAGTGTTCAATGATCTTATTTTACTTTCTTCAACAAAATATGGTCTACAACAAGACATTAATTCCAAATTACCCAAGTCAATTTGCACTGGCCACATGGCACAGTAAAATACCTAGAGGCATAGAGGGATGAGTTAATGTCTTCTGGAAGAGTCTGTGCAGAGGAAACTACATGAAGAGCTATTACCACTGCTGCTCTGTTGCAGTTTGCCAGTACCGTGCTGCCTTCTCATAGTCCTGCAACCCATCTGCTCTTACTGCATTCTCAGAAAAAGGGGGAAGTGCATGTCTGAGGGAGTACTTGAGAAAGGATAATGGCATGATCAGATGTAACCCTGTATAAATTATTCCTTGTGATGTGAAAATGCTGTTATAGGGACGAACAAGATTCTGAACTGAATAAGTCCAAGTAAAAACAATTCTAGAAAACATTGCAGTTTGAACCCAATCCACTTAACTTGGTCTGTCTTTAAGTTTCCACTTACTTAGAGTTCATCCCTTCAGAAGTTGAGCACCTCTGTTATTGAGTAGTGGTCAGATTAACTGGCTGTCATACTTACTTGCTGGCTAAAGTCATTTTTGTTACTTCTAATGTAAGCTTTTAGAAAGCTACAAAGTACAGTGACAGACACTATCATATTCAATTGGACATGCTTTCTGCAGATTTGTTAAGGATTTACTCTACACATTTGTAGCATTTAGTTGCCATGGAGATGACCTCAGTGGTAAGAGGAACAGCCTTTAGGTTGGACCTCAGATTTTCCTTTCATTTTCATTTAATTTGATTTGACTGCAAAATGTCACTTCCATTGCATTGATTAAGCTTCATTGCTGCCACCAGCCCTGTTAGGAAGGTGAAAGGGCAGGCCAGCTGCTGTCATTTTGCACCCCTACCCTTTTCTGATATCAATACAGATAGGCTTTAGAGATGAGAAACTCCTTCACTACATTGATGCAGAAACAATTTCTCTTGCTCACTTCATGAAATATAATAAAACTAGAATTATGTTCAAAAGTTTTTATTCACTCAAAAGCACACTCTGTATAACCTCAAGTTTTCTCTTTTTCAGCTCCATGCTTTGTAAGTTATGACATATAATGTATGAAAACTAAAAATTACTATCTTCGGTTTCCCTTAAAAAATTTTAAGATAAACTCCTCTTTTTGAGATAGTTCTTTTATAGTTTAAGTGAATCAGAAATAAATTACAAAATAAAATTATACAAATATGAAGCATTAACTTTTACTTGTATGGGTTGGAACTGCTGTCCTTAGGTAAGTTGGAAGCAAAATGAAATATTAGACAAAGTTTTTCTTTGGTATCCTGTACTGCTTCTTTCTGATGCTTTCTTTATTCTCTTCCCTCTTATTGCCTTCAGTAACCCAGAACTCATCAATCTCTTCTTTCAGGTAAAAAACGCAATTTGAAAATTTAATTCAACACTAAGTTTTGAGAAATTAAACATGTTAACTTCTTAGGAGTGCAGCATTTATATTTCACTGGAGAAGAGGAAAACATTATTTAACAAAAACTTACTTGGAGAACTCCGGTAATAAACTGGGGAAGGCAATTTGACAGGAAGCCTTCCAGATGCTTTTCAAATCATAGTACCTAGATTTCATCCTTGATGTGAATGCTTGGTTCTGCTGCATTTAGGTTACCATGTTAGGTTTCTATAAATGTACTGTCATTTGTGATAAAAGCCCTCAGTTGCTTGATGGAACATATACAAGAAACCTTTGAATTCATGGCTGGAAAACACAGAAGTCAGTGATTATTATAGATACACCAGCACTTTGGGGGTAAAGGACTTTGACTAGGGCATTGTAATTTCATGTTTTCATAAGAAAGGTAGTTTTATTAACTAGGATTGGGATTAGGGGAAAAAGAAAGCAATAGTTGTTATTTAGATCTTGGTTTCTTGGTTTGTGGGGTTTGGGCCAGAATCAGATATGCTGCCCTTTGGGAATTGACTCCAGCAATCTATCCAATGTGTGTTTGATTAGTTCCTATTATTTCTGTTGGAAGTATATAAAGCGATATGCAGTGGGAGAGTATTGACAATATTTTGGTCTCTGCTGTAGTAACTGCACTTAATTAGACCAGTTTTGCTATGTTGGAATATTCTAGAATTCCACTTAACAGTAGCGTGAAAGTCATAAACATGGCTGCCTTTAGTTGTTTCTGTAAATGATTTAGAGTAGTGTTTGTCAAACTGTAATGTAGCATATGAGTCACCTGAATGTCTTGTTAAAATGCAAGTTCTGATTCAGAAGGTCTGGGGTGGGGCCTGAGATTCTGTGTTTCTAACAAGTTGCCAGCCGGGGCTGATGTTGGTTATATATTTTGTAGAGTAGGGACCTAGGTCAGGTTCACAGTCTCAGTGCACATTGGAATCACCTGGGAAGATGAAAAACATCTATGCCTGGGTCTCATCCTACCCCAGAGGTTAATATTTAATTGAGTAGATTGTGGCTAGGTATCAGGATTCTTAAAAGCTCTCCAGGTGATTTTGATGTTTAGCCAAGGGTGAACACCACCGATTAGATAATGGACCTGTGAAGATGGGGAAAATATGTGTTTTATTTTTACTACTAATTTTGAGGTTTTAGAGAAGACACTGAGCCAAATATGTAAATAAAAACCAATTTATCACTCCATTCATTAACTGTAATTATTAGTCTAGAAGTGAACATTTACCAATACTATCTTCAGCATTTTCTTTTTTTTTTTTTAAATACTTTAAGATAGGTTGGCAGATTTAGCAAATAAAAAGATATACTGAGGCACCATTCCATGCTGTTGAATCGGAACCTGCATTTTAACAAGATATTCAGGTGATTTATATGCACAATAAATATATTGCATGGGACACACTTAAAAAATCAAATTTACTTGGGTGTCCTGTATTTTTTATCTTGCAGCTCTATTTAGGAAGTAATTAACATTTATTTCATTACAGAATAAAATGGAAAGTAGTATACTGACTTTAGAGAACACTTTTAATATCTTACGTCTCGTTTCACCTCATCTTCCTGTGTCTGCAATGCCCACTGATTTTTAAGCCTAATGTAAAATAAAACCAGCTGATAGGCCTCAAGATGTCATGTTGCATATTAGAAACAAATAAGAACATACTGTTCTGTGTATTTATGCAACAGTGGAAGATACCTCTACTACTGTTACGGCATAATCAGTTTACATTAAAAATTATTTTACATCTTTCTCTTAAGTTTATTTAAAGAATTGTCACAGATTTTAAAATCCTTTTATTTAAGGAATTCTGAAGCCACCTTGTTATAACTAAAGTGTAACAATTGGGTTGTGCTCATAAAATGACAAATACCAGAATTCCCCTGAATGAGAATATACAAAGGTTGATCTTACTATGAAAAAACAGCCCCACAGGCTGTAAAATGTTGTGTCTGTATACCCAAAACAAAAATGCTAATCTTTTAAAAATTGCTTAAATTAAAATGTCAAAATTCACAATTGTTTTTTTATGTTTATTTTTGAGAGAGAGAGCGAGAGGATCCAGGCTTTGAGCTGTCGGCACAGAGCCCAATGTGGGGCTCGAACTCACTAACTGTGAGATCATGACCTGAGCCGCAGTCGGATGCTTAACTGACTGAGCCACCCAGGTAGCATCAAAGTTCAACATTGTTAAAAGCAGCATTTAACTTGGCTCATCTTGATAGCAGTCTATAAATCACAAATAGGAAAAAAAAAACCCACCAAAAAACAGGTTATAAAAGTTTAGTCACAAAAATTAATTTTTAGGTTAAGGTAAAAAACATATCATTGACATTATTAGATTTTTCTTTCAACTGTCTCCCCTTTTGGAGTCTGTCACATATCTGGTAGTCTATTAAGAAGACATTCATATTCTGGTATTGAATACAGTGATTTGTGCTTTAAAATATAGTGTTGAGAACTCTATTTGGAATGTGTTGCTGCATATAAGATTGAGCTTTAATAGTGTTATATTTAGTCTATAAATAACTTTTACTTCCTATCTGACATTAAAACAATGTATGGCATTTGGCAAAAAGTAAACTGCTAAATGATTTCTTAAGTGCCTAGTTAAGGGGTGTCATTGTAAATTTTTATCCTGGTGAGGAACACTGTAAGAATATGTCTTAGCTTTACTAATGCCTCAGAGTAAATTATTTATTTTTGGCACTATGAGATCGTAAATGCTAACCAACATTCTGAAAAGTTTGGCATTGTTGATTTTTATTTATAGTGAGTCAAGTTAGTAAGTATATTATATAATGAAGCTATACTTGTGGCCATCAGGAAGGTAGTAAATTATAACCAATACCTCACACTTTTGAACATGGTGAACAAGGAGGACAGGGTACAGAGCATGTTTAGTTGTAATTCCAGTGAGGCGCTGGGATGAATATATCAGTGGCTTCAGAGTCAGATCTTACGTGACCCAACTGGACCTTAGTTCTTTCATTTATAAAATGAGAGAAGAAATATTCCTTCGGGTTGTGAAGATTAAGATAATGTTATGTAAAGTTCCTTGCATAATGCTAGTAGATAGTCAGAAAAAAAACGTTAGTTTCTACCTCAACCATTCTGATCCCCTAAATCCCTCCAAACCCATTTGGATGATTCTCCTTCCTTGGTAGAGTTTCTAGAAATCTAAGTATGGCATGTGGGAGGCTATAAAGAGATAAACTGTTAACTGTTACTTGGCCAGATTTAAATGCCAGTGTGATTTTGTCAGGTGAAGTCTAGTTGAAGTCCATTGAGGAAAACAATTTCTAATAAAGGACACCCACCTGTAAGTGAAAAGGTGGAGGATCGGATACCAGGAGTAACTAGATGTTTGATTCAATGCAAATTATTTAATTGTTCTTGGCTGAGGTTTCTTTACCTTTGTTAAAGAAGTATGTATTGTAATATATCTTGGTATCTCTCCAGTTCCTCTCATTGTAATGCTTCTAGGGTCAGGTTCCCTGAGGTGCTAAGTTGGAGACTGGGAGTGCTAGTGGGATCAACACCTGTGAGGGAGGGCATAGGCCCCTGGACCAGGCAGAGGGAGGAGCTATACTGAGATGTAGTTACAACTCAGGCCTCAGGGAATCCCTGGAGGGTCTGGGTACTTCATGACCCTTCAGAGTTTTTCGTGAATGAGGTGAGGTTGCCCAGCTTTTATCGCTCTAAACCCTTCATAGGGGCGTGACTCAGGGCAAGGCAGCTCTCCTCCTTCTCCTGGGGGCAGATCCCGAGAAGGGAGGAATCGCTTAGGAATTAGCAGCAGCCAGACCACGTGGCAGCTGGAATGAGTGCCTTTGTCCTGGGCTGGCAGCCGACACAGCCTCTACTGCGTGAGGTTAGTTTTCTAGCATCTTGAGGTCATGGCCTAATCCTCAGCAGAATATCAGTCTTTATTGGAGTGCTATAATTTTCAGAGATATTTTGGGGGAAATTCTAAACTTTGGAATCTCTGGTTGTGTTTGGGGGTATTATTTTGAGCATAGGCTAGGTGTGTGCATTTTCTGAGGTGAAATTAATCGAAATACTCTGATGTAAAGTCTTTGCCAAACTTTGCAAAAGTTAACCTTTAAAAAGTTAAACTTTGCTAAGCTTTGCAGAAGGGTAGACTCTTTGTACTATTTCTAAGAGATCTCTTCTACAGATTTCTCCAAAAGCATCATGAAAAATGGTGTTGGCTTTTAGAATTCCATTTGCAATTGTGACCGAAACAAAAAGTTCTCAAGTACAGTAAGAAACATTTAAAAAAAATTCAAATAGGTAGTTATACAAATCACTGAGAAAATCAGCCTACTTTGGAACTTAAAAAAACAAAACAAAACGGTTTTCTTCAGATTCTGTTCCAGTTTTGAGTAGGGGAATTCTTCGCGTCTCTACTGTTTATTCATCTCTAGTTGGTCATTTTTCAAGTATGAGGATGGTGTGTTTCACAGATGATGTGCTGTGGATGAGCCCTCTGTGCTGGGGCCTCATAGTGAAGGTATTTTTATGTTAGTTGAAACAGAGGCGGCTGAATGGATAAGACCATCGAGAAAATACAGCTAACTTTATCTACATCTAAGGAGGTTCAGTGTTATTACATACCAATTCATTCTTGCAAGGGTCTTACTTGGTGAAAAAGATAAAGAGTGAACCTCTGTATCCCCTTTGTTGGCCTGAAAATGGGACGTCAAGCAGCATATAATCATCAAAAAAAAAAAAAAAAAAAGAGTGAGAGAAAGAGATTTCTATTTGTGTCAGATTTTAGATGTCTTAATATTCTTTCCTGTCTAATTTTGCAGAAAGTGATAATAGAGTTCCTGTCAAATTAGAGGCTGCAGACTTTTAACCTATGGTGTGAAAAAAAACACATTAGTTATTATTACCATAAACGTAATTCAAATAAATATTTAGTTGTAATACCATTATGTTGAAGGGTGCATTCCAAGCATATAATTTTGCTCATTATAAATATTAAAAATTCACAATGACAGTACATTGGAGAAGAAATGAAAAAAAAGTACACAGGAGGTTTTTGGAGTAAGTCTTTTGCTTTCAAAGATGGAGTTTCAGGGGCATAAGGGTAGCTCAGTTGGTTGAGCTTTCTACCCTTGATTTCAGCTTAGGTCATGATCTCAGGAGCTCCACCAAGGGCTCAGGCTTGCACCAGTCAGGGAGCCTACATGGCACAGAGCCTGCTTAGGATTCTCTCCCTCTCTGCCCCTCCCCCACTCGTGTGTGTGTGTGTGTGTGTGTGTGTGTGTGTGTGTGTGTGTGCGCGCGCGCGCGCGCATGCACACGCACTCTCAAAAAACCAAAAACCAAAAAACAACAAAAAAAGATAAGATTTCAGTGTAAATTCCTAATTGGAACAATTGGAATGAGTGTGATCTCATAGGGGAGACTGGCTGGCTCAGTCGGTTGAGCATCAGGACTCTTGATTTTGACTCAGGTCCTGATCTCACAGTTGGTGAGTTGGAGCCCTACTTCAGGCTCCCTGCTGACAGTGCTAAGCCTGCTTGGGATTCTGTCTCCCTTTCTCTCTGCCCCTCCTCTGCTTGTGCTTACTCTCTGTCTCTGTCTCTCTGTCTCTGTCTCTCTCTCTCCCTCTCTGTCTCTCTCCCTCTCTGTCGCTCTCCCTAAAGTAAATAAATAAACCTTAAAAAAATATTCCCGTAAGGAATTGTTTGTATCTGTTACTTAAAGAACATGAAATTATTTTCTAAAATACCGTAAGACCTGCCACATATTTGTATCTGAGTCAGAGACCAAAGTGAATAGGGTCAAGGGTGGATCAAAGTGAGAAATGAAAGAAGCAAGTAGAAAACTCACTGTGGCTAGCTTCATACAGAGAGAGCTATAAGCAAGTGATATTTCTGACCTTTGGCGAACCAGTAGTTGAACCTGTTTTTTCAGTCACCTGAGAATACTTGCTTGAGTGGAATTGTTAAATGTGAAAATGATGCTGGATCAATCTTTAGAATTTTTCAGACCTTCATTAAACTGATGACAATTTTGAGCATCTCATCGTTACATTTCCCAAATACCAGTAAATACAGCACACATTTTCATAGTTGAAGTTTATGCATAAAATATCTAAGCAGGTGCATTTTCAGTGTGAAAGGGTATTTTCTCAGCCAAATTATTAGAACAAGAGAATGAATGAGAAAACAAAGAACATACTCTAGAGAAGTCCTTTCTAACATTGCTTTTAGCAGTATTATCAAATTGGGTCACAGATAATTAGATTAATTTGACTACCCTATGGTTTTATTTGGAGAAATGTAATGTGGCAACTCTCTTTGCTCTTGGATATCTATAGAATACAAGAAAATGGAAGCACTAGGCCTTCAAAAATGAAAGAGCTATTATGTCACGCTCAATCAGAGAGATGTAGACATTGACAGAGTATCAACACCTGAAGCCACTCTATTAAAGCATGCCTTGGTTCTGCAAGCAAAAGTCACAGAAAATTGTCTCATGTTTCACCATCTAGGCTTGCTACCACTTGGTTTCCTTTAATTGGCTATCATGTCCATTCACCAGAAATTGGCTCTGTTTTCCAGCTGCTGGATGTAGGTGATTTACTTGTGCGAGTGTGCTCAGGATTACACCTGCAAGAGTGTAGTTTCAAACATCATTTTTCTTAGAAAAATTACTAAACTGTGTGTATCTGAATATGCATACTACAAAGGAATTATAAAAGCTGGAACCTAAGAGGCTTTTCAAAGAGTCTGACTTGCCTTAAAGACAGTATTACAGTAGAGGGGTCATGAAAGCTCCTGGGTGGGCCCAGGTCTATAAGATATTATTAAGTACAATTTAAGGATCATATCAAAGGAATTGAAAAATAAATAGTATAGCACAGTTCTTGGTATGTGCATTTTACCCAATATAGGGAAGCTTATAAACCCACATCTTAATGCCCCTCTGAGTAGATTGTTTTCAGGTTTAGAGCATAACCACTTAAGTATGCAGTTTTGTTCAACTTCTTAAGAAATCAGTTAGGGTTTTTTTTGTTGTTGTTGTTTTGTTTTGTTTTATTTGTTTGTTTCTGCTTATGCCACATTGTAGTGGATTTTTTTTCTTTTAGGAAAAAATTCCAGCACTTTGCTTTTCTGAACTCTAATAGGCATTTATGGTTATCTAATTACCGTAACTACGTATTTTCTGAAATGTCGAATATTGTTCACTAGTAGTTTTAACCACAAATACAGATGCTCTAATTTCAGATTTTCTGAATTGGGTCCACTGCTATCATCAGGGGAAGGTTCATGTAAACCTAGAATAAATATTTTAAAAATATAAGAATGAGTACTTTAAATGTAAAAGAAGATAAATGTAACATTCTTCTGAAACAAGTCTAGTAAGGATTTTAAGTTTTTAAGACTTTCTATTTAATTACTTTGCATTGAAGCCAGCTGGTTTGGTAACTTTCATGACCTTATATTCCCTGAATGTTCTCATAAATCAAAGGAAGAATATGCTCAATTCTAACATTAGTCCTGGGGAAAATTCCATATTTGAAAACAAAAGAAAGAAAGGTAGAATCAAGGTTGCCTTGGGAATTTTGAGGTCCTTGGTAAGGTTAATTGGGAGGGCATAAATTCCTTTATCCTCAGATTTTTCTTTCCTTTTTCTTTTCTCCCCCTAAGCTTTCCTGCCCTCTAACCCATCAATTTCTCTTGCAGCTTGAGCCTTCACACTTCAACATTGAACTTGGAGATATAAAAATATTCTAACAGGCAGGGGAATGGCCTTGATGATCTTTAAAGTTCTTTTTATGTTTTATTTTGAATTCCAATGATTGAATAGAAGCTCAAGGGTGAAATGGCCCTCTGGAGATCATTGGCTATAGCTCCCTCCATGTAACAATGCCTCATACTTTCTGGGAGTTGGCATTAACAGCCAGTCCCAAGGGACCTCCTTATTCTCTGGATTTCTTCAGGACTATGGACTATCTCATTGACCAGTTGGGCGAAGGAAGTGCACCTCAGACTTGAGAATTTTTCTAACTATATGTTCTGCCTTCTTCCTAATGTAGGTTTTAAATACAGAAATCATTGCTTGAGTGAACCATTCTATTGAATGAGATCTATGTTAAAGATTTCAGGTGTTGTTTTGAGGTGGCATGGAGTTTCTGGTGGATGAGAATTGAAGGAGGTCAGAATTCACTGAGATCAAGCAATTCAACAAATACTAACTGAGGACTTCCATATAAGGAGCTGTAAACTCTAATGCCTCGGAAGACAAGGATGGTAACATAAATCTTGAATTAAGCTGTACATAATGCAATAGGGATGGTGTGAGGCCTGAGGCATTTGGGACTTATTGCTAGCATTCTTACCTTAGCTGTTCTGCCCAAAGCATGCCCAAAGTTTGCAGACCCTTAAGTCTTTTTGTATGGTGTCTGTTCCATCTTGTGGGAGATTCTCAGGTGAACACGGAGGTACAACAGTGATAAAAATTATTACTCTAGTGGTCACTACCATTTATAGAGTGGCTGCTAGGTCCCACGGACCATTCCACTCTTATTCAATCCTTATACTTATCCTATGAGATAGTCCTACTCAACTCTATTTCAAAGATGGGAAGGTGGAGACCCAGAGAAAATCAGTTACTCGTGCATAGTTACTCCTTTAATAATTGCTGGAGGCCACGTTAAAATTGAAGTCATCCAACTTAGCAACTTCCAAAACCCGTGGTCTTAACCATTACTCAGCTATATCACAGGATATCTTCTGTGAGATGTTAATGATATCAACTGCTTAAAAAAAAAAAAAGATGATTCTGTGGTCAAATAATGGAAAACAAAATTTGAGTTTCAGAAAGTTAAATCCTACACAGTACTTACTGTGGGACTTTTTCCGGATCCTTTCATTTTTCTGTGTTGTGCGTCCCCTCAAGTAGGTATATATATTTTGCAGTGCTTCCCAAGCTCAGGTGAATTGTACACATTCTCTCAAGTCCTGGTGTGCTAAGGAACAAACTTTGAGAAACTCTCATCTGTTAATACCCAGCTCTTTCACTGAGATAAGTGTTGTCATTAGAGAGCAAAGTATTTTGGGTGCATACAGATAGATGTTAATCAGAGAATGTGTCAAAGGGAAGGTAACATTTGTTATAGGCTCTTAAAAATGGATAATGTTTTCACAGATTATAATATTTACATAGATGGTATTGGGCATTAGAGAACATTCCAGGAGAAATGATTTTAGTCAGGTAATAGTGCAGACATACTCACAGAGACTGGGATGTGCAAGGGTGAATTTGGGGAATGTTGAAAAAAATTACGAGGCAAGCATCATTTGTTTTTTATATGAGTTAACTGTTAATTGTATTTTAGAAGATTGGTTTTATTTTTTCAAATATTAGAAAAGCACATTTGAACATTTCAAGTCAGATGACACATGAATCATCTTTCGTATTAAAATTATTCATGGAATAAATATTTACTGACTGCTTATTATATTAAAATTCTGTTTTGGGTGCTGAGGCTACAACTGTCAATAAGGTATATAAGCTTCCTGTTATCAGGCAACTCACAGACAAAAGCAACATGAGACCATGTCAACTAGTGATAAGTGCTATGCAGAGAGATAAAATGTGGTGAAGAGTGCCTTAATGGCTATTTTAGAATAGCAAGAAGGAACCAGACATTTGAAGATCATGGGGATAACATATTAGGCAGAAAGAACAGCTGGTGCAATATCCCTAAGGGAGAAACATATTTGAGGTTATTGAGGAGTAGAGAAGAGGCTACTGTGGTTGGAACATGGGCAAGGAGGAAAATGGTAAGAAGAGTTCAGAGAGATTGACAGGCACCAGACCACAGAGTAAGGAGTTAGAATTTTTTTGAAGTGTCATGGTTAACTGTTAGACAGGTGTAAGAAGGGGCTTGACTGTGTGTGTGTGTGTGTGTGTGTGTGTGTGTGTGTGTGTGTGTGTTTCACACACATGGGTGCATAATCTCTGGCTGCTTTGTGGAGAAGAAATTTCAAGGAGAAAGAATAGAAGTAGGGGGGCTAGTTAGGAAACAATTGCAATGGTCTAAGAAGGACTAGCTTAGACTAGGGTTGGTAGTTAAGATGGAGAGAAGTTGACAAATGAACATACAAGGTTTTTAATTATTTACTTATTTTTAATTTTTAACAGTATTTTTTTAGTTTATTTTGAGAGTGAGAGAGAGAGCAAGCGAGCAAGCATGAGTGGGGGAGGGGGAGAGAGAGGGAGAGAAAGGATCTGAAGCAGGCTCCCTCCTGTCAGCACAGAGCCCAACATGGGGCTCGATCTCATGAACTGTGGATCATGACCTGAGCCAAAATCAAGAGTCAGATGCTTAACTGACTAAGCCACCTAGGTGCCCCTTAATTTTTGTTTTTTTAATGTTTGTTTATTTTTGAGAGAGAGAAAGACCAACCGAGCATACCCTAACAGGGGAGGGGCAAAGAGAGAGGGGGACAGAGGATCCCAAGTGGGCTCAGTGTTGACAGCAGAGAGCCTGATGTGGGGCTGGAACTCATGAACAGTGAGAACATGACCTGAGCTGAAGTTGGGTGCTTAACCCTAACTGAGCCCTAACTGACTTAGCCCAGGTGCCCTAAATTATTATTAAAAAAACATTTTAAGGGTACATGGGTGGCTCAATTGGTTAAGCTTTGGCTCAGATCATGATCTCACAGTTCGTGGTTTCAAGCCCCCATTTCAGACTCCATGCTGGCAGCTCAGAGCCTGGAGCCTGCTTCAGATTCTGTGTCTCCCTTTCTCTGCCCCTCCTCTATTCATGCTCTGTTTCTGTCTCTCAAAAATGAAGAAACGTTAAAAAAATTAAACATTTTAAATTGAAGTATAGTTGGCAGTGTTTCATTAGTTCCAGGCATACAACTTAGTGATTCGACAAGTTCATATGTTGTGCTATGCTCACCACAAGAGTAGCTATCATTTGTTACTATACAAAAAATATGGAACGCTTCACAAATTTGGGTGTCCTATTTGCACAGGGGCCATGCTAATCTTCTCTGTATTGTTTCAATTTTAGTATATGTGCTGCCATAGTGAGTATAACATGCAGGTTTTTAAGGCTGTGCTAATGAAATGGATGTAGGGGATAAATGGATGGAAATTAGGTATAGATTGGTATTTGTTTATTAAACTGAGGGAGGTTTAGATGGAAAATAAGAAGTTTTGTACTGGACACATAAAGTTGGAAATGTGTATTAGACATTCCAATGGAGAAGTCAAGTAAACGATTGGATAGGTGAATTTTTTTTGAATTTTTATTTATTTGAGGGAGAGAGAGAGAGAGAGAGGGAGAGAGAGGAAGAGAGGGAGGGAGGGAGGGAGGCAGAAAGAGAGAGAGACACAGAATCTGTAGCAGGCTCCATGCTCTGAGCTGACAGCACAGAGCCTGATGTAGGGCTGGAACTCACAAACCATGAGATCATGACCTGAGCTGAAGTCAGGTGCTTAACCAACTGAGCCACCCGGGCACCCTGGATAGGTGAATCTTGAATTCAAGAGTGAAGTCTGTGCTGAAGAAATATGGATATGTTATTCCACATTATTATATTAACAGAGTTGAGAAGGTCTACCTACTACCTAACTAACTTAAAGTACATTTTTTAAAGGTAAAATAAATAAATTTGTTAATAAAACATTAAAAGTGAATAGAATATACAAATTACTTTAGTGTAACCTTGATTTGGGGCACTACCAGTTTTCTTCACATTTAAGTGCTGGTAGAGAAGCAGGAAGACATTAAATTTTTGTATTGAATACGTAGAAAGTCCCCTGGAGCTCAAATATCCATCTCTTCTACAACTGCTAACTGCTGGACAAATGTCTTTCCAGCAGAAAGTTGAATGCTCAGTCTTGGAAGGGCATGTGTTTGCCTCCCAGGGCAGGCAGTTCTAGGTTTATAATGTTCTTCCTTTTCTTGAATAGATATTTTCCCACTCAGTCTTCCCTCCGTTTTTACCAAAAGCTGCAGTTTCAGACTTAGAACATTTAATCCTTACTCTTTACAAAACCCTCTCATGTATTTTGAGATAGTTATTTTGCTTTCGTTGGTTCCTGGGTTAAGTAGTTATTTCTCATGTGACATAGTTTAAGTCCTCTGTCCATTCTGCTTACTCTTGTTTCTAGAGCATTTTTCTACATTCCTCTCCAAGCATGGCACCTGGAATTACTGTGTTCCCCATAGTACTATGGCTGTGTTTCAACAAGATGAGTGAAGGAGGCCTTTTGGCTTCCATTTTTAAGATGCTGTACTTCTCTTGATGGGAACCAATCCAAGGTCCCTATGCTTTTTAAATAAAATAACCTTTAATTTTATAATAGTTTTAAATTGTAAAGTTGAAAGACAGTATAGAGTGTTTCCACATATTCTCCATCCAGCTTCTCCTACTGTTTACATTTTATATTACTGTGCTATGTTTGGCACAACTAAATACCCAACACTGGTATGTTACTATTATCTTAACTGTGTACTTTATTTGGATTTCCTTAGTTTTTAGGCAAATGTCATTTTTCTGTTCCGGTACCTCATCCAGGATACATTTCACTTTTAATTGCCATGTCTCATTACTTTCTTCTGGAATGTAAGAGTTTCTCAGATTTTCTTTGTTTTCCATGACTTTGGCATTCAGGTATTTTATAGAATGTCTCTCAATTTGTGTTTGTCTAATTTTTTTTTAATGATTTTTTTAATGATTGGACTGGAATTATGGGTTTTAGGAAAGAATCTCACAAAGATGAAGTGTGCCATTTTTACTGTATCAAGGGCACTTACTGTCAACTTATCACTGACACTAACCTTGATCACTTGGCCATGATTTCTCTATTCTGAGGTTACTTTATTCTCTCTTTCTATGCTGTACTCTTTGGAAAAGCAGTCCACACTCAAGATGTGAATAGTTAAACTCTATCTCCTTGAAGCAGAGTATTTACATAAATTATTTGGAATTCTATATGGGAGATTTGTCAGTTTCCACCATTTATTCAATCATTTGTTTAAAAACGTATGGACTTGTGGATATTTATTTGATAGTTTGGATTATAATTCCATAGTATATTATTCATTTTTTTGCTCAAATTGTTTAAGCTTTGGCCATTGGAAGCATTTGCAGGTTGCCCTCCATGTCCATTTGACATACTCCCACCATTTTGTTTTACCCTATTCTTTTAAAATCTGTGCTGCTCTAACTCATGAATCTCCTATCTTATATTGTGCTGTCATTTTGGGGGGGATTGTGGGTATAAAAACAAGTCTTATGATTGGTCTTGTTAAATTTCACTTTCTTAGAGCTTCCTGTTACCATCATCTCTTGCCTACTAGAGCAATAGCTTCTTCTTTTAAATGTTTATTTATTTTTGAAGGAGAGAGAGAGTGTGTGGGGGGGGGGTGGAGGGGCAGAGAGAGGGAGGCACAGAATCTGAAGCAGGCTCCAGGCTCTGAGCTGTCAGCACAGAGCCTGACGTGGGGCTCGAACTCATGAACCATGAGATCATGACAAAGTCGGATGCTGAACTGACTGAGCCATCCAGATGCTCCATAGAGCAATAACTTCTTATATGGTCTTTGAACTTCCATTCTGACCACCTCCACCTGTACTGTATTTGGTTCTTTGAGTAGCAGCCAGAGTGATCTTTCCAAACAAATCCATTATGTCTCTTTCATGTATCAATGCATAAAGCTTTGCATGATCAGACTCTTGTTTATGTCTCTGATCTCAATGCTTAACCTTTATATCTCTCTCAGTATGTTTTAGCAATATGACTGTCCTCTCCAAGATTGTGCACATGTGGCCTTTTCAACACTGGTTCTCTCCGCCTGGAGTATTCTTCTCTCATACCTTCAAATGGCTGATTTCTTTCCTTGCTATTAAGCTCTTGGCGCCAGTGAAACCTTTTCAGGGAGGACATCTCTTGAATTCGGTCTAAGGTAGCTTCAGTTTCCCTTTATCATAGTGCTATGTCTTGTTTATGGCAGTCATCATTACGGGATATTTTCATCACGTTTTTAGCTGTTATCTGTCTGATTCTCCCACCATTAGAATGTAACGTGGTCTTGTGTCTCCTGTTGGTAGCTGTCTCCAGTGCATAAAGCAGTTCCTGGCATATGTGAGAAGCCTGATAGGCATTTGTTAAATGTTAGTTGCGCAGTCGTGTCTTTGGGTAACACTTACCTTTGAGGTCCCCGTAAGCTGTGAAGCCCTGTGTTGTGATACCTTTGTTACTTCATGTTATTGCCTTTTGTAGGATTGTATTGTACAGTTCTGATGGAGATTGTATAATAACTCTTTAGATAACATGTTGTACCTGTCCTACTGAATTTTCTTCTTAGGAAATAAAGCCAGCCCTGTTTCCATCAACACTTGCCTCTAGCCTAGAAATCCAGTCCCTCCCTATGTGCATCCATTCCTTTGTAGATCACCAGGACAAGATAAGAGAGATAGAGGCAAATCGTGGAGCCACCAAAATTTTTCCTTCCAACTATCAATTAAGGTAGCTGTTCTCTCTGGGTATAGCTGTGCATCATTTTATAACCTCAGCTATTTATATTATTTTTCAGCTTATATCTCTGTCTTGACCTCAACAAAATCATTGTGAGGTGTCTTAACTGATGCCCAGATACGGTATATCTGATATGTTCTTTCTGTTACCACTTTAACCCATTCTGACTCCTTATGATCCTTATTTCCTGGTCTTAATGTTTAAGTCATTTCTTGAATAATCTATTTGAGAGTCTCTCATTGGATCTAGATGAAACTCAGCAGTCGGTTGCTATGAAATTTATTCTTCTTTCTGCCACATTTTTTTTACTCCTCTTGGACTCCTATACAATTACAGAATTAATAAAATATTTAACAGGCTTCTCAAGAAAACATGTTTTACCGTGTTAAGGAATATGCACTTAATTAGACATATTTGATACCATGCAGATTTGACCACCAGATAGCTTACCTGAGATATAGAGGGACTTCACAGTCCCTATAAAATCCCTCACTAATTGACAATTCCTCATTTAAATCAATGATTCATTATCATTTTAACTAACTTAAACACAAGCATTTCATAACAGTGTGAGTACTTGTGACTTGCTTCCAGTTATAATGGGAATTGCATTAGAAACTAACACTATCCCATGGAAGTAACCAGTAGAATCAGTCACTACGTTTCAATTTCATTCTTTCAGAGGGTGGGAAACGTTGTCATATAGTATCTATTTTTGTTGCGGTGTTGCCTTTGTCTGCTTCCTTTGGAAACATACTCTCAGCCTCTGGCATTTGCATCTATGAGGTTTATGTTGTGTGCTTTTGGGAACAATACCTGTGAGGGGTGAGGGAAGCAGGATGGACAGATGGAGAGTTTGAATTGAGATCCATTTGCAGCAGAGGACACAGCCAATCCTATGGGGAGCTCTAGAGCTGGGCTGGCCATTCGTAGCTATCCTGAGTTGAGGTAGGGGGCCGTCCTTTGTACCTCTTTATTTAGTAGTCATTCCCTTGGGGAGGAGTGTAGCCTCCAGCGAGGCCACTCCCTTCAACAGAGCCAGTGCCCAGAGATGGGATCAGCTGTGAGCTGTTAGCATTCAGTTTTGCCAGCAGCTGGGGCAGTGAGTGCTTCGAACTGAAGGAAAGATCTTTAGTTGTTGGATTAATAGTACATTCTATAGGTAAATTCGTATAAATTTCATGTCCCATTGCTAACTTTCTATTTCTGTGCCATTTGCGTTCATCCTTGAATTATTGCACTTCCATTCTTGCTCAAGCTCCTATATCTACCCTGAATATGTCCTTCAGTTTCCTCCTCGATAGAGTGGGGATAATAATACACAAACATGCAAACACACACACACACACACACGCGCGCGCGTGCAGACACACACACAGTGACCTGACATAGAGTTGAATGTTTCTTATTAGGAACATTAATATGAATGCTTAATAGGAATGTTTCTTCTATACAGACTTTGAAATGCATCTTTAACTTGGGTAAGTTAATGATTAGGTTTCATAGACCCCTGTTCCTCCATTTGAAAGAGAATAGTTCCTTCTTCTTTTATCCTAGAGACCCTTCAAGAAGGATGTAGCATTGGAATATAAAATGTGTTTAGAGAACCTTGAAATATCAGCAACCTCCTATCCCGAACTAGCTCAGTTCCTCACACATTCCCCCACATCCACTTCCTTGTTAAACACTAGTTTAAAGACTGCAGGTTTCTGGAAGCTTCTCAAACTTCTGGATATTAGCATTATATGGAATAATAAGTGCAGGATTTACTGACCAAGTCCTGTATTTATAGTTGACAAGAAAGCAGTACATTTTTGCAGCTATTGTACGTAGCACTGGACTAGACTGGGTGTTGAAAAAGCTGCTTTACCTTGTTCTTTCAAAAACAGTTTTTCCTACAAAGGAAACTCAAGTCTCAGCCTGTTCTATTGATAATGCATAATAGCATCGGATTTGAGTCAATACTGATTATTGTGCAGCCTGGCCTGCTGGGAGATTATATCCTTCCTCTAGCTACCCAGTCTCGGTGCTTCTTTATCAAACATCTCTAAAACTATGACAACTCATTCTTGTTCTAGCATCTTACATGTGCTGAACAAAACGAACAGATACTTGAGTGACATCAGTAATATATGTCCCTTCTTTCTTTGTAGGGGCCTGGTTTATATATAAAGAAGAAGTAAATTGTCTCTCTAAGATATGACAGAATCAAATTGGTTTGGTAGGCTAAGGCAGATCACACTTATTGGCTGGTACCATGGATTCAGTCAGTGATCTTTAGCAGGGTATAATAAAAATCCCTGAATTCATATAGCATGTTAGGTATTCATGGAAAGAAAGTGATATTATGGTAACCATGACATGGTATTTTCACTTCTATCTTTACTTCCTGGTCCCATCTTATTATTTGAGATTTTGAGGCCTAAAAGAGGTTTTAAAAAACATAGCACAAATGAAAACTTTATAAAATTTGGGGATGCTTGGGTGACTCAGCTGGTTAAGCATCTGACTGTTGATTTCAGCTCAGGTCATGATATTGAAGTTCATGGGATCAAGCCCCGTGTTGGGCCCTGCACTGATGACACTGAGGCTGCTTGGGATTCTTTCTTCCCCTTTCTCTCTGCCCCTCCCCTGCTTGTGCTTTTCTCTCTCTCTCAAAATAAATAAACAGTTTTTAAAAGTTTCAAAACTTGTATATTGTAAGTTCTTATGGAAAGAAATGGTTAGCATAAGATATTTCAGATCATATCACTTTGGAGATATTCCCATAGCTTCCCATCTCCCTCAGAATAAAAGCTAATGTCCTTATGATCCCCTGACCCTTCCCATTCCCTAGTTACCTCTTTAAATCATTACGAACCATCCCACCCTTTGTGTCCTCCCCACTATCCACACTAGCTTTCTTCATATTCATCTAACTTACTGGGACAATTCCCACCACAGGACCTTTGATTATGCTCTTTGCTCACACATTCCTCTGTTAAATGAATGCTTACTGTCTTACCTCCTTCAAGTCTGATCAATTGCGACCTCACTAACTTCTCCTCTTACGACTTTTAAACCCTAAAACAGCAGAACTCCCCCCACTGCCTTGATACCTGACAATACCTATGTTTTCTTTGCTTTGTTTTCTTCTTGTACACACCATCTTCTAAAATACCATATGTTTAATTATTGTGTTGATTGTATTCTCTGCTCAGGAGAATGTAATGTTCCTGGGTGCAGGGAGTTTTGTGTGTTCTGTCCACTCTATGCCTAAAATCATTCCAGAAACTAAATGAGTGCTAATAAAAGGATGTAATCTGTATTGAAATGGACCTAATAAGACAGGAAATATAGGCTGAACTATGATTGATGTAGGTTTGCATTCTAACAATATTCAAAATGTGTCTCTTTGACAGATCTCAGGAGCTCAAATTGTTTTCCAGAAGTATCTTTGTATCTGTAAAGCATTTACCTTCCTCTGTCAGCTACTTTTACTTCTTGCTCTGCCTGTTGCAGCATATAGTTAAATTTTTCACACCTTGTTTAGACTTACATGTTTACTGTAACTCTACTGTTTTAAGTTTCCTACCTCCTTAAATCCACAAAGCACTTCAAGAAAGGATTTCCATGTATTATATTTTTGTTCAGAAGGCCTTATCTCAGGCAGACATATTTGCCCATTTTCTTTTTTATTAAAAAAAAAAGTTTTATAGTCATTATACATGCAGAGGGCCGTTTCAACAGACTGGGTTAGTATCTCTCCATGAAACCACACACAAAAAAACAGTTTCCTAAAAAAAAAGTTAACAATGCATAAAATGCTGATACAGTGCTTCAGAACACTTAATTATTTCTTTTTCCCCCCATTGTTTATCATTGTTTTGTCAACTTTCCATATCACTACCCACAATGCTTTGGGTTCGGTTTTCTTTGAACATTCCTTTCCTCTGAACTTGCCATGAACTTGTGCCTGTAGCGTGCCGCCATAGAATGCCACAGCCACTTTATAAAGGGGAAAAATCAACCCTTTTGTCACACAAGGTGCTAAAAACCAAGCTCATAATATAAAATAGTAAACACACTTGTCCAACTGCTGTTTTAGGTTGAAGTATGATTTTTGGTTTAAAAGAAGGTTAGTGTAATAGTTCACACATACTCCAGGAGAATCAGGAATTTAGTGTGTGTAGGGAGGAGTAAGAGAAAAGAATTATGTTTCATAAGATTAGGTGGACTGTAGGAGGAGAAGGATTGCATGAATACCAAATATGATACAAGAGAGGATGGAGCCCCTTATCACACATGCAGTGTAGGATGATGTAGAGGGTTATTTGTTTTATACAGAAGGACAGAAGAGGTATTTTTTTTTTCATTTCTGATGATTTTTCTGCTTCCAGGGTTATATTAGGAAATTATTGTTCCTTTCATCAAAGTGTCAGGAGAGGGACTCCAGACTGGGAAATAAATCCCAGGTTCTCATTCGAGCCCTAGCAGTGGATAAAAGTAAATGGGAACTTCCTACACTAAGAATTCTTTCCCGACTTGCAACCTCAGATGATTATCTGGTAAAAGGTAGATCCATGAACTTTGTGGAATTTGGCCCAAATCATAGCAAAGTCATGTTTTTCAAAACCAGGATATGCAGTAATTTTGCCTGTATAACAGGTTGTTACATTTGACTAACTGAGTTGTGTCAGAGCTGTGGCAGGGCTCCAAAAGGACCAAGAATAATGTGGGTCAAACCATCTCTTCAGGATTTGCTAGGAGACTGAGAAACCTCATTTGTTTGTTTGCTTATTTGACAGCTTGCCTCTCACTCACCTGGAGAGTGTGTGTGAGGGGCAGAGGAAGGAAGAGTATAATAGGATTGATGAAGAGTCTGGTAGTGAGAATTCCAGTGGAGAGAATTAAGACTGCTGAGGTATTGCTCTCATTCTTCCCGCTTCTTTACTCCTGCTCCCACAATGTGCATGTGGACAGGATGTGAGGGAGCCACTCAGGGAGCTTGGTGTGTCACCTGGCCTGTGGGAGCCTAGGTTCTGGTGCCTGTCATGAGCACGCAAAAGTCAGAAGACAAGAGGCCGTGGCAAAGAGACAGGGATGCGGTAGGAATGAGCCCCATTTCCACAACGAGTAGGAAAAAGTTGTGGTCTCCTGGAGGTTTTATGTGAATCCTCTAGAAGGGAGCTAATTATGGCATCTTCATCCACTGTCTCTCTCCCCACTCCCACTCTGAGGAATTTCCTGTCTAGATGAAGACCCCCTTAGCAGAAAGACTAGAGTTTGGTGATCTGATGTGACAGTTGTGGGGGTTCCTTCAGTCGGCATTTATGGCATTGCCAGTGCTCAAGAACCACAGCAAGGTGAACCTCTAGGGATTCATAAAACACGCACTACAAGGAAGAACCAATATTGAGACACTGGCCAGTAGCAGAATATGGCTGCCCAAGTCAAGACTTTTTTTGTTGTTGTTAGTCTTTTAACTAGTGCCTTTCTCTTCTTCTCCATTTAGTCAGAAGTCTACATTTGACTCAGATTTTTACTGACTAAAATTTCAAATTGTCCCCAACTAGGATATTTCCTTATTTAACACACATTTATTGAACAGGTGTTATGTGCAAGGCATCATGCTAGCATATATATTTCCTGATTTCTTTTTTTTTTTAATTGTTGAGAGAGAGAGACAGAGTGTGAATGGGGGAGAGGCAGAGAGAGAGGGAGACACAGAAGTGAAGCAAGCTCCAGGCTCTGAGCTGTCAGCACAGAGCCCGATGCGGGGCTTGAACTCACAAGCTGTGAGGTCATGACCTGAGTCAAAGTCAGATGCTTAACTGACTGAGCCACCCAGGTGCCCCTATATTTCCTGATTTCAAGGCCTATGTCTAGCAATGAGTTTTCCCTTATTCTTGTTCTTAATGCAATGTTAATCTTCTCAAAAGGATTGATGATTGCATAGATAGATAATTTCCAGGTTTGTAATTATAGTTTATAATATGAATATTCCTTGCCCACTTGAGTGAACAAGGTAAGAAGGAGATGGAGCCAGGAGGGCCCCAGGAATAAACATGCTTAGGACAGTTTTGTTAGTTAGATGGAGGGGCACCTGCACAGCAAACCAGGTAACTATATATTATTCATTGTGATCTTCTCATTTAGTTGCTGAGTTGTTTAATTTTAGCTCTTGATGTAAAGGACCTACTTTTGTTTTAGTAAATATTTATTGATCAGATACTTTCTGTAAGTCATTATGGTAGATGCATGTCTTTCTTGCCCTCAAGAAATGTAGAATCTAGTGAAATAGAGAGATTCCCTTGGTACAGATTCCTGCAATATTCAGAAACATATGATTAATGAGATGTGAATGGGATTGGGAATATTTTATTGAAAATGATAAAGGCCCAATTTGAAATAGCAGCCAAAGAGAAGATTTATTGGCTCATATCATGAGAAAGTTCAGGAAATGACACTTGAGGCACAAATAATATCGTCAAGACAGAGTACATTTCCCTCTTCCCATTACTTTGCTCCTCTCCGTATTAGCTTCATGCACAGGCAGCTTTCTTCTTACAGAAGCCGCTCTAGGCTATGACACTTTTTTAAGTAGTATTTCTAGAGAAAAGAGTGTCAACTGTTGTTGTTATTAGATAGGCCCAGAAGTTTCTTACGACTGGCCCGCTTATGACTTTGTACCCTTCTTGAACCATTCACCATGGCCAGGGAGATGGCTTGCTTCCATTGAGCTGCCCTCAGTTAAATGCCTCCATGTTTGGGAATGAAGGTGGCTGGTTCCAGTCAAATTGCTTGGAATGTATTCTCGAAAACGAAAGGTGTCCTTTCACAAGGAGAGAGTGGGAGGGAACATATGCAAACAATCCCACATCTCCATTAGTTGTTTGAGGGCAGAGAAGAGACGGGTGTTTCTGGTGACTAAAGAAAATGCACAAGAAGTAGTGCTAGTAATAGCTCAGCTTTTGAGATTTCAACAGAGTTTGTTGGTACACCGAGGAAGGCTTCCCTCTCAGTCAGAGAAGCCAAACCATGACACTCAGAAAGCTCAAATAAATTCATATAATGCCTTGTAACTCTCTTTCTATATACAGCCCTAGCACCTTGAAGGCAATCTATTCTCTGTAATTGTTTTCCTTGATTTGTCCCTTACCCTTCCTTCCTTACCATGATCACTATTCCACTCATACCATGTCATTTCTACTGTTCTGGTAAAGGACACTGATGACCTTCTAGTATGCAGATCGTGTGGCCTCTTTGCAGTGCTACCTGACTTCATATCTCACAGTGTTTGACACTGTGATTCACATCTTTCTTCTGGGAATTTTTCCCTCTTTCAACTTCTGAGACACTGTTCTTTCCCTGTTCTGTTCTGTCCACCCCAGCAGTCTTTCTGAGTTACTACTGTTGGCTGCTTTATTTCTGACCTCTCCTTAAGGCCTCCTTTCTCCAGAGCTTGTGCCTGGCTCTTTCCCATTGCTCATGCTCTTTTCTGGTTAATCCCACTTATTCTCATGGCATCTATGACCACTGCTAGACTCATATGTACCAATAGCCCTGCCAGAGTTCTGATCCCTCACTGTGTATTCCAGATTCCACGATCCATAAAGCTCACAAGTTGAACATTTCCTTTACAATGTTTTTGTATCTATTCTTTTCCTACCCTTCTCACTGCTGTTATTCTAAATTTTAAATTATCTTGCCAAAATCAAGAAAGATTAAGTGTTGCTCCAAACTCTGTTTAGGCCTCAATTTTGTATTCTAACTAGTATCTCTGAATAATCCCATATTGTCAGTGACATTGGACATGGTAGACCATGTCCTTGTTCACATTTAAAGGGCAAGAAGCTAGTATTTCAGGTTTAGGTTGAGTTTTAGATAGAAAACAAAGATTTATAATGAGAGAAGTAAACTTTTGGGGAAGCATATAGGGGGAACAAGGCATACAGCTTGGTCTGCATAATTTACAAAGAAGGTCTAATGTGGGCAGAACTACTGAGAAGTCACTGAGATGTCACTGAGGTTCAGGAAGATGATGAGGGGCACTGCTACATTTTCAAGCCTATGGCTGCAGAATGAACTTGGGTTCCTACTTCTGTGATTTCCCCACCCTCCTCCTCAGTTTCCCTGCATAATCATCCTTACATTTAAAACTTCAGAGAATTCAATATTGATTACCACATCACAACCTTTAAATGGATGTCTATCCTTAGCACTATCGTGACCAACGCAAGACAAACAGTTCATCTTTAGCCTAGGAGCTGCTCGTATTGAGTTAACTCCCATGATTGCCTTCAAAAAGAATATTACTTGTTGATTGCTTCAAAAAGCATGTTTCAAAGGTCCGTTTAACAGTACTTTTTCTTCAGTCCAATTGACAACAATTTTAGTAATTTTTCCAACTCAATTTTATAGAAACATCCCATTTCATTGTGGCTTCTTTGAGTAGATAATAAGCCATACATGAGTGTGTACTACAAACCAAATAGTGTATTTTTTTGGCCCTAAAAGATAAGTTTGTAACATTTCATCCATGGAAAAATCGTTAGAAACTAATGAATGTTGAATATTAAAATGTATTATAGGTTTCTCCTGGATTTTAAAAATACTTAGTGTTAGTCTGTTCTGTCATCTGTTTTGCTTAATACAAAGGCTTAAGCACCATTTTTAACCATCTGAAAATAATCACCTTGATTTTCAGGCCTCCTTTAATTTTATAGTAGATCATAAATCATATCAGGCATTAACTTCTGATATTTTACTACCTGACATTCTGTCTTCATCTAGATTTTTAAAATTTTTACTTTAATTTTTGAAGTATGAATGTAGTTCTTATTTTAAGAAAATCAAAAATAAAATATTACAAAATACATAATCATTGTCGATTGAGAAAACACTGGTGAGCAAAAAAGAAGCAAATAAAATTTTATTCACAAATAACCACTATTGAATGCATCTAGACATTCCAGGCTTTTATTTGGGAATATAGTTGTTTTCATGTTTGTGCTTTTAATAATTGGATCAGTGTGTATATTTTTTTCCCTTTAATAAAACACTACATTCTAAATCTTGCATGCAACTTGTTAGAGTGTAACTTTTTTCCACAACCCAATTACTACTATGAACAGTATTTTGTCATCAGAGTTATAAAAAATACAAGTTCTCATATCCTATTGCTTTTTTAAAAAAATGTTTATTTTAGAGAGGGGGGGAGAGAGAGAGAGAGAGAGAGAGAGAGAGAGAGAGAATGAATGAGAATGAGTGGGGGAGGGACAGAGAGTGAGGGAGACCCAGAATCTGAAGCAGACTCCAGGCTCTGAGCTGTCAGCACAGAACTCGACATGGCTCAAACCCATGAACCGGTGAGATCATGACCTGAGCTAAAGTTGGACGCTCAAATGACTGAGCCACCCAGAGTCCCCCCTTATTGCTTTTTGATAATAATAATAACAGCTAACTTTTACTGGGAGCTTCTCATGGGGTAGGCACTGTGCTCAGTTCCTTTATATATGTAATTTGACTCCTTACAACAATTTCATGAGCTTTCTAGCAATATCCGTCTTTAAGGGACAAGAAGCTAAAGCAAGAGATTTATTATTTTGACCAAACTGACAGCACTCGTAAGTGGCAGAACCAAAATTCAGATCTAGGTCTGTGGGCTCCAGTCTGTGCTGAAAACTACAATAAAATACAGTGAGGATGTTTGGGATATATGTCGTAAGATGTCACACTAAACATGCTTGCTCGTTCAGTGTCCTCAATCTGCCAGTCTTTGAGATATCTGAGATGAGGTAACATTGTCACGAAGCTTCGAGGAAACCCTAAGCCAAGTGGAAAGAGTGGAATAATTTCCCCCTGGTAATCAGAGAGAAGATTCTGAAGTCCTGTTAGAACATTACTATCAAATACATTGTTTTGTTTCTTTTCTCTGCTTGGGCACTGTCACCAAAGCCCCCATACCTTTCTGACTAATTTTTAAGAGGTACCATTATCATCATAAAATGCATTATTGGGTACCAAGTCATTTACTTTAATTCTTGGCTCTCTAGCCAGTCATTAGCTTGTGTGGAATACTTGAATGTAACTTCCCTGTGAGAGATAGACACTACCTTCTTGGGTACCAAGGAATGGATAGAACTTGCGTAAGAAATGTAGAAAGTGATGGAAACTTTAGCATCAGTGGACTATTTAATAGATTTAGCAATAGAGTTGCCTCTCAGTTATCATGTTCACGATGAGCTTCTTCCTGAGAAATGAAGCATCCGAGCCTCATAGTCAGAAGGGTCTGAGATTGAACCCCAGCGTTACCAATTGCTAGCTCTATAATCTTGGGTATGTTGCATAATCTCTCAGAGCCTCTGTTTTATCATCTGAGATATACACAGAGATGGATAGATGTATACCATTTGGCTACAGTAAACCAAGGATTATGACCTTTTCCTTAAAAAAAAAAATACTAAGATAACTTTCTGATTTGTATTTGCTCTTCTCTGGGATTGGGGAGCACATTTTAACCATCTTTTCTGCAATAAAGCTGAATTTTGGTTAAATTTCCATATGGAAAAGGTAACTTAATTATAACATTTTCAAGGATAAAGACCCCTCAGATATAATCCATTTCAACACTCTGATTTCAAATAGGACTAGAACTGTCAAATAACCTGATTGGTGGTAGAACCAAGATCCCACCATGGTTGTCTATTTTGGCGTCAATAATAAAGTTATTGCTGATGGCTGGCAAAGGAGATAAAATTTATGAAGTTTTATTTTGTGAATGGTCTTTGAAAATAAGTTATATGCAAGACAGACCTCTGTAATCCAAATGAAAATTAGAGTCTAGGAAATGTAGTTGCTAATGCATCAACAAGGAGAGTACAATAAAGTCAGAAAATGATCTCTTAACTCTGAGGACTGGGATTTTTGTAATGAAACAAAATTACTGTTCTCAGCAAAAGACCATAACTATATAAATTGTGTGTGGTGCTGTTTTTTTTTCTGTGTTACTTCATAGAGCGCATATTTATTTTACTTTTATTGATACTTTTAGGTTTAATTAATTTTACATATTAAATACATATACTCTTAAATATATACATGAAATATATACATGAAATTCATTTCTAATGAAATTAGAATTTCCTTAAATATAATTTTGTTGTGGTTAAATTTTCTTACTAGTTATTGAAAACTTACCTTCTTGTCTTAGTGGTAATAAAAGTATGGATTTACCACTTTTCATAACTGTATTTTGAAAGCTTTATAGTCCTTTAGAGACAGACTCCCTGGAAGTCTTGCCAGTCAGCAAACACCCAAGATTAATAACATGAATGATTTGATGATTTTGGCATCTTGTAAAAATTATGCATTAGATTTTCTTTAAAGAAGTGTAACATGTATTTTCCACTTTGAATTCTTTAACTTTTACTTCATGTTTCAAATAGATTTTTGGTGTGTACTTAAATTGCTCCTCCAAGATTTTTTAAAAAATGATTTGATGAATGATAATGTAAATTTTAGAGTAAAATGCATGGTAAAAAAAACTGTGTTAATGGATTTGGCTTTTTGGAATAACATTAATTTTTCTTTTAAAAAATCGAGTTTCATATCAGTGAAAAATTGATAACTAGTAATTTCACCTTCACTTGACCTAGCTTTTGAAACAGTTGAAAATGCCAATGGCAGATGTAGGGCATGAGTGTTTTCATTATGCTACTTGTCCCCTTTATTGAGTTGCCATTTGTCAAACTATGAACTATATATATGTCACCTGTTGTGCTGGATGTCATTTTTATGATCCTTTAGCTTTTTTGTTTGTTTAATTAAGTAAAAATAATTTAGAGGTTTATTGACAAAAAAAATTGTATATTTGCCTGCATTAGACATTGTATAGAACATATTGAATGATGCACAAAACATGCCTTTTTATAAAGACTAGCATTTTGAAGTGGAGGTATTTGTGTTCATGTTAAGTTCAGACATAGGTGTGTGTGTGTGTGTGTGTGTGTGTGTGTGTGTAGTTTCTCCAAAAAGACCTAGGTGAGAAAGCAACATGCAGTGAATATATCATTGCAATTTCTTTCATAAAAGCCTCTTCTTGTGTGGGTCTTCTTCACCCCATTCCCATTTGAGAAATGTTGAAACCAATACTTGTGTCTTTACGTTTTGAGTCAGGGACAATTCTAATAATGAAAATTAGTAACATGTTTTTATTTCTCTGTACATGGAATGCACCATCCCAAATTTTTATACATGCTAACTCAATTATTCCTCGAAACCACACAAGTAAGTCACTAAAGGTTATTTATCTTGCCCAGGGTCACACAGCTAGTAAATGGTAGCATTGGTATTTGAACCCAGGCAGTCTGGCTCTACCCTCAACCAATTCACTGCACTACTTCCAAGTTGCAAAGTACTTTTAGAATGATGGCTTCCATTATAAGACCAATTCCATGGTGAACAAAGTATCTTCTTAAAGGAAGGATTTAAATTTTAATTTTTTCCTAAGTATAGTTGATCCTTACCATGAAGGGACTGTTCTCTGCTCTGTCTAGTTGCCACGTTGATTTCAAAATGGACATTTATTTATTTATTTATTTGTTTTTATAGAGAGCTGGGGAAGGACAGAGGGGTGCAGAGAGGGAGGGAGGGAGAGAGAGAGAGAGAGAGAGAGAATGAACCCCAAGCAGGGTCTGCGCTATCAGTGTAGAGCCTGATGTGGAGCTTGAACTCACAAACCAGGAGATCATGGCCTGAGCTGAAGCCAAGAATCAGACACTCAACTGACTGAGGCACCCAGGCACCTCTCAAAATGGACTTTAAGCTTGATCAAGACAAAAGAGTTTGTTTTGAAATTTGAAATTTTGAGTATAAGAGCAATTAAAGGAGCATACATTTCCCCAAGTTGTTCAGATTGGTCAGGAGAGTGGTAGTGTTTGTTCTTGTGTAAAATCAGGTTTTTCCCTCTTGTAATAATAGCTCTCAGTGAGGTTAACAGAGAATTTGTGTTAAGATGTATAATGTGGAGAGTTACAATAAATAATTAGCATAGTCACAGCTTTTCCTTTCTCTTATTATATTGAATGATTAATTTTAACTTTCTCTCTCTCAAAAAAAATCTGGAATGCGATATAGTATTTGGGAGGTTTATCAGCACACACCTCTGCTGTTTGTTTTCTAGTCAATGTTCAAAATCGCTACCATCAGCAACAGAGCCCTGAAAAATCAATATTTAGGCTCTTAGACTCCTGATAGGGGTGTAAGGGTAGAGTTGGCTACCTTTTTAATTTGCCCCCTGATGTTCTCTAGTTCCTTTCCTGTAGCTTTTGAGATAGGAAAAGGAGGAAAGTTTTATCAACCCCCAGTGGATAATTCCACCATTGTGAATTTCTGCCTGTTAGTCTTTTACTGTTACACACATTCACACCTCATATTTTTGGTCTAAAAGCAGAACATCTGAGATGATTCTGTGGTTGAAAAAGATCTCAAAGAGATGGAAGATAGATTTAATGTTGCCATTTTTAGATAATGCTGTAAATAGAATGGCAGCTGTCCTCGGATGCATAGCAGATATACAGTACATATGCTGAATAGGAACAGATAAAAGATTGCACTCAATTAATCCTCATGAAAAGCAACATTTTAACCATGGAGTCAGTGATCGAGTTTTTAAATACAGTGTACTTATTCTACACCATCATATGATACAATACCGTGCTTTGAAGGTGATTCAAGAAGGGAGAAGTTTACTATTATCCTCAACTAAGTTTAAAGCAATTGATAAGATCTTAATTATTTGCCTTCCCTCTTTTTAAAAAAATCCTATAAGCAATTCAAATCTATAAACAGTTCTAGAACACCTATTATGTATAAAGCATTCTTGGTGAGGTGAGGGGAACAAGACATGGACTATTTTTTTGTATAGAAAATGTATAGGCAGAAATATTTCATGTAAGAAGAATGTGGCAATTGGTATAAGTGCATTCGGATAGATATCTTTAGTTCAGTACCAGCTGAACATTTATAAAAACAACACCTCCACTTCAAGTATATTGCTGGTAGGTACTATGGACACCAAGATGAATTAAACTAGTCCCCAAGGAGCTTTCCTTAAGGGAGATGGCATGTAGATTAATCATTACATTCAGTAATTGAATATATAGCTTAAATTTCAGAAATAGCAGAGGAAGGGAAGATTAATTTTCCTGCAATGTGTTGGGTAGTAGGGCCAGGCTTCAGAAAAGGTAATGACTGACCATGATTTTGAGGCATGAATAAAAATTTAGTAGATACGCAATGAGAGATAAAGGCAGTAGAAGAAGGTGAGGACATTACATAAAAAGGGAATATCATGCCCAAAGATAAGGAGGCATGAGACTACATGGAGTTTTGGACACTGAATAGTCTGGGGTTAGGTTTGCCATATACAGTCTCTCTGCACTGTTGGAGGGTATCTGGAGTGTTCAACAAAGGCAGGGTTGTAAAAGTCCAGGCCAAAAGCAAAGTAAATTATATGCAAACTTTGTTTGTATGACAGCAACTGAAAGCTTTCTCTTTAAGACAGACGTGGTTTTGAAACCAGACTCTGGAACTTGTTGTTCTGTGACCTTGAGCAATTTTCTACACCTGTTTGACCTCAGCTTTTCATAAAAAAATGGGGGTTCTGATATTTAACATAAAACAGTATATTGTCTGATACCTGTGTATAATGTTGACTTTAATTATCACTGTTTGGTTTTTTTTTTTTTTTTTTTGGTTGCCCATCTAATGGTGGTATTAGTCAGTGAAGGATAAAAACACAACCTCACTCATTGTAGTGTAACTGCCATCCTTCTCATGGAGTCTGGATTGTAAATGATGTGGGAGAGAAACTGGAGAGAGCTCTGGAATAGGAGTCTGGAGACCTGCATTCTAGTTCTACATTAGCTGCAAATTGAGGCTGGTGAGCTTGACTAAAAGTGTGCTCCATGAGTTTATTCTTCTCTAAAGGGCTGGGGTTTGTACTAAATGTCTATCTGACTCATGTCCTGGCTGCCATGGGTAGTTTCTGAGGAGCAGCCCAGCCACTTGAAAGAGATAAGCTACATAACTTAATTCCAGTAAAGGCTTACTAAATTGGAAATTGGCCTATATAATTTTTTTGTTTGGGGAAAAATTGTCTATAGCAACCAAACTCATTTTAAAGAATGGTGGTTTCCCATTGTTGTAAAAAAATGACAAAATACGGAGTTAGCATCCCCTAAAATTCATTAAACATGCAGAAAGGTGTTTGGTCAGCCTTACAATTTTACTCAAAGATCAAGAATGGGAAGAGTGGACTGTGGCTTGATGGTTTGGGTGTGTGATGGTAAGATTGTGGTTAGGTGGGCTCCCAGGGACATCTAATGCCTGTTGAGATTCTCTGCATCAGAACATGCAAAAAACACCAATGAATCATGTTAATGACAAAGTTTATATCTTGAGAAAACTTAGTTGGTGTTGAGTAAGGAACATAGTGCTTCTTTCTATAAATTAATTATAATACTCATGAATAGGGGCGATTCATTCACAACGTTTGGAGAGATTAACATCCTGAACAATATAGCAGTCAGTCGAGTCACAGTCAAGGAGTGTTAACTCCAGATTCCAAACCACAGCGCTTTGACATTACTTCCTTTCCTGACAAAACCTAACTGCTATTTCCACTGTACATTAATTTTGATATCATTTTGAAGTGATAGCATGTATGGCTCTATAGTCTCTTAATGTAGACAGTCCTCTCTCTCTCTCTCCCCCCTCTACTTCCTTGCTTTGTTTCCCACGTTAATCAGGTAACCAGTCACTTATATTACTGATTATCTTGTAGTTGAAACTGTAAAAGCTTATGGCAGGTAAACCTGTGGTGGGCAGATGGTCTCCCCAGTATGTCAGCTGTCTCGGATGTGGGTTTTTTTTTTTCGTTTTTTTTTGTTTTGTTTTGTTTTGTTTTTTTTTTTTGGTGCTACAGTGTGGCAGTGTGATCTGGGAAGACACACACACACACACACACACACTCTCACACTCACTCACTCACAAAGAAAAGAGCCCAGATCATACAATTTGAAATTTAACAGAATGTATTTGCTAACACTTTTGAAGTTGCCTTAAGACGAAAATTCATTATGGGAGCATCTTTTGTGGAGCATGAAGTGAAAGAGCAGGAGGGGAAACTACAGCGTGGGGAAGAGTGTGGAGGTTGTTACAACAGATTTTTCAGTAGCAGTGTTTGTGCCTTTGGTCTTTTGGTGGACTTCTTCCTGGGGGGGAGGCAGAAGTGCCCCCAAGCTGTTGGTTGCTTCTGCTTGTTCTCATAGCAGCCTGAGGGGAAAAGTGCTTGTTTAAACACTAATACATTCCATAAAAACCAACAATTATGGCAAGGTTTTTTAAAAAAGAAAATTACATTAAAGATGAATGAGGGTATATTGAAATAATTATGTTTTAAGGTGCGTAACATTAAAAGATATTGAATAGAATATTGACTGTTTTGTGGAAATAGCAATAATGAGATTCCTGTCACCTAATCTTACAATAATTGGGTTATTACTATGCAAATTAAGGTATTACTTTAAAAAAGTAAGGAGGCAAGACAGATCCTTGAGGCAGTGCTTTATCTGTTCTTAAAGCTGTGCTGTCAATTCTCCTTAGACTGAAGATCCTTTTCCAAACAATTTGGGAGATGCTCATTTCACTATTTGCCCCTGAATTCCACTAGAATATGTTTCAGCTGCCACAGGTAGCAGATTGGTGGC
This sequence comes from Cryptoprocta ferox, assembly GCA_028646485.1. NCBI lineage: Eukaryota > Metazoa > Chordata > Mammalia > Carnivora > Eupleridae > Cryptoprocta > Cryptoprocta ferox. Next base: position 79,188,067 of record CM053571.1, read on the forward strand.
TGGTGATTTTATTTTATTTTATTTTTTTAGCTCTTTGTGGAACCCAAAGGAGTAATTAAACTGTATAATTATTGCTCACTCTTTTTTTTTTTTTTTAAGAAATGAAGTGGTGTGAATTTTGCTGCCAAAGAGACATGCTAGACGCCTTATCTCCGCTTTCCATACAGCTCTATTGTTATTGTGTAGTGTTGGGTGGTACCCACACACCTCAAAAGCCACCAGGTCATTTTGGGCCAGCAGACCTCCTAGGACACCTTTGTGGCTGAGGAGGCAATTCCGTTAGTCCTCAGTCATACTCAAATCAATAGTCCATACATTGCTGTCACCACCATGTCCATTTAAGCTCCTATGGCACCCATCAAATGAATAGAAATATTTGGGACAATTGCCATTTTAGTTCATGACCCAGGTAAATACCTGTGTGTTCAGCAGGGAATAGTATTTCAAACTGTTGATTGCTGAGGTTTTGGATAAAAGGTGATTATATTTCCTGGGAATGTTCTATGATTTTTACACAACACTTGCTATATGAAATGTTCTCTGTGTAATAAAAGATACAAAGCTCCACTTTAAAAGTGCCCTAGTATTTTTACATAGAGAAATATCAAACAAAAGTCTTGGATTGAGCCTTATTGAAATCTCACAATGGATTTTTTTATATTTTAATACTCTTTGGTAGTATATACTGGATTTGTCAAAGCAAGCAGATTTGAGGAAATCATGAAAGACAAATTTTATTTACCAGGTGCTTCTGGTTCCAAGGATTAGGAGGTCAAGAAAATATAAGCCTTATCAGTTTATTTCAGAATCAGTTGAGACTTGAGAGACTTTATAAATGTCAGCAACAACTGCTCTGTCATGTCCTTCCATAGTTCTTAAGGTAGAACTAGGCTCAGAGTGGCTACTGAACGTGATATTATATTCATGCCACTCTCTTTTCAGTAGAGAAGTCCTAGAATAAAATTATATTTATAGGAGTACAGATCTGTTGTTTTATAGTTATTAGGCATGATTTATCAAATATAAATAATGCTTTCAAACAATTTGCAATCCAGAAAATATTAATTCTAAATCCTTTCATTTCCATAATGCAATTAATTTGGTTAGCCTCAATAAATCGATATAGGGAGAGAGTTTTTATTAGATCTTTGTGGAAGGGATATTTGGGAAAAACGCAGAATTCTAGCACATTGTTTGGGTTAGAGTAAGTTATGCTGCTGTTATAAACAACCCTAAAATCTTATTTACAAGTCTCGTTGTGAGTTTAGGTGACTCTGCATGTTAGCTTTGCTTTCCAGACATGATTTTAACATACCTCCTTATATGCCTGCTTCCATGAACTCCCAGGCCAAGGAAGAGAGAATTGGAGAGCTGAGCACTGGCAGTTAAATACTTTGTTCCAGAAGTGACAAACATTACTTCTCATATTCCTTTGCTGGAAGTAATCATATGGTCACTCCTAATTTCATTGGGATGGGAAGAGGAGAGCTAGATAGTGATCAATATTAGCAATATTGATCATATCCAGTATTGACTTATTTCCTTAATGAGAATAATGTGGAATATGAAACATTACTCGTGTGTGTGTGTGTGTGTGTGTGTGTATGTGTGTGAAAGCAAGGAGTGTAATGAATGATTTTTATTAAAGACTAAATATTTTCCTCCTATTCATTGATGGACCCATTTGTTAAGACTTTCTTGGACCATGCTTGGATTTTATGGAACAGATTTTACTTTGACTAAGGTCAATGTGCAGTCAACTTTTATAGGTGGGATTATATTGAGCTTTTAAATTGTAGCTGTAACCAACTTGCAGTAACAGTAGATATTGCAAAAGAATGCCTTTGTCCAGTTTTGATGAGAGTTGGTGACATCAAATACGGTTAACAGTTACTCAGGTTGGAAAGGGGGTTATTTGATTTGCAAGAGAAGGAAACATTAGAATCGGTACATTTTCAATTCATTTTGCTAGAATCTGCAAAGAAAAGACAGCGTGGTTTTAGTATAATGAATGCCCCATTACCGTTATTTCATTTCACTTTTTTTTTTTAAATTTTAGAGAGAGAATGAGAGAGCACAAGCAGGGGAGAGGGGCAGAGGGAGGAAGAGGGAGAATCTTAAGCAGGCTGCTTGCTCAGTGCATAGCCCGACATGGGGCTCGATCCTACAACCCTAGGATAATGACCTGAGCTGAAATCAAGAGTTGGATGCTCAACCAACTGAACCAGCCAGGCGCCCTCCCCATTATCTTTTTAAACAAAGTAGAATATTTGGAGCTAATAGGTGTTTAACAACAGTAACAAAAGTTTGTATCTTTTGTTTAACAACAGTAACAAAAGTTTGTGATTGACCTTCAGGGGCAATATTTTACCATTTACATAAAACAGCTTTCTGTCATCCTCAGAAGATAACCAAGTAATTTCTTTTAAATATCATCATGAAGTCATGAATTTAAGTATATTGATGAGTTTGATCTATTTCAATTCCTAGTCTTTTTGAAGCTTCTAATTGTCTCACCTTTGTCTAATGGAAATCTCAGGTTTGCTACTGAGTATTTTGACATAACTGTAGTCATGCTTGATAGTGTCGTTGGTATGTGGCATGTCAAGTTGTTGTAGGTACATTTTGTACATATTGTGCCCCCATCTAGTTCTCCATCTACTTCTTGTTTTCTAAACACTAGATATGTTCATTGTTACTGGCTTGGTCAATATTTATAGGGCTAAATAGACAGTACTATTTTATGTGCTTATAATTTTCACTTCTAGTACTCAAGTATTAATTTGGGGCTATCAAATTTCATGTCAAAACAAAGGCAATTAAGGTTTTTAAAAAAATTTTTTTATTATTTATTTTTGAGAGAGAGCATAAGTAGGGGAGGGTCAGAGAGAAAGGGAGACACAGAATCCGAAGAGAAACTCCAGGCTCTGAGCTAGCTGTTAGCACAGAACCTGACACAGGGCTCAAATCCATGAATCGTTAGATCATGATCTGAGCCAAAGTCAGACGCTTAACCTACTGAGCCCCCCAGGCACCCCCAAGGCATTTAAAATGGTCCCAATATGCCTGCGTGGCTCAGTTGGTTAAGTGTCCAACTTCAGCTCAGGTCATGATTGCACGGCTTATTGAGTTTGAGCCTCACATCAGGCTCTGTGCTAACAGCTCAGAGCCTGTAGCCTACTTCAGATTCTGTGTCTCCCTCTCTGTCTCTCTGCCCCTCCTCTGCTCATACTCTCTCTCTCTCTCTCTCAAGAATAAACAAACATTAAAAAATATTAAAATGGCCCCAATATATGTGATGTCTGTCAGAAGTTCTAATATTTTTTGGGATGCCTGGGTGGCTCAGTTGGTTAAGCGTCCGACTTCGGCTCAAGTCATGATCTCCCAGTTCGTGGGTTCTAGCCCTGCATCAGGCTCTGTGCTGACAGCTAGCTCAGAGCCTGGAACCTGTCTTCAGATTCTGTGTCTCCCTCTCTCTCTCTGAACCTCCCCTGCTCACACTGTCTCTCTTGTTTCTAAAAAATAAATAAAAAACATAAAAAATATTTTTAATAAAAAAAGTTGGGATAATATTTTTAAAGAACTACATTTCAGCCATAGAAGAATATCATCTTCTAGCTATGAACTATAATGTATGTGTCTAAAATGTTTCTTATCTTAGTATTTCTTTGGCTTAATACTGTGAGCAAAGTCTTCTTTCATAGTTTATATTCATATTTGTCTCCCTTTTGGCTAGTGGTGATCTAATCTGCCACAAGTTAGTCTTTATAGACTCTTACGCATAGAGTTCTAATTTTTTATCATGATTGCTTCATCTTGATCACCATTTACCATTTACCAATGTGTATCTGTGGCAGTAATTTCCTCAGAAGTTGTCACATACGTTATAGTATTTATATATTTCTTTAAATATTCCAAAGTTATTTTTAAAGAAAAGAGTAAACACTAGCAAAATTTCATCATTTTACTGCATATAGCCCATGCCATAGTTGGTTTAAATGGTTAATTGCACTCCTAGAGACTGCACCACAAAGTATTGTTTGGCAATGAAATATAACATCCACTTGCTCAGAAAATCCTTTTTAGGCAGAGACTCATCTGTGAGGATCTCTTATCATTAATATGATCAGGGAATAAAAAGCCCCTACTTAGCAGCTGTGTAGGAGGAAAGAGGAAGTGTAGAGTGATAGGATGTAAAGTTTTTGTGTGTTTTAGAACTTTGACTATGTGTGATTTTGGAGTGCCCTTGTTGACAAGAATACTTGAACCAATCTGGGTGACTCTGACAACTAACTACTCCATCTTTTCAGAAGATGGTGTTCTGTTCATCTGAAATGAATCACCTGGACAAACGCTTTCTGATACATATAGATCTTCCATTATACCTGTTTACTTATCCTGATTCCCACTCTTTGGAGTCTTCTAAAGGCTCTAGGAATAACCAGAGGCCCATGAGATTAGATGTATTATTGGATCACAGTTATTTGCAAATGATACACAAGTATACTGGCTCATTAGAGTATTTTTTAAAGGAATTAGGGTAGGAAAATACTATTTCACATATCTAGCCATTAGAGATAGGGCAGATTGTTGGCTCGACTTTGTCCAGTGCTTTCAGCATCTTATCTCTGCAATTCCCTTACCTCTGCCATCCTCTGTATGTCAGCTTTCTTCTTTTTTTTAAAATTTGAGTATAGCTGACTCACAATGTTACATTGGTTTCAGATGTTCAACATAGGTATTCAATAAGTTTGTTTTATACTTTGCTCACCACAAGTGTAGTTACATACTGCCACCATACTATCACAGTATCACTAACTGCATCCCCTATGCTATACCTTTAATTCCTATGACTTATTCCATAACTGGAAGCCTATACCTCCCACTCCCCTTCACCCATTTTGCCCATCCCTACACCCACCTCCTCTCTGGCCACCATCCGTTCTCTGTATTTATAAGTTTGCTTCTTTTTGTGTTTGTTCATTTATTCGTTTTGTTTTTTAGATTCCACATATAAGTGAAATCATAGTGTTTTTCTTTCTCTGTCTGACTTATTTCATTTAGCATATACCCTCTACGTCCATCCATATTGTCACAAATGGCAAGATCTAATTTTTTATGGAGGAGTTATATTCTATAACACACACACACACACACACACACACACTCCACATCTTCTTTGTCCATTTATCTATCCATGGACACTTAGGTTGCTTCCATATCTTGGCTATTGTAAATAATGCTGCAGTAAACATAGGGGTGCATATACATTTTGGAATTTTCATTTTCTTTGGGTAAATGCCCAATAATAGAATTATTGTGGGGTGGGTGGCTCAGTCAGTTAATCGTCCGACTCTTGATTTCAGCTTAGGTCATGATCTCACAGTTATGAGATCAAGCCCCATGTTGGGCTCTGTGCTGAACATGGATCCCGCTTGGAATTTTCTCTCTTCCTCTCTTTCTGCCCCTCCACCTCTCACATGTGCCGTCTCTCTCTCTCTCTCAAATAAATAAACATTTTTTAAAAAAGAATTACTAGATTGAATGGTATTCCTATTTTTAATTTTTTGAGGAACCTCTATACTGTTTTCCACAGTGGTTACACCAATTTACATTCCCACCAACAGTGTACAAGGGCTCCTTTTTCTTTACCTCCTCGTCAACACTTGTTGTTTCTTGTCCTTTTGATTCTAGCCATTCTGACAGGTGTAAGGTAATATCTCGTGGTTTTGATTTGCATTAGGATATTTCATGCTCATGGATTGGAAGAATTAATATTGTTAAAATGTTCATACTACTCAAAGCAATCTACAGATTCAATGCAATCTCTATCAAAATACCAATAGCAGTTTTCACAAAAGTAGAACAAACAATCCTAAAATTTCTATGGAACCACAAAAGACCTCAAATAACCAAAGCAAGCTTGAGAAAGAAAAATAAAGCTGGAGGTATCACAATCCTAAATTTCAGGATATGCTGCAAAGCTGTAATAATTATAGCAGTACGCTTCTGGCACAAAAATAGAGACACCTAGATCAATTAACAGAACAGAGAGCTCAGAAATCCATGCTTATATGGCCAATTAATCTAAAACAAAGGAGGCAAGAATACAATGGGGAAAAGACAGTTTCTTCAATAAATAGTGTGGGAAAACTGGACGGCTCCATGCAAAAGAATGTAACTGGAACAGTTTCTTACACCATACACAAAAATAAACTCAGAATAGATTACAGACCTAAATGTGAGACCTGAAACCATGAAATGTATAGAAGAGAACATAGGTAGTAATTTCTTTGACATTAGCCTTAGCAACATTTTTCTAGATAGTCTTCTAAGGCAAGGGAAACAAAAGCAAAAATAAACTATTGAGACCTTGCCAAAATAAAAAGCTTTTGAACAGCAAAGGAAACCATCAACAAAATGAAAAGGCAACCTACTGAATGAGATAGATTACTGGTAAGGAGCATCTACCAGCAATCACTGGTAAGGAGCATGGGATTACCGTGGTTGCTTTAAATTTAACACCACAGGGGTTGGGCTCAATCTCTCAAACCACATAGCTCTTATATGCTAAGGAAGGGATATTGAAGAGGAAACCACACTATGTATTGCATTATGCCTTAGGGTATATTTGTGTATTTATTGTAATTTGTTTGGATGTAGAATGTGAGTAAAAGCATGAGCAATTACAGTTGGAATAAGATAAAAGGGCGGGAAAAGCCAATATGATATAATGTATCCAAAGACGTATGATTTGATTATAAAAGTCTTTCAAGACATTCCTCTGATTTTTGTTAATTGTTAGAATTTCGCTAACTAGGAATTACAGGAGCAACCTAATGTCATCTCTTTATACCTCTCGATGATCTCAGTGAAAACCACTTTCTGTGAAATATGATTAAACTTGCCCTTCAGAGCTGTCATCGGCATTGAGCTTTTTGTTCTAGTTTTTCTTCTTTGGCTTTTCCTTGAAAACCTGTCTTATAGGTCAGAGAGTGTCCTCCTCAGCTTTAGCACCACCGCCCATATTTTTCTACATGCAAGCCTGGAATATCATCTACTCTATCCTCCAACTTTCCAGATCTTTCATGTTCCTCAAAACCCAGATGAAATACTATGTCTATGAAGCCTTTCAGTAACCAATCTAGACCCAAAAGTCTTTTTCTGTCTTTTTTTTTTCCTCTGAAGACTTAAGTATTATTTTGTCTTCAGTTCATTTGTTGGTCAAATTATCTGCTGCCTTTTGAGACTTCTCTTCCATGTCTTTGAGCTATTATTAACATCTATTATTTTATTTATTTTGTAATGTTTGTTTATTTTTGAAAGAGGGACAGAGTGTGAGCAGGGGAGGGGTACAGAGAGAGGGAGACACAGAGTCAATCCAAAGCAGGCTCCAGGCTCTGAGGTGTCAGCACAGAGCCCGATGCAGGGCTCAAACACACTAATTTCAAGATCGTGACCTAAGCTGATGTCGGATGCTTAATGAACTGAGCCACCCAGGTGCCCCAACATTTTCTATTATTGATTATAACTTTTTTGAAAATAGACCCTTGATACCTTAATGTGTCCCGTGAAAATTGTTTTCCACGTAGTCATCTTGGAAAGTTTAAATAATCTCTCATTCTGTACATAAAATGAACTCACATTTATTAAGCTTCGGCTACATGTCACATGCTTTATGGGTATTATCTCAGTTATTTCTCACATACAAATACAAAAACTATGTAGTGGGTTAGACAAAAGCCTATCTCTAAATAGCTGAAGTAAGAAGGAATATAGTGGTACCCTAACAGAAAATGGTATTTAAACTCATGGTGTATCTGCAGACATCCATCTCTCACTCTGGTTTTCCATCTCTTGGCTTTACTTTTCTCTTAGTTTATTTATTTTTTTTTTTAGGTTTGAAAGATCCTCAATAACCTCAATCATGGTGGTGGTGGGGGAGTTCTAGCAATTGTTGTGGTGATGGGGATCCCCACATGGCTTCCCAGAACTGGTCAATGATTACTCAGGCTTGAACCGTCATTGCTAAAGTGCAGGTAGAGGGGGTGTGGGTCAAACCCACTTGAACCATGAAGTGTGAGAATAGGGGCAACATGTATTTTCAATGAGATCCTGAGTAGACAATTACTCTGGTAAGTATTATTTCTAATTTACAGATAAAACTTGGGTTTAGAGATTAAGTAGCTTGCCTAGGATCATCCACATAGGAAGGCTCTGCCCAACAAAAACTCCAGAGTTTATGCTAACTACTGTGGTATATTGCACTATTTTTATTAAACTGTTTGAGCATCATTTCTCAAAATAAAAATAGCATCTACTCTATAGACCTTATTTTATGTATTTTCAGTTGTAGTCCTCTTCAGATACTCAGTGCCCTTCCTCATTTACTCTCATCTTTTTTTTTTTTTAACCAAATCAGGAACCATTATCTGGAATTATTACATAATGGTTGAGTGACTGGATTTGCTTTCTTAAGGCTGTATTTCAGTTATCATGTTTCCTTACTGAGATCTTTGTACTTGAATACTTTTTAAAAAAGTTTTTAATGTGTTTATTTTGAAAGAGAGAGAGACAGACAGACAGACAAAGAGTGGGGGAGGGGCAGAGAGAGAGAGAGGGGAAGACACAGAATCTGAAGCAGGCTTCAGGCTCTGAGCTGTCAGCACAGAGCCCGACGTGGGACTCAAACCCAAAGACTGTGAGATCATGACCTGAGCTGAAGTCGGACGCTTAACCAACTGAGCCACCCAGGTGCCCCTGTACTTGAATACTTTCATAGCTCGTTGTGGTTGTAAAGGTGCGGCACATGTCAAAGAAATTTCAGATGATGGCCATGGGGAGATACTCACAGAAGAAAAGTAGGTTGGCCACAGACTGCTCCCTCCATTCCCCATGGAGGTGACTGGATATAAGGTGGAGATTCATGAGTATGTTAATCCGAGATGTGTCAGCAGAAAGACGTTTGGGGAAATAAACAAGGGCAGACTGAGCTGTGGATGTGGAAGCCCTGATTCTTAGAGCTCCTGAGATGATGAAAGTGTTTGGGTCCTGTTATCGCTGGCTCCTTCTGAAATCTAGGACCTGCCCTGATCTTGTTTGGGCCTGCCAGCAGTCTTGTTCTTCAGGTTCTTCCTGCCCTTTCAGAACTTAGGGGAGACCACCTACTGATTCACTGCAACTCCAGGTCTTCGTGTTCTTCTTCTCTTTGTGACCCAAGAATTTCAGATATCAAAGATATCAAAAATGAGTTTTCTATTATTTTGGTATTGTTGTATTTTAGGTGCTATTTAATTTTTTATATTTTAACATGCAGACATATGTTCTGTTGTAACAACCCCTTTCCTGACATTCTGGAATGTATTCCTTGTTTTACTTCTTTCTCTGTTAATGACTTTTCTAACTTTGAAGTACTTAGATCACAGCTTCCTTATTAATAAGTTTTAATGACTTTGTTTTCTCCATCTCATGTAACAAAGTACGTTACAGGTGTTGCTCAACAATATATTTATTTAATTTGACTTAGTACTCAAAGATAGGATGAACTTTCTGTGACATTAATATGAAGACAAGGGTTTTTATCTTATTAATAGAGGTGGCCTGAATACTGTTTTACTCTGCACTTTCAGCTTGGGCTAAGAGCTATAGGATGAACAAAGTATACCGGCCTAATCCACAGATTGGAATGTAGTTCTTATCATCTTTGTCCCTTCTGTCTTTAATATATCAGCTGAGGGGTTAATTTAGGATTACTTTTTATTCATTGAATATAGAATTTGGTGTATTATCAGGATTTTTGCTTCTAGTCAGGAATAATGGCTTTGTGTTATAAAAAGCATTAAAATATGATGCTCTATCTTATCCAAACTAGATCAGTTATTTTATAGTTTACATTTGCTCCATGATGGTACTATGGCTGGAAAGGGAAAGAAGTCTTCTTATATAGAAGCATGGCCAATTAACAGTGAAAAATGCGTTTCTAGATAGTCCTCCCTAATAATAGTTCATGGTCTATATTGCAGGTATTTGATCTGTTCATTTACTGATTTTTCACTGGTAAAGTGTAACTTCATCTTCAGCCCATGAACATCAGCATAGGAGTACATCTATTTTACTTTTTAATGTTAAAAACCACAAAGGCTTTTCTAAATTAGCAGGGGCATTTACACAGTGAACTAGTGAAAAATGTTATGAGCTTTCATCAGCTGTTTGGGTTTTTAGCTGCCACTTTGGGGCTTTTACACTTCTTTTTCTTTCCCACCCAATCTCCAGGAGGCAAACAAAGAAATATAATTTGCATCAGCTATAGAAATGCCTCTGAGATCACTGCTCTAAGTGT